>JARUPZ010000026.1:7681699-8427223 GCA_031213475.1 Nereocystis luetkeana | reverse complement strand
GTTAAGATCGAGAGAAACGGGCCGAAACTTGGCGAGTTATTACAAAAAAAAAAAAACTCGAGCAACAAAAATAAAATAAATATGGGTCGTGTTTTGCAGCATTCACAGTGAAAAGTGTTTGCAGCATTTACAGTGAAAAAGGTTTTAAGATTGAGAGAAACGGGCCAAAACTTGGCGATTATTATAAAAACAAAACTTGAGCAACAACAAAAAAAACATACCGGTGCATCTGACCCCTTCTTACGGTGGGGTTGTATCTGCAGCAGTATTTTAGTCGGTGTAACGCGCTCCTTACGATCGCACTGCAATTAGCAGTCCTGATGGACCCCTCACAATGTGCGAGTGATCGACTCACCATATTCCGAACTTGGTCGGATGATCGAGAGGCCCCGCTTCCTCCAGCGGCTTCCGGCGTTAAACGCGTCGACCTGTTGCGGCGTAGAGGGCGGGTCGGGAGGAGGTGCTGTAAGAAGGACACGCCAGGGTGGGTGAGATCGCAAAAAAAAAACGTTCCAGCTTTTGCCGTAGCTGTCAGCATGGAACAATACACGGGAGTATCGTTGCCAAGGCAGGCATTATCATCCTGAATATCATACCAGGAAAACACATACCCCATACCAAAGAACCAACCATCCTCAGATTATGTGAGGACATACGTATACATGCATACAGTAACAGCCAACGAAACAAAACTCGAAAGGCCAAACTACATTTTCATGCGTGAACAATCCCCCCTGTAAAATTATGGGGGGGGGGGGGACAACTCAACCCTCGAAGTAACCTGTCGTAAGGCACACGATGAACCTGATAAAATAAAACTAGAAAACAAAGAGGTCCCCGTTTGGCGAATCAAAAACGAGTATAAACTTTAAGCTCTTGCAATGACGTCAGCACCAACACCGGGAGTCACAAAGAACAGCAACAGCACCAAAGCCAGCCACTAGAATAACACCAGCACCCACACCAAAATCCGTCAACCGCGGCAGCAAGCAGAAACAGCAAAAGGTGCCTACAGGGGGACCTCACCTCCTTGCGGCGGCGCTCTATTTCCGCCCACCGCTGCATGTCCGACCAAGCGCCGCAAACGCTCCACGCGCTCAGAGTCTGCCCGAAGAAGTGGCATCGCCCTCCTGCATTCCACGAATTGGTGTTCGCAACAGAAAAGGCGTTTTTTGAAGGAGAATGAGGGAGGTTGGGGTGGTTCAGGATGTGTATCCCGTATCCAAAAATCAGTGTCCGCTTCGAGAACAAATCGACGCAGTGAAATAGACGGAGCACAGGGGGGGAGGGGGTACTCGATAGGAGTGATGTACTCGGTATTATGCATGGCCGTAGTCGAATGACCATAGATCCTCGAACTATAATGCCGGGACGGAGCATGTCGGGTTTTCACCGACCAGGCAGACATTGCTTGCACCAGGGGGGGGGGGGGGGGGGGGGTTATTTGACGGGGACAGGGGGGCGGGAGACAGGGAACAGAGGGGGGTGGGATGTGTATACCCTCCATATGGAGGAGGCGTTTCAACATAGTGGCATAAGCCGGCGGAGGAGGAGAGAGGGGGGGGCACACAATGGGCGACGCGTTGGGTTATTCTATTCTCCAGCAATGCTTACCGTACGGCCCGTGCAACCGTCCATTTTAAGGAGGCTTCCGCGTAGTGACGTAGATAGCGGACGTGAAGGGGGGAGGGGGGGGGTACATATTAATTGCTTGCCTTGGTCATCGAAGGGAAGAGCACAACACGCGCATCGTGTGCGTTAACTGGACCCGCCTACTACTGCAGAAGTGATCCCTCTCTATTTTCAAGTAGTTTGCCCCCATAATAAGGAGATATGTAGATACTCGGTATCATGCATGGCCGTAGTCGTATGCATGACGATAGACCCTCGCATCCCCACAATGCCGGGACGGAGCATAATCGGGTTTGCACCGACCAGGCAGACATCGCTCGCTTGCGCCAAGCGCGAAGCGAAACACGAGGCGTTCGGCGAGTCGCACGAAAAGGGCGAGCTGCACCCTACCAAGAACCGCCCCGCCCCGTGAGGCGGACTTTCTTCCTAAAACGGATGACAGCTTCAAAAGGACATGATTTATTTCCCGGTGTGGCCACTCCCAGGGCAGCATAGGGGGGCTACTGTGTAACTGCCTCGTGGGTGCCTTACCATCAACACTGCCAGGAACGTTGCCAGGACGTGATACGATAAATCCTCCTGTACTGAGTAAAGGTGGCACTTTAAAGGAGTAAAGACAAGACAGCGACCTTTTGCGGCGCTCTCGATATGGGTGGCGCAAAGGGGGTGTGAGGAGGGCATAGGCGGGCGTGGAATTGTTCTCATCGATATTTAGGAGGCGCAAGGGGGGGGGGGGGGGGGGGGGGCGCAGAGGGGTGGCGGGCGGGTGTGGACGCGGTTTTCTGACAAGACGTATTCCTACCTCGTGCACCTCAGGCGTGCACCTCAGGTATTCCCAATCGTGATGAAGCTCTATGGCGGTCAAGAGGATTCGGCGTTGAACATTCTGCAACTCTAGACGGAGCTACTAATAGTCGATCTCCGGCGTCTGTCGATCTGGCCTACCTTGTACATGTTGTCAGTGCGGAGCTTGAAGGGCGTCGACGCCAACGGCTGTGGCTAGGTGCTCCATGACAGTCTCCGTGACAAGCATCGCTGATCGTCACAAGCCGGGCGAAGAAGCGCAAGCCAGTCCGAGTCACTAACGACCAAAGGATTACCAAGAACTATCAAAACGAATTAAAACACTCTACTAATTCTAACGTCGGAACGAAATCAGCCAGCATCGAACACCGCAATCAAAACCAATCAACCGGACGGTGTTCGATCAGTCAACCGAAAAAGAACAACCGACCAACAACCCCCTACAACCAACCCGGCCGACCAAAGAAATAAAACACAACCCAACCCCGATCAACAACGAACGAAACGAGCAAAGAAACAACCAGCTCAACAATAAATCCAACACTTCAGCTAACCAATAAAACAAACGAAAAACCACTTCAGAAACGAAACCAACCGATGCAAGATCCCAACAAATCAAACAATCAAACAATCAAACGACCAGTTCAACGAGAAAACAGCGGACCCCCTCCCAACATCTCAACCAACCCAGCAATACAACCGAGGGTCGCTCACCACCTACTCGGCAAAAAAAAAAAAATGCTTGAATCACACCGTGCACGACATGAATACCACGACAAACAAATGGTTGACACACACCGTGTACGAGATGAATAGAACTAAAAGCCCTAATCCGACCACCCAACCAACTAACCACCTACAACCGCCCGATCAAGTCAGCCAACAACCAGCACACGCCCAACCATACCACCACAAAAAACAAAATTCTTCAAACCAACCGTCCCAACCATTTCATTCCACTCTCCATCCGCAAGGAGTTAAGGGCCGCATATACGGGCATTTTGATACGACAGCAAATACCCTAAAACAGCCTCTACACTTCCAGAAAAGAGCGGACGGATCAGTCATATTTTCGTCTCGTACACAGTGCGTATCAATCATCTGGTCGAAAAAGTGGTGACAAACCCTCATCGACCAACAAACCACCCCACCGACCGACCGACCGACCGATCGATCGATCGATCGACCGACCAACCAACCAACTTAACGACCGACCAACCGACGAACCTGAGGGCGCCGAAGCCTCTGAAGGCGGTGTGGGAAGCCTGGGTTTGTCTTGCACACGAAGCCCTCCACCTGCAAGGTAGGCCACCTAACCCTCCATCAACCATCAAGGCAGGGCACCGCACGAGAGGCAGCATGCATGGCGTGAGAGAAACAGGGCCGGGGGGTGTACTGCTTGCAAATGTGATGGAAACAGGGCGGGGGGTGTACTGCTGCAAATGTGATGGAAACAGGGCGGGGGGTGTACTGCTTGCAAATGTGATGGAAACAGGGCGGGGGGTGTACTGCTTGCAAATGTGATGTATGGCCGTAATCGTAAGACCGTAGGCGCTTTGCACCCTTGCAATGCCGGGACGGAAGGTGGGGGGAAGGCGGGGGGGATGTAACTCGATAGGAGAGATGTACTCGATCTCATGCATGGCCGTAGTCGTATGACCGTAGACCCTCGCATCCCTGCAATGCCGGGACGGAGCATGTCGGGTTTTCACCGACCAGGCAGGCATTGCTTGCACCAAGCGCGAAGCACCGTGAGGTGTTTGGCGAGTCGCGTGAAGGGTGAGCTGCATCCTACTAAGAACCGCTTGTGAGGCGGACATGCATATGGATGACAGCTTCAATGAGATGATTTATTTTCGGTGTAGCCACTCCAGAGGCAGCAATGGGAATGCTATGTACCTGCCTCTTGGGTACCCTTACCTTGAACACTACCAGGTACGTGATACGATTAATTCCCTTGTGCGGAGTAAAGATTCTTCACATCGCACAAATGATCTAATTCGACAACTAGCTGTGGCGACCGCCAAAAAAACAAAACAAAACGGTACCCGGGTTGTCTAGCTCACGTGGTGAGCGGCATGTTTTACAGTGTCCGTTGCAAACGACACCAACCCAACCTGAATAACATAGGGGGGGGGGGGGGAGGCGGTGTAAACGAAGTACACCGAGGTGCAAGCGTGAGAAGCTGCAGTAGCAGTAACTATGGCATTATCCATATTTGGTCATCCCAGCAGCACCTGTAGCAGTTGTCGATATGGAGGAGAGCCCTGTCCATGACCGAGGACGAGAGGTCCAGGCTGCACCCGGCGTTGCAGTACAGCTTGACGTCCATCCCGCAGAGCTTGCCGCCCCTGCAAACCCGTCGGCACCGGCACCGGCACCGGCACGGCAAACAAATCAACACCACACTTCGTATACGGCGGTGCACACGACTAAAACAGCCACGACAAAAACCACCACAAAACCACGACCAAAGACAGCCACGACCGAAAAAATCACAACATCAAGTACAACAACAACAAACGCCATACACCGGCCAACCGCAAGCAAACCGGACGCCAGTCGACGGGGGGAAGGAAATGGCTCAAGTCTTCTCGCGATAGAGATGAAGGCACCATGTGTACTGGGGAGGGGAGAGGAGAGGCTGCTATGTAACCCGGATCTGAGTTACGACTATGGATAGGCCAAGATAGTATATATATATGTACCATGGTATATAATCATCTACATACATCACCTGATGCATTACTTCAACATGGTGGGTATACTATATTATTTTTATACCTGTTATATTTAATTGAATACAATATCTCCAAGTATGTACACTCTCATAGACAACAAAGCCAACACGCAATCGCAACAACCAAACTACCGCATGCACCTACCGCCAGGGAGCCCAACAAACAGTACCAATACACGCGCACACCACTCTGCACCTACACGTAAGGACCTCTAGGGCTGCAGTCGCGTTTCGGGGACATACCAGTCACATTCTGAACAGTTTGTCCCCAAAACGGCACTGCAGTCCTAAAACGTTTGCAGTGCAATATTGGAGTATAAATGGTCCCTGTAATTCCGGCCACAAAACCACGGGCAAACCAACTCCGCGACCAGCACCGCCAACGATTTGACACGTGGCATCCTCGATATTACGGAGCGAGTTTGGTGCGTCTTCGCCGCGGTCAATGAAAGCTCCATTAAGAGCTCTTTCTGACTTCGTGCGTCACAATATTCAGAGTGTATTGAAATACTTTTAAAAGTGGATTGTCCTCCACGAGAACTTTACCTCAGACGGATCGAGTCATCCATCCGCCCGGTCTTCTTTTTTTGTCCCGACATGGCCCAAAGCTTCTTCTCTTGAATGTCTCGCTCGAATACCCCCCGACATCAACAGCAACACCGCGACCACCCGGTACGCCAACACTACCAATACCACAACCAGGACCACGGCAGCAACCACCCAACGCCAACAGCGCCACCGCCAACACCAACCAGCAACACCACTACCACCACCTCTTACTACGACACCACGACAAAGAACAGTTAACCCATATCGTTGCTGTTTCCTTTGTTGTTGCGGGTGACGTCACCGTTGCCGCTACCGCTACCGTTACCGATGCCGTTACCGTTCCCGTTACCTCTACAGTTACCGCTGACGTTACCAGAACCGGGACCGATGCCGTCGCAGTTTCCTTTGTCGTTGAGGGTAGCGGCGACGTTACTGCGGGTAACGTCGCCGTCCCAGATACTGCTACCGTTCCTGTTACCGCTCAGCTATCGCGTCTCATGCCGCTTCGGTCACCGTTACCCGGTCACCATGCGCTTTACCGATGCCGTTACGGTGGGCGATTCGGTCAAGGTTACCGATACCGTTACTTATACCGTTACCGTTTACCATTACCTATATAGGTACCGCCACGGCCACAGTTACCTCTACCATTCTCATTGCCATTGCCATTACGGTTACCGGTGCCGAAAAAACCTCTCACTTTGTGGCGCCGGCTCTGTATTTGGCCAGGAAGGCGTGTCTGTGGCCGGTAATCTGCATGTCCACGTCCTGTCCAGGCTAAGCCGCACCGGCCTTCCCGTGATGTGGGCGGACAGAGCGGCGACGCACGAGAGGAACACGGACCGGGTCTCTTTGCCTCCGAAAGCGCCTCCCATGCGTTTGCACCTGCAGACCACCTGTTGCGCCGAGTGTGTTTGTGAACGTGCACGCGGCAAGGGCACTAACAAAAACCCCAAGAACAACAGCAGCAGGGAAAACAACACTAACAACGACAGCCTGCTTCCTTTCGCTACAAAACACCAAAAAATACGAAACAGCTACATCGGCATCTGGCGCAGCATACCCCCCCCCACCCCCCCCCCCCCCCCCCCCCCGCCCCCCCCCCGCCGCCGCCCACCCCTTGCTCCCAATCCCCTCCCCACCCCGCACCTGCCTTGCCCCCCCCCCTCCGTCTCGAGAAGGATGCGTGGTCAATGGTCAAATGACTATGGCAAGCAAAAAATTCGTACACCCCCCTTCCCCCCCTTTCCATCACCCTCCCGCCCCATCTACCCCCTACCCCCCCCCCCCCCCCCCCCACCGCCCTACCCCTTCCATCCCCCTTCTCCCCCTCCATCCCCCCTCCCGTCCCCAGCCACTCCCCCCCTCCATCTCCCCCCCCGCCTCCCCCTATCGCCCCCTCCCAAAGGTTCCTGACCTTGTTGAGACTCACACCGCACACGCTAGCACACAGGTGCTGCGTGCTGGTCGGATTCTGGGTAGAGGCGAAGATCTCCAGGCTGCCGTTTTCGCCTGGCACGGCTAGGGTGGCGTTCGTTTCCAGATAAAAATGCTCCTGAGCGCCAATCTGAAACACAAAACAATAACGATGAGCAGGGCCGGGGTGGGGGGTGGGGGGGGGGGGGTGGGGGGGGGGGGGGGAGGAGGGAAGGAGGGCGGGGTGATCTCCTGTCATGCATAGCCGTAGTCATATATGCTAACACACACCCTTTGCATCCCTAAAATGTCGGGAAGGAGGACGTCGGGTTTGCTCACCGACCAGGCAGACAGGGTTTGCAACGCGAGGAGAGGGGAGGGAGGAAGGAAGGGAGGGGGGGGGGCTTGTTTCTTGCTATAGTCATTCGACCATTGACCATGCATCCCTTTCAAACACGGAGCGGGGTGAAACAAGCACGGGGGGGGGGGACCGTTCAAGGGGCTTCCCCCGTCGCTGATTCCATGTCCTCTCAGGGGACGGCGAGCCAGAGCTACGTACCCCAGGGGTATCGATGAAAACCACGCGAAGAGAGGAAGGGAGGCACGGAAAAAAAGAGGGAGGCAAAATGCGGGGGGGTTGGGGAACGTGTACCATCGCTACATCGCAAGCAAGATTTGCCTCGAACAAGGCACCGCCGAGGCGTTTTTGCTCAGGAGGCGGAGACCCGGACCCGTCGTTTCCCGAGGAGTGCAGTCAGACCCCAAAACTGCAAAGGCACAACATAACCCTCTGGGAACACGGTGGAAATTTCTCATAAAAGGCGTAGGGTGAGGGCAACAAGTACGCACGCAAGCAGACACTGCGGCGTTACCGGGAAGGGTGCTGCTGCCGCTGCGCCCCCCCCCCCCCCCCCCCCCCCCCTCCCCGGCTCGTCATACGGCTACGGCCATGCATGATAATAAGAGCAGCCCCATGACAATATGATGACACCGCGCACAAAACGTTGTCATCGTTTGTTTGTCGATACACCGGGTTTCCTACTGTAATTTGCCCAGCTTGGTGTCTGCTAAACACACGTGGGGAGAAAAAGTAAAAAAAAAACATGAGCAATCCTCTTCCTGAGGAAGCGCTGGCATATCGCTCCGCACGACGCACCGTCTTCGGATACCGCTATTTAAGCTGATGGCGGGGAGGAGGGGTAACGTCATGCCTCTACAGTGCGGTAGCTGGGGGGCGGGGGGGGTTCTCGATATCATGCATGGGCGTAGTGATATGGCCCTAGACCCTCGCATCCCTACAATGCCTGGACGTATAGCACGTTGGGCTTGCACTCACCGGGCGAGGTGCGCATCAACAATAAAACACGAGCTAACGGCAGCGTTGTCTCGAGGCGCTGCCATCCGAAAATGAATTCGTTTTTCTTCTTCCGGATTACAAAGGATAAGCAAATAAATACATAAGAAAGAATGAACTTGCCTTTAGCTCCCCCTCAACGACCACGTCGGCGCCAGCCAGCGCCCCCTCCGTGTCGCCCTCGACAACAGCTTTTCCTCCGCCCCCGTAAAAACTGTTGAACCGGCAGAGGTAGCGCCGCATTCAAAAGCGGGGACAAGCGTCCGGCCAAGGGGGGATTATTGGTCACATCCAACAGGTGTGAAGAGTGCCTTCCGTTTGGAGAAAATGAAACCTGGTGGAATACCGAAAATCGAACATCGAAATCGAAAATCGAAAACCCCTACTACTTCGTACCTGGCGCATACGAACTCTGAAACAATCGGATAGAAAGTCGAGTATTGAAGCATCGGACCTGAAGCCAGATCGTAGATCTGACAAACAGGTTCGACAAAAAACGAAACAAAACAGGGTGGAGGCAACGAAAGAAGCACAACACGCCTCCTTGGTGCACCGCCAACACCCAAGGAGGCTTCCCTTTTACAATGACACAAAACATTTACGTATATACGGGCGCACTACGTTTTGATATGTACGCTCGCCCTCAATCCCCCCCATGTCTCAAACATTCGCCCTTATTGTGCTCTAATAGAAAATGGGCTACAAGGAACTCCATTTTATGGCAGTCACCTCTCATCATCGCCGCGACGGTCCGCAGGCCTTTGTACCCAACCGTCACCAATTCCACCGCGTTTTAAAGATTTTCCAGCATTTTAAGCATTAAGCACAAAATTGAATATACCACGAAGTAGAATAATGGTGTGGAAGAACTCTACAAAAAATGAAATACATATAGAATACGCGCGAACGGCTTACCACGCAATTCGGAAATTCAGAAAAAAAAGATATAGACGAGACGTATTACGCAGCTTGCAAGGTTGATTATCAACTATTACGGGGGACTAAGTTAATAGGACCTACGGTACACACAAAAACCTCTATATTTTTCCTATTTTTACTCACAATATTTGCTTCTATTGAATATGGTCCCCCGTAATATAAAATCAGTCGAAGTCACAGCTGACGTATTTCATAGTTTTACAAGAAAAAAATGTAAGTGAGGACGGTAGCTCTTTCACCTGCCAGCGGCGATGGCGTCGTTAAGCGTTATGATGGCCGGCAGCTCTTCGTACCGAACCGTCACCAATTTCGCCGCCCGTTCCGCGAGGACGGGGGTATCTGCCAGCACGGCGCCGATGACCTGCCCGACACAGTGAACCTGCAAACGAGGACATGGGAGGGGGGAGAGAATGCGATCAATGTCAAGTAAACACAGAAGGGGGAAGCAGGAGGGGGGGGGGGGGGGGGGGGGGTTGGTGGAGGGGGGGAGGGCATCACGCCTCCAATATGTGACAGCAATGCAACCCAAGACACGGCACGGGGGTGACAGCTGAGAAACTTGAAGCGATGCAATCAAACACACAGGGGGAGGGGGGGGGGGGGGGGTGCTCGATAGGAGAGATGTACTCGATCTCATGCATGGCCGTAGTCGTATGACCATAGACCCTCGCATCCCTACAATGCCGGGACGGAGCATGTCGGGCTTTCACCGACCAGGCAGACATTGCTCGCACCAAGCGCGAAACGCCGTGAGGTGTCTGGCGAGTCGCATGAAGGGTGAGCTGCATCCTACTAAAAACCGCTTCTGCGACGGACTTGCACATGGATGACAGCTTCAATGAGTTAATTTAATTTCCGGTGTAGGCATTTCCAGAGACAGCGACGGGAGTACTACGTAACTGTCTCTTGGGTGCCTTACCGTAAACACTACGTGGTACGATCAATTGCCTTGTGCGGAGTAAACGTTATTCACCTCGCACAAACGATCTAACTCGACAACCAGATGTGACCGACAGCCAAACAAAAAAAGGGTGGGGGGAGGGGGGGGTTACTGCCTGTCACCTATGTGAGGCGTTTCTTCGGTCATTCGGAAGAAACAAAGAGAGCGATGCAATGGAGAAAACACTGGTGGGAGGGAGGGGTTGAGGAAGCGCCTCCGATCATTTTTAGTAATGTAACCGAAAATACGGGAGGGAGGGGTTGGGGAAGAGAAAAAAGTGGGGGGGGTGGGAGGGGGATGGGGGGGCAGCACCTTCCGCGAATTGACAGCACTGCAGCCGAACACACGTGGGGGGAGGGAAGGGAGGAACAGCGTCTCCGATCTTGCAAACGTCTCCGTCACTCGATAGCATTGCAACAGAAACAACGGAGGGGGGGGGGGATTACATACAGCTCCCGAGAACTGAATGCCATGTAACTGAAAGTCCGGAGGGGGGGGGGGTTGCCTCCCAAAATCAAAGAGAAATGTAACAGAAAACACGCGAGGCATCGACAACAGTTACCGGTACACTTACGATGTACCGTTGGGTTGGTGTGTGGGGGTTTTACCTTTGCGCCGTAGGGCATACGTTGCGCTAGGGGTTGCAAGGGAGGCAGAACAGAGAATCAAAGAGGTGCAACCACATAAGGACTGTTAATAGTATATAGCTCGTACATAGAGTAGATACAGCCAGAAAGCCAAACGAGGCAAAAAAAAAAAACGACCCACGAATAGCTCAAACCAACAACACCAACAAAAAAAAACAAAAACAACAACAACAACAACGAGAGGTGCGTCACTTTCCACCGAAGCCAAGACCGGATGAAAATCCTCCCCCCCGAAAAAACTGAAAACCGAGTACTGAAAAACGACGAAGCTGCAGTAACAACAATCAAAGAAATAGGAAAAAACGAAGAGGATACTACACTATGGTACGCATTAACATAGGGTAATCGAACGACAACAGGCACGATGAGAACGGAAAATGAAAACTTGAAACTGAAAAGTGGAGTCCAGACCTTGCTGACGGCGAAGACTTCTTCGTCGTGTACGATGGCTCCGATGGCAATCCCTTCCGGACGAACGTCCCCCGACCCCACGTAGCGCAACACGCCTGCCAGCTTCAAGGCCTCCGAGGGGTCCACTCCCAGCAACTTGGCGTGGGGTTTCGTAGAGAGAACGAGACCAGCGTAGAGCGTTCCGACGGGGGACGGGATGTCGTCCGTGTAGACGGCTTCCCCCGTAACCTGCGTCGAGGAGAAAATAAACGAAATGACGCCTTAGAAACCCGAACTGAATTTCAACTACACAGCAATGAAGATCAAGCGCGGCCGATGACTTTGTCTGATGGGAGCCACTCCGGCAGGTCGATATTCCCATGGGCCAATCCACAACGTACGGCGATTGCCGTACACTCCGTACTAGTGTACGGCAATTTCCGTACACTCCCTGTACGGCAATTGCCGTACACTCCCTAACAGTGTACGGCGATTGCCGTACACTCCGCGCAAACGTACGGTGATTTGCCGTACACAGCGTCGCACAATGTACGGCAATTACCGTACACTGCGTAATAATGCACGGCGATTACCGCACGTGCACTTTGGAATGTACGGCGACTGTCGTACATATCAACAGCTCCTGGCCGTGCGTAGCGACGCTTCGACACGCCGGCTCGCAGAGCTGGTGTGCATCGACCAACCAGGACCTCGGTCGATCTCAAAGATATCTGACGCTGCAGGTATTCACTTTGATTCAGCCTTCTCGGGAATTCAGAGGCGAGAATCGGCGACACAAAACGACGAACACAATTAAGTAGGGCCAGCCACTGCGTGATTGGGGTGCGACACAGATAGGTGCTGCAACATGATCCACGCCCGCAGGGGTGGGTGCTCATGCCTCTCGTTACCAACCACCGTTTTGTTCGCTAACTCTACAACATTAACTAGCCCCTCCAGGACCGCAGTCCCGTTTCGGGGACAAGCCAGCCAACTTCCAAGTAACTTTCCCCACCAAAAAGCGGGACTGCAGTTCCGAACGGGTTAAGACATAACACAACGTTGCAGCCTGTGGCGCCATAAAATAATGACAAAAAACAAAACTTTGCGAACTCCCCAGGCCGCAGTCCCACTTCAGGGACAAATCACTTATTAGAGTGCCCTATCCCCAAAAAGGGACTGCAGGAAATACTATTACGGGGGACCATAGTAAATAGGACCTACGGTACGCACAAAAACCTATATATTTCGCTCTTTATGCAGGCAATATTTGGTCCTATTTACTATGGCTCCCCGTAATAAAAGGGTCAAAGACATGACGCAAATAAATGTAGGCGGAGTCAACCTTGAGCTCTATTTTGGTGCGGACTTGATTGGCTGCTACTCCCAAAATTTGCAAGCTGTGAGAGCGATGCGTCGGCCGCGCGTTCTCTTACATTTTAATGAACTCCTCGTCCAGGATGAGATTGCTGACGGTAACCCCCGCTAGATGTATACAGTCCGAGTCAATCGGGTGACACTCTAAGGGGTTGGTTCGGCCCATAACTCGGAACCTCAGACGGGAAGAAGCGACGCAAAAAAAAAGGTGGCGATGGAATACGTACCCACCATTCCACAATCACACCCAAGCAGGCCCAACACTACAGTAGAATAGAGTTGTGCGAGCACAAACATAAAAAACAAAGCTACTGTCGTGTCTGAGCAGCATCGCCAAACATTTGTCTTGTTTGTCGGCCCACGCTGAACGGCCAGGCATAGTTGAGATCAAAACTACTCGACCGGGGAGGTTCACCAAACGTAGCAGACACAGTACCGC
Organism: Nereocystis luetkeana; assembly: GCA_031213475.1. Lineage (NCBI taxonomy): Eukaryota > Phaeophyceae > Laminariales > Laminariaceae > Nereocystis > Nereocystis luetkeana. Next base: position 8,413,996 of record JARUPZ010000026.1, on the reverse strand, counting down.
AAGGACTATCCTAACCCCGGGCTACTTCCAACTCTTCAGATTGTGTGTAAGTTGGTCCGCGGGTAACGCTGTGGGATGAAGAAAAATACACCCAAAACTACCGAAGACAAACAAAAGCGACATAAAAAAACGAACTAAAAGACGAACTAAAAAACGACGACGAATTGGACACAGAAACAGAAACAGGGCAAACCGCCGTATTCCATACTACAGTAAGTATTTAGGAATTTCCTACCAGGACTATCCCTTCCCCCCCCCCCCCCCCCCCCCCCCTCCCTCTATCTATGAGTCTAACGGACTTGCCTGGAGGGCGGCAGACTTGTGTGCCGTGGCCTTCCCCACATCGTTAACGCCGTTCATCTTCTTCCCCTCCCCTCCCCCTTTCTCCCCCGACTCGGGAAGGGGCGCGTGAGGGACGGGGCGCGCCATCTGCATGCCACCGTTCTGTTGGGCAGGTTTTGAATAGTAGTGCATCACAGAAATACGGCAGCAGCAGCAGCAGCAGAACACACAGACAGGTAAAAAAAGACGAGAGCCGATCATCAAACGAGAGGGAAACAAAATCGAGGGAAAACGTCAGAAAAACAAAGCACAACACATTTGACGGGGCAGGTGGAAAACGATGAACGCGAATGAGAAGAAAAGGATCGTATTATAGCGAGAAAACGAACAGGATCAGAAGACGGGAAAGGGACAACACCGCTATTAACACTACTACGACATAAAAAACCACCTAATGTAGGTAATATAGCAATTCACGACAACAATGACGCGATCGACGCTCTCCGCCACCGCTGCCATAACCCCACCTGCGAAGCTCTCCAGCAGCAGCAGCAATAGCAGCAGCAGCAGCAGCAGCAGCAGCAGCAGCAGCAGCAACAGCAGCAGCAACAGCAGCAACAGTAGCAGCAACAGTAGCAGCAGCAGCAGCAACAACAACAGCGGCTGACACACAGAGACAATTGTCAAGGTTCCGAATCGACAACGACGGCTGGCAGACCCCCCGATGTCCTCTTCGTCGCCATCTTCCCCTGACTCGATCCCTTCACTCCCATACCATACGACTACTGCAGTAGTACGACTAGACCTATGCACGACATCGAGTACACCCCCCCCTCCCCCCCAACCCGTCTCCTATTTCCTCCGCGCTCCATTCCATCCCACCTCCCCCGCGCGCCCCATCCTCCCTCACTCAATGCAGTTGCCAAAGAGTTCCACCAGTGGCAACACTTACGCGGGGGGTGTACTCCTGCTGTCCCCTGCTCGCGGGCTTGGGTTCCGTGATGAAGTTTGCCGCTGCCGATCTGGGCCACAGAGAGAGAAAAAAACAAACAAAAAACGAAGCGCAACAGACAGAGGAGAAGGAGCACATATATACTGTGGAAACAAACATCGTTTCCGTTTGCTGCTGTTGTTGTTGTTGTTGCTGCTGCCGCTGTAGTGGCTAGAGCGTCCGATGCTGTGGAAGTGGCTGTTACGTCTGGCGCCAAAACAAAAAGCAGCCCAACACAGGTTGTGGAAACAATTTCGCGCCAGAAAAAAAACCACTGGCACCCAGAACGGCTGGGCCTTCCATGCCACAAAAAAATAAATACAGAAGGGTCGTCATAAACTGGAGGACACCCTTCGTCTTCGACGCGTTTTGGTTTTTGCTTTCGTGCGGGGAGTTGCCACCACTGCCCTCGCTTCACGATGTATAGGGCTGGACCCTGGTCCAGCACGTGCAAGGGCTGAAGGAGTTGCTGGAGCTGACGACGCATTGACTGTCACGTTCGTCCCAAAATAACGCCTCATTACATATATAGCGGAAACTCATGAACTGCGCGACGCCGAGAAAGGTCACGCAGAAGAGAACAGAAGACCCAGCGCTAACAGAATAAATATGCTTCAAACTTCGTCTGCCACTCACCTGTAGCTGCGCGGTGTAGAGAGAGGGTAAGCGGAAGAGGAGAGAAGACCCAGCCCTAACAGACTAACCATTCCTCAGACTTCGTCGGCCACTCACCTGTCCGTGTCCCCAATCACCGGGGGGGGGGGGAGCTCTCCCGCTGACCCCATCGATAACGCCTCCAGCTTCATGCAAACATCCACGAAGAACTTGAACAGGAAAGACGGCGGCAAAGCTCGGCGGTACTCGGACTGACCGCCTAGAGCGGTCGCGAAAAAATCGGCGAAACGTGACACGTTCACGAGGTCAAATAAAACCCGTGGTACGTGCGATACAAGTATCGCTAGCATCACACACGGCTTGCAACTTTCGACGACATCTTCGATCTTACAGCGGATGTTGTTTTATATAAACTATTAATAAAAAAACAAGGATTGGTGGAATAAGAAATTGTCGTTCCCGTGTCGTGAACATATAGCAGTCTGGAAATGAGACCGCCTCGAAAAACACGCGGCAGGGCAAGGCACAAAGCACGCGGCGGGAGGAGCGAAGTCGCCGCCACAGTGCCTGCCTGTCGAGGTGAGGCAGTATGTCCAGAGGCCTGAACCCTCAATCCTTCCTGATGGGCACCTGAACACGCGCGACGCGCGTGTGTAACGTCTGCTTCCGCGGCGACGATTGACCGGTTTTGACCAAGCCAACGAGCGCAAACCTTTCAGCGTATTTGTAAAACAAAAAAAAGGGAACACAAAAACAAAAAACGGAACCAGCCAAGTGAAGGGGCGTACAGTTTTCGACGTCTTTGTAAACCGAGAAGAAAAAAAAAATGAGACAACGCAAAACCTGAAACAACGCAAAACGATAGTTGGCGCGTTCGAACTATCTACGGAGGACCAAAGTAAACAGGACCAAATATTGTTAAAAAAAAAAGGTGAATATAAAGGTTTTTGTGTGTACCGTAGGTCCTATTCACGTTGGTTCTCCGTAATAATGCGATCACAGAACACCACTGTCATGGAAGCACATCACTCTCACCCTCCAGTCTCTCGGGCGTACGCACACAGAACAAGAATAATAACGTAAATCGACACGCACACACACAATTTTTGAGGACGCAGAGTCCCAGAAGAAAACAAACACGCCGACACCCTCCACCCCAGCCCTCGGAAGGGGGCGTCGCGTACGCACGGAGAGGGATACACCACTGTCATGGAAGCACATCACTCTCACCCTCCAGTCTCTCGGGCGTACGCACACAGAACAAGAATAATAACGTAAATCGACACGCACACACACAATTTTTGAGGACGCAGAGTCCCAGAAGAAAACAAACACGCCGACACCCTCCACCCCAGCCCTCGGAAGGGGGCGTCGCGTACGCACGGAGAGGGATACACCGCTACTTCGGACCAGGTACCACTCCGTCAGAAACAGCAGGGATCGTTTTGCCTGTTGGTGTGAGTACCCACAGGGTCCTGCAGTGCAGAACAGAGCGAAGTGTATGGTTTGGCATCGCACCTGGAACGTTGGACGGCAGGGGGAGATCTTCCGCTAGGGTCTGGTAAGCGCCCTCGACCACGTCCGCCGACCACTCCTTACCGGCCAGGTAGGCCTAGCAACAACGTTTTTTTCAGCGCGAAAGGAAAATTCAAAACGATGTGGCAGTGACCCAATCCGGATACCATTTCACTGGAGAACTACAGCGATACAACGACGATGATAACCACCGACAGCGCCAGCACCAACACCAGCACGAACTACAACAAACAACATTCACAAAAACAGCATCGACTGAGACTAACGTCAACAGCACCACCGACAGCAACAACAACGCACACCGATGATATCACCACCCCCGCCCCCACCCCCGGTACCACACAGGCCTCCATCGCAACCGGTAACACCAACGCTAAGCACCAGTGCCAACACCAGCACCAGAAAACCCCGCCACTAACAATGAAGCAATAAATACAGTATTACCACACTACCCCCATCTCCGCCAATGCCACCGCCAACACCGATAGCGGCACCGACAGCAAAGGCATAGAACACACCGAACCCCGGAATCATCACGGCAACATATTCTCACCAACAACAACACCACCACCCCAACCCACCCCCCCATCGACAGCAACAACAACTACAACAACTACATCACCACCACCACACCAACACCAACACCACCCCCACCGACAGCAACAACAACCACAACAACTACATCACCACCACCACACCACCAACACCAACACCATCAAAATCACCACCACTGTCGTCATCACCACCGCCTCCACCACCACAAACGCCACCACCAACACCACCACCAACAACAACACCACAACGAATGCAGCAGCAGCAAGCACCGCCAAACCCTTACCTCCGTCAGCGGAGCCGCCACAGTCGTGGGCGCCATCCCGCCGAAGCACATCCCGGCCTCAAGCACGACCCACTTCCCCTCCCGCGGCTCCAGCCTGACGCGAAGCCCGCCCGTGACGATCGATATGTCGTCCTCCCGACGCCTAGCCTGCTTGAACGGCCTCACGAACTCGAAGTGTGGCGACGCTGATGGGGCGGCTGCCGCGACATGGTAAGCGTTGGGCAAGGTCACCCCCAGGATGACCTCGTGGGGCTCCATGGCAACCTTACGGTACCTGGACGTCGCAGGTTTTGCATGCGGCATGCGGGGCGTTTGAGAGGCGTCACGTGCGGGAACGGGCATCGGGAGGGGGGTGGAGGGAAGGGAGGGGTGGGGGGGGGAGGGTGGATGTTGAGGGAGGGGTGGGGAGGGGGATGGGCGGGAGGTAAAGGCCGGGGGGGGGGGGGGGTACTCGATATCATGCATGGCCGTACTCGTATGGGGGGGGGTGGAATAAAAGTATTTTACGTTCTGTAGAAATTAACCCAAAGCCTGCATGCAAGCCACGAATTTCAACAGCAACCAGGGCACGAGTCGTATTTCGACAGAGGCAACCGCTTGGTCTAGCTGTTAGCCTGCGCAAAACAACACAAAACAAATCAGAACAGAACACACGTGCAAACGCCAAAATTAAAACCCTCAGGTCGACTTATTCCCATCGCTTCGAAGTACAGGATGACCGCACGACAAAGGGCGACATTGAAGGAAAGCCGCCCAAAAACGCCCTGGGACGGCAACGGCAGGAGCGAGTCGCGGAAGTTCGAACGACAACCCCTCCACGTACGAAAAATACAAAAGAGAAAAAAAAAGACAACAACAACAAAAACAAAAACAACAACAAAACAACAACAACAAAAACAACAACCTCACCACAGGGAGGGCGGGCGACAGACGACGGCCAAAATACACACCTTCTAACCAAAACTACGCCGTTACACAAACACGCGCAGGCAGTTACAGAGACAACAACGCCTGCTTACCCAAGGAAAAAGTGGCGAACTTCGATGGTGCGCCTGCCGCCCTCGGTAGACGCGAGGATGACGTCAGCGCCGCACGCGCCCAGCAGAGGGTTCATGTCGGAGATAGGGCTTGCGGTGGCCAGGTTGCCTGCCGTGGAGAAACATACAAGTCATTATATAGCCGTTGAGCGATCGGAGCAACATTTAGCAGGCACACTAGATAATATTTCAAGAGTGCATCGGTGCGTAGCCACTGAGCAGCAGGAGGTGGAAACACATTCGTTGGGCAGCCGGAGGAACAAAAATAGTAGCCATCGCGCGGCAGCCGGAACAATACATACAGAGCCGCGGAGTAGCAACTGGAGGATAAAATAGTCGTTGGGCAGCCGGACGATCATACCGTGGTCGAGCAGCCGGATGGGCATATAGAGCCGTTGCGCGGCCGATTGCACGTACATCCGTCGAGCAGCCGGAGGGAAACATATCCGTTGAGTAGCCGAGAGAAGGCATATGTATGTAATACAAGGCGCTTCGCTCCGCGGGCGGCCTACGCCGCCCGCTACGCTCGCTCAGGAAGGAAAAAAGTACATCAAATTATGCGAAGCAAACAGAGGTCCACGATTGAATTTAGTTTTTTTAAGGATCGTAATTGCAAACCGGCGAGTTGATAATGCCAAGAGTCCCGCCGCCATGCTTCAGGAAAAAATAGCTCCGACGTCATCAGCTTGGATGCCACATATACGCTTCGCGTCGCGGATGTCGTACGTAAGTACATACACCCCAGGTAGGGTACTACTGTCTGTACTTATTTTCTTCTTTCGATATGCTCTACCTGGTATGTCTGTACTGTATGTACGAAGAAAGCGGAAGCACAGCACGGCACAGCGGCAAAAACAATGAAAATGAAACCGAAAACTCGGAAAGGAAAAAAAATCCCCGTCCCCTCTCGCGTAATATTTTTCTGCCTGATTGGAACACGTTACACCCGGTCGACAAGAAGAAAAGAAAAAATCCGCACAGAAGAGCTTCTCTCTCAGCCTCGTACGCCGCCCGCCCCTCTCGCGACCACCTCGCTACCGATTCGGTCCGGGTAAAGCTTTTATCACTCTTTGCCACAATCAGCCCCGTCGCCCGCCTCGCGTGAAGCCCGGTGCTCACCGTGGCCGTCGTTCGCCAGCTCGATAACGTTGGTGTTCAAACTGCACACCTCCCTCTTTCAACTTCAGCGTGGTCGCAAAAATAAGCACCGCTTGAATATTATCTTGCCCTCCCGAACGACCTTTACAAACTCGTACATACTCTAGCAGCAATCATAAATCGAAGCCAGACAAATCCCGTTCATGCATCCCTCGTGTCTCGAGGCACACTCGACGCCTAGGCATGAACGCCGACCGCGCTCCTTGCAACCCCCCCTCTACCCGCCAGCACCCGCTGGCACCCGCGACGGTGCCGGGTCCTCCCGCGATGCCGTGCTCGGAGAACACGCACGCACACGAAACGAAAGAAGAAAAAAGGAAGAAATGACAGAGAAAACAAAGAACTGCTGGAAAGGTCCGGCAAGTAATGAAAGGAGGCGGTTTGGAAGTGGGAGCTCTGAGAGGCCAGGGATGCACCCACCGAGCACGCTCAGGGGCTGTGATCTAAGTATGTAGTTCTATATAATATATATATGAGCCGTCAAGCATCAGTCGGAGAAGCGGATAGCCGTTAAGCAACAGAAGGAGCATATACGTTAGCCGCCGAGCAGCCCAAGCAAATGGATGCCCTAGCCGTTGAGCGGCACGCGTGTGCGGGGATCACAAAAAGAAATCCAACTATGCGTGCATCGACCAAAACAACCTAAATGACCTCGGAAGAAGGACGACACCCAGGGTCCATGACGGAGTTCGTGAGTATAAAATTAACCACACCGACACCAACAGCATGCCGAAAATGCTGCAAAAATATGGCAAACATATTATTATAATAATACGGGCACCACCACCGCCACCGCCAAAACCGACGAAATCGACATAACCAACAACGAGGGCAACAAACGTCACAGCAGGCGTACCGGCAAGACACGCGACGTTCCTAATCTGCGTCGATGCAAACCACCGCAGCATGTCGACGCACGCACGAGCCGCTCCCGCCGCCCCCACCCCTGCGCCCACTGCCCGCCGCCCCCCGGTCCCTTCCACGTCCTTCCCAATCCCGTCCAACTCCGATAGCGCGTGCTCCACAGCCGACAACGAAACAGCCCCGCCGATAAACACGCTTCCGTCGGGGTTTGCGGTGATGGCGTGGAGTTCGGGCACTCGGGAAGGGGATATGAGCACCGGGTAGTGCATTCCCTTGAACTTCACCTCGATTCCGACCTAGGTTGCGGTTGCGGTATGGGGGCGGGGTTAGGGAACGCTTGATCCTTGTCTTCGTGCGACTGCGGACCAGCTTAAGGTCTCCGGCAGGATGCGAGAGTCACCAGAAAATACCGAAACCACCAAACGACCAGTCAATCAATCATTCAATCAATCAAATTTCGATCAACCAGCCAATCATTCACTCAATCAACCAACCAAATCAACCAAGAAGAACCGATCAACCAGGAGGCCACCAACCAACCCACCAACCAGTCATACATCACCGAGCGGAAATAGAAGGACGGTACAGATGCTATTACGAATCCCTACCGGTCCTTGTATTTACTCCCAGAGTGGTGCAACTTAACCAGTCAACCATGTTCATCTAACCACCCAATGTACCGTCAAACGAATCGACCGACCGACCAATCACCCGAAAATCAAACCCACAAACCAATCAGCCAGCCCATAAAAAAAATCACAGCCCAACCACGGGCGAAAGAAAAAAAAAAGAAGAAAAAACGGAGCCCCGCTCGCCATCACGTCGGGCCTGAAAACGAACGGGTTGGGATTTTTGTCAGGAAACAAATAAAGCGTGTTTTTTATTTCTAATTTGGTTTGACCTGATTTGAGTACCCCCCCCCCCCCTCGCCTGGGTCATACGACTACGGCCATGCATGAGATCGAGTACATCTCTCCTATCGAGTACCCTCCCCCCCCTCGTCTGAGACTCAAAAAAAGGCGGGGTGCCGTTCTATTTATTTTTTTCGTGTACCCTTGAGCCGACCATGGTTATTGACCAACCAATCGGCCGTCAACCATTCGACCGACCAACCAACCGAGCCAACCAAACCAATCACCCAAGAAGAAAACCAGCAAACAAATCAGCCAGCCAATGAAAAAATCACTGACCTGCCAACAGACCAACACCACCCGTCTACCATACCACAAGCATCCCGTCGCTTTATTAGTAGTCGTATTCACCTCCGTGTTCCCCGCCACAATCTTCGCTTGGGGGTGCTTCGCCTTGAGCCCCACCAGGTCTTCCAGGGTGGTGGGGAAGTGCCAGGTGACGCGGTCCCCGGCGATGGTGACGGGAGAGGGCCGCTTGAGCATGAGCGAGGCCGGGAAGATAGGCTCGCTTGCGTCCGTGTACCTCTCGCTGAACCTGCGTGGTTGTTGTTTGTGTTGTTGTTGTTGTTGTTGTTGTTGTTGTTGTTTTTGTTGTTGTTGTTGTTGTTTTTGTTGTTGTTTTTGTTGTTGTTGTTGTTGTTGTTTTTGTTGTTGTTTTTGTTGTTGTTGTTGTTGTTGGTGGTGGTGGTGTTGGTGTTAATGTTGTTGTGGTTGTTGGTGTTGCAGTTGATAATGGTCTGTATGTTCTCCGGCAATGGCTGTGGTCGTGGTCGCTGTCGTTGCTGCTGCTGCTGCTGCTGCCAGCATTGCAGGTGCTGCTGCTGCTGCTGGTTGCCAATATTGGGATTGACTTGCACTTAAGGACACCTCAGAGAGATTATCTATCTGATATGCCGATAGATCATCTACAGTTCTTATCACCTGCCGCTCCATGAGTGTGTGCGGGATCTGCCTTTTATGGCAGATCCAACCCAGGAAACATGTCCTACAGTAGGACATGCAGAATATACGGTTCCCACCAGGCAACTTGAGCTATTCATACTGTGGGGCATATGAGATCGGACATACACATACCTGTAGGTGATCTGTAGATTATCTATCTGTAGATGATCTGTCTGAGGTGTGTAAGAATGAAAAGAAGTGCGGTGCGTAATTGTTGTTCTCGTTGCCGTGTCTTGTTATCGTCTGTGTATCGCGCGGGGGGGAGGGCGGGAGGGGGGTTTCGAGGAAGTGAGGGGACGCGAACGGGGGTGCGTAAAAGGCGATAGAAATTAAACCAAATCTCGACAGGGACGGTGGCCCAGGAGAATGTAACGAAAGCCAGCAAGGCAAGCCAAGCTGAACAAAACGTTCGAAAAATCTAAACAGGCAGCCAAAGAAAAATGTTTAATGTTGTGGTTGTTGTTGTCGTTGTTGTATGTTGGTCAGGGGTTTATTTGCTGGTTCTTGAAGCAGGGTTGTAGGAGGTAAGACAGGAAGGGGAGAAATCAAGCGCGAGAAATTATCCGACTCTGGGGACGGAAAGACAAGCATCTTGAGGGATTCGAGTCGGACATGGACATGCGACTAAAGGAGAAGGCCAAGCGAGACACGATGGATCCAAGATTAATCGACCACGTAAAACGAACACACGTGACAGACGAAGTCCGGACGACCAAACGGAAATGCCAAAATAATTCGAGACACTATTGGAGTCAAGCCAAAAAAACCAACGAGAGGATCAAGAGCCAAACAACAAAAGAAAACAGAGGCAATTTTAAACAAAAACGAACACGACGAAAACACACCAAGCACAAAAAAAAAATGCCGCTGATGGTACCAAACTAAACCCGCCGCTGCTTTGCCAATTCTTCCAGGCCGAAGTAAACTGCCTCAAGCCCTTCCCCCCGATGCCCAAGCCAACCCCTTGCCGCAAAGTCGTCGTTGCCCAAGTAAAGAGCCGTTGAACATGCCGGCCGCAACAACACCGGAAGGCAACAAAACAAAAGCTAAACAAAACAAGAACAACAAAACGAAACAGCCTTCACACTGCGAGTACTGTACAAAAACAAACGAAACAAAAGACGCGCACAACAAATGCCGCCATTTTTCTCACCCCCTCTCAAGATATCAAGTAACCCCCCCCCCCCCCCCCCCCGCGCCTCCCACGATTCCATAACCCGCACCTCAAGTCCCTTCCCCTGCTCTCGGTGGAGTCCATCTTGCTGCAACGGTCCTTATTATCGTCACCCAAAGAGCCGTTGAGGCCGGGACTCACAGTAGCAGCAGTAGCAGCTGCAATAGCAACACTGGGTTGAACGCTGGACCCATCGGTGGCAGCCGTAGATAAAATCGACGATGATTCCGAGGCGATGTCGTCGATCTCACCCTCTAAGGCAGCAGCAGCTTCTGCCTATTTGCGCCGTCCAGAGATCCCATGAACACCAAGAAACGCGGGGAGGGAAGGTGGGGAGGGGGGGGTTCGTATAGTGGAAATTGTTGGAGGCGGGGCGCGGCCGGGGGGAAGGGGGCGTACTACAGTAATGTTTTGCTTGCCTCAGTCCTTTGACAACTGACCACGCAACCTTTCCGAGAAGAAACACCGTCTCTCCTCCGACTAGACGAATATCGAACGGGTTGTATGGTGGACTTTGTTGACGGCGACGTACGGAAGGACGGGGGGGGGGAGGGTGTATCGTGGCAATTAACAGGGGTGGAGCATGAGACGGAGCAGGTGTACGGTGGCATAAGTCGGCGTCAGGCGAGGGAGGCAGGGGGCACTGTGCCAGTTGGTGGAGGCGGAGCATGGGAGGGGGAGGGGGGGGGGGGGGGGGGGGCGAACTCATTTGCTGCTTGCCTTCGTCATTTGACCATTGACCACGCATGCCTCTGAAGAGGGAGCACATGGGAGGGGGAGGGTATCGTGGAGCACGGGAGGGTTGTTTTTGTGTTGCGGCATTGGTGCGAGGTGGGGCAGGGGCGAGGGAGGATACTTACTTGGTATGGTAGCCCTCATCGGCGAGGGGATATTGGCGAGGGGCGCGCGAGGGGGGGGGTGGGGGGGGGGGGTAATATATTCTTGTACCAGACCAGGGCACCAGGTATAAAAAATGTCCCCAATAACGCGTCAGCTATGAATCCAATCGACCGAATCGGACGAGATAAGACATGGCCACCCAGCTTCGGAAGCTCCGAAGACCGATAACGTTCAGCAACCCCTAACCCACCAGCAGCCCGGACTGCTTCCTTCGAGTGCCGATGCGGTAATCGTCATGCGTGTGCGTCACTTTTCTCTGTGGAGTGCCAGAAGGGTCTCTACGAGAAGTACCTTGCCATCGAAGCAGGGGCACCCACCACCCCCCCCCCCCCCGCCCCCCGCCGCCGCCACCTCTACAACAGCCTCCCGGAGTCCCACCGTCCACGCCGAGGCTCTTCGCCGCGTCGAGGATAGGCCGATATCCTGACCGAGCGCCAAAGATTTTCATATTCCGAAGGAAAAAAAAAACGATTCCACCAGGGTCGAAAAACGACCAAAGGGCATGGGCGGGCGGGGGTGGGGGGGGGTGACGAGGGAGACTAAAACCGCAAAAAAATCCGGAAAAATAGATTTCAGCTAGAAGCAAAAGTTACACGAAGGATTCGGGGGGTGGGGAGGGGGGTAAGGTTGTGGCGAGAGACTACGTAGAACCGCATTCAAACAGGAAACAAACGAAACATACGGCCATAACGATAGCAACATCGACCTTCCCTTGGTCCGTCTCGAAAGGGATGCGTGGTCAACGGTCAAACGACCAAGGCAAGCGACAAGTGAGTACGCGGTCATGTATACGACTATGGCCATACGTGAAACAAGTACACCCTCATCCCCCCCCCGTCATTCCCCTACCCCTCCGGGCCCAGTCATCAATAATTACCCCCTCCTCTCCCTTGTTTTTTTTTTTTTTTTTTGGCGGTCGCTCACAGCTGCTTGTCGAGTTAGATCATTTGTGCTAGGTAAAAAACCTTTACTTCGCACAAGGGAATTGATCGTACCACGCAGTGTTCAAGGTAAGGCACCCAAGAGGCAGTCACATAGTACTCCCATTGCTGTCTCTGGAAGTGGCCCTACCGGTTAAATCAACTCATTCAAGCTGCCGTCCATATGCAAGTCCGCCACACAAGCGGTTCTTAGTAGGATGCAGCTCACCCTTAATGCGACTCGCCGGACACCTCACGGCGCTTCGCGCTTGGTGCGAGCAACGTCTGCCTGGTCGGTGAAAACCCGACATGCTCTGTCCCGGCATTGTAGGGATGCGAGGGCCTATGGTCATACGACTACGGCCATGCATGAGATCGAGTACATCTCTTCTATTGAGTACACCCCCCCCCCCCCCCCCCTCCCCCCCCTCTCTCTGTCCACCGCGCGCTCACCAGTACAGCGGCATAGGTTGCCGTCGAGGCCTTCCTCTATTTCCTCGGCGGTGGCGGAGGGGTTGGATCGCAGGAGAGCGTACAGCGCCATCACGATGCCTGCGGGGAAGGAAATATCCCAGGACGAAGAGTGAAGGGCGAAGGAAGGACGAAGGAAGGGCGAAGGAAGGACGAAGGAAGGACTAAGGGTGGAGTGTGCAGGAAAAAGGACGTAAGATCAACTATGGAGGGTGAAGGATGAAAACGATGGGCGATATGACGACGAACACGTTATCATGTGAAGGATGAAGGCAACATGATTGGTGACACCTCAAGGATAAATTATGAAGGATGAAGGACGGAAGACAAAGGACGAGGGATGGAGGATGAAGGGTGAACAACGAAGAATGGAGGACAAAAGACGTGAACATTTAGGAGCAAGGATAGAGGGAGGACAACGGACATGGAGGATGAAGGAACGAGGATGAAATACGTATACAAAGGACGGATCGATGATACGGGATAAAGGGCAATAGGAAACAAGCAAACAACAAGCGAACATAAAAACAAAAACACGGGACATAAGAACAAAAACACGGGAAGAAAATGAAGCAAAATCTGTAGGCGGTGGCTCGGAGAAAATCGGCCGGATATACAGTACAAAGACATGGAAGGACTGAGCCGTCATTGGTGGATTGACAAATGTTACCAATCCAGCAACAGCAGAATTTGAATACCATAACCATTTATAGAAACGACATCTTGTACAGTACAATAGTGCAAACATCACCAAAATACCGACTGGGTCGCAGAATTCTACCGACGGAATAATCCGTGTTGGCAAGGGCGAACCGCACCAAACCCAACCGAACCGAATTGAACTACCACAATACCGAAGGGGTCCCAGAATTCCACCGACGGAATAATCCGTGTAGGCAATGGCCAACCGCACCGAACCGAACCGAATTAAACTACCACATTACCGAAGGGGTCCCAGAAGTCTACCGACGGAAAATCCGTGTTGGCGAGGGCGACCCAAACGGAACGGAAACCGAACTGACCTGAGCCGAACCGAATCGACCCGAGCCGACCCGAGCCGAACCGATCCGATCCGAACCGAACCGGACCGGACCGAACCCACCGAACCGAACCGGACCGAACCGGACCGAACCAACCCGAACCAAACCGAACCGGACCGGACCGAACCCACCGAACCGACCCGAACCGTACCGAACCGAACCCAGCCGAACCGGACCGGACCGGACCGGACCGAACTCACCGAACCGACCCGAACCGACCCGAACGACGCGGTTGTTTTCACGGATAATCGGTGTAGGCCGTGAATCTGCTATTTCTGGTACAGCAACAAGCAGCACTTCTTTGAATACCATGGGCAGAAAGGCTATCATAATACCAAAATACCATAATACCTGGTACTACTCTGTAGGGTAGAACCACATTACCGTGCTTCTGTAGGACCACTTTGGTCGAAAATATGAAAATTTAGGGAAATTTTATACACTAACGGTACCAGGTATTTAATAATACGAAGAGCAAGCGGCCCTTAAAGTTTCGATCAGAGGTACTACTAATACAACGTCCGCCACATGTGAACAAACGAAAAAACCAAAAAAAGCCACAAAACGTTACCTGGTACACCCCAACACTGCTGTAACACCATTTGTACCGTATATTACCTGGGGTGCAAAACCCACACTGGCTGCCGTGCATCTCCGCAATCCGCTTCTGGACCGGGTGCATCCCCTGGCGCATGCTGCCGACGCCTTCCACGGTGGTCACGTGGCACCAGTCCACCGAGCACTGCGCAACGAACACAAACGTCACGGTTGATTGGTTTGGCGTGCACAGGAACAAAGATGGGTTTTGATTGGTTTGTTTGGATTTTGTACTGCTGCATCTCAATTAATAGAGTGCTTGAGTGGCATGACTCTATTTTTGTTATTTCTTCTTTTTTCCAGCTCGTTCTTTTTCAAGTGTTGGCCACCTCGCCTGCGGGGGGGGGGGGGCACGACAGATTGTTTCTCTTAGATTTTGCTTTCATTTTTCTTCTTTTTCTTTTTCGATTTGTCTACCTTGTTTTTGTTTTCTCTTTGATTGTTTCTTTTCGTTTCACTATTTCATAGATTGCGTATGTCGATGCGTATGTCGTGCCTGTCGTATCTAGTATGATGACATGGCTTTGCATTGCCCACTGCAGTTCACACTGCACACGTGGCAACGTAGTATCTCTGTGGCGTAGCTTTGTGACCACAGAACTTGTATCTCTTCTAGGATTGAAGAATCGGCACGGACACTGGTTGTGCTGGATGTCGACGGGTGTGTGTGTGTGTGTGTGTGTGTGTGTTCTTCACATTAAACCGTTCTTTCTACCCGTCGACATCCAGCACAACCAGTGTCCGTGCCGATTCTTCCATCCTAGAAGAGATACAAGTTCTGTGGTCACAAAGTAGAAAGAACGGTTTAATGTGAAGAACACACACACACACACACACATCGACACTCCACAACAAATAATCCTCACCACCGGAGCCAGGCAAGCGTTGACCGCGGCGTGCTTGATCGCCCTTTTGTCGTGGTCGTACGCCGACACCATCACGGTGCACGCGCCGCAGCCCCCCTCCCCACACCCAAGCTTGGTTCCGGTTAGCCCGGCATTGCGGAGATACTGCAGCAACGTCGTCTCGGGTTGGATGTTCCTCGTGACCTGCTTTGCACCGTTCACAAAGAAAACAAGGTGGTCCCTGGGCGACGGCGAGGTATCGGTGCTCTTCCTACCTTCGCCCATAGCTCCCGCCGGCTGCTGTTGTTGCTGTTGCCGTTGCTGTTGGTGCTTGTCGCTACTTCCGGTTTTCTTATTTTCTTCCTTCAACCCAACAATGACTTACTGGTACATTGCTTCAACTCACAGGGGATCCCCTGTAGCGACGTTTGTGGTTTGTGGTTTGTGTCAAAATGGCGTTCGTTGTGTGTAGGCGTTATTGGCCGGGGACACCAGAATTGAGCACCCAGAGTGCGGGCTGGAGACGAAGCCGGGCAGCTACAGGTGTCAATGGTTGGTTTATGGGTGCTCTGCTGCCCCCTTCTGCTGTGCCCAGGAAATCAGGCCCTAAAAGGTTTGGACGCGAAAAATCGGGAGCATTTGCATTGCTGAGTTTCGGGATCAAGAATGGCCGATCTTTCGAAGTCGTGGCCGGAGGAGTCGTGGTCGGAGGAGTCGTGACCGGAGGAGTCATGACCGCCAGTGCTGCATCCGAATTTGTTCTCCGTTTTCTTTGCTTGCACATAGTCAGCACGTGTTGCTAACAAGCGCAAGTATCCGTTTGAGAAACGATGTGTGGATCGATGCAAACTTCGGATATCTATACAGCAGGACTACCGTACAGCAGGACGCATTCGTGTACCATACGAGTATACGCAAGATCGCAGGGTCTATTGCTATACGTATGCTTTCTACCAGAGGGGGAAAACAGCAGCGGATTGACCGAATTCTCGTGGACGACAAGAAGAACCGGTACCTGAAAGCGGCCAGTTTTTGGAGATGTCACAGGTCACAGGACGGCTTGGCCAGAGTTTTTGGGGACGACGCGGCAGAGAGTGGAGCAGCATCATCAGTGCAAGCTTCCGCTCAGAGGGCGACGGCTACAACAGAGGGGCCCGTAGAGCGGGTTGCCATGGACTAGTACTACAGCATCAGCAGTAGTGCTGTCCGACAGGCGTGGACGCCCCAGGTGAAAACAACAGCAGTAGTAGTCCACATATTTTTGTTCTGAGGTAGGTAGGTATAATATCAATAGAAAGATGCACGAGTACGAGAGATAGAAGACTTCGTCTTGTTTCTATATTTGATTATCCCTGTAAAAACTGAACCCGCCGCGTTTTTGGGGACATACTTTGAAAAAACATCGGACCGGTCATCGATTTCCACTCTAATGATCTACCCGGGGATAGGTCTTTCAGCAGGCAGGGCAGATATAATAAGCCTGATCTGTAGTATCCCGCTCTTGTTGGCGGGTGGGAGCCGTGTAACTGCTTGATCTACGAGTGACTACGAAAGTTTTTCCTGTTTGGGATCTGTACTTTGTACAGATCTTCCCTAACGTATCATAGCGCAAGGTTAAGACCAAAATCATCTACTACAATACCTGTACGTACTACTACTGGAGGTCGTGATCTGTCCGATTTGGACTTTGCAGGACGGCCACAAGCAGTACTAAGGATCACTCTTATCGGAGAGCTTTTTTTACAATTTTTCGACATTTTTTTCGCGCAATTTTTCAATCTTCCATATTTTCCCGTTTTCTTCCCCCAAATATTGGAATGTTAACGAACTTGATATTTTTGGTTCTGGAGAATTTCACGAATAGTGACAGAACTCCGTATATTGGATACATACGTATCTCCAATTATTTCCAAACTTTGGATATTATGGAAAAAACGCTCTCCGATAAGAATGCACCTAAGAAACCCAATCGAGATTTGCAGAAAAACATATCGGCAGCCGTTATAACGTACTCAAATTATCGTAGAACGCACCCTTTTTTCCAGTCTGAGCAGATTCCCTGTTTGTTATTAATTGTAGGTGGTTATTACCTCACTTGGAGTTGCATGATGTGCACACAGATCATTTGCGCGAATACAGCAATAATAATAGTATGGTATGAAAAATGACTTGAGAGGGTAAACATGCCGACAGAAAAAAATGACGATTATAAAGTGATAACAGGTATGTACCTGGTATGTCGACAATGTCAACCAGCCGGGGTCGCTGGGGTAGGTGTGCGACACCTGTTTAGTCTGGCGATACTACTGCTGTGAGGATAACTGGGTGGGACACAGATTATATCGTGCCAGGTGTGCACACTCTTGCTTAGAAGCTTGGTAAGGTTTTACTGAAAAGTCGTTGTTTAGCAGTAGTATGCATTACCGGCCCTCTGACATAAATATATACCAGGTATATAAATTCTGCTCGACCGCTGTGAGCGAACCCTAAAATTCCGATTTTGTCTTGAACTTTGTGTGGGACTCCGGACGCCTTCGCTCCCGCTCCCCCGCCTTCGTGCGTGCTTTTTCGACCGCTTTCCTCGACGGTCGCGCGAGCCGGCCTCCGACGGGTGTTCTCCCGTGCGCGCGTCTCGGAGTCTCGCGCCGCGGGTCTCAAGAAGGAAACGAGTATTGATGCACGTTCCTTCTTTTCCTCCATTACCTGTCTCAAACGTAACCATCAAGAGCGGTACGTTAGGTTAATGTGGCTGTGCCGAATCGTTTGTTTCCTGCCTACTATGCTAAACACCGTCCTGACCAAGGTCGAAAATACGAGAACAGAATCAATTTTAACCCTTTTAGGACCCCAGTCCCGTTTTGGGGACAAACTACTCATAATTAGAGGGTTTTGTCCCCACACATGGGAGTGCGGTTCTAAAAGGGTTAAGGAGGACGTACTCTCGTAATTTATTTTTTCTGCACCACAATGATTCCTCACTAGCGCCACATTTTTCTCACGATACTCTCTCGGCAATTTTTGTGCGGAAGTCGAGCCATATCACGGAATGCCAGATCAATCATCTCATACAATGTGCTATCGACTCGTGCAGTAAACACAAACGGAAACGAACGGAGCAGCAGAGTAACATATATCAATCACCAATTTGAATCGACTCTACCTCATGCGCACCAGATGGACATACAAAAGCTTACGAGGGGTACTGGAATTGAAGGAGAGGCTTGTTGCATCTCGTATATTCAGCACTTCCGCGTCAAATATCTCCATTCTTCCCCCGATCCGCCTCCAGCCATTTGTACAGGCGACCACGGCGTTCGATCCGATTCCGAGGCAAGGCCCGCGATCTATTATGCACGACGAAACGAAAAGTCTGCACCACAATTCAACCTTCGAATAAACAAAACGGTAAAACATCCCCTCTAATAACAAGCGCCAAATATTGCTGCGGGGGTTCGGGAGAGGGGGAGGGGCACCCGAAAAAATACCAAGCAAGGCAACATCGACAGAATTAGGGAGGTTGAAAACACGACTGCAACGACCATCACAAACTACCTCTGCGTTATGAGCGATAGTAAGGGGCATCAACAAAAAATATTCATGCCCATCACCACCTGCTGCTGTACACGACGAAAAGTACTAACTAGATCGAAGACAGCTAGTACGTTTTCTCGTCGACCACGGCTTCGCCAGTGCCGGCCGCAATTCCCGCCCCCGCGGCATTGGTCGTGCCTTACTCAGCCTCCGAAGCGGTATCCCGGCCAATACCCGGTGCCATCTGGCGCAACAGCGATTGCAGGCCAGACTTCTTGACAGAGGGCGGCGGTTTGACGCCACACTTCAAAATGTACTTCCGGAGATGAGCAACAATCAAAGTTTGACAAGAAGAACCTCTGTACCATGGCCAGACCAAGGTTCGGAGCTAAGGGCGTCAGAAAGCTCTTGCGCCCCTGACATTTTGCCGTAACTCCTTCGGCCACTCGTGCAATGACCTCCCTTTCCGCGGGGAGCCTGTCGACAACTGCTTCCGCCAGTTGGGCATGGCTCTGTATCACAACGGGACAATATATACACCTGGTACAAAAAAGAAAAAAAAACGACATCACAACAACGCAGTTGATTACGCCGACTTTCTGTGAACGAGTTGTCGTGGCTGTAAAAAAATATGTTAACCAGAGCGCAACGCGTCAGCAAACAAACAATATTTGTGTGCAGCCGTCACGAGCCGTAGTCAAACTATTCACAAAAAAAGACGAAATCGCGTCGTCTACCGTAGTAATGATAGTAAACGCCACGCCAGGAGTAAAAGAATGGGGCCCCGTTTCAGCGAAAACGACAATATTATAGAGAAAAAACGCACTCTTCTTGACGAAAAAAGCCCCGGCGACACAGCAGACGCCCCCCACCCCCCCCTCACCCCTTCAAATTATTGGGGTAAACGCCAAGGGGTCAAGTTGGGATGTCTTAGCAGGAAGGGGAATTGAGCTTTTTCCGATGCAAACAAGGAGGGGTGCTATGCATAGAAATGTTGGCATGCCCTGATACATGTTGATACATGTTTCACGCATCACCAAAACAACGGCAACAGACGAGTTTGAGTGGTCATCACTACTACTCGGTAATAGTAGTGACGTCGTTTCGGACCGTCACAGCTATGCCGGTTTCAGTCTTGAACGGGGGGGCAGCGGCTCTATCGTGCGCCTCCCGGTCGCTCGCGGCACCGCCGTGCCACGGCCACTCGATTCGGCAGCCCTCCGTGCCCCCGCCGAAGGAACTGGCGAACGGCGGGCGTGGGAAGGCGCCCTCCCGGGGGCGAGCCGCCCTTACCGGCATGGCAGAGTATGGGAAAATAAACGGAACTCACAGTACGATACAGGAACAAGCGCGACAAGAACAAACATATCTACTGCTGTACGTCCTGATGTAGTGCATGGTGGGTGAGTTGGTGCGTGGGTGGGTGTGTGGGTTGGTTGGTATGTGGGTGAGTGGGTTCGTGGCTGTGGGTTCTTGCCGTGCTTTTACTGTTTTGTTCACCCGGCCCGCTTGTGCTTCCAACACTGGGCCATGGTGCTTCTACGTACGACCTGGGCACTCATTTACTGCTGCACCTACTGCTGTACTGGCGGGTTGGCGGATGAGTTGGTGGGTGGATGGATCGATGGGTTAGTGGGTGGGTGAGTGGCTGAGTGGGTTGGTAAAGGGGTGAGAGGCTACGTCAATAAGGGTGGCGGCCGTATTGTTTTTGGTATTTGTGTTTTGTCCACTGGTTGTGCTGCCATTATACCCGACCCGCTGGCATATTGCAGCATACTACTGTACTACGCGTAGTGTTTCCAAACTACGCCCCTACCGCATGGTAAACGCCCGGGCCCGTCTTTTCACGCTCGGAATATCACAAGCTCGAAAGAAAATCACACCCCCTGAGGCGTCCACTAGCGTACTACGGTACCTTCGTAAGCGCCTTCTCCTCTCGATCCGGACCGGTTTCCGACGCTTTCATCTCCGTCCCCGGTTCCCAACCATCCGAAGGGGCGCCCTGCAGTTCGGTAAGAGCTGCACGCACTCATCGTCGTCGATAGTAATAGTATCTGCATGGGAAAACATCAAGAGGTGATGAAGGGGTTGCTTGTCCGCCGTTGAGAATATAGAGACATTTCGACGTATGTTTCGCCAACAATCGTAAGGTTGCGGTTGGCATGCTCCCCGTGAGATTAATACCTTGTAATCCACGACGTGGCGCGCAGTCCTTCGGTGGTCACGAGTACCGGATCCCATATTGCGTATCATGACTGACCTCTGACTGACCCCGTCGTCCTCGCTGACCCTGCCGTCCTGTTGAACCATGCACTTCGCTTCGTCGGTTTCTGCAGCGTCCTGTGATCACAGCGGGAACGACATTGAAGGAGTTTATCTTAATTTCACGAAACGGCTTGCAACGTTGTCTGCGGGCGCGGATCAATGGGTCTTGACTCCACCATGAACCAAAACCTTGCGCACCCTAGACAGATCATCGGTTCCCAGTTGATGATCTACTGCTGTAGTTCTTTCAAGGCGGTTTTATTCCCGATCTTGTAATAGCGACCGCATATAGCTGGTGGGCCCGAGCCATACCACCTGCACGAAGCAGCACATGTTTCCTGGGTTGGATCTGTGCAACAATGCAGATCCTACAAATCCTACTCAAGTATCACGACGGCAGATGAGGAACTAGATGGTCTACTGCTGTAGATAGATATATCATGATCAGTCCGAGGTGTGAAAAGTTGGACACAACCTATCCATACACACGGCACTCACCGCCTCTACACGCACGTCACCAGAACGGCGTGCCGACCTCCCTTCTTTGCCTTCCCCCCGTGTGGCCGAACCGATCTCAACTCTCTCCATGGTTCGTCTCATTCCATTCACGGTCATTGGCCACTCCGTCGTCTCGTGCCCAAGGTTATCTCCAGCCCCGTATGTAGGGTACCTGTCATATCCACGTACCTTGTTGTCGGTCGAGTCGTGGTTCGACATACTGACAGTTAACGCTGACACGCACTTGCGACGTCGCGCGAAAAAGCATGCCAACCACAATCTCGAATTGCCCTTCAGCTGCTGCTGCGGTTTGATTTCTTCCGTAGAGACAGAAGGATGACAGCCTACATATCATCAGTACGTACTGTACATACCTCGTACTCGTCCAAACTCGCAAGAGTTACGTACGAGTACCACTCGTACTCGGTGCTGAGTTTGTACTGCTGTTGTAGTTGAACATGCGGTAAGTTACGATTTTTAACAATCATGCTACATTTTGACGACAACGTCGACGTCTTGGTTACAGTCGCTCGCCGAAAAAATGGTTGGAGAACATTCAGCAGTAAGGGTCATTCTTATCGGAGAGCTTTTTTTCCAAATTGACGACATTTTTTTCGCGCAATTTTTCAATTTTCCATATTTTCCTGTTTTTTTTTTCCAAATATTGGAATTTTAACCAACTTGACATTTTTGGTTCTGGAGAATTTCACGAATAGTGACAGAACGCCTCCGTATATTGATACATATATCTAACTATTTCCCAACTTTTGAAACCCAGAGGCGTGTTTTTTTTTCACATACGTCACTACAGCCGTTCCTTGCCAGTAGAGGCAATTTCGCAGTGTTGGGTCCTGAAAAGCCCGTGACGTAGGCCAATCACACAGACAAACTACAATCCTTTTCGTGACGTAGGCGCATCACACACACACGAACAAAGCTGATTCTGCCGCCGAACGAAACGCAGAAGCGCCTCGCCGAGGTCATATAGCTCGATGGAGGAAGCATCTGGCGACCCCGGGGCCAACCCGGCCGGGGACACTAATGGAGTTGATGAATTATGTGACTGGACAATCGAGGAAGAAGCTGCGGTAGCAGGCTGCAAGAGAAAAAAGAGACAGCGAGCAAGGGGCAAAGGATCGACAGGAAACTACTGAAAGGGAGATATCGAGGTGCGAGAAGGTGCTGGAGGACACCAAAACTGGCAAGTAAGGACGCCACAAGTGAGTAGTAGAAGAGTGCATTGGTGGTCTGTGGCGTTGTCGGGACTGAATTTACGGCGTACTAGCAGGTTCGTTGCATGTTACCAGGTACGTTATTATATTGTGCACTCATCTATAGCCGGAAATATAATACTCGTTTGATATTTCGATAAGAGATCAAACGGTGATTGTATTCCCGTTCATTGTGCGTCTTTTTAGTGTAGTACCTGGTGTACTCCAGAGCTGCAGCAGTGCCCACAGCAGCATTACTTGTTACGTACACGGATATAGTCGTAGTCATGTCGTGTAGTCGTATGTTACTACGGTAGGTCCACACAGCAGTAGACCTCACACAGCAGTAGACGTATAGACTCCTTCGCTTCGCTCGGCGTCAATTGCGTCTCTCCAGCCCAGCATTTTTTATGGTTTCCAAAGTGTAACGTCCAAACTCCAGACTGAACGTACGAAATCGCTCGCATCCTCTTCCCCATTCGAACTCGCTGCGGTTCTATCGTGAGCGAAGGAAGGAGATGCAGACCTGCAGGACGGTATCCTTCCTGGCGAGCGGGCATATCAACCACAACCGACAGCGGATGAATTGCGAAGCTTTGGAGCCAGTGTGCTCTTTCACCATCTGGCTGCCCCTAGGAACATACGGCCGGTGTGCCTGGGTGAGCGTTCACAACCTACGCAACGCGCTTCGAGGAAGGTTGACAAACAGGCTGACCGTTTGCGTGATGGACACGGCAATGGTGGAGGAGGAGCTGGAGCCAGAGATTCTGAGGGGGAGTGCGATTCATGCTGGGATCAGGAGGAGGAGGGGGAGGAGGAGGAGGAGGAGGAGGAGGAGGAGAGGGATATGGATGGGGGAGGCGAGGCGAAGGTGGACAAGGAGGCCGGGAAAGCGTTCTACTTCAACATGTCGCCGGCGATGAAACCACGGTGCCAGCAGGTGACACGTATTCCCCGGTCAGGTTCACCAACACCTGTATACCTGGTACAGCAGATTTACTGCTGCTGCTGTTGTCTGCACGCGCTTTCAAGTCGATTGGAACATGGTGAAGTTGTCTCCTCTCTACTACTCTGTACCGGTTACAGTTGCTTGCCGAAATGGAGGGCTGGCGAAGATGCAGTCACCTGTCGTCCGACCTATCGACCCGCTAAAGTCCTCGTCGAACACACGCCTGGGAGGGTATCTTCATCCGACCGTCTACGCACACGCCAACCGTTTGTGCTTCGCCTCACAGGGTGTGCCACACCGACCCCCGTGCAAAAAGTACGGATGGAAGGCCGTGGAAGACGGGCAGGTAATAACTCGTAGGATAACCATTTGTAGGACGGTCCCTGTGGAAGGACAAGAATACGCACTCGAAAGTGCGAACCCTGTACAGGATAGCGAACTCAGGTCGATGAGATAGCGGTTGACGCTGACGCTGGTTAATTGCTCTCCGTTATCAGGTGATGAGCAAGGGGTGGAAGCAAGGTGGGCGGGTTTCGGGCGTGGCCGAGGACTGGTGGATGATCGGCACTAGACTATCTGCAAGCTCTGCCACCTTGATCATGACAAGTTGAAGGTGGGTGAATCTGTGCCGGTGTGCCGCATGGTGTCCCGTGTCATTGCTGCAGTTAGGATACCATGCACAACACCGTTCTGTACGTGCTAAATAATGTCGGGTATCCTATAATTTTTGCAAGTAATATCCTCCCGGATTCTGGGTTTTTGTGTACAGGTCCCGTGTGCAGGAGTGGAAGGGCGAGGACGGCGAGAAGTAACGGCGAGTCGTCAAATTGAAGGAGCACTTTACAAGTTCACGTCGTACGACCCGGGCGTCACGCAGATGTACAGTGAACGGTTCCCATGGATTGGAGCGAGGAATCTGGTGGTCGCATGCACTAACAAGACGGCCATGACCCTCGATCTGGCACTCTTGCTCAAGAGCTTGATTACTTCAGGCAAGTTTTCCCGAAAAATGCAATAATCAGTGTACAGTACTGAGTATGAAGCGGCCGTGTTCAGAACTGACCGCGCACGCCGCGCACGTTATTTGTTCACCGTTTTACAGGACCGAGCCCCCACTCGAATACTTCGCACGCATGCTTGGACTGTGTGAAAGAACAAGGTTGCCAAATCTCAGCACGGCTGGTGACGTGGAGTAGTTGTTACAGCATAATGACTGTCGCGATCAGTTTCCTCACATCACTGCCCATGCTTTGCGACGCGGCGCTCTTTTGCTTGGACCAGCTGCGAAGAAGTTCGTCGACGGTGCTGCCAAGAATGTGCTTGTGTGGTCAAGACTTCAAAGCAAGGACAAGGACTACCTCGAACTCATGGAGGGACTTCGAAGCGGTTTGTACCGACCTTGCAACGATGTCGCGACTATCGTCCCACCTAGCGCGCTCCCACCCCTGCCGCGGAGCGACGCCGGCACCAGCAACAACGGATGGGTCGCTGTTGCACCTTACTCGGCAGGCCTGTGTTCTTCATGTGGCAGCACGACTGCAAGCATTTGTTCCTCGCCTGGCAGGGGAGGAGGT
Organism: Nereocystis luetkeana; assembly: GCA_031213475.1. Lineage (NCBI taxonomy): Eukaryota > Phaeophyceae > Laminariales > Laminariaceae > Nereocystis > Nereocystis luetkeana. Next base: position 8,388,847 of record JARUPZ010000026.1, on the reverse strand, counting down.
GTGGCATCTGCACAAACTTCCGGTGGGGCAGCTGGGAATGCCAAAAGGGGGGGGGATGCTGAAGAGGACGCGCGCCAGGTGTCCTACACGCAAGCAAGGCTTGTTGCTGCTGCTAGCCATCAGCCAATCTCGATGGGCGGCTTCGTTGGCGACGCTGACCAACACCGAGGGGAGGCTTCGGGGGGAGTTGCACCAGGCGTTGAGGGAGTCGCCGGATCGGGTGTGAGCCGTTTGACACCTGGTGTAGGGGGGACGACGCCGGGTGATGAAGGAGTAGCACCTGGTGTCGGATCGACGGAAGTGAGCCAGGTTGCTCAGGGTGCGGGGGGGGGGTTGCACCTAGTGGGTGGGAGGTGGCCCCGGGTGTCGGGAGGTCGATATTTGGTGTCAGATCGGCGGGTGTGGGTCGAGCGGTGCAGGGCGCATGGGGAGTGGCACCTGTTGTAAGGGGGATCTTTCGGGGTGTTTGAAGACTCTTACCGGCCCCTGGTGTCGGGGGGCTCTTTGCGGGGTTTGGAGGAAGCGTACCGGCACCTGGTGTGGGGGGGCTCTTACCAGGCGTTGGAGGAGTCGGACCGGCACCTGGTGTCGGGGGGCTCTTACCGGGTCTTGGAGGACAACCGGCACCTGGTGTGGAGGGACTCATTCCGGGTTTTGGAGGACTCGTACCGGCACCTGGTGTCGGGGGACTCGCACCTGGTGTTGGAAGACTCGCATCGGGTTTGGGGGGATGCTGGCGAGGTCTTGGGTCAGCTGGGCTTGGGGGAGTAAAAGCCCAAAAAAAGTGTAAGACTCGACCGTAAACGAACAACGAAAGACAAAAGAGGTGCCGGGCGAAATGGGTCAGGAAGGAATGGGACGAACTTGGTAGGAATGAAGGGGACGCACTGACGACCTCCGTCTCGTGTATACCGGATAGCGCCAATAGTTTAGGAAGGAATGATAATTGAATAACCTAGAGAAGTGTATGAGGAATACTGCTGAGGAATACTGCTGATTTACGGAAGGGTATTAGGTTTATATAGGATTGGCATCTACGCTATTTTGTGGGAAGGCAAGCATATAATGCTTGCTCGAATAGTCCCGTCCTCGCTTTGCGCTTTTTTTTTGCTTGCTTTGCTTTTTTTTCGTTCGGTTATTTCCCGTTTGCTATTCATTTTCCTTGGGTTGTATTGATAATTGTGCAGTGAATTTTTGTGGGGTTATAGGAAAGGATATGTGAGTGGGTGCGTTGGTTGGGCTGGGTTCGTGGGTGGGTGAGTAGGTGGATCGGTAGGTGGGTGGGTGAGTGGATGGGTTGGTTATGGGTGGGCCCGTGTGACGTATCAGTCATGCCCGTATCCGGCCCCGCTGGCGTTGCAGCAGTCATACTATGCGTCTATACCGCTGGATATTTATTTTGTGTACGAACCTAGGCTATTGATATTACACTATTTATTGTTATAGTGGTCCACTACTACTGCTGTAGTCGGTCTAGTGGACGTGTCATGCGTCTAGATGTTCTGCTTTTCATGGACCAGCTGATCGGTTATTCCTCTGCGCCTCAATGGGAGGTGGTTTGAAATGTACGAGGTATCGTACAACACAACACTCTGCATGATACGATCGTACCAGCAACCGATAACATTTTTATTTTACCCGAGAGTTCCACGTGCAGTGGTATATACCACGCGACTGTTTAGACTGAATGCCACACTGTGTAATCAAATTACGCAAATACCTTGATACAACTATGGAGGAAAATTAAAGGACCATTATTTGATACCTGGTACTCAGTTTAATACCGTCGCGGGCCCTATATTATCTCGTCCAAAGAGGTAGCAGGTAACACGCCCCCTCTTTTCGTTTTCGTAGCTATGTTGTCCAAAGAGGTATCAGGTAACACGCCCCCTCTTTTTGTTTTCGTACATAGCTGCATACATATGATACTACGGACGGGCACCACAGCAGTAGTATCACAAAAACAAAGCAACCATCTTTTTGAGGGTTGGTGATGGACAAAGACAGGCCAAAGTGCGTCGCCCGAGGGCAAAAGCAGACGGGCGAACAGCGCGCTGCAAACGCATAATTTTGTTAAAAAAAAAACCGGTCAAGTGTCGTCAAGCTCAACCCCGTATCGAAAACGCCTTTTATCAAGCCTTATTAGAGTTTTTTTTTTTTTTTTTTCCCAGGCCCCACTACTAAAAAATTGCCAGAATTTTTGAGTGAGAGTCCCCAATCACCTGTGTTGCACTGCCCGCAAAAAAAGCCGATATGCCAAAAAAGTCCCGACAACAAAGCAAATGGAAGCACGTCTGCCGCCTTTTTTTTCCCAAAGACATTTCGTTTTTCTGTCTAGCTCCAAACATTTTCATCGAGCCAAACATTGGCAGACCGGATATGAGCTCCTTGGTGCACTCCCGTGAGTGCGCCACATCGACAGCTTTTTTCGTGTCCTCCTTCGGGGCGGACATTGTCGCTGAAGGTTGAAAATATGGTTCCAGGCGCTTGAATTTTCGGTTTCTTGTACTACTGTTGTAGCCAATTATTTTTTTCTGCTGTGGAACGAACAGGACGACCGTACTCATTACGACTTCTGGGTTCCTCCAGCTATCGTTCTACGGCAGAAAAAAATACTTGTGCAGCGTAGCAGACAATAAACCGAAAATTCAAGCGCCTGGAACCATATTTTCAACCTTCAGTGACAAGATCCGCCCCGAAGGAGGACACGAAAAGTGCTGTCGCTTTGGCACACTCACAGGAGTGCACCAAGGAGCTCATATCCGGTATGCCAATTTTTGGCTCGCTGGAAACATTCGGAGCTAGACAGAAAAACGAAATGTCCTCTGGAAAAAAAAGTCGGCAGACGTGCTTCCATTTGCTTTGTTGTCGGGACTTTTTTTTGGTGTTTCGTGGGGAGTGCAACACAGGTGCAATGTAAGTCACTCCCATTCCCATTGCTTCAACCAGAGGGAGGCCTCTGAATTGCTCTGGTCTCCTTGTCTTCGCAGGTCCTCGAAAGCCGTCGCTGCTGGCCTGCTGTTTAGGCCCTTTTGGGTCGCTGCTGCTACCGCTGCTATGGATACTAAGCCAGTGGTACTGTTGGGAACACAGCAGAACGTGTGTGCGTTCGGTAGGGTGCCTTGGTTGGAAGATAGGCGGACGACTACCTCTGGTGAGCATAAGAGCAAGAGGGGTGATGTTGATGGTGGTGGGTGTGTCCCCTACAGCATATTCCCGGATCCCGAAACAAAGCTGCCTCAAAATCACATATAACTCCAATATGCGGCGCAACCTCTCTCACGAGTGAGAACATGAGAACGCGAGAACCGCGTGACCCATCCCGTACACCGCCGTGATCATAGGGTACAGTACCTGCTGCGGCCATGGTGACCACGAGCAGCATGTTCAAGTGCGCGGCGTTGTTAGTGCACGTGCAGCATCTTCTGCATCTTCTTCTCCTGTCTCCGACCAGCGGCTTTGTGACCTTGCCCCCGGCAGTGCGATCGGTGCCCTCGCCGATGACGCACAGCAGCAGCAAGGCCACCAGCACCATCACGACCATGGCCCGAGAGACACAAACACGCGGTGAGAGCGCTGCTTGGCCTGCCTCGCTGCCTCGGCCGCATGGTGCGGTGTCTGTCACAACTACACCACTGCGAGGGAATTCATGACACGTACAACAAGTATGTGTGACAGCAGTAGTTCTTTGTCACGTCGTGGTTGCATGAAAAAACGAGTCGATGTTTCGCCTCAAGTCGTGGCACATACATATGTATATCGGTACCAGGTACAGCAGTAGACGGTAGACGCTACTCTGTAAACAAACATGTGACGAGGAGCTTTACGTGTCTCGTAGACCAATTCGTAGACTGGTGTGAGGATGTCTGGTGGGTGGGCATGCTGTGGAATTGTGGTCATGAAGCCCTTGCTATTAATAATACCGGGGGCCATAGTTATTAAGACCTACCTGGTATGGCGTACATAAAAACCTACCAGGGTACCAGGTACCAGGTACCTGGTATATATTTGACCATTTTTACCAACAATAATTTGTCCTATTAACTATGGTCCCCCGTAATAGTAGCCGACACCCAACTCGAATCGAGCCTCATTTTGAACGCGGAACACAAAAGAAGGGTCGGAAGTGAGGGGGCCTGCGTACCCCGGGTTCCGTGGCTCGTGCTCTGGGCGTTCAAAGCCGCGAAATCTGGCAAGTTTTCGCGGTGAGGCGTCCCGCCGTGTTCCCTGTCGACCTGAGAAGTAGGAATGAACACACAATCTCACGGGAGTTGCAAATTAATTGGATGCTGCGCAAGGGGCAGGGCGGTACAAACACACACACTTCCTCGGGATTTCGGAAGCACCCCCACAGCCACGGTACACACCACAGCATCAGCATCAGCAGCAGCAGCAGCAGCAGCGGTGCAACGGGCGTACAACAGCACCACGCTTCAGACTCTAATCTTTGTGATCTTTGCGGTGCTTTTGTGTGAGTCTTTTCCACCTGGAGTTATTTCTACGCACATACATGAAAAATCATGAACACGAACAAATGCTGAAAATCGGACACATGCCGTCGAATCCCATCCTGCCACATTGGCAGCAGCTGATATGTCAGACCCGCTTGCCTGCAATATGTAAACGCTAAGGGCATTTACTGTGCGGTTCGAATTTTGAACTTCAGATTTTGACCCGATCGCATTTTCAACTGTGAAGTTGGCGAATCGGAACAGTCTTCCTGTGCGGAAACATCAGATTTATTGTGCGTGTAGAGATTCGAGCAAACGCCGAGACCATCTGCTGTTTTTGTGGTCTGGCGCCGCGAAGAGACGCGCTGGGTGCGCTGCCCTGCGCGTAGGACCCAAGCGCTCGAGCCAAGGCTGACTGCCTCTGGTCTGGCGGCAAAGAGACGTGGCGAGTGCGCTAGAGCCAAACTCTCTTGGTATTTTGTGTTCCATTTTGTGACTGACTGGTGTACAGCAGTGTAGTCTTCGAGTACTCGTACGTACCCACGGGGAGGTGGGTGCCGAGTGCGCTTTTTTTGGTCTCTAGGCCCGAGCCCGCGCCAGGCGACTGTAGTCTGGCCACGGAGCGACGGGCCGCCCGCCGCCCGAGTGTCGGGTTCGAAGCAACGTCGCTATACCGCTCAGTCACCGTCCAACTCATCGATCGTTCTGCGGCTGCTGTTTGCTGTCATGGATAACATATTGAATTTAGAGAGCATGCCATTTCTCGATTTGAGAATCCGATGGCCCAAGTCGTCGGATAATGGCGGATTTTGGCCCAAAATCCGACGACTTGGGGTAATCGGATTCTAAAATCGGATATTTTCCGGTCGGATTTTGCATACCAGGTATTTAGACTGCATAAGCAAGGTCATTCGTTTTTGAGATCGAAAAACACAAATCTGAAGCTCGAAACCGAACCGCATAGGAAACAGCCCAAGTAAAGAAAACTTGTCCTGTTCTCTGCGTGTATGATATTGTACACAAGGAGTAGTAGATAAGCAAATGGCAAGGCTGCCTGATACACGCTGTAACGCCGTGTGCCGTTCCAAGAAAACAAAAACGAAAAAAAGAAACAAATTCCCGCCACATTCAGAACACAGCATCTACACACAAACAGCTGGAGACCGCTGCCAACTCGGGACGGCGTACTCGTACACCAGAACAAGCCCCACGCGGTAGCCCAAGCTCGCCCGCTTCTGTAGACGCTGGGTTTGCGAAAATCTTCTCTTGCAATCAATGATGCATAAACACGACTGTCATGGACTGACAGTGCTCATCTGAGAGAAAAAAAATTACACAATGGAAAGCTAACCCCGTATGCAGCCGTCAATGACGAGGCTTTTGTCTTGGGCGAACGAACGACCTCAATACTATTAACAGTAGAGAGGTAAATGAGGCAAGGCCCATTCAGTACTCGCCGTAGGCCGTGCGTATTTATATATTCACGCGTGTCGTGTACAAGGAATAGATGTGTAGATGAAAAAAAGACACAGCTGAAAGTGAGGAAATCCAGAACATTGGTTTCCTGTTTCAAAGACAGTTGCTACAAATATCGTAGACCCGTGGATGCGGTAGGACCTGTGCGTTCGAAGTTTTAGTAGTCGTGGTGAATTGTGGAAGCATATCAGGTACGAAGTAAGAGTACGTAGGCATGAGATTATGCTACTTGCAAGAGAGGTGCACACCCTGTCACGGACTGACCAATCATGGGCTAGAATATTGGAGACTTATGGATACGACGTGCCAGATACGACATGTACGTTACGCACGAGAAACTGGAAACGGAACATAAGACAGGACGATTTAAGGCAGCACGATGAGCACGACTGAAAACCATACCCCCCCCCCTTTCGTCTGTCTGTGCATGACAACCTCCACAAAAACTTGAACAAGAAAAACAGGGTGGCAAAATAATCGTGAACTTGGATAATATCAGCAACAAAAGACGCATCGATGCGTCCGAGGTGTCGAGTGTGCAGCCGGCAGCATGCCCACGCACCTCTCTGCCCGTGACGAGGGGGCTAGAGGACGTGTCTCCGCACCTCCCTTGGCCGGGCCTGTCGCGGTGGTCCGTACAGCGACCAATGTCGAGAGATGCTTGGATGGTTTGCTCTCGGTCTCCCAAAAACGCAATCCTGGAGTTCGAGCAGCAAGGGTCAGTCGGGTTCGGCGTTGTGTTCTGAAAACTTCCACTATCCGCCACCTCACGGCTTGATTCTCAGGTAGATGACGCGCGGCGGCCTTGTACTTGCAGTAGGCCGTGTGCTTTCGAAGTACAAAATACGAAAACCACGACAGAATCCCGCCGCATGGCAACAAATGCAGACAGCAACTCCGAAACCACAGCGGCACGGCGACCGTGGATTACTTGAGATAGCTTGCTGTGAAACAAGCCCCAATGCGTTGAGGCCAAGCTCGCCCGCTTTTATAGACCTCGGGTTTGTGCAAACCGGTCGCGTAGAGCTCTCGCAAATCAAGTATTCAGAAACACGACAGGCAGTACACAACAGACAGACAGATGGGCCACGGACACATCGACAGCCTGATTAATTAGATGGAAGCCTGTACGCACCCCGCTGTGAAGAGGATTTGTTCACCTATTTGAGTATATGCAAAATAAACGGCCTCATGGCAAGGTTTAAGGCCAAAAATCCTAGCATACGTATATTTGAGACACACACGTATTCGCCAAGCCCGTCCACATTTCTGAGCCCCCGCCCCCCGCCATCCAAACCCTGCCTGCTTGTTTGTAGAAACCTCCACCATAACCGCCGCCACCAGTGGCGAAGGCGACACAACGACAGGTCGCGGCGAGTTCCTCTCGCGCCTGGCTGCCGGAGCCGGGGCTGGTGCGGCATTGGCGGCCGTTTTCCCCGCGCAGCCCGCAGAGGCTTTGGTGAAGGGAAACGCGCCCCCGGCGGGTTACAACAAGAAGAGGGGAAGCGGTAGCGGAAACGGGGAGCGGGGTGAGTTAAAATCTTCACAATAAACTGCCCGCCAAGTTCGGGGAAAAATCACTTGACATTTGAGTTGGGTCGTTTTTGCAGTAGTAAAAATAGGTCAAGTGGGAGACAGAAAGGGGGGTGTTGCGGGAAGTAATATGGCAATGTTTTTGGGGGAGGGGAGGGGGGGAAGCGCTAGCGGAGACGGGCAGCGGGGTGAGTCCACCCCCTGACACCAAACTGCGCGCCAACTCTGAGGACAAATTTCCCGGCGTATGAGATGGGTCCTTCTTGCAGTAGTAAAAAGGGGTCAAGTGGGAGACAGAGAGGGGAGGAGGGTGCTGATGAAGGTAGTGCGGCAATGTATTTGGGGGGAGGGGAGAGGGGAAACGATAGCAGGAACGGAGCGCGGGGTGGGTCAGGTGGGTGGTAAGTATGGAGGGGGTGTTGTTATAGGTGGTGTGGCGGCGTATTTAGAGGAGGGGGGGACTGTGAGCTTGGGGGGGCGGTTGTTCGGAGTATTAGGACGGTGTGATTGGATGCGGGTTGAAGGGGAAGCGGAAGTAAAGGGTATGAGGTCAGATTAATGGGGGGCGCTACCTGAGGGGAAGTATAGAAGATTACGGGATCGTGTGTTCTTTCTCACATCCGGCTCAGGCGTCCGGTCCCGATTTACCGTCTTGCTAGCTGGCGTTTTCGCTCCACCGTCTTCATAACTCATCCCTCCCCCGCCGCTTCCCCACGTGAATAAATATTACCCCTTTGGGATTCCGTCTTCGTTTCTCGGACGCACTACTCGGAACTCGACTGGGGACGCTTTTTTTTGTGTTTTTTTGGCAGTGGCAGAAGAGTTAAGACGCCTTTCGTTTTTTTCCTTTCCCCTCCCGCGTTTCCCTTCCCTCGTTTTTGTATATATATATATATATATTTTTTTTAAATTTTTCAGAAGCTGAGGTAACGGCAGACGCCACTGCGGGGGATGACGACCCTTCTCGAACCTTTTCTGTGACCAAAAGCGGCGTCCGCTTCAAGGACCTTAAGATCGGGAGCGGAAAAGAGGTGCGCGGCGCGGCTATAACGATGAACGCGCGTGCAGCATCAATGCGGCAAAGTGCAAGCACTTTTAGCACACGTGTAACGGGTAGCACGGTTCAACACATGCATGTGTATCTATGTGGCACGTGGAAATGTGCACACACGAGACGTGTAGAAGGTCTCAGATGTAAGGTGTCGCACGCTCCACATGCGTTGCACCTAGCGACATGTTTAACCCTGTGAGGACTGCAGTCTCTATCGAAATATTAACCCCTTGCATAGGAGATCAGTCCCGTTTGGGGGGGCCAAAACCCCTCGATTTATAGGTAGTTTGTCCCCAAAACGGGACTGCGGTTCTTAAGGGCTTGGACACTACCACTCTGCCCGGAAATATAGGGACGAATAAAGTATGAATATGGAAATACGTGGTTCCTCACGTTTCCGGACAGAGTGGTAAGTGTGTTTGCTCCTTCTCTGGAGTGTTTTTTTATGTTGCGCATGCCTCTACTCAAAATCGTAAACGGTGTGTACATCCCGTGTTTTGCGGAACACTACCCTACATAGCTCCACTCGAAGGTTTGTTCTCTTTCGCATGCGGCTCGTAAATTAAGAAACGTAGCATGAGCTACCGACGCCATTTCAATTAAACTGCGTGCGTTGTCGGATATTTAAAGTTTCAGCCGCCGGCAACAAATGTACCTCCGGATATCGGGTCAACACTCCCCCCCTCCCCCTCCCCCCCCCTCGTTTCTGTCTCCCCCTCCGCTTTCTTTTGTTCCCCCCCACACCCCGCCTCCCTCCTGTCGAGCAGGTTAAACCGTTCGAGGTCGTCGACGTTAGGTACCGCGTCGAAAAGCTGGGCAAGAGGAGCTACGACGGCATTTCGGGCGAGGTGGGCGACAGAGGAAGCGTTGCGGCTGTAGTTACCTCTATCATTACCGTTACTGTTGTTGTTGCCGTTACCTGTTACGGTTACCGCTACTGCTACCGAAACCGGGTTGTTTCTTGAGCTATCGCTGCTTACCGTATCGATTATCGTTTCGGGTACCGATACCATGCCGTTTCGGTTACCGCTACCGTTGCCGATTTTATTACGGTTATTGCTACCGTTACTGGTTTTGTTACCGTTTTCCGTTTCCGTCCACCTTTTTTTATTACTATTTTGAAGCTGCCGCTACCGTGTCGGTTACTGTTTCGGTCACCGGTTGGGTTGCCGTCACCGCTGTCGTTTCGGCTGTCGTGACCGCTTCGGTTACCGTTGCAACTATTGTTGCCGTTTCCGTTCTGTTGCCCTTGCCGTTACTGCATGGCATTCGCTGGTTGTTGTTCGGTCAACATTCTGATTTCGGTGACCCAAATCTGTTTGCGGTTTCGGCAACCGGTTGCCGGTTTCGGTTTCCGGTTTCAGTTTGCGGTTTGCGGTTTCCGGCTTCCGGTTCCTGGTTTCCGGTCCCCGGTTCTCAGTTTCTGTTTTTGGTTTCTCGTTTCCGGCTTCCAGCTTCCAGTTTCGTTTTCCGGTCTCGGTTGCCGGTCTCGGTTGCCGGTTTCGGTTGCCGGTCTCGGTTGCCGGTCTCGGTTGCCGGTTTCGGTTTCCGGTTTTGGTTGCCGGTTTTGGTTGCCGGTTTCGGTCATACCGCGTACGATTACCGGTTTCGATTTCCAGTTTCGGCTACCGGTTTTCGTTTCCGGCGACGGTTTTTCCGGTTTCAGCTTCCGGTGTCCGTTTTCTATTTTCAGTTTCTGGTGTCGGTTTTCCGGTTACAGTTTCCGGTTTCGGTTAGCCGGTCGGTTCTCCGGTTTCGGTTTCATGGTTCAGTCTCCGCGAGGGGTTTTCCGGTTTCAGGTTCCGGATTCGGTACCCGGATTGCGGTCCGACTACCGCCACCGGTTCCCGTTGCACCGGTACCGGTTTCCGTTACCGGAGTTCCATCATGAACATATTGTATTCATAGGGTGCAACTGCCATTGCGAGGGGTAAAATACTGCCGCTGACTTTTGTCTGGTGACAGAGGGTTGGCGATTTTTGGGTTGATTTATGATTTCTGGTGATTACTGCCGACAATACTTGCGTGTGGTGGCGGTTACATTTGTCATAGCTGCTTGACATCTGAGTTTTGAGCCTTATCTAAGATCCAGTTCCACCACCCTCGCACCCACGACGCTCCTGGCCTTGTTTTTGTTTTTTTGCATCGCCCCCCCGTTGGGTGGCTTCACTATAACGGGGGGCCATAGTTAACAGGACCAACTATTGTCAGTAAAAATGGTCAAATGTATAGGTTTTAATGTATACCATAGGTTCTATTAACTGTGGTCCCCCGTAATAGCCGATGTATTGATAGCCGATTCGGAATAGCTCATACTGCACATGCTAGCAGACACATCGGTTGCGAAATACCATGGAGTCGGATGTTTATTTTCTACGGGGCATGATTTTGTGGTACGCTAACCATTGCCATAGCACCTTATCCTTTTTGGAGGCGCTGCTGTAATGGCCTCATGGTGCATGCACCGTTCGACCGCGCCCTGTGCTGAACATTTTCACTTTTGAAATTTTGGTCCGTTTTTCAATTTTCCAATTTTCGCACATCGTTTTGCGCCCTGTGTGTTTTATTTTAGTTGTTGTAAGTTTCATTTTTGTCGTGTGGCCGATCCGAGGCCTCCTGGTCCAGCCAGCCGGTGCTGCTATCATCGTACCCCCCCCCCCCCCCCCCCTATATCAATTATGGCATTGAAGCTTCTATCCATATGCAAGAAAGTCCGCCTCGCAAGTGGCTCTTTGTAGGATGGCTTACCCTGCATGCGGCTTGCCTGACACCTCACGTTTCGCTTCGCGCTTGATCGGCGAAAAAACCCGACGTGCTCCGTCCCGGCCTTGAAGGGATGCGAGAGTCTATGTTCATACGACAACGGCCATGAATGACATGAGTACCCCCCCCGCCCCCGCCCCCACCCCCCCATCCCCTCGCCCCGCACCCACACCGCCATTCTTATTTCTGCGAGAGCCTCCAACACGCCCTTCTCCTCTCGCCCCCGAAAATTGCTGCCGCTTTTGTTTGTTCTTGGAATGGTTTCTTGCCGTGCGCCCGTCGGCCGGGCGGCTTTTTCGTCGGTCGGGCGTTTTTTCCGTCGGTCGTTATTTGGCCGCAACCGCCATCGCCACCGCCACCGCCGCCGCCACCGCCGCCACCACCGCCGCCACCACCACCGCCGCCCCCGCCGATGTATATGTTGGGTGTTAACAGACGCAATCGGTGTTCTCCCTGGGGTATGGTGACGATGACGATAAGGAGGGGGATGTTTTGACGGTTCCTCTTGGCCAGGGGCGACTGGTTAGCGCCGTCGATGAGGTGAGAGGAAGAGGCGGTGGGGGAAGGTGTGTCCTGGCGTCATGCGTGGTCGTGGGCGTAAGCCCGTAGGCTTTCGCACCCCTTTATACATTTGCCGGAACGGAGCGCTCTCATTGTAAAGGGGTGTCTTTAAAGTTTTTTTTTCAACGACGAGGGCAGACATTGATTGCTCGCACCAACCCCGAGGCGAAGCCGTGAGGTGTTCGGCGAGCCACATGACGGGCGCACTGCAGGCTGCTCTCACTAAGAAGCGCTTGTGACGCGAACTTTCTTGCGTGTGGTTGACAGCGTCAATAATTTATTTCGAATTTCCAGTGTGGCCACTTCCAGAGACAGCGAGGGGGGGGGGTAGGAAGAGGGGGGGGAGTAGGGGGGGAGGGGCAGGGGGGAGGAAGGGGGGGGGGTGCACTCGATAGTATGCATGGCCGTAATCATATGACCATAGACGGAGGAGGGGGGGGGTGTACTCGATAGGAGAGATGTACTCGATCTCATGCATGGCCGTAGTCGTATGACCATAGACCCTCGCATCCCTCCAATGCCGGGACGGAGCATGTCGGGTTTCACCGACCAGGCAGACATTGCTTGCACCAAGCGCGAAGCGCCGTGAGGTGTCCGGCGAGTCGCATGAAGGGTGAGCTGCATCCTACTAAGAATCGCTTGTAAGGCGGACTTGCATACGGATGACAGTTTTCAATGCGTTTATTTAATTCCGGTATGGCCACTTCCAGAGACAGCAATGGGAGTAATATGTAACCGCCTCTTGGGTGCCTTACCTTGAACACTACGTGATACGATCAATTGCATCGTGCGGAGTATAGGTTCTTTACCTCGCACAAATGACCTAACTAGACAAACAACTGTGGCCGACCGCCAAACAAAAAACAAATTGCACCCTGGTTGTCTAGCTCACGTAGTGAGCGGCACGTTTTACAGTGTCGTTGCCAACCGACACCAACCCAACCCTATATGCAACAGGAGGGGACGGGGGGGGGTGTAAGAGGAGGCCTACGAGGTTGAGGAGAAGGGTGAGGGCACCATAAATGGGGGGTAGTCTGTCTTTGTTTGCAGCCGTTTTGTGCAATCAATGGTTGTTGAATTCGGTTGGGTACGCCTCATCGGAAGTTGGTGGTCAATATATTCGCGGTTTTCGTACTTGGCCAGTACGTTCCGTTGGGGGTAGCTCATGCCGGCGTTTTTTTCGGGAGCTGCAGCAAGGCGTTGCCTTACATATGGGTGGGACGCGTCGTACTAAGAATACCAATAGTAGGGCTTGAAGTATACGTGGGAAATGCTGTGTAATAACAGTAGATAGTGTCAGCAGTAGTACTATAAATACAGCTGTAAATAGCAGCAGTGATATTATTAATAGTAGTTATATTAGTAGTAGTGTTATTATTAATAGTAGTATCAATAGTAGTAGTACATCAGGTACGCTAGTCTTAATAGTACAAGGAGCGGTGGCAATGCAAAGGTGAGTAGTATTAGTTGAAGCACACGTCGCAAATAATGTAAATAATAGCAGGATAAGCGGTAGTAGTAGGAACAGCATATATAGTATCAGGTAGATTGTAGCGATAGATGAAGCTGTATCACGGGGGAGCACAGTAAATAGGACCTATGGCAAACGAAAAAATCTATATATTTACCTTTTTTTACTGACAATATTTGGTCCTATTAACTACCAGGTATGGTCGCCCGAAATAGTGGTATACGTTACCATTCTATAGTATTAGTCGCAGTGGCAATGCAACGTTGGCCGCTTCCTGCCTGCTTTCCCATTTATACCGCGCCGGCATCAACATCGTCACTACTTTCCCTCTGAGTGTCTCTCGTCCTATTTCCCCACTGCGTCGTCTTTATCATCCTTGGTTGTTCGGGTTTCCAGGGCGTGGTAGGCATGCGTGTCGGGGGGGTGCGAAGAGTGGCGGTGCGGCCGGAGAGGGGGTGGAAAAAGCAAGACCCCAAGTGCGCCACGGAGATAGACATGGGCGTGATGTCGGGCGTGCCGGGCGCGGCTTTGGCGAAGGTACGCCAAGGAGCACGCGGGCAGCACCGTGCCATCCAAGGGCGCTTGCCCCCTTTTTTTTTCCTTCTCCCTTTACCCCAATAGGTCCTGGGGTAATTGTTTTAGGGGGAGGAGTCGGGGGGGGGGGGGGGGGGGGGGGTAGGACCCGTTCAGGTGGGAGGTGTGGCGAAGGTGGCGTTGACTCTTCATTTTTTTTTTCAGAAAGAGTGGAAGGGGTATGCCACAAGTTCCCTCTTATTTCGGGGGAAACCTCAAACGGCCGCGAACAGTAGCAGCGTACGGCCGAGAAAAGACACGAGCTTTCGCGGTCTACAGGTACTGCTGTAGCGGGGGGGGGGACGTCTCTGATATTCTTCGCCGCCTTGAAGCACACCTGTCAACTTGCATGAGCGCTTGACTCTGCCGACCCCATCCTGCACCCCGGCTCTTGTTCGTACACATTTTACCGATTCTTAATTGTACCAAGGACGCAACCGACGGCAGGGATGCGCCTAATATTTTCCGAGGCTCCTCATCCCGGGAGCTCCATGACTCGTCAAAAAAAAAAGCGAACTTTGGGGAAAAGCGTGAACTTAAGCCGACGCAACATCCCATGACTTGGTTAAAAACTACCTGGTAGGATACTATTGAGAAAAAGAAACGAGGTTCAAAATGCACCGTCAGTCGGAAAAAAATGATGTCAAGAAGGGCGAATGGGAATTGTCATGCCACAGTGTCCATGGTTGGGAGACCACCCGCCACCGTCACTTCTTCCTCCGCGTCAGCGTGCCCCCCCCCCCCCCGCCCCCCCCCCGCCCCCCCCCCACCCCCCCCCACGGTCCGACCAATCGCTGCTCTCGTTAGTGCGTCCCTCCTCCGCGTTTTGTCCGTAGATGCACCATATGTGATCGTACCTTTCTCGTTCTCCTTCTGGTCGCCTCGTTCATTGTTCTGAACCTCAATACCAAATTCCACGGTCAGTGCCATTAGCAATGTCGTTTTCACGCTGAGCACTACCCCCCTCCTCAAAAGCAGTACGTTGGTAGATCCTTCGTACATGTATGCCTCCAGTTCCCTCTCTCTTTCTCATGTATGTATTCTCTCATCTCATGCGTTTCATTCTCGATCTGATGGGCACCTCAAACGTTCTCGCGTCTTGGCGTAACACTTTATGGTGCACCATCATGTCCAGAAATTAAAAAAGAACCGTTTCGCGTATTAACACTCAATGAAAAAGCTCTTGGCCGTTGTTGGACGGCAGTCTCGTTTGGGGCACAAACTACTTAAGAATTCGATTGATTTTGTCCCCAAAACGGGACTGCGGTCCTAACTGGGGTAACACTTTCGGGGACAGAGTGGTGCATGCCGATACTTTTTCTCAATAATTAATATTACCCGGGACCATAGTGAATAGGATCCACGGTGGACACAAAAACCTACCGGTATATATCTCCATATTTTTACTAACAATATTTGGTCCTTTTTGCTATGGTCCTCCGTATTAGGTGCTTCCCGTCCTTTCTCGCTCCCCCCCTCTTTGGTTTCGGCATCTCACACTCCTTTGACGGCATTTCCAATCCACCTCCACCACCACCACCACCACCGCCGCCCTGTGCCTGCGGCCCAGGTGGAAGACTGCATCGACCTTAACCTTGAACCCCGGCCAGTGGGCTACGGCGCGACACGACGGATGGCCCGCAGGTTCGACGAGACACTCATCGTAGAGGTGGAAATGGTCGCGAGCAAGGAACCTTCGGGAAGAATTTTCTGAGAGTTGACTCGGAACCTTCTTATACACGCTTTACTTGTGGATGAAGTGGCGAAACAAGTTGCGGGGGAATTTGAGAGAAACATATTGTATGATCACGAGGTATAAGAAAATTCGGGAGAAATTTGAGATTTTTTTCGACGACGCTGTTTGGAGAACATTTGGCCGCGACTGAAGGCGGCATTGCAGCTCGGTCACGAGTGCGGGAAAGCTCGTGTGTTATGAACGTAAACATACAGTCGGGTAGAGGAGGTCTCGAGCGGGAACAATCGGAGGAAGTTTCCCCGAGGATGTGGCAGGACGTTCGCTACACAAAGGCGTTTTAGCGTCGTCGGAGTTTTGAATGGGGGGGGGAAAGGAGGCGCTCGTCACAAAAATCTTGACCGAAACCATCTTCTGGAACATATTGTGGAGGAAATTTTCGGGTCGCTTCGAGTACCACCGGTGAAATCCACGCAGAGTCACCGGTCGCGACGAAGGGAGCTCTCCGGGGATACATTTTGTTTACTCGAAATACGCCATCAGCCTCGACAAGGCACTGCTTATATAGAGGGGGGTGGGAGGGGAAGGGCGGCCGCTTAAGAAACGTACTTTTTTTTTTTGTCATCTTCCAGGAAATGATACGGCACCGGTTGAAGCGGAACATTTGCTGCGGTTCCAGAGGTTCTTGGGCAAGCTTCTGTCACTCCCACTGCCGTAGTTCATGGAGCACGAAGGGCAAGGTAGAACAAAGCTGACCTCGCAATTCCTGCTTGGGATGTGAATCCATGTCCCTTGTTTGTGACCATTGGAGGGCCGGAAGGGTTGTTCTCGGGGCTCGCTGAGGTTGTCGCTCCGGTCCTTACTGTCTGAACAAAATAGGCATACTCTCACGGAAAAAAAAGAAGCCAACACCTGTGTCTGCCCCTCGTCCGTCGTGAATAAAACACCCTCGAAATGATCAGTTTGCAAAACTGAGTCTCTTTTTTGGGAATTGAAGATATGTCTGTCTGTCTGTCTGACCGCATCCTTCATATTTTCGTTCTTTTTACTAGTTCGTTCCAACCATCGATGCACGTATTAGCTCGGTACATAAACACCCTCGGAATTGGTCTATACGTCATACAGATTACCTCGGGAAGAGTAATCGAACGATTTTTGACCCCGGTAACAATCGTCAACACTTTAACACCTACCAGGTACCTGGTATTCCCTTATGCCAACTGAATGCCACCTGAAGGTCTCTGTCGCGGAAACCGATTTCTTGGCCGACGTTTTTACAGTTGTTAGTCTTTCGTCCCTGATGATCGAGCCATTTCCGGAGTCAATTCTCGACCTTCCGGACTCAAATTTAATTTGTTGACTGGGATTTTTTCCAAGCATTCTATTGACCAGTTATTTCGAGCCCTTTTCCGGACCAAAGGTCAGCAAGTCGCTTCTTGAACAGTATTATCAAGGCACTTCTGGCCTGGTCCACTCACTCACCAGGCCTGGCAGAATGGAAATGGTCTACAGCAGAAACGTATACTCTCGCTTCTGGGTTCTCTTCCTGATCGTTCTACAGCACAAAAAAAAAAACACTTTTCCACCTGGTACAGAACAAGAAACTGGAACTTCAAGCGCCTGTAACCACATTTTCGACCTTCAGCGACAAGGTCCGCCCTAAAGGCACGAAGAGTGCTGTCGCTTTGGCACACTCACGGGAGTGCACCAAGGACCTCCTATCTGCCCTGCAACATGTCGGCTCGATGCAAATGTTCGGAGCTGGAGCAGAAAACGAAAAGTCCTCATACTTTAAAACGGCGGAAGCCGTGATTTCTAGTGTCTTGTGTTGTCCGGACTTTCGGCAATAATATCAGCATTTTTTTGTGATATGAGCAGTGCAACACAGGTGTGCATAGAAGTATCTATGATTCGGAGGTCGACCTTTATTGCCCCCGAAAGCGACATGACCCTGCCGTTTTCCAGGGGGTTACCTCTTGACCGCGTGCTGGCTCCAAGAGAGCCAGCCAACCGTAAAGCAGCCAGTGGGATCGGGGTTGCCACACCTTGCGGGATGGTATCGATCGGGGTATGTCCGCTGTCGTCCCCGGGTTGTTGGCATTACAGATGTATGGAAGGGTTTCTGGTCCGAGAATGGGACCCTGTGTTGCCCAGGTGCCGCTGCCTCCATGATCCCCAACCAATCAGTGATCTGCCGATTGGGGTGGGGTTGCCACACCTCGCGGGGCGATATCTGCCCGAAGGGTCGCCATATTTGTTTGGGATTGGTCGCAGTTTTAGAGATACGATGGTGTTTCTGATCCGGGGATGGACCCCTATTCTCCTCGGGTGACGCTTAACCTCGACGGCTCTATACAACACCAATCTTCTGCAAAGAGCCAGTGGCCTCTGGGAATCGAGTTGGCAAACCAATCAGTTACCAGAATTGTATTTCCCCATCGTAAGTCAGCAGCTAGGCTGGCTAGATGGCAGTTATGAATACAACTGCCTCGGGATTGCGCCACAGTCACGGCTCAGCCCCGTATGGGGCCCGGTGTTCTTCTGGTGGTGGCACCCAGCTTCCTCTACCCATTAGCCAAGGCGGGGCTGAAGCGCTCGGGATTGCGCTACCCAACTACAGGCCGACAGACCGATAGACAGACGAAATAGGAGCATGAAGCAAGAAGGATTCGACTAACGATTTCGGTTTGGATATATACACGACTGATGGACTGTACATTTTATTTTTCCATCCCATTTACAGGTATTATTTTCCCCCTTCTTGCTGCGAATTGCCTTCTCGTATTATCAGCCCCAACTCAAAATCCTGGGTCACTAAGTAGGCTCCCACCTCGCCAGTAAGGTACTTGGGCATGTACGTCAACGCGCTGACGCGACTGTCCGTATGCACTACGCGCCTATTTCTATACTACCACCTGTACTGCATATATATCGTTCCCCTCGCTGCCTCGGCAAGACATACTGCGAGGTATGGTCTATCAGATGTATGGCGGGTGGGGTAGGTCGTTCTGGCGGGTGTAAGACGGGACGTGTCTACCACATCATTTCCCATTTCTTATTTTCTGAACGGTACCACGTATTCCCATGGAAGTGCAGGTACATTTACTTTCATGGAAGTTTTATTTATTATCATGGAAGTACGTTGAAACTTCCGTGGTTAGTGGAAGAAGTGGAAGCTTCTACCAATTCCCACCAGCTGAAGCTTTCACAACCATTGCCTGCCACAAGAGCCCACCGATTTCAATTAGTTCCACCAGCTTCCAATTACTTCCACGGGTTTAAGATGAAGATCGGTTTTACTTCCCTTCCATAGAAGCTTGCTTACCTACATTGGAAGTTTTTTTTTTACTTTCATGGAAGAAGTATAACAACTTTCATGAAATAAGTTTTGCATCGATGGAAGTGTTTTTGCCTCCATCCATGAAAGTGAACTTGACTAAAACACTATTTCACGCTGCCAATGATCATTCAGCGCGTGTATTGGATTGGATGGAGCATCTTGCTCCAGAGCAGGGGGACCTCGCCCGGGATGAACCCCGCGCGGAGTGCGATGTTTCAGCGCGGCTCCCATCCTTGGGAATGAAATGGTCGTGCAGGGAAACACTACTTAGCCTGGGAAGGTCTGTAGTTTTTCTGTGCCGAATGCCCTGTTCTCGCCGACTAGTCAGGCTTTGACACACTGATCACTTCGTGTGTACGAGTAAATCGAATAACGGACCGGCTCCACAACCCTTACGCCAAAGGTGGGCTCAGTCGATCGGGTCAAGATTTCGCTGCTGCATACTTTAACGCTGCCAGCGATTACAAAGTGTAAGTATTGTATTAGATGAGCCAGCCCGCCCCGGTCGGTGGTACTCAAACTTCTTAATGTTTCTTCTAGTTCGTCATTATTACCCACCTACCGGGCGCTGTGTTGCCCCACCCAACCTTTCTTCGTACCAGATACGATGCAACTGTTGATAATTTAGGCCTGCATCGGCACGCATGCTCGGCGAAAACCGACTCAACAGCTGGATACAGTGGGGCCATCGTTCGCGCTCGCGTAGTGGAAATCTCGTCACATCTCTAACGGTTGGACCCGTGTACAAGTGGTCGATCTGATGTGTAGGACTTCGACAAATGATCTTTCCCCCCCCCCTCCAACCTTGGTGATTTGACCAATAATCGTACCCACCCGTTAACGACTTGATCTATCACATCATTTTGCCTGCGAGTTTTTTGTCCTTAGAAGGAAGTTGCTTTTCTTCCATAGACGTATGTTTTCTTCCATGGTTCCTGGGGTCAGGGTCACCGATGGTCCTCCGGCGACTCTTGAGGAGGTCTTATTACATTTCTGCACCCTGTGGGTGGAGACAAGGTATCAAATGGGACGGGCTCACTGCGGGGACGAGGTACCAAATAGGAGCAGGACAGTAGGGAAAATATTGGGGTGTCTCATGGAGGAAGACTCCATGGAAGCTTACACAACTTCCATGGAAATAAATGCAACTTTCATGGAAGTTCATTTGCTCCCATGGAGATCGATGAAATCTCCCTAGAAGTTGCTGGAAGTACATGTTTACTACAGATGGAACAGTTTATTCAATGGAATTTTTTTACGTCCACAGAAATATTTTTCCCTTCCATGGAATCTTCGATGGATTTAACCAAACGTTAACTACGCATGTTGTGGGAGATCGGGCGGGACTCACCCTCAAGAAGTGATACGTACCTTTTGTTGCTGCGCGTGACCGCGGGGCTTGGGTGTTACAGTAGAGTTGGGTCGTATGTGGTGCGCCAGACACGGACACCCACGATTCGCGCGTGTTCTGGAGGCATTGATTTAACAAGATTCGTGTTCCAGGCTTGCGCAGCGCTCAATAGCGGCCTTCCGCGGCCGCTGCCTCTCCTTCTGGCCTTGTGCACAGCGCGTCATTCGGCGCAGCGACACAGTCACGCTTGCTTCAGCGGAGAGCCCAGGGGCTCCCCGGCCGGCGACGAGAGCTTGCGCGCTTAGCGCCGCTCGCCCTAGCCACGCGCCGCCTGGCACCAAGAATATTGCGCCTGCGCGTCGCTGTTTTGTTTCGGCGAGGGTATACCCGTTGTTCGCCTCCCAGCCTTTGCTCTGGCGGTCGGTTTGAGCTGCGGGAAGGCCGACACTGAAACCCTTAGGTCTCGCTTGAAGCTCGACTCGGAGTTTCCTCGTGATGGCGGTGGCCGCTACGCTCTTTCCTGTCATGGAAGAGTCAATGGTGTTAGCTAGCTTGCCCGCTCTTTTTCCAGTAGTTCTACAAGAGAGGAAACCCTCTCCGGTGGGCACTTGGTTGCCACCCCCCTGATCCCCGTTTTGAGGTTGTCTGCTGGCGCTGCAAGCCACCAAAACGTTTTCCTTCGGCGTCGGCTCCGGAGGAGTAGAAAACACCTGACACTGTCCGACGAGCCAATGGTGACCCTGCCGCCTCCGGTCAGATCGACCGGGCCGCATGGCTCTTAAACCCGGAAGAATCCCAGCTCTCGTCAAGCTCAACGCGCCCAGAGCCCCCTGCCTCCCTTGGCCGTGATCAGCACTTTTTTTTACGTTTGTTGATCGATTCAATCAAGTACTGGTTATCGTGAGCCACGAATAATATTCAAGTTACGTTCCGCTTCCGTCGAGGAGGGGCGTTAAGTGCAGGCAGGATAGCCTACACGCATTCATCGTTAAGTAGGCATGGTCACTTCTAACCCGCAGTGGCGACAAGTGAACCAGTATATTACGAGGTGTGATAACATAAGTAACTTGTTATGGTTTCGTAGTTGACCTGGATAGTTCTGGAATAATGCAGTGGGATTATCTGCCTTCAATATCAGAGAATCAGAACGTTTTGCTATGTTAGACCAGTATCATGATGTCGTGGTAAAGGACGACAGACCACGTGACTCCCCTTCGCTCCGCGCTGATCCTCGCAGCACCACCTACAACAGACTTCAATACGTTTACTTTTTTCCGTCATTCGTTTTGGCCCGTCATGTTTCAATAAATGATTCTTCTTGTTCCTATCAAAGTGCGTCAGTACCAGCCCGAGTCCCATCAGCCCCAGTGCTCAGCCTATATTACCCCGCCATTTCCCGCCATTTCGGGGAGACTCACAAGGATCCACAACATGCACCGACCCGATCTAGTTCAATCGAATCCCAACCGCGGTAATATAGTGTTTTTGGTATACAGTACTCGCGGTATAGTTCAACCTATATATAGCAACCGACCCGATCAAATCGAATCCAATCGATCTACAGCAGCTTTAGTCGGAATCGAGCTGGCGGCATCGTTCGACGCACAATATGTCCACCTACAGTAAAAAAATACATCCAGAACCCAACGTTCGGCGTAACTGAAGTATGGAGGCATATCACGCCGTGCCAAAGCGGTCCCATATGGAAGGGGGGAAGCCTGTGATTACTAGTACGATATTCACCCCCCCCCCAACGTTACTCACGCCACTTTGATCTTAATGCGTCAGGCGTAGGACGAGACGACCTCACTATCAATCCAAATAGCGGTAAAAATCCCACACCCCGTTAGCAGGAGATTCGGTGCCGTCAGCAGGTCCGCCGAGACGTCACCATCAGCGTGCCCACCGAGAAACACAAACTAGAAACCCAAGAGCGTGTGAGGGGAAACCCTTCCAGCAGATATGCTCGCGCATTGTCAGAGACGCCACAATCGTTCCGTGGTACGCATAAACCATCCCGGCTGCGTGGCGCCGCTGAGAGACTATTGATAGCGCCCACGAACCCCCCCGACCAAGCATCGTACCAGGAGCGCGTCTTCAGAATAAAACCAGCGCGCTGCCGAACAAACGTGCTAAAATTCATTCCAGAAACTATCGCATAATGGTGTGCGCTTCAAGACAAAACCACCGCGCGAGTCTCACGACGGACGGAAAGTGTGCAATTTAACCAAAACCCACGGGAACCTATAATTGATGGACTGCAAGTGCTACACATACCCTCGTCCATGAAGAACGAAAGAAGAGGCGCGAGATTCCAGAACGGCCTGATTGTACTCCTGTTACTCATTCCTCGTCTACGAACGAGTTTGAGTAGTCGTATGTTTCGCAAGAGGCTTCTATGTAGACGTGACGAGATGAACCACGGTGTGTTGCCATACAATAGGCATGCGCAGGAGTCACCATCATAAAAAAGTGTTGACATTCGGCGTCTCACGGGCGGATCGACGAAAGGCGACTCAGGTCTTGCCGCGGACAGGCCCCGCCTTGCCGTTGCTGCCGCAACTGAAAATCGTGCAATCCCCACACACAAATGATCGCACACTAAACGTGAAGAGTATGAAGTCAGACGGAGCCGGTGGAACGTTCTGTTCTTGGACCTCTTTACTCTTGATATAACTCCATACCTTGTGACACAAACAAATGAGGCAAAAATCAGCTAATGGGATATGTTTGCCGTGCGAGATTTTCACCAAGACCCCTTTGCCTGGAAGCCTTTGACTGCGTCTTCATCGTTGCCGTCTCCACTATCACGACAAGAACGTTCCGCGGAACGCTCCATGAAAGCGTCGAGGCAGGCCGTGCGGATCCTGAACAGAGACAAGCAACCGTCATACGAAGAATACAAGCACCGCGGCCGATATGTTTAACGAGCGCATGGAGGGGAGACAGAGCAGTAAAGGCGGTCCAGACAGGTCGCCGGAGTGAATGGATCGTCTTTCTGTTGCAGAAATTAGATCCATCTTCGACGAGCAGGGGTGGGGATATTGAATGAGTCAACCCGCTGCCCGACAGGAGGCAAACACACATATAAATATACATCGGGGAAGGGGAAGAAACGGCGCCCATGAGCCCGGTTCGTCCGGCAAAGGCCTCCGGTCGGCGAAAACCTCTCGCGATTTGAGCTAGAGAATTCAAGCGACGACCTAAAACGAAAACAAACAAAAAAAAATCACCAACGTGTTGTTCCAAGAATTTCCCCAGCGAAACCTAGGTGCACGCGTCTAAATGTGTTGTCTCACTCGAGATATTTGGCCCCTCCGTATCTCCAATTATTTTTAAACTTTGGGATTTTTGGAAAAAAACGCTCTCCGATTAGAACGAGCCTGAACGCTTGTGCATCTGAACAGCATCAAGTACAGTAGCTCACGTCCACTACCTCCTACTATTAGCTCGCTCCCATTGACGAAATTCGTACTGTAATTATTTACCCACCCCACTATTATGAGCTCGTTTAACCATTTCATTGTTGAACGAACCTGCCATATCGCGCCCATCTCGGGGAAAACACACACGCACACCCGCCCGACGTGCGTACCTAGCCCTGCAGGCAATCGTCTCACACACATACTCTACTGTAGTCCAAAAGTGTTTTCAACAAATCCATTCATAGCGCTGCGCTGTACAAAAGTGGGTTCAAACTACTGAATTCATAGCGCTGCACCGCATATGCCTCAATATGACTCAAATTCCAAGTGTTTCGTCCCCACAATAGGTGTGCGGTCCTACAACAGTAGAGGCGTTAATCTAGCTCGAGAAAATACCCACTTTGACTCCACCCCACCCAAGTATTAATACGTCCCTTAATTGCTCCGCGTCGGTTTTACGTTCCAAGCGTAGAGTAGTTGATTGCTTCGATGATATTGGTGGTATTCGAAGAACTGCGTCAGCCTTTTCAGTTTTTTTTCTGAATGGATTAAGGCCCTGCACATGGTCGGAAGGTAAGTTGGACAATACTGATTTCAACGCTCTTCCGCAGTTTTCGCTACCTGGTATAATATGTACCCGATGACGCGTTCTACGATAGAGGTAGCACAATTCCGCTAAAATGTTTTCCGAATGATGGGGCTCCTTAACCCAAAATCGTCGGAATGCCAATCTTGTTTCGAAAAAATGACGTAATTGTATACTGAGGCCATGGGATTATTCATCGGGATACAATTTGTTTTTTTTCTGACGTTAATTTTCGGGTGAGATGTGGAGCTCTTGAAGTGAGGAGCCTCAGAAAAATTAGGGTGATACGCTATCGTTAAACGCCTCCGATACCAGGACGAGTATACCAGGTATTTATAACTGTCGGATACCAACTAGATTTAGGAAAAAAACCGGGCATCGTTATGTTGACTTCCGAGTGTTACTGTTGTAATGCTTGCTAATGCGCCAGCGGCATGATACATCGGTATTCAGCTTTGCAAGGCGGCATGATACATCGGTCGCGCATATGTTCTGTAAAACTCCTCCGTGAAACATGGAGACGGTGGCTCTTACTGCTAGCTACGAACATTTGACACCAGATACTGCCTCCATACAAAAAACGAACCGAAGGAAACACAAACCAAACTGAAATTATCCCTGGTATCTAGTACTTGTAATTCGATTATTGCGATCTGCAATCTACAATTGACGCACAGTAGTCTACATTGCCGTTGACGGCTTTCCCCACCTCTCTGAAGAAGCGGGGCTGTTCAGCAAGAAATACCCCGTTTCCCCGTGGTCCCTCCTTGCAGAAGCCACCGCATCCTTGATCGCGAAAAATGCCGACGACGCCATGAAAAACGGAGGTTCTCCCACGGCCTAATCGGCACCCAGGGCAGAGGCAAAACATGGTTGGGATAGAACCGTTGAAACCGTGCGAGGGGACATGCTGTATGTAGTACGTGAGGGTGACAGCAGCAGCGGCAGTAGCAGCAGCAGCAACGGCTGTAGAAGCAGTAGCACCAACAACAGCAGTCGTGGCGGTGTTGGTAGTAGGAGCGGTGGCAGCAGCGGCAGCAGCGGCACCAGCAGCAGTGGTGGCGGTGGTGGTGGCAGCAGGAGAGGTAGCAGTGGTTGTAATACGAGCTTGGAGGAGGAGGAGGAGGAGGAGGAAGAGGAGTGGCGAACATGTTGGTCTGGAGGCAGACGAAACGGTAGAATAGGAGCGGTACTGTAGTACAACAGTATTACTGCAGTAGTAGCAGTAGCAACAGTAGAAGCAACTGTGTTATAATAGCAGCACCAACATTAGCGAGCAGCAGCCGCAGCAACAGCAGCGGAGATGCCACATAAAAACCCTTCTGCGCAGCACAGCGATATTCACCACGCGAGGAAGTTGGGAACAGCAGTGAGCGTAGCGGCGATGCGACCAAAGCAACCCCTGGATTGGACGAGTGGGTGGTAGCGTGGGCCTACGTGAGTGCGTAGTTGGGTATATGGGTGGGCGGGTGGGTGGGTGGGTGTGGGTGGTTAGGTAGGTAGATGGGTGGATGGGTGGGTGGGGGAGTAGGTGAGTGATGAACCGCCATACGAAGCCAGCGGTCTTGACGTTGCACGCGCCCTTACCTTCGAAGAGTGAACGGCGAAGGCATTGCTTTTATCCAGGAGCTTCACCCGCATGTCGGACGGTACATCGTTGAACGAAGGGATCTTGTACGCGCCGGGCCCGCGAGTGATTAGCTGGCCGGGCCTAGCCCAGGGGTGCTCCGCGTCCCCCCACGCCGTCTCTTCCATCGTGCACCACCCGTACCCCTGACAAAATAAAAAAGCAAACCCGCAACCAAATCAACTTGAAGCGACTTTTCCCCCCGACAAGAACGAAAGGGTTTTCTTGAGGCGATGCCACGAGGTGAGCGGGGCAGCAACACAAGTGGGGGAATGCGGCGTTAAAACTGCAGCAGTCTGTGCGGGTTAATGCAGTGTCGGTTCCCCATTTGTTAATAGTACTATTACGGGGGACCATATTAAATAGAACCTACGGCCCATACAAAAACCTATATATTTCGCTATTTTTACTAACAATATTTGGTCCTATTAACTATGGTCCCCCGTAATATTAAGAATCATCAGCTACCCACGATGGACCTGAAGAAACATGTTTTTCCTGAAGTTTTACACACCCTGCCCTTTTGGTTCTAATAAGTTTTCAAACGTTCTCCCGAACATAGGTAGGTATTGGCGGCCCACGGCAAGCATGACCCACGATAGGCCAAAATCCGTTGCGTCCGATGTGTGCTGATGCAGGAGAACTGCACATAGCCCTTTTCGGCCGGAACGATTGTGACTGTCCGGGCTCTTAAACCCCATATCGGTGGCATGCCATCACCAGTAGTACTAGTTTAGACCACCTTTCGCGATATACCTACTTACGGTAGGCTTCAGGATTTTGGCCATCGGGTTGTACTCTCCGCCTTTCCTCAAAATCGGGTTTTGGGCGAGGCTTAGGGCTCATACACTATAATCAAGTGAAAAGAGCTATCGGACAAGACAAGCACGCGTCTACCCCCCTATGTTCAAACACCATACATGGCTCTGTTGATTGCGCTGCTCCGTATTACTGGTCGGAGGGTAGCCCAGTCGAAATACCAGTACGTATTACTAGCTTGCGATGGAAAACCCGTGTCATATCGGGCGATTACGGTACATTACGGGGAATCATATTAAATAGGATCTACGGTACACACAAACACCCATATATGCCACTATTCCTACAAACAAATTTGGTCCTTTTTGCTATGGTCCCCCGCAATAGTCTATGAATAGAAAAAAACCCTATAATTGTATATGTAACGCCCATTCAATCGAACGACCACAGCAGTTAGGGAGTACGTATTATCGTAGTGAAAGCGATGCACCGTAGCGGGAAGGGGGGAAAAGAGCCTGCGATGTGACCCCGGATCTGAGTTACGAGTTGGAAGGAGAGAGAGTAGAAAATATGTGCGAAGATAATGAATGGGATGAGAAAAAAAAAAAAATATCAA
The DNA here is from genome assembly GCA_031213475.1 of Nereocystis luetkeana. Classification (NCBI taxonomy): domain Eukaryota; class Phaeophyceae; order Laminariales; family Laminariaceae; genus Nereocystis; species Nereocystis luetkeana. Next base: position 8,361,571 of record JARUPZ010000026.1, on the reverse strand, counting down.
AAAAATCATGGAACATTTTGCATCGACCACCAAAACAAACCACAAGCAGAGCAAACAGCACGGCAGTCACATAGTAGATTTTGGAGCCAAAAAATCTCTCGCCTGGACGAATGCCCCCTCTATCTGACCGATGTCGATGGCAGGGTTGATGCTAGCCCCGATGTCCATGAGGATGTCTGCCCTGACCACCTTCACGTCCCCGGTGAGGCAGTCCACCTCCACCTCGCTCGCTGCCACGCCCTGCGATTGGTGTACCAGTCAGTAGAGACTTGTAATTTTTATACCAAGAATGATAAAACAAAAAATCGTACAAAACAAAATAATGTTGAACACCGCATCATATATACCATGTGTCACAGAAAAATTTCGTATTATGACTATATTCCCCTCCACTTCCTTCTTCAATAAATGCACCTGCCCCGGAAAACTAGGGCTGGAAAATCTGCGAAACTCTAAAAATAACTCGCCTGGGTGAAGTAGTTGTAAGGGAGGCCTCTCTCCGCGTTGTTCTTGGTGTCCATGGCGAAATCGAACGTGCATTTGGCGGGGTTCTTGTAGAAGCCCTGAGCGGAAAGGTTCACCCTCTGGAAGTACGCCGCCTACTCAAAAGCGAACCCAGAATGGGAGAGGACGTTCAGACTCGTTCGTCATTGGAGTTTGCGTTTGAAAGTCTGGTTTGAGTCCCCATACCTGTGACATACCGTTTGCTTTCGCGAATACCCGATGCCATCACCATCCTCCTCCTCTCGTGACCCCTATGTCTACGGCTCCCCCTCTATGCCTCCCCCCGGAACCCCCTCGCGACGCCCCTGCTAGTAGTACTCCTCTTTGTACCCAAGTCCCCCGCTATCTATTCTCTATCCCGGTGCCCGACACCGACTGTAATGTTTCCGAGGGTGCCTGTAGTGATCCTGAAATTTATCGATAAACTGCTTATGTCCTGTTCCTTAAACCCATCCGGCTCGTCACTCCTAGTTAATTGCCAAGCTCCCCCCTATACCCCACACCCCCCTTCCACCGCCTCTTCCAGCCTCTACAAACCTACGAATGCAATACCGCCTAAAACTGTCGTTTTGATAAACAGAAGGCAACCTGTTACACTCAATGCGCACGAACCCGATAACACCATCAAGCCACAACGAGTTCGAGAACGAGCAGATCACTGCGCACTGTACTGAGCACCTGGTGTCTGCTTTCTGTAAGTACGTCAAAGGACGACCGCCATACGACTATAATACATCTCGACGAGAGTCTCAGATTTGAAAGTCTTCAACGAGTACATATTTTCGACCGAGCACATACCGACCCTCTTCCCACTCCTCCACCCACTCACCCACCCACCCACTCTTACCCGCTGACAGTTCACGATCTAGACGATGTGCAAGCAGTTCCTGTACCAACCGATGCTACGGCAGGGGGCGGGTTGCTTGAGAATCATCCTTGAGAATCCTTGATTTTCAGTCGAGGAAGGTTCTAGGCCGAGGGACGACCCTATTCCTTGTCAGCCTTAAAGCCTCTACGGGGTGTAACCAATTTCGTTCCGCGATATGCACCGCCATGGGAAAGTCTGTTACTCTGCGACGACAACTTTTTTTTCTTGTTTTTTTTCGCTCGTTCAAGTTTGAGTTACGGTACAGAACCAGTCGATGAAGGCCAATCTAGGCCGAGGGACGACCTTATTCCTTGTCCGCCTTAAACCCTCTACGGGGTGTAACCATTTCGTTCCGCGATATGCACCGCCATGGGAAAGTCTGTTACTCTGCGACGACAATTTTTTTTCTTGTTTTTTTCGCTCGTTCAAGTTTGAGTTACGGTACAGAACCAGTCGATGAAGGCCACTCTAGGCCGAGGGACGACCTTATTCCTTGTCCGCCTTAAAGCCTCTACGGGGTGTAACCATTTCGTTCCGCGATATGCACCGCCATGGGAAGGTCTGCTAGTCTGCGACGACAACTTTTTTTTCTTGTTTGTTTTCGCGTTCAAGTTTGAGTTACGGTACAGAACCATTCGCCCGAGTGCCGTAAGCGCGGTAGCATAGTTTATTAGAGGGTACCCCCCCACTGCTACAGTGGCAGTAGCCTGTCGGGGCTGTTATAACGCTCGCTGCAGAAATAGAGGTGCCCCACTTGGTTTGGGAGGCTCTTCCCTTGATGATATCTAACTAATAGCAGGTCGTTACAACTGTTAGTCACACAAATACTGACTGTTAGCAAAGATGCAGATCATCCCCGGCAAAATGTGAACTACCGTCGATCGAGTAGACCAGATATACCAGCGATAGATCTGCCCCCATATATAATTAAATGACGAAATGGCGATCTACCTGATCTATCCGATCTACTCGATCTATCTGATCTATCCGATCTGTTTTGATTTGTTAAACTTCTCCCTTTCTCCACCCCACTTAGACCAAGCACCGCGAGGCAGCTATCTGATCTATCTGATACTATATCTGATCTATCTTATTTATCTGACCTCCCACTCAGGGCGGAAACAGAAGGACCGTCAATGCATTAGTATGAGGATCAAGTGGTCCTTACATTTACGGTCTGATCCGACGATGTGTGAAACACTCTCATCCCCCCTGCTCTACCCACCGAGACCAAGGAACGGGAGGCCGTTATCGGATCTATCTGATCTATATCTGATCTATATGATCTGTTCGATTTGACAAACATCCCTTTTTCTCCACCAACCGAAACCAAGCACCGGGAGGCAGCTATTTGAACGACCTGACATTACATCTGATCAATCTGGTCTTTCATTTTTGACGGAAACAAATAGAAGAACCGCTTTGACATTAATATGAAGAACAAGCGGGCTTACGATTTAAGGCCAGAGTGGGATCTGATCTGCTGGATGTGTGAATCATCCCCATTCCCTCTACTCCAGCTATCGAGACCAAGGATCTCGAGGCAGCTATCTGATCTATCTGGAATATGTGATCTATGTGATCTATCTGATCTACCTGATCTATCTTATCTATATAATCTGTTCGATATGCTAAAACATTCACAGCCCCCCCTCCTTCACCCACCGTGACCAGAGACGCGAACGGGGAGCCGGGAGGCAGCTGAGCGGCGACGGGCTTGAGCCTCTCCGTGATCTGCTCGCACGCATCCAGCGCGGCCATGCCGTAGAGGTCGGTCGACACAGAAGCGCCGGTGGCAGAAGAGTTGGCGACTTTGTCCGTCGCCGTCTCCGCGACATGCACCTAAACATTTCCATGCAGTAGAGGAGAAGGGTCAAGGCCCGTGCCGCGGTCGGGTTGCACGTTTTGTTTTTGCAGGGCTGTTCACGTGTCATCATCCGACCCGCGGGCCGGGTTTAGACGGCCTGGGTGAGTCAGTTGCATGACTTTGTTTTGAGTTGTATGAGTATAACTGAACACCCAACGGTTTGGGGAAAATCTGCTCGGACATAGAGCTAGATATTGCTTTGCAATGTAGACTGGATTGTTTACTGGGCTTTTAAGGGTAGGGTCGTCGGGCCGGGTCGGGCCGGGTCGCGTCGGGCCCGGGCTTGGTGACGCGAACCGACTCGGAGCGCGAGGTTTGACCCGACCTGAAAACAGCCCTATAGCTTCTTGTACCCGAGGAGTGTTCCTCACTACTTGAGGTACTATATAGTGACATACCTCACCGAAAACAATGCGTAGTGACCAAGGCGGATGAACGACCCCGTGGCCGAAGCATACCAGGAAACATACACGCTCTGCGCAAAACGTTAGGGAAACTAGGTTGATAATAAAAACAAGAAAATGCTTATTCTCTTTTCTGGACAGAAGGGGTAAAGTGCTAGACTGTCGTACTTGAACGATATTGAGACTCCCATTGGCATTATGGAACTCGTCAGTGAAGAAGCTCCGCTCGTCAGAATACGCGTTGGCCGAAATTTGCCACCCCAGTCGAAGCAGAAAAAAACCTACCTAGACTCATAAGGCACGGGCGGGGGGGGGGGGGGGGGGGGGGCACTCAGTCGGTGCTTGTCGTACACTAGTCATTCAACCATTGACCGCGCATGCATCCATTCCGAGACGATGCACACCGGGAGGCGGAGTGGCGAGGGAGAGAACGGAGGGAAATTTCGACGTTTTGGAAGCTGGGGGACGAGGGAGGTTGCGGCAGAAGAAACACCGGGAGGGGGAGGGGGGGGCATACTAGTGGTACATTTTCTAAGTTGAATGCAACTAGGGGAGAGGTGTTCATCTGTAGTTTTGGTTTTGGAGGGGCGAGACAGACAGCCAACCGACCGCAAAAAGTAAAGACATGGAGGCAAATAGCGGGGGGAAGGGGGTGGGCATACTAGAATCGCGTCGGACAATGGATAAAACTTGATTCGGAGTGCATATGTAGCCGTCTGAGAAAAATGCGCGTCCGGGCTGAAAAAACAGTAGGCATGAATGACATTAAGAGGGGGGGGAGTGAAGGGTTTGCTGGCGGGGAATTGCGACAAAAGGAACACATTATGGAGAGCGGCGGCGGCGGCGGGGGGGGGGGAGGTACAGCGTTAGATGGCTGAATATAAACACAGTATCGTTGAGGGACAAGGCTACGAGACGAGTTTCATTTTCTCGCAAGTTTCTCGAAATGCACGGCAGGGACAGTACAGAGCAAGACGGGTGGACTAGTTGACTGCAGAGTACCGAATACAGAATATTAATTTCGTATCTTGTCAACTCTTCATTCTTTGCTCTCATCCCACCCGCCGCTTGCCCCCTGCTATAACAGCCCGCCCACCGTCTCGCCACGGCTAAGGAAATAGCCCAACCGCTAGTTTGTGATGTGCGCATGGACCGACGTGGGATAGGGAATGATAAGCTCGTCCTGATGGCAAACGCCCTAGCATTTTCCAGCGAACTGGTTGTACAAGCATGTCCAGCAGCAGAATAGTCTGTACCCGTCGCAAACACCAGCATCGACTAAGCGGCAACGACGCAACCACACCATGGACTAAGCACCAAGATAAACGCAACCGTCTCCACCACAATGACCATCAACATCCCCTACTCACCAGACCAACAGCCACCACAATCACTAATAATCCTACTCCCAGACCCATGGCATGGCAGGGGCGCTCCTATGTTTTCATGAGACGTTATCATGTGAGCAGCCCTGCACATTAGAGATGACATCTATTACGGCAGTGGTCGTCAGTATCGTCTACTCGCTGCTTGAAACCACAGCGCTACCTCGTACAACGTAGCTTGTACTACCGCGCGTAGGCAGTGCCCATCTAGGAGTAGCGATCTGTTCCGTATCACGGTTTTCATGTGATATGAACAATCGGTATCAGTACGCAACGGCAGGTCTTGCAACTCCCGCGTACACTCGTGCACATAACGAGTAGTCTCTGGTAGCATAGGCAATCTGCAACACTCATATCGCAAGCAGAGAGTAGCACCGCACAGCCTTGTCACTCGTAAGGCAGGGCAGATTGTAAAGTGTACGCAGGTCCGTGCGCACGCCAGAGATTGTGCCGCACCCTATGTCAGTCATGAGTCTTTGCAATACGGAGTACATACGCACGTAAACCGGCCTGTCGCATCTGGTTCAAATTGGATGACTCGGTCGAGTCCAGGGAACACCGGTAGAGTTTTCGTGGAATGGAATGCGATTTTAAGGTCATGTATATTTGTTTGATTCGGGGTCATATCGTCTGTTTTAGATTTGAGCGAGTACGAACACACGAGTCCTACCAGCTCACTCCCCTACTCTTCCTCTTCTCCCCTAGACCACAACATGTTTTTCGAGACCTCTGCCTGCTGGACATGACCAATATTGTGGCTTGGGGGTCACCACACCATCTCGTCGTCTTTCTCCTCTACTTTAGCGTCTCGGACAAATCTACCAGAATGTCTGTTGGCCGGCCATCGGCATTCGGGTCCAAGTGTACACGCGCTAATCGTCAGTCCGAAATACTATACCGTTAGTGCCACATCCACGCACGGATCCTGGGCCAATGCCACGTTAGGGATTGGACGGTTTTGGCGCAATCGTTTTCTGACTGGTTGCGTTCTTCAAGTGAGCAGCCACGACTACTATACCGGCAATTAATAGCGTGGTACTTTTACTGGTAACTTGCGTTGAAAGACTACAGTAGGGCAAGTAAACGTTCGCAGGGTCCCGCGAACAAAGTTGTTCGAAGTCAAGTCACCACCCCCACAAGGCATAATTCCTTGAGAAAGAATAAACGGATCACTCGATGGACATTTACCATGGGCCTGGGTATACTGCTAAATGCTACGGGGGGGGGGGGGGGGGGCTAGAGCATACAGTGATCCGTACCCACAGAGGCGTTCGACGGTAGAATGTGACCCTAAATTTCTGAGGCTCTTTACTTGAAGAGCTCCGTACCTCACCCGAAAACTGACTTCAGCCCATATCAAATCGCATCCCGATTGAGAGGCTCATGGCCCAAGTATCCAAACAATCCATTTTTCGAAACTAGATTGGCATTCCGACGATGTTGGGTTAAGGAGCCCCTTCCTCCAGAGAACATTCTAGCGGAAATGTGCTACCTCTATCGTAGAACGCGTCCACAATAGCCCCGTAAGCCATGCACCCCAGGGTGTTTTCCCCACATATGTTTGGTTCTGATTACTATCAAGATGGTGCTCTTCTCACTTTCTCCGTCTCGATCCCGAAAGCACTGGCCACCACCTGGCAGACCTTGGTGTGCAGCCCTTGCCCCATCTCTGTCCCTCCATGGGTAACTAGGACCGTGCCGTCCTGGTACACGTGAACAAGTGCCCCGCCTTGGTTCAAGTAACTGGCGCTAAAGCTGGCTCGTGGACGCGGCCGATACGTTTCGCAAGATGGTTCACGAGCGGCGCAGGGCGGGGGGTGGGGGACGGGGGGCGGGAGGGAGGTGATCGACGACGCCGCTGTTGGGCCAGGCACATAGTGTTCCTAAGGTGATTCAAAGGCGGGGTATGTACAGAGGGTACATCAAACAACCCGAACGCGGTGTAGGGGGGGGGATAGGGGATGGGAAGGGCGCGACGGTCCACGCCGCGATTGGGTCATGCGCAGACTGGTGACACGATAGAGGCGCTACGACACACTTGTCCTTGTAGCGTCCAGGCCACTCGGAAGAGTGGTGCGAGTGGCTCTGCGCCTGGCTCCAAGCTGGGCTTCAACGTCTATTTCTTGGCGCGGCCTAACCACCACGATGCATATCGGTAACAGAAAACCAAACGCGCATCCAACTTTAAGCCTAAAAGCAAAACTAGGGTACTCAAGGGTAGTCATGCAGGCCGAGTAAGTGGCTCTGAGCGAGTGAAAAAACGGTGATAACATTCAAGTAACCCCCGTACCGCAACACCTTCGTCCACAGGGGAATTCGGAGGCGTTACGAGCGTGGGTGCAAACGGTCGGGGCAGCCGAGACCAATGGGGGGTATTCCGAGGACTGAAACATTAGCACTCCGCTTTGCGACAAACCGTTTGGACCAATACTTTTGGGTTGCGTTGTTCGCAGTAGTAGCCGACAGGGTAACCCTTTCGGGACGTCGGTGGGGTGGAGACTGAAGATAAAATGTGAAGATCTCGGCATCGTCACCCGCGTGATTGAGACGGGGGGGTGATACAAATTGGTGCCCGAATTGCCATCCAAGGAGTTGTACGGCACGGACGCAGCATGACCCTACATAGTTGATTGACACCAACCAAATTATCAACCATTGATTGCTTCGGTCGTTATCTCGAGGCCCCAAAGGGGCTAAGCGCCACTTTACAAGGAGGCGTGCGAACGACAGGGATCGGGGGGGTACGAAGCACGTTTCGGTCGGAATACTCGTCGGATGTAACCTTCACTTTTCCCAACGTCAAGTAACGGGTGGGGTATCTACTCTGGGGGCTCCTCCTCTGTTGATCCTCCATCGTAGCATCTACTACTGGAACTTGCGCGGTATTTCCGATCCTTTCCAATCGGTCAACTCTAGTAGCAGCCCGACTGCTGCTGTTGTACCCTCCCCCCCGGTCTGCGACAATTGAGCCTCCAGGGGCCCTTCTCTGCTCTTCCCCGTCTGTTTTCGCCAACCGTACAAGTATCACGGGGGGGGGCATAGTGAATGGGATCTACGGTAAACACTAAAATCTATACATTTCCCTATTTTTACTAACACTATTTGGTCCTATTTACCATGGTCCCTAATAATAGTAGTCTTTCTTCTTTGTACCCTTTTCTGCGGGTTATGTAACTGTCGAACTACTCGTGGCCCTTCTCTACTCTTCTCCGACTGTGTTTTGCTGATGGTACAAGCAGAAGTCTTCCAACCGTACCCTTCTCTTCCCTACGGGGTACGCGACAATCGAGCTACGATTCTATCGGTAGTCCTTCTCCACTCCCGACTGTGTGCGGTAGTCGTACTGTTGTTATCACCATAAACGTTATATTTCTTAGGTTTTCTTCTTTCGGGAAAGTTATGAGTGATCAATGTTGGAAGATCATGCTGCACATTGTCGGATGGCAAGGGAAATAACAATAATGTAAGTTATATTCTACCCCATAGGGTGTGCTAGCGAATAGCCCACCATATGCCGAACTTGGTCGGAATCACCGAAAGCCCCCGCTTCCTCCAGCGACTTCCGGCGTTAAACGCGTCAACCTGTTGCGCCAGGGAGGGCGGGTTTGGGAAAGGGGTGGGAATGACGCGCCGCCAGGTTGGAGAACGCTCACCCCAGCTCCGCCAGAACGAGAATACATGCACTGTTGGGGCTGGTGGTGTTAACATCATAATGCATCCCATTGTCGTTCTCATCCATGTCTGGTTCGATACTCCGTAAGCAGTTCATCAAGTGCCCGTCTTTTGAATCCTGATATGGGCACGGTGGTTTACTTACCCGGCGATAACAGCATGTTCTAATATTTCGCGACTACCGCCGGCGCCCCCGGTGGATTGGTAGGTGGTCCGCATGCCTACTAAGGACAATTTCGTGGGTTCGAGTCTCACCGAGTGCATACTAGTGGGGGCCTTTGCCTGCACAAAAAATGATTCGCGGAAAGCGCGAGGGCTGTGAGTTGGCAACATTCGATGAGAATCGACGAGCAGGGGGAGATATGTCACAGTGTCTCACACCTCGGTCGGTGATACGTGGCGTGGGCTGACCCCATGCGCGATACAAATGAAGAGAAGGTGAGGGCGCGTACCGGGGGGGAGAAGGGATGACACCTAGGACCACGGCTTGTCCAGAAGATGACTGAGAGTGAAACCTCCCACCAGGTACGAGTTAGGCTGGAACGTGAGAGTGATGATGAAAAAAACAAATATGGTACAGATCAGTTGCCAACAAAATAAAACGTATCAGCATAAAAATCTCAATATTAATAGTCGAAATACTATCAACCCTTTAAACTTCCTATTGATGGTGGATACATAAAATCGTGGACACCATCGAAACCAAACCGAAACTCTACCATTACCCATACTTCTGTAGGGTACCCTTGGGTGCCTAGTGATCAACCGCCAACGCCAACGATGCCAACGACAGGAACCAACACCATTGCAACCGCAACATCAACACCAGCACCAATTATTACGGGGGACCATAGCAAATAGGATCAAATATAGTTAGTAAAAATGGGTACATATATAGGTTTTTGTGTGTACCGTAGGTCCTATTTACTATGGCCCCCCATAACAGCACGGCAACAATAACAACTTCGCTACCACCTCACTCACCAGGAACAGCAGCAACAGCAAAATAAGCAACAGCAACAGCAACAACACCACCGACAATAATAGCAGCAGCAGAGAGGGTTTCACCTCCTTGCGGCGGCGCCCTGTCTCAGCCCACCGCTGCATGTCCGACCAAGCGCTGCGAACATTCCACGCGTTCAGCGCTTGCCCAAAAAAGGTGAGATCTCCCTCCTACATTCAATGGAATGGTAATGGCAAGAGGCATTATCAAGAACGCGTGTTGGAGAGAAGGTGAGCGGGGACGGCGAGAGGTCGTTTTAGGCTGGCAGATCGGTTCAAGCGGACCAAAACAAAGTGGGGGCAATCATGAACGCCGCAGGCAATACGCTACTCGAATGTCACTTCTTGGGGTATCGTACTGACCCTGACGAACAGCGCTAGTGCGTGGCATAACCAGTTGCTTTGTGATGGGCTTATGATTAGAGTTAGGGGCGAAATTGTGCCCCGATCAATCACGGGCCATCAAACAGGTCAACAATAGTCAGACGTTTCCGGAGGAAGAAACAAGCTTTGGCATGTGTTTTTTTACTGAACGAAACGATTCTAGGTACTTCAAAGCATTGTCTTGAAAATAATTTGCTCAAAACATTTGGAGAATTGGCTGCGTAAGAATCCTATCAAGAACCGATTACTGCCAAAGGTCGATTCCAAACTGATGCAAAGTAATATCAAACCAACCGGTAAAATCCACGTAGTTTTAACGAAAACCCAGAACTTCACGCGTATTTTTCGAATTTCACCCTGAACATTCGCACACACCTTTCCGTACTATTCTGCCGAGGCGTGCGTGGAGAGGATGCATATTGTTGTTTTTCGTTCGGTAGATATCTGGAGTCTTAAGAGAGGCCAACATTCAGAAAACCCGGAAGACCCCAGAGAGCTGGCGGACAAAAACAAAACAAAACGAATCACGCCCCTTCGCATAAGAGCACGGGAAGTGTGTGCACGAAATTTTAGGGTCTGAAATAACAAAACGGCGTGAACTTCTCATGTAAAAAAAACGTTTATGACGGAATCCCCGAACCAGCCATATCGTATGGCTGTACAATTTACCTAGTGAAAAAGCTTCGACGCACTCAGTGGCATACGGTCTCGGTCCCTTGCCAAGGAAACAGACCTCACCCAACTTGATGAAAGTACGGTAGTTTGGTCCCCCTGTATGGGCCGGTTACCCGCTATAGTGCCTGTAGAATCGATCGGTAGATGTACGACTACTAACCACCATGGTAGTGTGCGAAGTGTATATTGTGGTGCCGGTTGCCTGTATATAGGGTTGGTATTGTCGTCTTGCGCATATCATACTGGCACTGCTGTACTCTGGAGGCACCACTGTAACGGAGGACCACAGCAGTAAATAGGACCAAATATTGTTAGAAAAAATAGGTAAATATATAGTTTTTTGTCTGTACCGTAGGTCCTGTTTACTATGGCCCCCCGTAACACTGTGTGTAGTAGCCCATTGGAAGCTCTCAGCACAATCGGAAATTGCTAGAACTCCTCACCCCCTTGTCGCTCAGCGTGGGCCTAACACCCAATATGATTTTTCTTCCGGGAGGATCGATACCACTGTCGTAGGCGGAAGAGGGGGGGGGGGGGGGGGATCTCGAGGCGGTAGTCACAGATGACAAAGGGCAGGGGACAGGGGACGGAGGGAAGATAGGTATGGAAACTGTACACCGTCCATATGAGGAGGCCGTTCGACGTCTGTGGTGGCATGAACGGAGTGTTCTGAGAGAGGAGAGGATGCGGACAGAGTGAGCGATGCGTTAGGCATGATACTATGACCAGGGCGCGCGTTTGTTTATCGTAATACAGTAGTTCGTACGGCAAGACGCGTGTACCGCCCATTTCAGAGGTATAGGACACAGAGTGGCAGGATGGGGGGGGACGGGAGGGGGATGTACTCATGGCATGCATAGCCGTACTCATATTTTCATAGACTCTAGCATCCCTACAAGGCCGGGGATGGAGCCCGTCGGGCTCTCGTCGACCTGGCAGACAATTCTTGCACCGAGCGAGAAGCAAAACGAGGAGTGTTTGGCGTTTATCACGCAAATAGTGTGTTTCAATGAAACGCAGGCGGTGTTCATAGAATGCGTCATTCAATCGGTGGTGGTACACGATGCGCCGTTTCCAAAAGCAGGAGAGAGGAGCGGAGACGAGGGAGAGACGGAAACAGGAAGAGAGGCAAGAACGGGGCAGAGAAAACTGGAAACAACCGATATTTTTTTGAGGGGGGGCGACCAGCGGAGGAGGGGGGGGGAGAGAGAGACATCTGAAAAACTGTTCGATATTTTGGGGAGACGGTGAGGGGAATGGGCGGATCTCGCGTGGGCAAGGTTTCGAACATAGATTATCCTCCCACTCCAACTTCTAAGTAGTTATGTCTCAGAAGCGTGGATGCTGCTCTGTGGGGGTTAAGGGGGATGGATTGTGGAATAAAGACCGACGAATCTACAGTAGTCGATATTGTCTCCCGGTTTTTCGTCAAAAATTATTTTTTCACACTACTACTTCTTCTGTACGTATTTCAAAAACTCAATTATTATTCAATTTCATCCACCCCTACCCCTACACTAAGGGTTACACCATTCTGGACGGAAACGTAAGGATCGTTCATACTTTCATATGAAGAGCAACCGGTCCTTATAGTTGCATGCGGAATGGAATTATCGCAAAGGCACACGAGAGGCAAGATTTCTTCATGGTTTCGTTTCGGTCAGGGCGTGTGCCCACATCGTAGATGGAGTTTAACTCACGTCTTGGAGTAAGTATCGATAAACATAATTGCATGCCTTCATACACCGTAATACATGCCCCGTGTTTTATACTGCTGTAGTAGAAACGCCTCGTACATGGAAACCTTACTGTTGTCGTGAATTCCCCCCTTTGCATGATGCGGGCTTACAATCATCATTGTCGAAACTACGGACAACGTGGCAAATCCAATAGTTATACCGAATTTGGAGGTTATCGACACTTGGTGGGGTTTTGCTAGTACATGCATTCTTCAATGTTTCCACAAGGATGGTACTGCGCCCATGTCGTGTCCCTCTTTTGTCGAGACAAAAATATCCACGCATATGCATTATAGCTCAATTCGTAAGTTAATTTATTTAAGGCACCCCTTAAGTTCGTGCCTACCTTGTACATGTTGTCAGTGCGAAGCTTGAAGGCGTCCACGCCAAGGGTTGTGGCGAGGTGCTCCATGACAGTCTCCGTGACGAGCATCGCCTGATCGCCATAAGAGTGTCGGACGCCATGCAACCCTACCATTAAAACACGAAACATATCCCAGGTTTGTTCGAGAAGGGAATAATCAACCAACCGAGAGGCTGTGGACAAGCCAGCTGAATCACGCGTTGTACCTAGTTCCACTGTTTAACGACTCAGCCAATAGCGCTGAAGCTATCAGCCAGCCGACAGGACGACCAAACAATCGGACAACAGCAACCAAACTAACCAACGAACATCCACCAGCTACCTCGCCCACCAGCCAACAAAACCAAGTCACGAGATGAACTAGTCAATGATCTGTCAGTACCTAACCAACCTACCAACACCAACCGGGCGACAAAACCCCCCAACCGCACCCAACCTACAACCAACCAACAACCCCCTCCCAGCGAGCATCCACACCAACCAATACACTACCAGCCAACCACGACCGTCCAAGCAATCAATCAGCCAGCCAGCTGATCAACTAGCCAACACCATCCACCCGACATCCTCCCAATCCTCAGTTCAACCAACCAAGGAAAAAACCTACCAAGTGTTCGAGATTTGGTTTGATTAGCGTATTGTCAGGGGCAGGGTTGCTCTGACTACCGTACGTAGAGTTTGGGTCAGGTTTGGGATAAGTTATATTTCGTCTCGTACACAGTGCGTATCAACCATCTGGTCGAAAAAGTCGTGACCAACCCTCCATCGACCAACAAACCACCCAACCGACCGACCGACCGACCGATCGATCGATCGATCGATCGACCGACCAACCAAATAATGTCTAGTCACGATCCTGAGGGGCGCCGAAGCCTCTGAAGGCGGTGTGGGAAGCCTGGTTTGTCTTGCACACGAACCCATCCACTTTTAATGTAGGCCACCTATCCTCCGACATAAACGCAAAACCACAAAATGCGCACGATACAATAAGGTAACATGTCGTAAGAGAAGCAGCGTGGCGGGGGGGGGGGGGTCGAACATATATCTTCCTCTCCGAAAAGAAAATAGTGGAGGCGAGGGGAGGGGGGAGGGGGGGCGTACTCATATCATGCATGGCCGTAGTCCAATGACCGTAGACCCTCGCCCCTCGTATCCCTTTCGGAGACCGAGGTACATGTGCCAGGAATCGCCCATACCACCGCCACCGCCACCGCCACCCCCACCACGCACTGTCAGCACAGTTGGTGGTACAAATACGTACGGCGTGGTGTCGGAGATGGAGGGCCACGGTCACCCCCCCCCCCAACGACTAGTACTACAACAAATAACAAACCCTCAATATTATTACCACTAATTAATTGAACCCCGTAGAGTAGAGCAATGCTTGCAGTTTAGGGATGGTGTTTTATTTTTCCGAGCGTCACCACACGGGGAGGGAGCTCACCATCTCTCAACTCAAAACATGTCTTCGGAGAACGTTTGTTCGTTCAACCCGACCAACGCTTCCGTCCGCCGGTCCTAAAATAATTGAACTGGGGAAACTATCATATAAGTAACCGGTAGTAGGTCGCTTCAGGAGCTCCACCGCTCGGACATTTCTAATAAAAAAACCGGCGGCCCCGACTGTGGAATGATAATTTTTCTGAGGTGCCGTGGCTGCCAACTCCGCTGGAAAAAAATTCGTGTCACTTTTCCATTTTTATTTTCTAGTGACCCCCGGGTTTGAACGAGGAGTTACAGGAAACACGAGGTGAGTACCTACCTGTAGCAGTTGTCGATGTGAAGAAGAGCCCTGTTCATTACCGCCGAGGAGACGTCCAGGCTGGAACCAGCGTTGCTGTACAGCTGCACGTCCATCCCGCAGAGCTTGCCGCTCCTGCGAGCCAGTCGGCCCCGGCACCGCCAGAAAGGACCAAGCAGTGAGACACAGAGGGTACGCACACCGCAGCCGAGCACAACACCAACACATGAATATACCAAAGACAGAAACAGATACACACCGCCAAAAACACAATGTAATCAGCCCCCGAACAAGAACGCCACCGAAAACAATGACACCACCGAAAACAGCCGTAACCCCCACATTCAACCACGGCATTCAACCATGGCATCACGTATGATAGAAGCCATCACACACAAAAAAGATCAACACGATCGAAACCACCCTTAAACGCAGGCACTCTACAAAATACCGCCGAGGACGCGTTCTACGATAGAGGCAGCACACTTCCGCTCTTTGTGTTTCTGGGTGACGGGGTTCCTCAAGCCAAAATCGTCGGAATGCCAATCTTGTTTCGAAAAACGCCGTTTTGTGTGTACTTGGGCCATGGGAGTATCCATCGGGATTCATTTTGATTTTCGCTGAAGTCAGTTTTCGGGTGAGGTGTGGAGCTCCTAAAGTGAGGAGCCTCATACTTGTTGGGGTGAACCTTTATCGTAAAACGCCTCCAAGGGAAACCGACAACCACCAGCATGGCCACGACTACCATTGCACCGCAACTACCAACACCACCAACGAGATAAGTAACCCATACGGTTGCCATTTCAGGTGCTGGTACCAATACCGCTCCGGTTACTGATACCGTTACGGTTACCGATACCGTTGCCATTACCGATGCAGCTATACACCGTTCCAATTCCCATTACCGATGCCGATACTGTTACCTATGTAGTTTCCGCCTCGGCCACAGTTACCTCTACCATTCTCATTGCCATTATTCGTACCGTTACCGGTGCCAAAGCAACATCTCACTTTGTGGCGCCGGCTCTGTATCTGGCCAGGTAGGCGTGTCTGTGGCCGGTTATCTGCATGTCCACGTCCCTCTCCAGGGTAAGCCGCACCGGCTTCCCCGTGATGTGAGCGGACAGAGCGGCGACGCACGAGAGGAACACGGACCGGGTCCCCTTGCCTCCGAATGCACCTCCCATGCGTTTAGACCGGCAGACCACCTGTCATACCGCGGGTACGTGTGAAGTGTGTGTTTTTGTTTGCGGGGTAGCGGGGGCAAGAACTCCCACAACAACGATAGCAACCACGACAACAGAAAAAACAACCGCAACCTCCTCAACACCACCACCAACAGCAGCACGACGACAATGACACGGACGACACCAACAATCCGTGAAACCTGAAAATGTCACCTGGGAATGTGAAACCTGTCCTACCGGCATCTGGCGCGGCATACGCCATGCCCACCGCCCAACTCTTGTTATCATCTTCATTCCCAATTCTCCATCCCTCCCTCCCCCGCTCCACCACCCTCCTTTGTAAATGGCCACACCGGAAATCTAAAGTCAACTCATTGAAGCTGTCATCCATGTTCAAGTCCGCCTCCCAAGCGGTTCTTAGTAGAGGATGCAGGTCACCCGTCATGCGACTCGCCGAACACCTCACGTTTCGCTTCGCGCTTGGTCCAAGAAATATCTACCTGGTCGGCGAAAACCGGACGTGCTTCGTCCCGGCACTGTAGGGATGCCCGTGTCTATGGTCATACGACTACGGCCATCCATGCTATCGAGTACACCCCCCTCCGTTCCCCGTAACCCTCCCTCCTCCCATTCCCCTCTCTCCCCCTTCCACTATCCCCCCAGAGCCGTGCTATGGTAGAGGGAGCCCTATTGGTTTTCCTTCTGAGGCTCCTCACTTGACCTTAAGGAGCTCCATACCTCACCCAAGCGTTGCTCTGAGGGAACAAAAGAGCATAACCCAACGAATTTTCCCATGGCCTACTATCAATAGCAGGTTTAGAACGATCAAAATAGGGCCACACAAATGGCAAATGCCGGGTTGTTGCGTAGCCCAGAATCCCCGTAGATCAGAATCGCTTC
The DNA here is from genome assembly GCA_031213475.1 of Nereocystis luetkeana. Lineage (NCBI taxonomy): Eukaryota > Phaeophyceae > Laminariales > Laminariaceae > Nereocystis > Nereocystis luetkeana. Next base: position 8,344,879 of record JARUPZ010000026.1, on the reverse strand, counting down.
GGACCACAACGTGCTGCCTCGGTCATAGCACGTGTCCCCCCGCCCCCTGCCCCCCTCCCCCCCTCCTCCGGCACCAGCCACCCCAGCCTCCTTACCTTATTGAAAGCAAGCCCGCACACGCTAGCACATACGCTCTGCACGTTGTCCGGATTCTGGGTCGAGGCGAAGATCTCCAGTCTGCCGTTTTCGCCGGGCACGGCTAGGGTGGCGTTCGTTTCCAGATAAAAATGCTCCTGAGCGCCAATCTGATTAATGCATACCAGGTATAAAACATGGCGGGGGTTGAGGGAGGGAGGGAGGGAGGGAGGGAGGGAGGGAGGGACGGAGGGAGGGAGGGACGGAGGGAGGGAGGGAGGGACGGACGGAGGGAGGGAGGGAGGGAGGGACGGACGGAGGGAGGGAGGGAGGGAGGGAGGGAGGGAGGGAGGGAGGGAGGGAGGGAGGAAGGAAGGGAGGGAGGAAAATGGGAAACAGGCTTCCCTATGGCGCGCAAAAGTACGTGGAGAGCCAAACACGGGGATGTTTTTGAGGCCCATTGCTATCCATTTTTCACCTGATATCCAAGCAAGACAAGACAAGACAAGGCCGTATTTAGGAAAACCTCGCCTTGAACTCGCCCTCAACGACCACGTCAGCGCCGGCCAGTGCACCCTCAGTGTCACCCTCGGCCAAAGCGTTTCCTTTGCCCTCGTAGAAACTGCGTGCACCACGGACGTTGCGCCACATCCAAGAGCGGGGGAGGGGGGTGGGGGGGGGGGGGGGTTCGGTTGTCCGCCGGAGGGAGAACCCCAAGGCAAGGGGAGGAATGGGTATGCTGAGGGTTCGGGGACGGGGGGGCACGATAGAGGCGGAAACGGATTCGGGAATAGCGCTTCAGAACTATGCCGCATGAAAAAGGTGGGAATAGAGACTCTCGCTTGAAGCGAAATAAACATGTGGGGCCGAAAATCGAAAAGTCCGTATGTGCAATCGGACACAACCGCAAAACGATCGGATTGTTGAGTCGGACAGAAGATGCGATACGAACTCTGACAGTCCGAAGAAATGATTGGGGGGAGAGGGAGAAGAAAAAAGAATGCCTCCTTGGCGCTTCGACGTAGCCCTCAGGGATATATGACCGGGTATTTCATTCTTCCGAAGAAACAAAGTGGGTGAAAAGTTGAAAAATCTCCCTTAGATACATTTGCTCGATACTCGTATCATCCCGTGTCTATTCCTCGTTGTTATCGACTTGAAGTCGGAAACTACTACGAGGTACCCTGTATGTGCTTAAATGGCGGTCATATTCATCCAACAGTAGAGCGGGTCAACAGCTCGTCCTGGCGAACCGTCATCAGTTTTTCCGCATTTTCTACAGCTTTACAACTGTCAAACTCGATACCTCAAAATGCACGACGCTAAGGTAGAATGAGGCAATGTCGCAAGAACACAATTTTCGTAGCTTTCCAAGTTGTGTACTTAAGAGTAGTTTGGCTTGTCAAAGAAAGGATGACCCTCTCTCACCTGCCGGCGGCGATCGCTTCGTCAATCGTCATAATGGTGGGCAGTTCTTCGTACCGAACCGTCACCAGTTTCGCCGCCTTTTCAGCGAGGACGGGGGTGTCCGCCAGCACGGCGCCGATGACCTGCCCGACACAGTGAACCTGCCAGCAAGGACGCGGGAGGGGACGTTACAATCAGTCCAACCAAAAATATAGGAGGGTGATTAGGTCGAGGGGGGGGGGGGGGGGGGGCAGCACTTTCGATACGTGATACCGTAAGCAATGTCATGGTAACGGATGGGTGGGAGGAGGCGCCTCCGGTGATTGGGAGCGGCGTATCAGGTACCAGGTACTTGACCCCGTACGTCATGCCCCCGAAATACACAGGTGGGGGGAAGCGCCTTCGATGATTGAGAGCGGCGAACCAGAAGCATGGGAACCAGACCAACGTTTCCAAGAATTGATGGCGGTGCGACCGAAAACAGGCGGAGGGTAATGCCCGTCGAGAATTGATAGCAATTCAATCGGAACCACGGGGTGTGTGTGAGAAGCAGGGGTTATATAGCTTCCCCACTATTCAGTTGCAGTGTAATCGAAACAGCGGTGCACATGGACGCGTAAAGCTGAGGACCACGCGACCAAAACCACAGGAGGGGTGAGGGGAAGGTGCAGGAAAATGTGCCTCCGATAACCACGAGTGATGGAACGAACGCAATGGAACCAAAATACACACACCAGGTGTTGACATGTACCGGTGCACTCACTCACGCAGGGCTGTGTTGGGTGTGCTGATACGTCTGTTTTTGTTGGTTTTGCTCTGGTTCCCTAGAGGACGTTCGTTCGCTCTTGCACATGCGGATTTTACGAGAAAGACAGACATGATTGTGAAGGTGTGCTGTCCGACGATAGAGGTGGTCATGTAGATACAGTACTATGGTGACAACAAGAAGCGCCCGAAACAACTCGAAGCAGATACAGTCAAGCAATCTCGCAGAAAAGGCTAGAACATACATAGGTGTTCCACCTTTCCTCAGACCAAGGCCAAGTGAAAAACCCCGTAAGGTCAGAGTAAAACAACGAAAAATGATAACCGAAAAAACGAAAAAGCAACATATAATCATGAAACAATACATGCTTCGTTCAGTAAAAAAAAAACGAAACAACAGAAGGAACGAACGAACAAAACAGGAGGCAGACCGTAAAACAAAAACTGAAATGTGGTGTCCAAACCTCGCTGACAACGAAAAGTTCTTCGTCCTGCACGATCGGTCCGATGGCGTTTCGTTCTGGAGTAACGTCCCCAGACCCCAAATAACGCAACACGCCTTCCAGCTTCAAGGCCTCCGAGGGGTCCACTCCCAGCAACTTGGCGTGGGGTTTCGTGGAGAGAACAAGGCCGGCGTAAAGCGTTCCCGCGGGAGACGGCATGTCGTCCGCGTAGACGGCTTCACCCGTAACCTGCGTCGTATAGACAGTATCGAAAGGACCGATTACAATTCCTTTAAATACATGTTTTCCACCGCGTACGTAAATTTTGAGTACGTGGGACTGACAATTTACGTCGTAGCTCTCGAAGATGGGTATCGACCTACGAAGTGGGGCCCACAGCTATTACGGGGGACCACAGATAATAGGACCTGTGGTATACATAAAAACCTACATACTTGACCATTTTTACTAACACTATTTGGTCCTATTAACTATAGATCTCCGTAACAGCTAGCCGACCTGTTCGCAACGTACATTGTTTATAATCAGATGCACAATCAAGTCCAGTTAGTTGTGAGATGCGTTGATACCCTTCGGGGGAGTCGAGATCGTATTGCACCCTTGGTTCGGTCGCATGTGGGTGCCAACAGCAGTGTAGCACAGCCGTACTACAAGGATTGTCCAACACTGAACAGACTATCAAGTCTCTGGTTGTGTTTCAGGTTATCTGGAGTTAACGGTTCGGAAAAAAACAAATCAAACGAGCAAAAATTAATCCAAAACGAAATTCAGGAACGGCACGGAAAACAAAACCGACACAAAATTCGGAAGCAAAAGAAGAAGAAAAAAAAAGACGCCCTGGACAAAACTACAACGCCATGTGTCCATTCCAGCTATAGAGGTAATTGGTTAAGTACCAAGAAAAAATATTTATCGCATTTCCCCTCTTTCTCTCGCCCCGTACTGACTCACCTGAAGGGCGGACGATTTGTGCTGCACCGCCTTCCCCACATCCCCAACGCCGTCCACCCTGTGGAACTCCCCTCCGCTTTCTTCCTCCGACTCCGGAATGGGCGCGTGAGGGACAGGGCGCGCCATCTGCATGCCGCCGTCCTGTAGTGCGAGCATTCGAATCGAAGTGCATCACGGACGAACGGCCGCAAGAGCATCCGTAGCAAAGCGCAAACAAAGGCGAGTGGAGTTTTGAAAACAACAAGAAAACCGAAGAAGAACACATCAAAGGGTCCACCGACTACGATCAAGGCCCCACACGCGTAACCTCTGCACCCGTCCCAAAGGCGGTAATAGCAGCAGTGTACGCCGAAGTGCGGTTTATCGAGGCCCCGAAGCAACGGCGACACCTGGCTACACCTGGCTACGCCCACCCGCACGCTTTCTCGTTTCGGTCCTCACCCAGTCTACCGCCCACCTCCACCCCGGCTCCTACCCCCCCCCCCCCGCGCCGTCGTCGTACCCTCGAACGCCCCATCCTCCCCCCCACCCCGTTCCATTGACGCGACACTCACGCGGGGGGTGTACTCCTGCTGTCCCCTGCTGGAAGGCTTGGGTTCCGTGATGAAGTTCGCTGCCGCCGATCTGGGCCACAAACAAAAAATAGAAGTACGGGGAGGTAATACCACAACTTGTGTAGTTTCGTGTAGGTTGTCTCGACGATATTTTGAACTTGATCTTGTTGGGATTTTTGTTGTTGTTTTCGTTGCTGCTGTTGTTGTTGTCGTTGTAGTATAATAGAAGTTGTTGCTGTTGTTGTGATTGCTGTTGTTAACACAACGTTGTTGGCATCATGCTACTTTAGATGTTTGGTATCCTCGAAATCACCAAGCCTCGAGTACTACCAGATTGAAATGTGGTCAACTTCTCAACTTCTACAAGTGAAAAATATTTGTAATCTCGAACTCTCGTGCCGCGTCTAGACTTGTTCAATGTTGTGAGCTCACCGGTCCGTGTCTTCAATCACCGGGGGCGGGGGAAGTTTTCCTTCTGCCTCCATCGACAACGCCTCCAGCTTCATACAAACATCCACGAAGAACTTGAACAGGAAAGACGGAGGCAATGCCCGGCGATACTCGGACTGCCCGCCTGCAGAAAACACGAAAATGACGAAAGTTAAACACATCTGAAAGTAACGAAAGTGTCGGTGAATCTCCTGGAGACCCCGAGATCGCGAAAACAAGACCATGGTTGGCAACCTACGGATATATCAACCATTGAAGCAGCGGGAGCACCCGGCAGAGCGGGGGGGATGGTATCGTGCCCGAGCCGTGCGACTCCTTGCATCGCCACTCGGACACCAACTCGTATCACCCCCCATATCAAGAAGCGGCCGTTGCTGTAATCGCGCGATTTGTTCCGGTCAAGTTTCCTCTCGGAATACCCGAGAGGAATAGTGGAACGTATGGTGTTATGCGGCTTAGATTGGGCAGGCGATTGGTTTACCTTTTACCTTTAGCCCAACGGACTAAGACCTTCACAATGGCACTCACGCAGATCAGAGCACATGAAGAGCGTGGAGCAGATATATATGTACATAGAGCTGTTACGGCACGTGGTCCGCTGAAAACACGTGGCGAGATAGTACATACAAGCCACCGTAACAAAAAAAGTAATGACATTTGTCCAAATGTCAGGATTCCTACGGACAAGTGTTGAACACGCGCTAACAAAAGGTTTCTTTTCCCCTTCCATGGCGACGATGGGCCTGCTTGGGTACGCTCGTACGGCTGTGCAGTTTCCGGCGTACGATGCAGCTGATAGCTCAGACGATAACAACTGAAACAAAAAAAACTTGAAGGACGTCACACGAAGCTCTTTTGTTCTTTGATGTTGTCCACATACTTACCTCGAGCGTCATATGGCGCGTGGAAACGTGAAACATCTACTGAGAATTCTCCGCCTCAGGTTTCGAAGGGGGGGCATCGCCTCCTAACAGAGCAAGAAAACGCCATTAACTATCTATGTATGTATCGGCGCCGCACCTGGAACATTGGACGGCAGGGGGAGATCTTCCGCCAGGGTCTGGTAAGCGCCCTCGATCACCTCCGCCGACCATTCCTTGCCGGCCAGGTAGGCCTATCACGGGGGACCATAGTAAATGGGACGAAATATTGATAGTAAAAATAGGGAAATATACATTTTTTTATGTGTACCGTAGGTCGTATTTACTATGGTCCTCCGTAATAGCAAAAATGGATTTTGAGCGAAAGATGTTACTTCGAAACGATATAATCTTGGCCCAACTCCGACACAGGTGACAGCAGTCAACATCAACACCAACACCAACACGAGCACTACAAACAACAAACGACAATAATAAAAATCAAACACAGAACCAGAGACAAGGACGCCATCAACGCAACTATCACCACCAACAAACAAAAACGCAACACAGAGAACACCACCGACACTACCTCGTAAACAGTATCACACCAATCTGTACCACCAGCATCCACCTTGACACTAATGCCAGCACAATATGTGTGTATCACAGCCGGTAACACCATAACTAGTACCACCGGCACTTCGTCCCTACCCACGACGCCACCAACAACGGCAGCAGCACTAACCGATATATTCACATACCACTCCCTCCCCCACAAACACCGCCACACCGCTGTTGTCGACAACTCCGCCCCCAGACCGACAGCAACAACAGCACTACCATCGCCATCACCATCACCATCACCATCACCATCACCACCGCCAAAACCACCCATGTTACCTTCACCGACACCACCACCGCCACCACCAAAAAAGCCACCACCGCCACCAGCACTACCACCACCATCACCATGGTCACCGCTACCATCGCTGCTATACCATCACCACTATCAACGCCACCAACACCACCACCTCTACTACCGGCACTATCGCCGACTTCGCCACCGCCATAAACCTCACCTCCACCAGCACCACCACTAGGACAAACACGAACACCACCCCCGCCACCACCATCAAGATCACCGACGCCGCCACCACCACCTAAACGACCCCTACAACCACCGTGCCTATCATCGCTCCCACTATCGCCCCCGCTTCACCCGCCAAAATCTTGACGACCACCACCACAAACGCCACCACCAACACCACCACCACAAACGCCACCACCAACACCACCACCACCAACAACACCACAACGAATGCAGCAGCAGCAAGCACCGCCAAACCCTTACCTCCGTCAGCGGAGCCGCCACAGTCGTGGGCGCCATCCCCCCGAAGCACATCCCGGCCTCAAGCACGACCCACTTCCCCTCCCGCGGCTCCAGCCTGACGCGAAGCCCGCCCGTGACGATCGATATGTCGTCCTCCCGACGCCTAGCCTGCTTGAACGGCCTCACGAACTCGAAGTGTGGCGACGCTGATGGAGCGGCTGCCGCGACGTAGTAAGCGTTGGGCAAGGTCACCCCCAGGATGACCTCGTGGGGCTTCATGGCAACCTTACGGTACCTGGACGTCGCAGGTTTTGCATGCGGCATGCGGGGCGTTTGAGAGGCGTCGCGTCACGTCGTAGGATGGCGGCTGGTGTGCGTGCGGGACTCAACGGGGTGGGGTGGAGACTTAAGCGCTGAGACCGGAGATAGAATAAACCTGCGCACGTTATCAAGAGGTGGACGCCAAGCCTGCAGGCCGCGACGTTCAACAGAAATGGTGGTACCGGTACTATTCCGACGAGCAACCGCATAATAAACATAAAACTAACAGAAAAAAATCTTCAAAACCTAGGGCGACCACGCGCTGGACGACGACGATGGAGGAAAGGTCCCGAACGCGCGGGAAGCGTTACATGAAGCACTAGACAACGCCTCGTTACAAGGACAACAGGCCGCGGAACTTCGAACTACAAAACATTACTCTCAAAATACATAAAAAAGCATGAAACCTCCCATAGGATGCCTGCACGGGGATGGCGCGGCGACGGGGGGGACGACAGTCAAAACACACACCGATACCAAAAACATGCCGTTACACAAAAAACCGCAGGCATTGACAAGAGAGGATAACGGTTACTTACCCGAGGAAAAAATGGCGAACCTTGATGGTGCGCCTGCCGCCCTTGGTAGACGCTAGGATGACGTCAGCGCCGCACGCGCCCAGCAGAGGGTTCATGTCGGAGATAGGGCTTGCGGTGGCCAGGTTACCTGAGCAGGGGGGAACAGATAGCTGTTTAGTAGACGAGGGAGCACTATCAGCCGTCGGAGGAGTACATAGAGCAGTTGGGCAGCCGGAGGATCACATGGCCGTCGAGCTCCCGGGTGTACGTAAGTCCGTGAAGACGTTGGGTGGGTAAAACAGCTGTAGGGCGGCCGCTAAAGGAGCCCTCCGTTAAACGGCCGGTGGTATATATATATATATATATATTATATATGAGTCGTTGAGCACCTACCGGAGTAGGAAGATAAGTCTGCCGTTGAAAGTACGGACGGATTGTTTCACAGGTCGTTGAGCACCACGCGCGCGCACGCGATATATCGATATGCCTCAAAGGGGAGGGGGGGGGCGGGGGTAGCAAACACGACACAGCGTTCGCATCAAGCGAAAACGTATATTGCGGGAGGAAGGCGACAGCAAGGGGAATATGAGCCAAGAGAGGGCATTAACCACGCGCAATTTCATATACATACATAATGTAATACTTAGTACAAATGATATGTCTCGGAAACACCGCCAACAAACCGAAAGTGACCGCAAAACACCACCCTCACCTCAACCAACAATGGGATCAACAGCAGGAGCAGAAATAACAAAAATAACACCACAACCACCACCACAAACAAACGTCACAACAGGCTTACCGGCAAGACATGCGACGTTCCTAATCTGCGTCGACGCAAACCACCGCAGCATATCAACGCACGCACGAGCCGCTCCCGCCCCCACCACCCCCTCCCCCACTGCCCGCCCGCCCCCGGCCCCTTCCACGTCTTTCCCAATCCCGTCCAACTCCGATAGCGCGTGCTCCACAGCCGACAACGAGGCAGCCCCGCCGATAAACACGCTTCCGTCGGGGTTTGCGGTGATGGCGTGGAGTTCGGGCACTCGGGAAGGGGATATGAGCACCGGGTAGTTCATTCCCTTGAACTTCACCTCGATTCCGACCTAGGTTGCGGTTGCGGTATGGGGTGGGGTCAGGATAGGTTATTTCCTGCTTTGGCTGCGACCAAGAGGTAGACCATGTCGATGGCATAGCGAAAGGGGTCACCAGAAGCAGCCACAAGCACGAAAGCAAAGTCATCGTCCAAGCAAACCAACGACCAGACATCCAACCAATCAACAGTTCATTTCACCAAGCCACATACCCAAACAACCAACGAAATGGCCGGTCAACCAATCAACCAACCGAAGATCAACCGAAGAAAAGCCTAGTGTATCAACCAAGCAATAGCTCTCATCCAACCATAAAAATCTATTGATAAGCGAACAGACCAACCAGACAGACACAGACGACTGACGCACAGTCCACTCGCCCTCCCTAGGGGCACATGCATATGGATGAACTCACCAATCATTCAACCATTTCACCCGAACAAATCAACCGACACTAGTAGAAACCGATCAGCCATCCGACCATCTAAAAGGGAAACCAACCAACTACTGGTAGGCAACTAACCAACTAACTTGCCCCTGTCGGTTTACTTCCATGCTCCCCGTCACGACCGTTGGCAAATACAAAGGTAGACGCGGACCATTATTTCCCTAGCCCCCTCAGTCAAGGAGCTCCACACTGTTAGTGAGTCATTACTCTTTCACCCAAAAAACTAATTCTCGAAAACACAATGAAACCTCAATGGCTGATGAACAATCCTATGGCCTGGGTGTACTACTAATGGTGTCGCGAAAACCAAAGACGGAAAATAGTTCCGACGATTTTGAGTTAGGGAGACCTGTCGTTCAGAACACATGTTAGACGGAAAGTGCTATTTAGTACGTGTCCCTATGCTAGCACGCGTCGTCGCCACGAGCTAAAAACAACAAATCACCACCCGAACTGATCACACTATCGCGGGAGGCCGTAGTATATAGGGCCTACGTTACAAACAGAAACCTGTTTATATTTGACTATTTTTACTAACAATACTTGGTACCCGGTACTATTTACTGTGTTCCTCCATAGTAGTTTAACCGGCCATTCTGGCCCATTCCATCGAACAACCAACCAACAAACCAAAGCCAACAGAGCTACCAACCATCCGACCAACGGGCCAGCCGGCCAACCAAGAGCAATCCAACTAACGAATGAGCCCTGCCAACTTAACCCCTTTCCAACCAAACAACCAACCAAGGGGAGTCTGCCGTTTTTACCTCCGTGTTCCCCGCCACGATCCTGGCTTGAGGATGCTTCTCCTTGAGCCGCAAGAGGCCTACCAGGGTGGTGGGAACGTGCCAGGTGACGCTATCTCCGGCGATGGCAACGGGCGAAGGGCGCTCAAGCATGAGGGAGGCTGGGAAGATAGGCTCGCTTGCATCCGTGTACCTCTCGTTGAACCTGGACAGCATTGGTTGTGGTTGGTGCTGTTGTTATCGTTGGTTTTCTCGTCGGCGTTGTTGTTGTGTGTAAAAGGGCCGTTGTACCACGAGGGAGGGTAAGTGAAAATACACTGATAGTACGACTGGCGCTCCGTAGGGTAATGTTGGTAATTTTTCCGCTTTTCAGGGTCACTTCCGCCGCTTGGGTTGACTACTTTACACTGTTTTTTATGTCAAGAGTATTTTTGGCCTTCCGGACTTGGGTGATACAGGCCGCCAGTAAAGGGCAACCAGGCCCGACGTGGAGTGGGGTTAAGAGCCTCTCTCGAAGTGGTTTGAACGTGTGGCAGTGAAAAAAAGGACATCATGCCCGTCCTATCAAAGCTAGAGCCATAGTGGTGTTCATGGCACTTTCTTGCCGAAATATTACCGAGTCACGGGGCGGCTCCTGAACCCATTACCATTAAAACACCATCAGTACTTCACAGTACTGGTCGTGATGCACCACCTATATATCGTTGCCTTCTGTTGCCAAAGCTAATTAATCTGTACTTCGAAGCTCAACTCCGTGATATATCGGTTTCTCCCGCCACTCCTACCCCAAATGGGGATAATCAGGTCCGCTCTTTTCGAGATGAGTGGGAGTCTTCCATTCGGGAGTGCTTATCGGGTAGCGCCTTAGACGCGTTTTTCGATATAGAGGTAACACATTTCCAGTTAAAGGTGTGCTGAATGACGGGGTTGTTTAACCCGAAATCGTCAAAATTCCAGTCTTGTTTCGAATAATAACATTTTCGTATACTCCGGCCATGAGATTATTCATCGGGATGCAATTTGATTTTTGCTGACGTCAGTTTTCGGGTGAGATATAGAGCTCTTCAAGTGAGGAGCCTAAGAAAATTCAGGGTGAAAATCTATCGTAGAACGCCTCCTTACTCTTCTTCAACATCAGTTTTGGGTGTCACTGGGACATAGAGTTCCTCTCAGGTTTGGGTTTCACTGGGAATTGCTCCGTACGCCCCCATCGTGGCATGTATCAGCACCAGTCATACGTCATACCGAATGGAACCCGGACGGAAGAGAGAGAGGCAAAAAAAACGCGGAGAAACCCGGAGGTTACGGGGGGAGTGCGCTCGAAGGTAAAAAAAAACCGAGAAGGCAGAGCGAGGTACGAAAAATCAAGACACTCAACAATTAAAGACGGGAATGAAAATGACGAAGGGACAGAAGGGACAACAAGGGCGTGGAGGTTTGAATGCCTACGCGTCCGTCTGTCAGGTTTGTACGCGAGTGCTTTAGGAAGATAAGTGGGAAGGCAGCGGGTAGGAAGAGAGAAAGGTAAATCACGACATAAGACGAACGTCATCGGGCTCTGTTTTGAAGCAGTTTTACCCCGTATTCCTGCTGTCGAGTGTGAGGGGAGAACATCAAAACAGATTGAAACTAGCGTCGGACATGATTTTTCGAAGGGGGTAGGAGCGTGAGAGGAAGCACCGTCGGCGAGGAAAAACAGGAAACGGGGAACGCCAAGCGATGCAGAGCGTACGAACCAGCTGAACAAATATTACAAGCAGACAGACGGGTGACGGCGGCCGGATGGACTGGGGCGAGGGTAGAAAGACTGCCCTCATTTTCCCGTTTTGACTCTGTACCACGTTCACGCCACTCTCGCGGGTGGCTGTGTACCCCTCTCATAACTGGACATCATAAAATACGTTTGCGAATATGTTGCCAAACGATCCCCATTGCGGTGTGTGCATCGCGATAATTGTTTGTTCGAAAGCTTAAATCTACCGAAACAAATCGGTAGTCACTCGGCCGTCGAACACATAAGACACGAAAAGAGACCCCCCCCTGCCGTAGCACCAGTCGACGATCACACAAAACATGCACCGAAACCGTCAACACGCTTGAAGTAGATCGAGACAATAAAACGATAATGTAAACAACGACACCCGAAACAAAACCGAACGAGAACGCCACTGCGGCCTTCAAAATACCCGCCGCTATCGTTGTTCCTTCTAGAAGCATGAAGCCAACGTTAACCCCCCCCCCCCCCCCCCCCCCCCCCCCTCGTGCCCCACGAGCAACTCATGTCCCTCCCATGGCACTCGCCCCTACCAAGAGTTTGAAGGCGGCAGCATAGCGCTGGGGGGGGGGAGGCGGGGTACTACAAAGACACAAACACGCACGCTAAACCACACCGAACGAAACCCTTGAACACATACGTGGGCCAATAAACAATCATAGAAAAAAATAAACAATCGAACAACCCCGTAAGTCGGAACGAAGTCAAAACCCAAAGAACACACTCCCGCCGTTATTTTTTATTCGTCCCGCCAAAGCGAACCCGACTTGAAGCCTTCATTCCCACATGCACCCCCCCCCCCCCCCCTCCCACCACGGAACCTCACCTCAAACAGCCCCAGTCTACGGTCATACGACTACGACCATGCATGAGATCGAGTATATCTCTCCTATCGAGTACACCCCCGCTGCTTCCGGTGCAGCCCTTCTGGCCGCATCGCCGTCGTTGTCGTAGGAGAAAAGAGTCGTTCAACTCGCCGGCCGCGGGAAACGGGGCTATTACGGAGGCCCCCAGTAAATAGGACCAAACATTGTTCGTATAAATAGATGAATACAAAGGTTTTGTGTGTACCATAGGTCCTATTTGCTATGGTCCTCCGTTGTAGTGCAACTACCGTAACACTCAACGAAGAAAGTGTATACTTGATACCAGGGTATTACCTAATAACATACACGAACGAATGCTCAACACGCCGCCAACTATGCCACCCTCTCTGCCACATGCCACCCTTCCCCACACCTCAAGTCCCTCCCCCTGCTCCCGGTGCATTCCATCTTGCTGCGGCGGCCCTTGACATTGTGAGTGTGACAGCCGTTGAAGCCGGAACCGGCGGCGGCGGCAGCAGCAGCAGCAGCAGCAGCAGCGGCAGCAGCGATGACGGCACTGGATGGAACGCTCAACCCGCCAGTAGAAGGCGTGGATATATTCGAAGATGATGCCGAGGAAAACTTGTCGACTTCTGTCTCCGACATTGTAGCTGCTGGTGCTGCTACTGCCTGTTGAACCATCCAGGGTTTTCGTGATCACCGAGAAATCAGTCGACAGGCAAACGGTCAGGGGGAGAATAAGGCCGCGTCGTAACATGTATTGGGGCGGGGGTGAAGGCGAAAGGTTTGCACCGTGGCACTGGTCGGAGGCGAAGCATGGGAGGAAGGGGGGGGGGTGTGGTTTCGTACAGTAGTATGAAGAATGTGGCGGTGGTCATGCATGACCGTAGTCTTATGGCCATAGATCCTTGCATCTCCGCAATGCCGGGACAGAGCACGTCCGGTTTCACCGACCCGGTAGACATTGCTTGCATCAAGCGCGAAGCGCCGCGGTGTTAGTGTTGGGCGAGTCGTACGAAGGGGAATGCAAGGGGGCAGGGGCAGGGCCTAGTGTTGCAAAGTAGCACATGGTAGCACGTGTTCGGGGTGGGTCAGGGGCGGAGGAGGGAGCTGCTTCGGGGTTGTCACACTCGGTTGTGAGGGGACTTGTCGTAAATCAATTTTCGACCAATAATTCGTCCACTGGGAAGTCAAGCGACCTAACTCGGTCGAGACACGATACGAGTACATACCCAACTTTACACGCTGCGAAGAGAAGCGAGCAGTCAGCGTTGTCCAATCCAGCAGCAGACCGGTAAGCGACGCATGAGTGCCGATGCTGCTAGTTCGTCAAAAGTGTTCATGTACCTTCACACATCTGAAGTCCCGACAGGATTAGGGTTTCGAATGCATCGTACCTTGTCATCGAAGCAAGGGCACCCACCACCACCCCCCCCGCCGCCACCTCTGCAACAGCCTCCCCGAGCCCCACCGTCGACTCCAAGACTCTTAGCCGCATCAAGGATAGGTCGATAACCTGACCGAGCACCGACGGGTGACATCATGTTCCGAGGGGAAACAACCGAAATATTTTTCGCCGGAACCATACAGAATAAGGGTGGCGGAGCGAGCGGAGCGGGGGTGCACTCAGTATCATGCATGACCGTAGTCGTATGACCTTAGACCCTCGCATCCCTACAATAGTGCCAGGACGGCGCACGTCGGCTTTTCACCGACCCGACAGACATTGCTTGCGCCAAGCGCGAAGCGCCGTGAGGTGTTGGGTGAGTCGTATAAAAGGTGATGTGCATCCCACTAAGAACCGCTTGTGAGCGGATTTTCTTGTATACCTGGTATGGATGATAGCGTTGTCAATGAATCGATTGCTTTTCTGATGTGGCCATTTCACGAGACAGCAACGGGTTCACTATGTAGTTGTCTCTTGGGTGTAAATCCGTCAATCTGGCACACTGCGCGGTACGACGATCCCCCTTGTGCGGAGTTGAGGTTCTGTCCGCACAAAGATTAACTCGTTCTCGACCCCCAGCCGTGGTTACCGCCGAAACAAACAAAAAAAATCGGTCACCCTGGTTGTCTAGCTCACGTTTTGAGAGGTGTGTTATACAGCGCGGTCACCAACCGATGTGAATCCGACCTATATAATATATATATATATATATATATATATATATATATATACCAGGTACCTGGTATATCGTATTGGGGGGGGGGGTGTTTCAATGCAAGATAGCCTAAAAATGGAAACAAGAACAAAAACGGACCATAACGAAGCACCGACAACAACGTCGACTCCCCTGCCCCCGGGTCTTGTCCGCTTGCTCCGTTGCAGAAGAGATGCGCGGTTGATGCTCAGAAGACGAAGGCAAGCCAAGAACCTCAGTACCCCCGGATCCTGCCGGTATCACCTACCCCATCCCCCCCCCCCCCCTCCCTGTCCACCGCGCGCTCACCAGTACAGCGGCATAGATTGCCATCGAGACCTTTCTCAATCTCCTCAGCGGTGGCGGAAGGGTTGGATCGCAGTAGAGCGTACAGCGCCATCACGATGCCTGCGGAAAAGGAAATAAGCAAGGTTGGGTTCTGTAGGGTTTGAGGATTTAGGGATAGGGTATAAAACCCTTACAGAACTTACAGAACTTCCGGGTTAGGGCATAAAACCCTTACAGAACTCACCGAAGTTCCGGGTATTGTGGCCCGGGCGTACATAACTCACATAAGTTCCGGTCAGGTATAAAAACATTGTACCGGTACCCCGGGTATTGTGAACCCGGGCGTACAGAACTCACAGAAGTTCCGGGTACGGGTATGAAGGTCGCACAGAACTCACAGAAGTTCCGGGTATTGTGACACGGGCGTACATAACTCACAGAAGTTCCGGGTATTTATTGCGGAACGAGCGTAGAGAACTCACAGAAGTTCCGACTGTGGCCCGAACGTACAGAACTCACAGGAGTTCCAATTGTGGTACGGGCGTACTAAATTCCCTGGCAGTAAATACCCACCTCAAAGGGGCGAATTTACTGGTCAAACAAATACGTGAAATGCATTCCGAAATACTCCGATTGGTGTTCTGCAAACACGACACACTATACTGGTAACAACGCGTATATGCCATGCACGTACCATTGTAGCTCGTTTTTGTTGTAGGTGTCTTTCACGATTTTCACGGTCAGAACCGTTCCAACTTCATGCGAACGACTTTCCGCGGTCATATATTTACCTCCCGAATCAAGGTACTTGGATGCCGTTCCACAAGAACAAAACCTTGTAATGTTACTATCAGTGATACTACTGCAAGTACTTACAGTATTTAAATGGAAAGCCCGAAAGTCTTTCCAAAATCGACAAAAACTCAACTAAAAATGAAGCCATGCCGATTACAACTACTAAGTAATGTTTCAAAATCGAATATTACACACAGCAATGTTGAGGTTCACCATCTAGGTTGTCGAATAATAACAGGCTAATACTAATCTGCAGCAGTAGTGCAGCTGCAGCAAGAACAGCAGCCCCCCCCCCACCCAGACTTCGTCTGCCCTTGTCCATGCCCATGTCTTGAGTACCAGGTAGTTGATACCGCAGGATTGTTCAGCACGTCAAAGGCGGCTTCAGCCGCCACCAAGTCAGCGTCCTTCCCGGTGAACCGCGTCGAGAGACATGCCCGAAAATCCTTCCCAGCGATCATGGGGATGGCCCCGTGATCGGGGATGTGCTCGAAGTTGGCCTTGAGGAACATCACCATCTATCTCCACCCAGTACGGGTCGATGCGACTCCGGTTTGGAACGAGGAGGTTACCGCAAGCACTGAAATCGCGCTCAACCGTCGGTGTATCAGCGTGCGCCGTGCGTTGCTTCAGAGTTTTTGTACAGACGGAAACAAATTGATATTATAATCGGTTTTGAACCACCCCCCCCCTCCCCGACTACGGCCATGCGTGAAATGAGTACTGGGACAGCAGTACAACCCACTACTATTAATATTAAAAGTAATAATATAGTAGTGCACGAGTGAAAAAACGAAACCTCTACGTACGTGCGTGCGTATCATAAGTTGCCCTCGTTGTGATATTATTGTATTATTACTATTACGGGGGACCATAGTTAATAGGACCAAATACAGTTAGTAAAAATGGTCAAATATATAGGTTTTAATGTATGCCATAGGTCCTATTAACTATGGCCCCCCGTAATATACACATCAACCCAAGTGTATACTATTCTTGTATATGTAGACGGCAGCTTTGCCTTGACATCCCATGACTGACATTAACCCCTTTAGAACCGCAGTCCCGTTTTGGGGACAAACTACTTGAAATTTGAGTGGTTTGTCCCCAGAACGGGACTCAGGTTCTAAAGGGGTTAAACTACTACCGGTACGTTTTTTAGTGTCGAAAACTTCGGCCCTACCAGTACACCCTTGACAGCGCACGTTTTGCCTTGCCTGACAATAAGTCTCCCGACATCTTCGTTGAGGAGTGATGGAGTGCTTTCTGACGTCATGTCTCATCAGTGACACACACCAAATACGACGACGAAATTACAGCTCGTATATACGTCGTATGTATATATACGTGTCGAGGGTTGAAAGCCCTGTCTCCTTTGCTCCTCAACGCCATCCTAATCTGTACCGGCACCCCGGGTATTGTGCCGAGGGTACACCCTTACCCCGGGTATTATGAAACCGGGCTTACAGAACTTACGAAAGTTCCGGGTACGGGTATGAAGATCGTACAGAACGTACAGAAGTTCCGGGTACGGGTATGAAGGTCGTACATAACTTACAGAAGTTCCGGGTACGGGTATAAAGGTCTTCCAGAACTTACAGAAGTTCTCTGTAGGGTATTTCCCAGGTAAATACCCCGGGTATGGTTCTGTAGGAGCCCCACATAACACAACCAACCGTGGAAATATGGAATAATGAAGCATTCATGGGCGGAGAGAGGCAGGATCAAGGATCTGTGATATAAAATGGGCGAACCGTTACCGACATAGGGATGAAGGGCGAAGGATAGAGGGATAAAGATATGGTGGATGAAGGGATGGAAGGTGGAGGATGAAGGGAGAAGGATAACGGGATGGAACGGCAGGATGAAACATCAACAGCGGTTACAAAGAGCGGAAGGGATCAAGGACGGAATATCATTGATGACGGATGGATGGGGGATATTTTTTACCTTGATTGACGAAGGACTATTATTGCCGAAGGACGAAAAGTCAAGGGAAAACGGTGATTTTATTTCGTGAAGGATTGGACGAATGATGCGGAGCACAAAATGGTACAAAGACATCGAGGTGCTGAGCCATGGTTGGTGGGTTGGGCGAACCTGTTGTTCACAACGCACCAGCGTAGTTTCAACTATTGAACCTCGAAGTACATTTCGCACTTTGACATTAGAACAATACAACAACACTGCTGTACTACCCACCCAAAAACGCACCCTACAATACAACAGCCACCAAGAAACCGTAGTTTTCAGTGTGAAAGCACACCACCCAATCACCTTGCTACCATGCGAAGTATCATCACAATACCATACGTTACCTGGGGTGCAAAACCCACACTGACTGCCGTGCATCTCCGCAATCCGCTTCTGGACCGGGTGCACCCCCTGGCGCATGCTGCCGACGCCTTCCACGGTGGTCACGTGGCACCAGTCCACCGAGCACTGCACCGTAAGTACAACCGTCAATAGGTTGATTGGTTGGCGTGCAAAAGGGGAAAATGGGCTCGTAAGTTGTACCCTGGTAGGGCGGAAGGGGTGTTGTTATTGTTCTTGCCGTTGCTGACGTTGTGCTTGGTAGTGGTTTATTGTGGTCTGGCTTGTGGTATGGTTTGTGATTCGTTAGGTATCAATAGCTGAGTGGTTTTCACATAAAACCGTTCTTTCTACCTGTCGACATCCAGCACAACCGGTGTTCGTGCCGATTCTTCAATCCTAGAAGAGATACAAGTTATGTGGTCACAAAGCTACGCCACAGAGATACCACGTTGCCATGTAAGCAGTAAGCCCAGTGGGCAATACAATGCCATGCCATCATAGTAGGTACGACAGGCGCGACATACACAATCTATGAAATAGAGAAACAAAATATAACAAAAGAAAAACAAGAACAAGGAAGACAAATCAAAAGATATACCATAAACAAAAACAACAACAAGGAAGATAAATCGAAATAAAAAATATAAAAATAAAAAATACCAGGTAGAGGACTAAAACTGTCATGCCCCGTCGGATGGGATGTGGCAGACGCTTGAAAAGAACGAGCTAAAGAAGAAGAAAAATGAAACACCCCTACCTGTGAACAGGGCAAGACTACAAACCAACGGAAAATAACAGGCAAACCAAAGCACAAAGCACCCTCCAGGTAGCTGCAGCAGTTTGTGGTACAAGTAGTATAGCCAGGTTCTCCATGCTAATCCGCCTGGTACCTTGCTACCCAGACTGCCGTCTCCGTCCTGCGTTCGTCAACTATGCCGCGCCCCTTGACGTCAGACAATACGAAACACGTAAAGCAGGCTCGATATCCACACCTACGCAACACGACTCCTATCACGAGGCTTATTAATAAAAGAAGGAAAGAGAAACAAATTGAATGGAAATCCGAGAGGATCAAGCGCAAGAATGAAATAAAGAAGACAAAGGAATACTACGTTCGAGCCAGCTGCACCAGTTGGCGGCGTGAGTAGCATAGGCATGTTCTACTTCTTACTTGGCCTGGTGCCTTGCTACCCTCTCTGTCATCTCCTTCCTACTCTCGTCCACCGCGGTGTCCTTTCTACTCCTGTTCCCCCTCCTCCCTGTATTCCCTTGGTAGGGTTTTCATGCACTTCTCCTGTCGCCCCCCCTCCCCCCATTCCCTTGGACACCACCCAAGGCGAATGCGCGGCGCTGTCTACTCAGCTCAGCCTCATTATCGTTCCACCTCACCATGAACCGTTCGGCTGCTTTGAGGACCCCCCGGTACCACTTCCCCGCCTCTTTTGCTGCTGTGGACCACCGCGCGGTCTCTACTTCAAAGACCAAGGGGGAAAGTTCCGTTGACCCTTCGGTGGCTCGGAACTCTCTAAGGTATTCGACTATGCATCTATTCCAGGTCTTCAACTGTCGGCCAGGTCTCGGATTCTCCCCACCAGCCATTGTCCCGAACACTACCTTACTGCGTAGTCTCTCCTTGCTTTGCCGTGCTACCCCCCCCTCAAAGAAGAGTCGCCGCTTGCGGATGGTCGTTTCGAGGCTTTGGCAACGTGTCATCTTGAGGGTCTTTGCGTACAAAAGGGTGGCATGGCCAGTACGAAGTCGGCGCTGGAAGCCAATGACTCGTAACATGCCTTGGTGGTGAGCCGTTCGAAGCTTGGCAAAGTGTTCCGCTCTGAGGGTCCACGTCACACACCCGTACAGCAGGGTTTCAATCACCTCGGTCTTCAGCATTTGGACTTTCAGGCTAAGGGGGGCGGTCGTCCTATCATACAACTCCGGGCCGAACGGTTCGAGGCATGCTCGCATGAGACGAATCCGACGGTCGATTTCAAACGAGAGGTCAGCATTTTTCGTGGATAATGCCGCCTAGATATAGTAACTGGGCCTTCTGTGTATACTTCTGGCCTGCTGCTTCAATGACGAACGGCGGTGCGAGGGTTGTATAGTCTGGTGTTCCTAGAAGCATTGCCTCCGTATTCTTTTCCGATACCGTGAGGCCTGATGCTTCGAAGCCAGTCACGATGACTATTATCATTTCCGCGAGCCCTATAGCCGACTTCGACACATTTCCTGCGTCATCGTCGTACAGCATGCCCCATACAGCCCTTCGAACCCATGCCAACGATAGGAGCAGCCCCCCAGCCATGGAAAAGGGTAATCATCTAGGCCCTTCACAAAAAGAAGGACCGAACTGACTGCAACACCTACAGAGGGATTTCGCTTGTTGCCCACGCAGGCAAAGCTTTGTTGAAAAGCGTCGCGTCCCGCCTCCGCAACTACTGCGAGACCGAGGGATTAATCCCGGAGGAACAGTGGGGCTTCCGCCCCGCACGATCAACGATTGATATGTTGTTCGTCGTGCGCCGGTTGCAAGAGCTCGGACGACAGAGGATAGTCCTCCTGTACGTATGTTTTATCTATCTGCAGAAAGCGTACGACTTTGTCGACCGAGAGCTGATATGGGAGGTACTTGCACGCTTTGGCGTACCAACCAAGATGTTGGCAAATATGCGTAATTTATACGGAGGCATGCGAGCTCGCGTGCGGAATGGTGACGGCGAGCACTCGGAATGGTTTGGTGTCACGCAGGGGCTGCGGCAAGGCTGCGTGCTATCACCGTTCCTGTTCAACGTGTTCTTCGCTGCTGCGTTACACGTCGTACTACTAGTAGTACACTTCAACCAAGACGAAGCCATCGTAAGGGGTGGTTCGACTCGGTAATGCTGGAGTAGTCGAAACATAAACAGAGGAGCAGGAGCCACACTGCATCGAAGATTTTATTGTATAAACCCTCGGACAGTGTATCATGCATGTTACATTTCGACTGGAACCCAATGCGTTTTTTTTTTACGGGGGACCATAGTTACTATTACGGGGGACCATAGTTAACAGGACCTATGGTATACATAAAAACCTATATGTTTAACCATTTTTACTAACAATATTTGGTCCTGTTAACTATGCCCCCCCGTAATAGGACCAAATATTGTTAGTGAAAATGGTCGAACATATAGTTTTTTATGTGTACCATAGGTCCTATTGACTATGGTCCCCCGTAACAGTACCGTAGTATAACAGTTCCACTCTTATCTACTTGGTGTATGCGTGTACGTTCATACCTGGGTAGTTGGTTTTCCCGCTCAACATGCCAATTTTACGAAAAAGTCAACAGGACACAATCCGGTAGCAATGGGTCAAGCAGTGGAGGACGCATACACATACACGGGCTGAGTTTTCGAACATTTTTGAGCCAAATCACCGAAATAGCTCCCTGTTTTTTAGGCGTTGAGGCGATGTCCATTTCAGTACATACCGGGTACAACATAAACTTGCAGCCGCGACCGCTCAAACTGTCGCTCGGAGATGAGCCATCCTTAGACGAGATGACGGCAGCACCAAAGGGGATGCCATCTTGGAAAGCTATTCGGCCAGATGATCTCCCGCCCGAACTCCAGAACATCGACCACCCCGCATTCGCCCAGTGCTTTCACAACATCCTTGTCAATAGTTTGGGTCCCGAAGTATGTGCCTGATTCAATAAAGCCAAAATATAAGCCTGTCTCGCAAATGAAGCCATGCATGGGGTTCATAATAAAACCACGACTCCTAAATAAATCGTAACCATCAATAATTCACAGAGACCAAAGTGTGGACGAATCCATGGTTGGTTCAGCCGGGGCATTTCGCGCAATTTTGAGCACTTTCTCAGGATGGAATGTTCGGGCTTTCTCCTGACCTCGTATAGACCGATAATTATAGGCTTCTTTTGTTTACACTTCTGTTTTTGACTCTGATATTTAAGGTGTCATGAGCCATCCAAGGAACCGCTTGTTTACAATCAACCGGTTCAAATACATTTTTAGGTGCGAGAACCTTTGTTTTTCAGATCTGAACCGCGAGTGCGAGGAGCCTTTGTTTTGGGACGGGAGAGAAGGGGAACCGACTGGAAGCGAGTGGCAACGGGAGCACGTACGAACGAGCGGGCCGATTGATTGGTCAGAGACGATGAGGCGGCCATGGAGATCGCTAGCAGGACGGCACACGGAGACCCACGACCGGCGCGCACATCATCACGAGAGCAACAGTCACTGATTTATTTCTGATAATTGTTTTTTTACGAGGCAGTAGTATGTACCTGTTCCTTACGTCTCAGCTCTTTGTAGTGTTGGCGGGTTGTATACCCGTCATGGGGAATGACCTCCGCAATTGTCAGGGACGTGGAATCATAGCTGTATTGCATCTTTGTCAGACAGTCCGGGAAGACATGGCGATTGGTGATATTTTAATGGTGGTTTCCTGTTCGACTGCTCTTCTTCACTGCATATCGGCGAGTCGTCACTCTGACAGGACCCCAGACAGCAGGCGTCTTCCTCTCTGTGTTCGAGACTACCGTTCGTTTCGCTCGGTAGAGGCAACACTCCAGACAGCTACCGCTGTAGTCAGTAGCCACTATTTGATTCGTTGTGGGAACTTGGAGAACTCTTATTGCTTTAGTTTAGTGGACACCCGAAGCAGCATTAGTTCAGTTCGCATGCGACTTCATTTAGTGTGCGCTTTCTTCGTCTAGTGTATTGTTTACGCGGGAAGCGCCGTGCTTCCCAGCGGAATATAGTTTTTTTTGCCGGGTTTTTGGATCTTCCTAGGGCTCCAGAACCTTCGTGTCACCATGGACTCCGTAGCGGTAGACCCTTAGTTTGAGAGTTGCTGCGAGAAGAACAACACCGACAACACCACCAACAACACTAACAACAACAACAACCACAACAACAACATACAGTAGTAAGAAGTCTCTGCTGTCGGGACCAACCATCAAAGTCCTCAGGGAAGTCTTTCAGGTATCCCAACCAACCAACTGCCCCGAACGAGTTTGTCTGTCGACACTCCATGTCTCCCGGCTATCCTAAACTTTCCGGAAGGTTATCCGAACCTCCCTGTCGTGCCGCTTGTGTCTCTCCATCGCGCTAGGCCCCACTCTCGCCCATGTCTCGGCCGGGTCGGCGTAACGTGCGCCCTGTTATTTGGTCAACATTCAACACCCCGGCGTCGTTGTAGCTCAAGACGAGCAATCTGCTCGCGCAGGAGGACGAGGTCTCGTACCCTTCGACGATCCTGGAACACCCAGACCTCATTGGCGTCGGCTCAAGCGTGAACCAGGAACCCGTTTCGGGGGTATCGGATGAAGGCAAAGGTAACCCTAGCTCGGGAGAGCGCCAAACTCCCACTGGCGAGCAAGAAACACTATCTTCTCCCTCCGAGGATGATGAAACCTGCACGGTGCTGCTGTCGTCTTCAGGCTGCCACACGACGCTGTCAGCGTCGTCGTCATCGGGTTCCCCGGCGAAGACCAAGGAGCCTCTTCGGACTCATGTCAATATGCAACTAACTGGAGCTCCTGAACGCCGGACGTATCGAAGAGCTTTCGGCTCTATTGATGTTGATGATGGAAACTCCGGCAAGTATAGCTAGTGATAGCCCGTCGGGCGGGGTGGGAAACTGAGTCACCGTTGCCCCCTCCACATATGTCGCGTCTGTTCCTTAGCCTACCTAGGCGTTCGCTGCAATATAGTTCAACCGTTAAAACGGTAGTCAGCACCACTGCTGATGTACGTCGTGTCCCCCGCCTGTCCGGCGGGGCCGGCACAGATGTTGCTGAAGTACTTTTACAGTACTGGCTTGTCCTATGTTTCCGTGCGAAACCAGCCCCTACCAATGACGAAACGTATGTCGATCAGCATGCATTCAAGTACATGTCTCTTACTTGTGATAGGGCTGTCTGGACGCTGTACCAACAGCTGATGGATGCTCAGATTGACTGGCGCGCTGATGTCTCTCCTAAAAGACTCCTGAAGAGCCTGGTTATTTTGAGCCTCCGCAGACTTCGGCCCACAGTAGCATTATCCACGCTGGACTTGCTCATACCAGCCAACAGTATCGAGGATTGCGCTCTCCAACTCGCGAAATTCAAAAGGATTAAAGATGACACGGTTGCCGCACATGCACTGCGCTTCCGCTCGGTCATTTTTTTTCACTTCTACTTTCCAGCCTTACTCGTGGGGGAGGTTTTGCCCTCAACGAGTTTCTGGACAAGCCGTGGTCACATGTGTCCACCCTTCTCCCCCCCGGTACGTGCCTTTATTTTTTGTCGCGCATAGGGGTCAGCATTCCCACTGCTCGTCGATTTTCATCGAATGTAGCTAACTCACGCTCTCGCGCTTTCCGCTAATCATTTATTTTGTTTTGGAAGAAAAAGTCCCTGCGAGCATGTGCTCTCGGCGAGGCTTGAACCCACGAAATTGAACTTGATAGGCACGCGGACCACCTACCTAGATACCGGGGACGCCGGCGATTCATTAGCAGACACTATTACGGGGGACCATAGTACATAGGACTAACGGTACACACGAACAACAAAATATATTTCCACATTTTTACTGACAATATTTGGTCCTAGTCACTATGGTCCCCTGTAAATAGCATCCTCATGAATGCGTCGTCTAGTACCCGCGCAAAGGCGTTTCTGGCAACATATACATTCGCCTTGAAGTTAGAGTAAGGGATTCGCAACACAGATCCGTCTTTCTCAGTTGTAGCATAGCCGATGGAACATACAAAAATCCTGAGCGTTTTAGCCCTTTTTAGCCCTTTTTCGGGCCCAACAACTTTCTACCCATCATGATAACGTACTTTGTCCTCCCGCAGCATTTTTGATCACGACTACTGAAGAGATGTATCATCCGCCTGGAGAGCAGCAATATTGTATGTAGTGAAGACCATTATCTGTGTCGGAGATGTAGCTATTGTGCTATGCTCCCTTGAAACTATTCGTTTTAGCGCTTTTGCGAGCTTTTTGTGCTACTCGCTCGCAACGTCGAATACACGAAAACACGTAGTGAGTCGTTTCTGGCTGCCTACGACTGCCGTCTGGTGCACCCGACGCCTTCACACACCCCATCAGAAGCATCCCTCAATTTCGCGAGCTGTAGTTTCCCGTGAGGAGCTCAGCTGTTCGCAAGTGACGTGCAAAATGTACTTCCCGCAGCGCGGTGGAGTTTGTGGAGGCGTTTTGGAATTTGAAGAAGCTTGCAGACGACGTGCATACACCAGCGATAACCCAGAAGAAGGGAGTACTTGATAAAAGGGACTTTCAGCCTGAACAGAGGGCCAGATTACCCCACTTCTTTGCGAATCGCGACAGTACCGAGGTTGCGGAAGGTTCAGTACAGCAGGCTTGGTGTGAGCAGAGGGCCAGATTACCGCCTTCCGATCGAATCCAAGACAGTATCGGCGACGCGGAAGGCTCACACTACAGCACAGAACATTTCGAGCAGAGGGCCAGATTGCCCCAGCCACGCGAATCGATACAGTGTCGATACCGCAGAAGGCTCAAATCAGGAGGGCCGTCGACCCATTCAGTACGCAGAAATCCCCACGGCAGCACAGACGTCGCACGTAGTTTGGGTGAGAGAAAAAGGGTACGACCAGCCACCGTTGAAGCAGTCAGATGAACCCACGCTCGTTTCGTCCGACGCGTGAGAGGGTATCGGGTCAGCACGTTCACGGCTTCCTAATGGGGAGTCGCGCAGTCGGAAACGATCTGACAGCATGGTGCAGCAAAGGAAGACAGAAGAAGAAAATCTCGGAAAGAACGATCTTGACGCCCGAGAAAGAGAAGAACTGCTGTATACGCTCGCCAACATTTGTACAACCGTGATGCGGAACAAGCGAGCCGTCGTAGCAGACTGAGCTCGAGCAATAGGAAGATTTTTGGTTGCATCGCCGATAGACCCCGTACACATACGACGGTACTTCGGAGACTTTAGAATGGGTTCGGGGCAGTCGACGAGCTAGTCAGGATAGTCACAGGAGGGGTACCTGTACACGGAGCAGCAATGGGCGCAGAGAGCGCGAATTACAGTACGGAAGCCACCCCAGTGTCAACGAGCATTTGCCAGCGGTCTGGGAAAAAGAATAATCGGCGAAGAGGTAAGACGACAGAAATGCTCAAGTCATACAAGAATCAGCTGCGCACGAAATCCCAAATCTAAGAGTGTCCCCGTTGGCGGCCGTAGTCACCCACAAGGTCAGGGTCATAAGTGATATATCGTTTGATGAGCAGCGTCGAGGGAAGAAAGGTGGGCTCAACGGAGATACTGACCCTGACACTGCTCCCCAACGCCTGTACGCACAAGCGCTGCCCAAGTTTCTTGACGAACTCGTGGCACTGAGAACGAAGTTTCCCAGTAGAGAGGATACTGATGAGTAAGGCCGGTGTGTCGGGCGCCTTCAGGAACGTGCGGGGCGACCCCGATCAAGCTCACAACCTCTGTTATACAGTAGGAGATCTGGTCGTGATTGATTTTCGACTAACTTTCGGATGGTCGGGATCGCCGGGTTTCTGGGGCGTCATGTCTGCCGCGACCGAACACGCGCACTGGCAAACCACTCTGAATTGGACTCAGTTATCTGACGAAGGAAAATAAATGATGACCCACGTTACGGTGGTAGATCGATGGGAAGAGGGTACACCAGCGCCGATTCCGTGGGACACAAAAGTCAGAGCGCACAGCGGGGTGAGATTTCCGACCCATTTTTCGCAACCTTGTACGTACGTAGACGACTACCAGGTATCTCTTAACCAGGGTACAACGTTCAGACGACGATAAGACGGCCTTAATTGCATCGGCCTCCATCGATTCGGATCACGTACGCTTATTCGGACCGGGGGAGTAAGGGGTGTCGCCCATTTTAGCCCCGAAGAAGAGTACGAACTGGGACTCCACGATTGACGAGTTAGGGTTCACAATCAATTCGCACACAATGAGAATCTCGTTTCAGCGAGAAAAGGCCAACGATATAAAAGGCTGCTGCTTGACCAGTGACCCGTGAGCAGAAGGCCAGCATCGGCGAGGGACGTTTTCAGTGTGGCCGGAAACCTCACGTACGTAGTGCGAGCGGGCAGGTATTTCGTATGGAAGTTGTTGCGACTGACCGGATTGCACGACACAAGCGCTAGAAAAAAAACAGAACCGGAGTTTCATGCGGACCTCCTCTTTTGGCGAGTGGGCGATAGATCACGAGCTGCCACTAGAGGGTGAGCCGCTTAGCGGGCCCTGCTACACGGCGATAAAACGACCCGCCAAAAAAGAACTATCTGCCTGAAGCAACGTTTGAGGCGGTGGGAGGGTTATGTGTTGAGAAGAAGGTATTTTGGAGATACGACTTGCCGACTGAGATGACTGCAGAACTTACAAGGAAAGCCGACCTTTAGGAGACCTGCACCTTCACAGTCAACCTCCTAGAGATAGTTATTGAGAATGGTTGTGACCGCATGGGGGATGCTCGAATTGGCAGGAGACAGGCCAGACGCGGCAGGGGAACCGATTCTGATGCTAGGCGATAACATGGCGACCGTATCGGGGGTGCCTCGAAGCGATGGGGCCACAGACACAAGGGCCTGCCTACTCATGAGGATGCTGGGGCGCCTTGAACTCGCAGGCGGATGAAACCACAATGCAAACCGTATTCCGCCTTAGACTCGCAGGCGCATGGAACGGCAATGCAAAAGGTATTCCAGGCGTGCACAACACGTTAGCGGACGGGGTTTCACGGTGGCCTAGGGAGATGTTGGCAGACAAGGTCAGGGAGCTAACCCACGCCAGCGACTGGCGCGAACAATCCATTGGTCCGCAGGGGTCGGGGATTTTTTACATTGTACTCCAGAAAAACATCCTCACAAAACACGACGACGTTTTGTGGACGCTCATGATGAACGAAGCAGAAGAACTCGCTTGACTCGCGCGCGCGTTGTGACTCATGTCTCGCTCAACTCTTGGCATGCATACTGTACACGCACGTTTTCACAGACAGGGGACAACAGAGAGAAAACAAGGGAAGAGGTGGCAAGATTGATCGAAACGCTCGCGCAGCTTGCGGAATGAAGTATCGACCATTCAACCGTTCGAACCAACAGCTGACGGATTTGACAAAAACTTAAAAATAAGCACATACTATAGTGTATCACCCACCACACCCCGTATGTTTTCTCTCTTCTGCACATCTATATCGCATCCACCATATACCTCATCTCCTTCCTTCATGTTGGTACTTTAACCCATACACAAGTTTAGTCGCCCAGGCCAGCTTTCGTATCTCGAAACGCGTGTGGAGTGTGTTTTGTCACAGTCTCGTGACGTTCATGTATCCGTTCTGGGAGATCACTCACAATCCCTGCGCGCAATTCACTCATGACATGAGCTGTCGCTCCGGGTTCCTTTCGATGCCACCGAGCAAGCACGTGTTTCCACACCAAGGTTTGTGTTAGTTCCCAGAGTTCTAACCCGCTCTATGCGGGTCATACACGCCACGCTCACACTCTACCCAAATTCGTGCACAGATTGACCATTGTACCACGGCTCCTGCGGTCCTCGCCGGTGGTCCAATGTAGGCGATGTCTTGACGAGTGCTCTTCTGGAGTAGTATTGCGCCGAGGGTAACATGCAAGGCTACAGTGGGAGATGCGAGAGGTTGTGAGCTGCACCGGCCTCATATCCTCTCTTACGGGCAGGTGTTCATCTCCGGGTTTATTTAACATTATGCCCTTCCCTACAGTAGTAGCTATGCCAAGCTATATATCTGGAAACCCTTGGATCCTTGAAAAAAACGCTGTAACATCCTCCCCAGCTGAATGGCCGGACAAGGGCAGTCACGCGATATCTCAAACGCTGGATACGGGATACACTATGCCAACCAAACTGAAGAGAGAGAGAACCCGGCCTCTTTTAAGACAGAAAAACTCCTGCCCCGCACGCACACTCATGCGCCGCCTTACTCACCAGCGCGGTGAACAGGACGCCTCCCTTAAGATTAGGGCCTTCCTGGAAGCCCACCGCCCGCCTTCTCTACGGAGCCTCCCCGGCTTCGATCGCAAACAGATGGCTCCCGCCAAATGTTATCGACAGAATACGAGATCCAGTCGACCCCGGTAAACACTCCTGAAAATTGCTAGACCCTCCAGTAAAATCAATACGTGAAAATAAAAAGTCAAAGAACGTCCTGCTGCGCCGAACCACGCCATCCGTCCCCATGAACCCCCAACGCCGTGGGAGACCAATTGAACCCTGAAGCCGGTCAGTGAAGCCGAGCCGCTGACGCCAGCACGCATGAGTCGATCTCGTCGAAAAAACGCCTGCATGATAACCGCCACCCTCACAGGCGCGGCGCCGCTCTGACTATCGCCCCCCCGGGCAATACATCTCATACGAGGGTGAGCGCTGCCGGTCAAGAGCGACCCGCGTCCGAACTATCGAACCAAAGAAAAAAACGATGGTACGAGGGTTAGTGCTGCTGGTAAGGACCGACCCCCCCCCCCCCCCCCATCGCGGCACGAACATGCTCGGGAAATACCCAAAGGAGGACCCCGAAACTACCCAACGAAAAACCGAAATGAGAAAAGGAAGGAAAGGAAAAACCAAAACTAAAACCAAAACAAAACAAAACGCGACCACGAACCACTACCGAGACCACCCCATTGAAACGAAAACCAAACCAACAAAACGAAGCAAAAAGCCTCGAAGGGGAGCGACACATAGACATCATCCAAAAGGCAAACCCACCGGGAGGCATATCTCCTCTTCGGAAACCAGCAACAACCATGCCGGGAGGGATGCCACGACATCCGGCCGGCGTCCGTCCTCACCATGCCCGTAAGAGTCATCATCTAAAGAAAATACCCACCCAAAAGGGGAACCCACCGGTAGGCATGGTACTCCGTTCTCGAAACTAACAGCAACCGTGCCGGAAGGGATACCACGGCCGGCGTCTGTCCTCCTCCTCGAAAAAACAAAAACATATAGAAATCCCGCCATAGGAAGGGCAACCACTGGGAGGGATGCTACTCCTTCCCGAGAACCAACAGCAACCCCGCGCAGAGGCATACCCTGACATCGCCCCTTCAGCGTCTGCCCTCCCCATGCCAGAAAAAGTCATCTGCCCAAGGGACTAAACATTCGAAACCGCTACAGAAACAAAAATATCTCTTTCCCCGCAACCACGCCCGGAGAGATACCACGACATCGGGGCGGCGTCCGTCTTGCCCATTCCCGTAAGAGTCATCACCCAGAGAAAACATCCACAACTACCCAAAAGAAAAGGAAGATAAAACGAACGAAATCCAGAAGAAAACGCCAAAAAATTTATAGAAATCACAGAAAAGGAGAAATACACTATAAATACTGAGAAGAGGAGAAAAAACAAAACAAAGTGGCAAACAAACCCCTGCAGAAAAAATAAATAAACAAAAAACGGCCAGGCAAAACCAACAGAGAGCGAAAAACGAAAAAACAAAAAAACGAACAGGACCCGGAAAAAAACGCGAGAAGGAAATGACCAAAACTAAAAACAATCAACAACACAAAATAACAAACAAGCGAAAGAAAAGCGAACCCCCCCGAAAGAACCAAAAACAAGAAAACCGAAACCAAGGTAAAAGTAACCATCGAAAGGGGAAAAACGCCCATCTCAGAGGCGGGATAGTGGCAAGAGGCCCTTCAAGGTTGGATTTTAACTTCTTGTGAAAAAACTAGAGAAACGGAAAGATGATAATTTTCAGCATAAATAAGGTGGTCACGTTTCATTCAAAGTGGAGTTAATATAGGACAAAGTAAGAGTATTAAGTCGAATCAATTTCCGAAACGACCAGCGCACACAAGTTGACGACAGTTACCAATATCCTGGTGCGCGAGTTCCTAGATACGTCTTTATGTAAGAGAATGTATTTTTCAAATTGAGTGTGGGAGCGTAAGGCCTCCACATAATGATAACGTCGGTTCACATTACCACAAACGTACACAACATTATATACCTGATACATATTTGGCAACTTGGTGTGTTCCAAAAAAAAACTCATTATAATCGGAAAGGCAATTACTAAATAGGAAATCGGGTATGCGACTGTGTCCAACAGTAGTAGCCTTCGCCACCCACGATAGATTTTTGGAAGATAATTCAAAATAGACGATTGACTCGCGTATATCACGAGATGGCTATCGATGGATAGCTAGTACAATCTATTGTGGCCGGCAATGGCCATCGATAGACATGTTGCACGATCTATTGTGGCCGGCAATGGCCGTCGATAGACCTCTCGCACAATCTATTGTGACCAGCAATAATCTATTGTTACCAGCAATGGCTACCGATAGATATCTCGCACAATCTATAGTGGCGACCAATGGCTATCGATAGGCATCTCGCACAATCCATTGTGGCCGGCAATGGCCATCGATCGACGTTTCGCACAATCCATTGTGGCCTGCAATCAATGGCCATCGATGGATGTGGTTCACCATCCATTGTGTTCGACTACATCCATCGATCGACAATACCACCAGTCTATTGACGCCGACAATATCAATATATACCTTCCACAATCTTTTGTCGCAGACAATATACATCGATATATTCCCCCCTCATCCATTGTTGAAGCAATACACTACTGTAAATTGTTGGGTCCGTTGTGCAGAGTGTGTTGTAAGCAGAGTAAGACTAAGAACCATGGTAAAAATATCAGGCAAACCAAAGCACAAAGCACCCTCCAGGTAGCGGCAGCAGTTTGTGGTACGAGTAGCACAGCCAAGTTCTCCCTGCTAGTCCGCCTGGTACCACTCACCCCGACTGACTGCCGTCTCCGTCCTGCGTTCGCCAAATATGCCCGGCCCGTCGGCGTCCGACAATACGAAACAAGCAAAGCAGGATCGTCATCCACCCACGCCACACGACTCCTTCATTAAGGCTCCTCAATCGAAAGGAAAAGAAAAAACTAAAATGATATACAACTCGCCACACTAAAAATAACAGTGACTGAGAATCGTGGCGGGACGGGACGGGACGGATTTAACTTGTTTGGCGGGAAACAATAAGCCAACGGGACGATAAAATGAAGGCAAAAAAGTTGGGGCGGGTCGGGACAGCCGGTGCATATTTCCTCGACGGGACGGGACGGTAAAACTCAACAGGACATATTTTCACGACGGGACGGGACGGTAAATATTTTTTCCCTCGACGGGACGGGACGGTAAATATGTTTTACCCACGGCGGGAGGGGACGGTAAATATTTTTTTTTTCTCGGTGGGGCGGGACGGTAGATATTTTTTTTCTACGGCGGAACGGGACGGTAATTTTCTTTTTCTTCGGCGGGGAGGGACGGTAAATAAATATGTTTCCCTTGGTTGAACGGGACGGTAAACATAGTTTCCTTCTTTCTTGCTGCAAGGTCGGCGCGGTTGCACGTGAAGACTTTCCCGCTCTGCTGGTTGCGCGAAGGGGGCCGTCTAATTAACGGAGGCGTTTTTCTTCTCGACCCGCGGCCCAAGCTCCGAGAAGTGCTGCCACTACACGGGCGACGTTTTCTTCTGATATATTTCCACCCCTGCCCCAAGTACACTGTTATTGCGGTGCCAGCTCATCATGGTGGCTGTCCTGATGGTTGTGCTTGCGCTATTTTACTGGTGGTTGTGAAGGGAGAGGTAGGTGGTGGTGGTGATGGAGGTGGTGGCGGTGGTGATTCTAGTAGTGCCGTTCGCTGCTGATCGATCGACCCCGCCCGTGAGATAGGCATTCATGGCGTCCGTGCCGGTCACACCAAAGATGTTAGGAGACAGCATTTTCGCCCCTGGGCAAACAGCAACTTTGCCTTGTGATGTTTTGACTGACACCGAACTACTAGGTTTAGTGTGGAACACTCGGCCCTACCGCACGTTTTGCGTCTCGCTTGATGACATGTCACCTGAGACCTGAGACATATTTTCGAGCCACACCAGTACTGGTGGTGTGGCCGCGTGTTGGGTGGTCTCTGTGCTGTTCGCGTGTGGTGGCGAGCTTGCGGCTGTGGCAGGTTGCGGGCGGAAATATGAAGTTTGAAGAATCATGAAAAAAAAACTGGATCTACAATACTACATACCTGGTATACCACTTTACTACTTGGTATTAAATTAGTAATTTTTATTTTTTTCGTACTTTTACTATTTGTGCTTACTTTCGTTTCAATATATAAAAAACCAAGATCAACCAGCTAGCTGCTGATCATGACCACACCATGACCAGCATATTTTGCGCTAAAGAATAAATGGGCAAATGCCAAAATCAGGTATACCTGATCCGCTTGAGTCAAAATAAGGTACTACTAAAGCCACGTAAAACACGCACGCCACGAGCGGTGTTCTGGCCATGATAGTCCGGTGAAAAGAGAATGCGCCTAAATAAAGCATTGAGCGTGCCGCATGGCCTCCAAAATCTTAATTGTTTTGTTTTTTTAAGGGTGCAGACACCACGGGCTGCACTTGGACCTGCAAAGAGTGACTAATAAGCTTTGTTAGTTTCGCCACGGCGGGGGCGCCAAGAGTATTTACTCTGGCGCCCCCCCCCCGTTGACAGTTGTAAATATTCTCGGCCGTTCTCGCGGAACCGCCTGCTCGGCACGAAATTATGAAATTATCCTGCCGTACCAAACCAAACCTGAGACCACCTCGACGCGGGGTGGTGCAGACTAAGACCATGGTGCCGTATCGGCTGCTGTCACCACAGAAACAACGGGTCAACAGAGCACACCTCACAACAGCAATTTAATAACTGAAGCACGTCGCACACAGTATTACTATTAATAGTAGCGTTCGAATGTATTATAAAGGGGGGAGAAGAGCCTGCTATGTGACCCCGGATCTGAGTTACGAGTTGGAAGGAGAGAGAGAAGAAGATGTGCGCGAAGATAATGAAAGGGATGAGAAAAATAAATATATATATATATGCATGTACGTAGGTAGGGAACCTTGCGCGGTCCGGCTGGTGGCCTGCTCGCTTTAAGGACCGCGTGGGGTGGTGGTGATGTTTTTTCTTCTTAACCCCGACGCCGAGGAGTTCATCCCTCAGGCGGGACGGGTACATCACCACAGCAGAGAGCGCTACGTGGGCAGCCGGTGGAGTGGAGAGGCTGGCCACAGCGTGGGTATGCATGCACGACAGGAAGGATGGGATTGTCGGCGTGGGTTGGGACGGCTGCACCCAGCCAACGGAAACCAAGGCGCGTACCGGGCTACGAAACGGAGAGCCACTTTCGCCATAGAGAAAAAAAAGAAACAAAAAAAGAAAAAAAGAAGGCGGGGACGAGCCTCACGTCGGCTGGCAAAGAAAGCAGCACGCGAGGCTCGTAAGAGACAGAAGGAGGCACTTGTGACGGTAGCGACCTACAATGTGCGCACCCTGGCTGTAAAGGGGAAGAACGGGTACGGACATGACGAGCGGGTACTGGCGAAGGGACGGCAACTCGGCTGTGACTTCATTGGCCTGCAAGAAACTCGGAGGTCCGGCAGCACGACGTTCCGTGCGGCAGGGTATCGTGTTTTCTGTTCAGGACAGGAAACAACAGCCACCAGGCAAGGGCTGTACGGAGTAGGCCTAGCTGTCAAGGAATCGTTGTGCAGTAAGTCTGTGTATACTCATCAGTTCGTTGACGAGCGGCTAATGTCTATGCGCTTTGAGCTGGCTGGCAAATGCGAGGCAGTCAATTTCGTCGTTGCGTATGCTCCAACTGATTGTACCAAGGACGCCGAACTGAAAGGTATCTTCTGGCAGAAGCTGGAGTACTTGGTGAAAAAAATCCCGACGAAAGAGTGTCTGTTTGTACTGATGGATGCCAACGCGCGAACTGGACAGAGGAAGGAAGGGTGCGGTGATGATGAAAGCAGAGTGCTGGGAGCGTATGGACGTGATGTTCGTAACGATAATGGCAGACGGCTCCTGTCGTTCGCCACCAATTGCAAGTTGGCTCTCACCAACACGTTTTTCAGCACGCGCAAGGGTGGGATATCGCATACTTACAACGGCACCGGCCCGAATGACCGTAAGCGGATTGACTACATCCTAACCCGTCAAGTCCATCGACCTAGAGTACAAGATGCGAAAGTCGTCCCACAGCCTCCTGCCCCAGCTAAGGCTGACTCAGACCACAACATCTTGTATATCAAAGTCCGACTCGGTGGTCGTTTTGCGCCCAACAGACAAATACGTAGACCGACGAAACGCCGAGAGTTCGACAGGCAGCTTTTTATGTCCGATGGAAATTGTCGTGAACGAGTAGTCTCCAGGATCATCTCCACTCTCAACCAGCCTATCCAGCCCCGTAATACGTCTGGTATGGTTGAGATTTTCACTGCGGCTGTTATTGATGCGGTCGAAAAAGAGGTACCACCCCCTGCACGTCGCCACCGCAGACATGGATGGTGTGAGTCTGCCGAAACCTTGGCCGCATTCATGCCAGCATGGACAGCGAGGGAGGATGCAGGACAATTCTTGCGTGCCCACCCCCGGGACAGAACCGCGTGGAAGACCCTGAGATCTGCGTGTGCGAACCTGCAGAAGGTGATTGCCGCAGGACTGCATGCGTACTTCGAAGCGTACCTTGCCGAAACCGAACGACTCCTAGCGAACAACGACCAAAGAGGCTTTTACAAGCACCTTAAGAGTACGGTAGGATTGGAAGGGACTAAAGCGAGGAGCGAACAGTTCATTAGGGACGAGGATGGCACGATCCTACGGGATAAGGTGCGAATTCGTGAACGATGGGCGGGGTTTTATCACAAACTCTTGAACACGAAGTCGCTGAAACTCGATCCCACGATCATCGACCTCTTGCCACCGCGACCGCCTAAACTGTCGCTTGAAGACGAACCATCCATAGACGAGATGACCGAAGCACTTAAGGGGATGTCGAATTGGAAAGCTGTCGGGCCAGATGGTCTCCCGGTCGAACTCCTAAAAATCGACCACCCGGCATTCGCCCAGCGCTTTCACAACATCCTTGTCAATGTTTGGTTAACAGGAGAAGTCCCTCAGCAATGGAAAGATGCGATCATCAAGGTCCTTCACAAAAAGAAGGATCGAACTGACTGCAACAACTATAGAGGGATCTCGCTTGTTGCCCACGCAGGCAAAGTGTTGTTGAAAATCGTCGCGTCCCGCCTCAGCAACTACTGCGAGACCGAGGAACTACTCCCCGAGGAACAGTGCGGCTTCCGCCCCGCACGATCAACGATTGATATGTTGTTCGTCGTGCGCCGGCTGCAAGAGCTCGGACGACAGAGGAAAATCCCCTTATACGTGTGCTTCATCGATCTGCAGAAAGCGTACGACTCTGTCGACCGAGAGCTGTTATGGAAGGTACTCACACGCTTTGGCGTACCAACCAAGATGCTGAGAATTATCCGTAATTTCCACGATGGCATGCGGGCTCGCGTGCGTACTGATGACGGCGAGCTCTCGGAATGGTTTGATGTCACGCAGGGGCTGCGGCAAGGCTGTGTACTGTCACCGTTACTGTTCAACGTGTTCTTCGCTGCTGCGTTACACGTCGTACTAGTACGCTTCAGCCAAGACGAAGCCATTGTAAGGGATTTGGTCCAACTCTTGGAAGCTGGATTAGTTCGAACAGGGAAGGAGGAGCCATTGGCGTGCGTGCGAAGGTCTGTATGGGGCATGTTGTACGCCGACGATGCAGGAATTGTCTCGAAGTCGGCTGAAGGGCTCGCAAAAATGATGACAGTCATCGTGACTGTCTTCGAAGCAGCAGGCCTCACGGTGTCGGAAAAGAAGACTGAGACAATGGTCCTACAAACACCAAACCGGACAACCCTCGCACCACCGCTCGTCATCGAAGCGGCAGGTCAGAGGTATAAGCAGACGACCCAGTTCTTATACCTAGGCGGCGTTATCCACGAAAACGCTGACCTCTCGCTCGAAATCGACCGACGGATCCGCCTCATGCGAGCATGCTTCAAACGGTTCGGCCCGGAGTTGTATGATAGGACGACCGCCCCCCTTAGCCTTAAAGTCCGAATGCTGAAGGCCGAGGTGATTGAGACCCTGCTGTACGGGTGTGTGACGTGGACCCTCAGAGCGGAACACTTTGCCAAGCTTCGAACGGCTCACCACCAAGTCCTGTTGCGAGTCATTGGCTTCCAGCGCCGACTTCGTACTGACCATGCCACCCTCTCGTACGCGAAGGCCCTCAAGATGACACGTTGCGAGAGCATCGAAACGACCATTCGCAAACGGCGGCTCTTCTTTGCGGGGGGCGTGGCACGGCAAAGCAAGGAGCGATTACCCAATCGGGTAATGCTCGGGACGATAGCTGGTGGGGAGAACCCGAGACCAGGCGGACAGTGTAAGACTTGGCATAGATGCATAGTCGAAGATCTTAGGGAGTTCCGAGCCACCGAAGCGTCAACGGAAGTTGCCCCCTTGGTGTTTGGAGTTGAGACCGCGTTGTGGTCCACTGCAGCCAAAAAGGTGGGGAAGTGGTACCGGGGGATCCTTGAAGCAGCCGAACGGTTCATGGTGAGGTGGCACGAGGCTGAGGCTGAGATGAGTAGACAGCGCCGCGCATCCGCCGTGGATGGTGCCCAAAGGAACGGGGGGGGAGGGAGCAACAGGAGAAGTGGCATAAAGCCCGACCGAGTGAATGCGGAGAGGGGGGGGAACAGGAGGGGTAGAAGGGAAACGGCGGTAGACGAAAGTAGGAAGGAGATGGCAGACAGGGTAGCAAGGCACCAAGTCGACTAGGAAGTAGAATATGACCATACTACTAGTGCTACCAACTGGTGCAGCTGGCTCGAACGTGGTCTTCCCTTGTCTTCTCTTTTAGTTTTATGTTTTTTGTGTTTTTTTTTTTTTTTCTTTCTTGCGCTGACTTTCCGTGATTTTCATTTCATTTTTTCTCTTCCTCTTCCTTTTCTGATTGATAAGCCGTACTCAAGGAGCCGTGTGGCGTGGTTGGAAGACGAACCTGCTCTGCTCGGCTCGTATTGTCTGACGCCAAGGGGCTGGGCATAGTTGACGAACGCAGGGCGGAGACGGCAGTCTGGGTAGCAAGGTACCAGGCGGATTAGCAGGGAGAACCTGGCTATACTACTCGTACCACAAGCTGCTGCCGCCACCTAGAAGGTGCTTTGGGCTTTGGTCTGCCTGTTATTTCCCCTTTGTTATTTTTCCTTGTTACTTTCTCCTTGGTTCTTTGTCTTACTCTGTTCACAAGCAGTGGTGTTTATTGTTATTTCTTCTTTTTTCCAGCTCGTTCTTTTTCAAGTGTAGGCCACCTCGCCTGCGGGGGGGGGGGCACGACAGATTGTTTCTCTTAGATTTTGCTTTCATTTTTCTTCTTTTTCTTTTTCGACTTGTCTACCTTGTTTTTGTTTTCTCTTTGATTGTTTCTTTTCGTTTCACTATTTCATAGATTGCGTATGTCGTGCCTGTCGTATCTAGTATGATGACATGGCTTTGCATTGCCCACTGCAGTTCACACTGCACACGTGGCAACGTAGTATCTC
This sequence comes from Nereocystis luetkeana, assembly GCA_031213475.1. Taxonomy (NCBI): domain Eukaryota; class Phaeophyceae; order Laminariales; family Laminariaceae; genus Nereocystis; species Nereocystis luetkeana. The sequence goes on along the minus strand of JARUPZ010000026.1, from coordinate 8,306,220 downwards.
TGTGGCGTAGCTTTGTGACCACAGAACTTGTATCTCTTCTAGGATGGAAGAATCGGCACGGACACTGGTTGTGCTGGATGTCGACGGGTAGAAAGAACGGTTTAATGTGAAGAACACACACACACACACACACAACTACGTACTTTCACGTACGACATACATACGTACGAGTACAGAGTTTATACGTTAATACAGAAGAAATTCAACCGAGGGAGGGCAGACACACACACAGAGAGAATTTAGCAGTGACGTTGTTGTTTTCCCATTAACTCTCTGACGAAGGAGTCCGTGGTCACACAAAGGTGCTGGAGCCCTAGGAAGATCCGAAAAACAAAAATAAATCGAAAATTCGGCTGCCTCAAAATACACGAGACGAAAAAAGCGCACACAAGATAAAACCAATGTGCAAAACTGAACTAACATGGCCGCGGGTATATCCTCTCAACTATAACATAGAGTTCCCCCCGTTCCCACCACTAACCAACTCGTGGCTGCTGACTACAGCGGATGCTGTCTGAAGTGCTGCCTGCACCGTACGAAGCGCACGGTAGTCGTGAAAACGAAAGATGAACACACCAGGTGTACCTGCCTGCTATCTGTGGAGTGCTGTCAGAGTGAAGACTCGCGGATGTGCAGTGAAAAAAGGAGCAATCGAACCTTACTACCACACGAATATCAACGATCGCCATCTCTTCCTGGACTGTCTGACACAAAAAGGTGCAGCACAGTTATGATACCACGTCCCTGATAATTGCGTAGGTTATTCCCCATGAAGGGTATACAAGCCGTTAAACTACAAAGACCAGTGACGACGTTTGTAACAAGTACCGGTAGATACTATTCTGCCTCGTGAAAAACAATACCAGGAAAAAACAAACCATGACTGCTTCTCTCGTGATGATAGTGTGCGCGCAGATCATGGGTCTCCGTGCACCGTCTTCCTGCCGCTCTTCATGGCCGCATCATCGCCTTGGCCCAATCCACCCGCTCCTTTGCGCGTGCACTCGTTGCCATTCCGTTCCAGTCATTTCCCTTTCTCCGTCATCCTGAAAAACAAAATGCTCCTCGCACTTGCGGTTCTGATCTGGAAAATTAGAATTCTCGCGCAGGGGGAGGTCAATCCGTCTCTTCCCCGCACGTCGACGCTCAGTCTCCCTCCTCCCTCTCTGATTGATTCAAAGTTGACCAAAATCAGTTCCGATGTCAGCCTGGCCAATAGCAGGGCTCCTTGGGGTTTGTTTTGTACCTGGTGTACTTGTTTTTAGAGTATATCTGGTTTTGGCCGAAAAGTGGCCAGTTTATACCTGATCTTAACAAAAACCCAAAATAAAACTATTAATGGCAATTTCATATTACACGGTCGCCCTGGTGGTTCTAGTGGTTAACCTCGAATTCTACTTGTGTTTTGAGTCCTGGGTTCGAGCCCGAGGTGGGTCGGACTTTTGACTTTATTTGCAAAAATAAAAATAAAAAGGATTCAATTGTTGAGAGCGCCTTGCAGCGTGGGTAGGCACAATTCGATGCGAGTCGACGAGGGAAGACAAGGCTGAAGTCTTCTCGCGATAAAAATGAAGGCACGTACCGTAGCGGGAAGGGGGGAGAAGAGCCTGCTATGTGACCCCGGATCTGAGTTACGAGTTGGAAGGAGAAGCAAAAATAAAATAAAATACCAGGTACCTGTGGTACTCTGCAACCTTGGTTGAAATGAAGAAATTACGTCATCATCAGCTGTGAGTTCGACTGGTTAATTTTAGTTGATACAGCAGTAGTATCAATAGTATTTCGTAGCGTAGTACTATTAAAACTCAACTTAGCAGGCTGCGTAATACGCCCAGCCGGCGTGAATATGCCCGCTCAGGCGAACTTATTACGCCTACTACTGATGTTCTGTACGTGTTGTATTTATATTATTAGTATTAATAGTATAGGAGTTGTGCACACGTTATGAAAGCATGTATTTATACAGGAATTACCACAGCATTTAGTACAACTCCAAATTTCTTGAGTGGTTTCGTAATTAGTGGCGGGAATTGACTGAACAGACGACCACGAATGTATGTCGCAGGGGAAGAGGCGAGAGTTATGCCTGCCGGAGGCCGTGTCACGACGGGGCGCAACGATAATTTCCAACGGGAGAGGTTTTATCGGCGGGACGGGACGGCTATAGTGTCACGGCGGCGGAACGTGACGGTAATTGTTCGATGTCACGGTGGGACGGGACGGTAATTTCTCACGGGAGATTTTATCGGGGGGACGGGACGGTGAGTGACGACGGTCAGGAAAATTCTCGGCGGGACGGGACGGCGGGACCATTTTGACGGCGGTTTTACCGTCCCGTCCCGCCGTTATACCGCCGTTAGCGTCCCGCCGAAATACCGTGATAAGCCTTGAAAAAAACAACGCCGTAAATAACAGGTACATGCACGTCTCGAACAAAAAAGAGAATAAGAACGATGGCTGCTGTGCTCTCTCGTGATGGAGTGCGCAACGGTCGCAGTTTTCCGTGTGCCGTCCTGCTGCCGATCTCCTTGGCCGCCTCGTCGCTTAGCCTATTCGACCGGCTCCTTCGCACGTGCTCTCGTTGCCACTACTTTCCAGTCGGTTCGCCTTCTCCCCGTCCCACGAACAAAATGATCCTCGCATTTGCTGTGCTGACCTGAAAAAAAAAAAATACTCGCGCAGAGTGAGCTCAATCCGTCTCTTTCCCGCTCGTCGACGCTCTGTCTAACTCCTCCTCCGCCGTGGAATCCAGCTTCCTCCGGCGGAGCCAGATTGTGCATATCGAGTTTTATACCAACGGCGGGACATACATGGCGATATTTTCGCGATACGTGGTCCGCAACACACAAATATATATATGCTTGGGGGATTTTTACCAGGGATGCGTATTTCCCGGTAGCGGTAATTACCCGAAATTAATAGGGCTCGAGGTAATAATTTTTTTCAGAGGAAATTCTTTGCGTCCCCTATCCCCGGGCAAATAACGCCTCCATATAGAATGGAAACCCCCGTTTTTTTTTTCAAACGCTGCTAAGCTGTGCAGCAGAGCAGAGCGCTACGTAGGCGCCCACAGGCAACCGAGAGCTACGCCACACGCAGGACACAACAGCTGTGTGTCGTTGTGACGGAGTAGCATACTATGGCGTTCAGGCGTAGCGCCGTCGTCGATTTATCCGATGGCCAGCCCCAGAGCTACGAAGAGCACCGCACCGCGCTTACAATATAAAATATAATCATATATATGAGCTGACATATTCGAATGGAAAGGGTGAACTCGGCGCAGATGCAGCTGGGACGCTGGGATTTCGTTGAGGCGTCCAGCGTCCATGTTTACAGTTTCTAGTCGCGGATAAGGTCGCGATCGCTACACGCGTACGAAGCAGCGCACTGCTGTAACTGCTCACTTCCTGCTCTGCGCTTTGTGTTGCTGATTTACCTCGCGACATATCATAAGTATATTCGTACATGAGAGATCGCTATCAGTACTACGGCAGTAGTCCTACTATTCCAGTATCAAATTGCTGCAGGACGAAATCAACGAGGACATGAACAATTAAAAATCAACTGAAACCGATGAACATTTACTAAAGTACTTGCATTGTGCGCAACTGCTACTATATACTGCTGTGCACCTGGTGCCGGTAGAGTGAAAATGATCGAAAATGTCTGTCCGAAGGCCTGAACGAATCTTATACTTGTGCTTTATGTAGTGCATGGGCCACCCGGGGATGATATTTTTTGTCCCCCCCCCAAAATTACGCCTTTTTTTCCTCGAACGAGTGGAAATAGGCGAAATTTTTTGGAAAAGCTGAAAAAGGCTGTTTCCCGGAAATATTTGGGTTCCGGGTGAGGAAATACGCATCCCTGATTTTTACCCCACAGCCTAAGCATATATTTGTGTTCTCTTTTTTGGTTGGAAGAGCCGAATCTGGCAGACAAGATTGGACACACCGCAGACCCAGCCTGTCTCCTGTGTACTCGGTCATCCGATCATCACGACATCACGACATCACGACGCCACCATGAACAACAACAGCAGCAGTGGACGCGACGACTTGGTTGAATGGAGGAACCGCTTGGCAGCCACGTCATGTCGGAGCCATCGCTGATGGCATGGGCTCTGGTGTGAACTCTACCAACAACAACAGCAGGTGATTTCAAAAGTCTCAATGAGTACTCGTACAGACGGCCGCTGCGCGCGCAAAACTCACTGTGGTTGTCAAGGCATACGAGTACAACACGACAAGTTGTAAGCAACGATGAAAGGTCCCAACTGGCAAGCCGATGCACCGTTGCTCAGGCGGGCTCTGGGACGATGAACTGGTAGCGTACTCGAGGTTGTCGACTTCGTATACACCTGGTAGTGCAGCTAGGTTGGCGCCGTGTTTGGGGAGCTTTCTGCTCGTTCTCGGACTCAAAAAAGTCCGTATACTAATTCCAAGTAGTATGCCTATTTGTTTAAAAAAAGGAGAATATCTCGTGCTCGTCGTACGATAGTACAGCAGTAGCTGGTTCATGTGTTGTTTCTACGTGGTACAGCAGCAGTACGAGTAGACTATACCACGAGGTGCCTGTTATGCTCTTTCGTATAATCCGTACCACGGAATCATTGCAGCTGCCGTCGCAAATATTTTGTTGGGGGGGGGATGCGTGCCACCAGGTGTCTTGTTCTCGCCGTTGGCGTATCATGCGCTCTGATACAACTAATGCACTGGTGTACGAGTACTGCTGTAGACACCTCGCAAGTGTGCCTGTTGTATTTTATGTACAAGACGGAAGCTGGTAATTGGCAGATAGATACCTACTCGCGAGCCGACGAGGTTAGTAACGCGTACGTAACGCCGTTTGGTGGCATCGTCGTTCCCAAGAGGTACCAGGGTAGCTGTTTACCTCGTGAGAGTGGTGGTATATACCTACGACTCTGCTGTGTAAGCCTATTTTTTGTTGTTGCTTTCGGGCTGCTGTACGTTCAATACTGAATCCAACACAACGGGTCCCGATACCATCCTCAGGCTCATCGACGAAAGGGGTTTGCTTTCACTATCGCGGCCGTTTGGAGCAGAGCCAAGCGTGAGAACCGACGGAGCCGGCGAACGACATCTCGCGCATAACTCCAGGACGAGGAGTGGGGTCCGTGTCGAGGCCAATTACTACCCAGACAACGTCTCCGACGGCTACCACCACTACAATCAGACTCTTTCAATTACAGCCGAGTTTTATATCTCACGTGCTTCTGGCAAAAAAGGCGATTTCGAGTTTTATATGATTTGGGTGTACGCAAATCGCGATATTGGATTGGACGCAAAGAGTCGAAATATCACCCACCCTAGACTGGTAGATATGTATGCAGTATTTCTGTGGCGTAGTTATGCCTCCACAGCAAATGTATCTCTGCAGGAGTCAAGAATCGGCACGGACATTGGCTGTGCCGAATGTCAACGGGTAGAAAGAACGGTTTAAATTAATGTAATAGCACACACGTACCCTCGCATCTCTACAATGCAGGACAGGTAAGTCGGGTTTACACCGTGGAGGGGGCACAAGAGATAACACAAATGATGGCAGGATGGTACCTACAAGGAGAGTACCTACATACTGCTGTTGTGCCCGGTACATGTGACGATAGGCACGACTACAGCAGCAGTATGTAAAGTATATCGAACACTCTATTTTTAATACTAGAATATGGATACCAAAGAGAACCCTCACCACCGGAGCCAGGCAAGCGTTGACCGCGGCGTGCTTGATCACCCTTTTGTCGTGGTCGTACGCCGACACCATCACGGTGCACGCGCCGCAGCCACCCTCTCCACACCCGAGCTTGGTTCCGGTCAGCCCGGCATTGCGGAGATACTGCAGCAACGTCGTCTCGGGTTGAGTTGTCCTCGCGACTTGCTTTGCACCGTTCACGAAAAAAACAAGGTGGTCCCTGAGCGACGGCGCAGAACCGACAACCCGCCTGCCCTCACCCATCGCTCCCGCCTGCTGTTGCTGTTGCTGTTATCGATCGGCGGGTGCTGGCTCGGCGTTGGTAGTGTGAGTTGTCAGGTAGTTGCTGCGGATAGCCTGCTGCGGTTGAAATCAGGTACTGTATTAACCCTTTTAGGACCCCAGTCCCGTTTTGGGGACAAACTACATATATTTAGAGTGAATTGTCCCAACATATGGGAGTGCGGTTCTAAAAGGGTTAATACTGCAGCAGTGAAAGTAAATCATCAAATAAATGAAGTAAAAGAAACACTCGACGAACCACCTGATTGGCCAAACGGACTTGATACCCGTTTTTGAAGCCTAATGATGTAAAGACGCAAAGACACCCAGGTACACCCGGTAGAACATGGCTTTCCAGGCTTTCAACTGCCGTTTTAGTTTTTAGTTTTTTGCTTGCCCACCGAGTGCTTTGCAGTGAAACACAGCAGGGCTGCGGCGGCTCTTCTCCTCTCTCCTTTTTTTTCCCCCCAAGCGCCTTCCCCATTCAGTGCTACGAGTATCTCGTTTTTCCTATTTCCAACGTGTTTTCGTGTTTTGCTTTATCTTATTTCGATGTTACCATCTTCTACTAAAAACAGGGCTGGTCACTGCCACAGTGTGTGTGTTCTTGTACTGGCTTTTGCAACCCACACCTGGACAATAGACAATGCCCCCTGCAATAGCAACAGCAATGGCCGGTCGCCCCGGTGGTTCAAGTGTTTAACCTCGAATTCCGCTTGTGTTCGAGTCCTAGGTTCGAGCCCCAGGTGGGTCGGACATTTGACTTTATTTGCAAAAATGAAAACAAAAAATATTCAATCGTTGAGAGCGCCTTGCAGCGGCGTGGGTAGGCACAATTCGATGCGAGTCGACGAGAGAAGAAAAGGCTGAAACCTTCTCGCGATAAAAACAAAGGCACGTACCAAAGCGGGAAGGGAGTAGAAGAGCCTGCTATGTGACCCCGGATCTGAGTTACAAGTTGGAAGGAGAGAGAGAAGAAGAAGATGTGCGAAGATAATGAATGGGATGAGAAAAAAAATAAAATAAAAATGGGACAATGGACGGGTCTATATCGTCGTCGGCAAGTCTTTCGATTGGCAGGTTCCTCGACCCATTGTCGTTGATAATGGTTATCGACACAGTAGCAGGTTCCGTCCCCAACATATATATTGTTCAGGCGAGAGTGTGCTGAAATACCTTGGTTGAAAGTTATTGCCACCGACATATATATATTTTTTTGCTCATCCCATTTATTTTCTTCGCCCATCTTCTTCTCTCTCTCCTTCCAACTCGTAACTCAGATCCGGGGTCACATAGCAGGCTCTTCTACCCCCTTCCCGCTACGGTACGGGCCTTCATTTTTATCGCGAGAAAATTTCAACCTTTTCTTCCCTCGTCGGCTCGCATCGAATTGTGCCTACCCACGCTGCAAGGCGCTTTCAACAATTGAATATTTTTGTTTTTATTTTTGCAAATAAAGTCTATGGCTATCGACGGATAGGTTGCAGAATCTATTGCGGTCGACAGCAGTGGCTATCGATGAAACATTTATTTATCTAATGTGGCCGGCAATGACTATCGGTAGATGCATTTCTTAATATATTGTGACGGCGATGGCTATCGATAGATACATTTATTATCTATTGTCACCGGCAATAATTATTGCTATCGATGGGCACCGATGATAATCTAATGTGGTGAACAATGTCTATCGATGGACACCATCACCCGCCTATTTGCACACCTACAATGTACTCTGATTCAAGCACTGCAATATTTTGTGCCGCAGCAATGTGATAATTTCATCTTGTGATCACCACCAGTATGTCACGAGTGCATTGTGTGGTGACGAGCAGCAATGTGGGTGCATGGCATAGCGTGAAGGAGGGCTGCAACGGTGTGTGTCTATACCACCAGGCAGTGGGCATCATGGGGGTTAAATGTGTTGCATTGTCGGATGTGCTGTTGTGGTTGGTACTTTTTTTTTTTTTTTTTGCTCATCCCATTTATTATCTTCGCCCATCTTCTTCTCTCTCTCCTTCCAACTCGTAACTCAGATCCGGGGTCACATAGCAGGCTCTTCTCCCCCCTTCCCGCTTCGGTAGGGGCCTTCATTTTTATCGCGAGAAGATTTCAGCATTTTCTTCCCTCGTCGACTCGCATCGAATTGTGCCTACCCACGCTGCAAGGCGCTCTCAACAATTGAATCCTTTTTATTTTTATTTTTGCAAATAAAGTCAAAGTCCGACCCACCTGGGGCTCGAACCCAGGACTCAAACAAGTAGAATTCGAATTTAACCACTTGAACTACCGGGGCGACCGGCTATATACGGCTCGGTGATATTAATAGTGATTCCTTGGGATAGATGAGATATGCATATATATATACCCTGGACAATAGAAAGGGAATATAACATAGCGGCTATAATAGCTCGGAATAATCGTGTATCGATGGATATTGTTAATGGCAACAGACTGACAACGCTGGCTCCTGATAGACATTATGAACCACAATAATGGACTAGCAGCACTGCTGTCTATCGATAGACACGCTGTAACCACAACGGACTGACATCGCTGTCTATCGATATACATATATTATGTTGTTACTCGTATCGGCAATAGCCTGGCAACGCTGTATATCGATAGAACTGGGAAGCGTGGGGACCGGGGGGGACAGAGGGATCGGGGGGAGCGGGGGGTGAAGGGGGAACGGAGGGGGCGGGGGGAGCGGTGGGATCGGGAGCAGCGAGGGGAGCGGGAGGAGCGGGGGAAGGGATGAGAGCGGGGAGAGGGGGTAGTGCGCCACCTTCGTCAGCACGCAGGGGGTGGGAGGGAGGAGCGGGGGCGGGGGGGGGGGCGAGAGAAGCGAGGGGACAGGGGGAGGGCGGAGTGGAAGGAGGGAGGGAGGCGGGGGAAGCGGAGGGAGTGGGGAGGTGTACCAGGAGCGAACCTACCAGAGAGGAGAGAGATAGTGAGGGTAGAGGAGAACCGGAAACGGGAGGGCCGCGGAATGGGGGGGGAAGAGGGGGGAGAGAAGGGAGAGAGACGGGCCAAATAAGTAGAGGGAGAGGAGCCGCAATGGAAGACAGGGGGTCCGGGATGCCAAACGACGAGGGTCCAACCGGAGGATCTCCCAGGGCGTCGGGGAGGAGACCCGGCAACGGGACGCGCCCCAGGGCCTTCCTTGGCGACACCACAGGGGAAGTGGCGTGCGGGGTCTGCGGTGTAACGCTACAACTAGGGCACCGGGCGGTACGCTTTCCATGTGGACAAGGGCGCCACGTGCTTCACGCCCGTTGTGTGGTGGAGGCCCTTGCGAGAGGCGCAGCACCGGCACCTCTCCTCTGCCCAGCAGCCAACTGCGGGGCACAAAACCCAAGACGGGAAGCACTGCAGGCAGCGGTCCAAGCGGACCCGGGGCTTCGTAATCGGACCGCGAGGATGGGAGGGGGGACCATAGGTGACGAGGACCTTCGCAGCCGGGGGCGTTGGTACGGGTGGGACCATAACAGCTTGGGTATAGGGCCACCACTTGATGCCGTTTCCTTGGATGACCTGGGCCAACGTTTTGCAACCGGGAAAACAGTGCAACCGCAGTTGGCTGGCGCACACGCGCGCATTAGCACTCACGTGCTCGGCATCCTCCAACCACGCTATGGGTGAGCACAGGCCGAACCGAGAGTCGGCGACGCCGAACTCGCTCCAACGGGCGATCAAGCTATGGTACCTCATGCCAGCCCTGCTCCACTCACCGGACGGCCGAACAAGAGGCGACAGAGGTTCGCGTTGGTGGAGAGCGGGGATATAGTACTCCTGCTCCCATGGCTGATAGCATTCACCAGGGGAGGGGGCCTGAGGCGACGGGATGCCGCCGAAGAAGATTCGGAGGAGACGAAGCTTGAACGGGCGTCGTCGGCGTGTCGCCACGCAGGAGGGGTCAAAGTGGCAGCTCGCAACCTGCTAGCAGAGCCGCGATCAGCTGGAAACGAAACGACGTGGAGCACACTGGTGGCCAAGTTCCCCTCCGAAGATCGCGCCGCAGTGCCGGCCGGTTTGCGTGGGCATGATATGGAGGCGGCTCATCACCGCGGGGGCTATGCGACAGTGGCGGCCGCGGTTGGAGGAGGTCAACCGAGAGGTGAGGCAGTTTGGGGTCGCCGTACCCGGAGGAGTGGAGCATGTGGGACTGAGGGCTAGGACGTTACACGAGACGGGCAACTGGGTCGTCCTAACGGACTGCTCCAACGTCCTCAACACGGTTAAACGGGCGGCGGTGCTTGAAGAGGCGGCCAACTGCGTTCCAGCGCTCACGCCGTTTATGGCGAAGTGCTACGGCACAAGACCCGCCGACGTGTATTTCCGGATGGACTCAGGGGAGACCAGGACGATCGCCTGCTCCAGCGGTGTCCAGCAAGGGGACCCCATGGGGCCAGCAATGTTCTGTCTGGCGTTGCGACCAGGGCTAAAGCGTTTCCGACAGGAGTTCGAAGGAGAAGGAGTGGAAGCCTTCGCCTACATGGACGATGTATCTCTCGGCCTTATGGGGGTCACGGCCAACACGATTAGAGCTTTTGCCTTCCTCCGGCGAGAGCTACACGACATCGGCATTGTGGTCAACCCCGCCAAGACCGTAGCACTACCACCCAAAGGACACGTCCCGACGGCGGAGGAGATATCGCTCCTGGAGAGCGTTGACGTCCGTATCGCAGACGAAGGAGGGGTGACGGTGGTTGGTGTCCCGATCGGCTCGGACGAATACGTGCTGGGGCGAGCAATGGAGGTAGTGAGGGACGGAGGCGCGGACCGCCTTGCACGCTTCCTCGCTAACATGCCAGACAAGCAAGCGGCGGCCCTCATCACCGTCCAATCCCTCGGGCAGCGGACGGGCTACCTCGAAAGGGATCTGGAACCGGGGCTGTCACTCGAAGCATGCCGAAGGGCCGACAACGGGGCTCAATGGGCCTACGAAAATATTCTAGAGCTACCGGGAGCGGCGGACGCACAGTCGTTTCTCCATGAGGGGTGCCCCGCCAGCCAACTAACTCTAAAACCCTACCAACAAGCCCAAGCACGCCTTTCTACGGGAGCAGGAGGGTTAGGGCTGCCGTCGACGGAAGCGAGGCGAATGCCTGCCTCCTTTGGGAGTAGGGTGGGCATCCTGCCGGAGGTTCTAGCAGACCTCACGGGCCCGCTAGGAGACAGGGTAAAGAGGGGTCTCCCTCATTCGAGCATCATTGCTGAGCTTGGGGCCAGCCTGCGAGAGATCAGGGACACCTGGGGCGTGACAAAAGAAGCGATGGAGGGCATCGTCCCCGAATCCTGGCTGGAATGGAACATGGGTGCAGAGGAGGACCTGGTCCCAGGGCCCCCTGAAGCCGACATACATGCTGGCGGCGCATGATGCCGTAACCACCAACTCCCGGAAGGCTCAACAGAGGTTGGGCAAGCTGGTGAATCAGGGTCGACACGCTGCACACACAGCCTCGCTGGAGGGGCTACCGGAGATTGCACGCCCACCTGGACCAGGCGATCCGCTGGGGGGGAGCGAGACCAAGGCCTTCGCCAAAGCTCGTTACAGGAGCCTACAAGGAGCAGGAGCCACTGCTTGCCTTCGGGCGAGGCCAACAGACTCGCTCCGTGTCATACCAGCAGAGGCGTTCGTGGGCATGGGAAGGCGCTTCATAGGCATCGAGGAGCACGTGGCGGTGAGGTGCCCCTGCTGCGAGGCAGTCGACATAGACACACGCCACGCACGCATCTGTCTCAGAGCAGGGGCACAGGTAAACCAACATCAACCGTTGGTTCACGCGATCTCCCGCACGCTCAAACGGCCGGGAATCCCACACCAAGTAGAGAGCGGCGAACCGTTCACTACAGACCGGAACCTGCGGATGGACATCGTTGTCAGGAGAGGAGATCTTCGGGGCTCTCCTAACACAGGGAATACAGGGAAAAGTCCTGCTGGACGTCACCCATGCACACCCGCAAGCGCAGATCCACCTGCGAGGAGGCAGCGCTGATCATGAAGGATCAGCTGCCTCTACCTCCGAGGCGCGCAAACGCCAACACTACGCGCGTCCGGGACATGTGTCCTTCGACGAGCGGAGCCACAAACTAGCCACCTTAGCGGTGGAAAGCTTTGGGCGCCTCGGGGTAGAGGGCAGCATCTTCATCGACCAGCTGGCAGCTAGCGTCGTCGGGGGGAGGGATGGCGGGTCGATGGCAAGGAAGGGGGTAGTGAAGGAACGCTTGCTCCAAATCGTCTCGGTGACCATTCAGGTCGCCATTTCGAGGAGGGTGTCGATGTTCAAGCTTCAGCTTAGGGACCGCCAAGAAGGAAGAAGGAACAGGGGAGGGAGGGGCGACAGACCCACACCGATGGCGTGGGGATGGAGCTTGGATGCAGCTTAGGATTTAAGGATAGAGCGTAATTAGAAGGAAGGAGCAAATACAGCAAATAGAGTAGACAAGCCGAGAGTTGGCACGGAAGGGAGGTAGACTTGGTGCATGGGTTTCCTTTTGTTTCCGAAGTTTTCTTCTTTCGGGAAAGTTATGAGTGATCCATGTGGGAGATCATGCTGCACATTGTCGGATGGCAAGAGAAATAATAATAATAATAGAACTTGTCAAGGAACAATATATTTTCGGCAATGGACACATTATGCCTCTACCCTAACAATGGTCACAAGGTTGTTCATAGATGGCCATTGTCCTGAACAAAAAAAAAGATGTTGGGAAATCAACCGCGATACATACATTGTTCGAACAATAGACCAAAACGTTTGCCTATCGATGGCTATTGCCACCGACAATATACACGCAATTGTATCCATCAATAGCCATCATCACCCACAATAGACTGTTGGGCGTGATTTCGCAGTAGACTACAAAGGTATTGCCTAAACCTATTATTGTATACCGTTGAATGGTGCATGTCGATCGCCATTCTTGACGACCGCCAAAGCTTCTATCGCCGCCAACAATAGGGACTCGGTTGTGCCCAACAATAGCCATCACCACCCACACTAGATTGATTGTTGGCCGGGCAGCGAAAAACAATAATTTGACTTACCTCATTTGAGGCACATAAAAACTCAACTCAAGTCAAGAAACGGAAAGCTGAGGCCTTTTTGGTAAACTTGACGGGCATCCGAAAAAAAAAACTAACTCACTTGGTCCAGTGTTGGACAAAAACTCGAGTTAAAAAACGGAAGCTGATAATTTTCTTGTGAAAATGGTTCCATTTTTAATATCCAGATTATTTTTGAAAGTGCCGATAATATTGTTATTATGTGCAGGTAATATAAGAAATCAACGTAAGGGTAATAAAGCGAATTTATTTTCGAAAACAAAAACAAAATTAAAGATGACCAGCATTCAAAAAAATAACTCTTACTTACTTGGTTTCAGTATGGGACAAAAACTCGAGATGAGAAACGGAAATATGAGAATTTTCAGCATAAATAATAAGGTAGTTTTAGTTCAATTATCCACGTTTTAATCCAAGCGGAGTTAGTACAGGACAAAGTATTAAATCGAATCAATTTCCGAAACTACCAGCGCACACAAGTTGACGACAGCTACCAATACTACTGTCCTGTAGGAAAATTGGGTATGCGATTGTGTCCAACAGTAACCATGGCCATCCACAATAGATTTTTGGACGAGCTTCCCAAATTAGACGATTGGCTCGCGTATATCGCGAGATGGCTATCGATGGATAGCTTGTACCTGGTACAATTTATTGTGGTCGGCAATGGTCGTCAATAGACCTCTCGCACAATCTTTTGTGGCCAGCAACGGCAATCGATAGACATCTCGCACATTATATTGTGGCCTGCGATGACCATCGACGGACGCAGTTCACCATCTATTATACTCGTATTGTTCGACAATGTCTATCGATCGACAATATCACCAGTCTATTGACGACGCCGACAACATCTATCGATGTTCACCTTCCCACAATCTATTGTCGCAGACAATATAACCCGATGGATTCCTCCCCGGGTCTATGGTTGAAGGAACTTTTGTTGTACATCGTCCAGAGTGTTGCATATGTGTGTGTGTTCTTCACATTAAACCGTTCTTTCTACCCGTCGACATCCAGCACAACCAGGGTCCGTGCTGATTCTCCAATCCTAGAAGAGATACAAGTTCTGTGGTCACAAAGCTACGCCACAGAGATACTACGTTGCCACGTATGAGTAAGCACTGCAGTTGCCGGCCTGCCCCGTCCGTGGGGTGGGCCGAGGAAGTCTGCCAGGACCTGCAGCGGTCTAGCGACAGTCACACGAACATCGAGCTTCGGACTACGTAGGTAGGGAACCTTGCGCGGTCCGGCTGGTGGCCTGCTCGCTTTAAGGACCGCGTGGGGTGGTGGTGATGTTTTTTCTTCTTAACCCCGACGCCGAGGAGTTCATCCCTCAGGCGGGACGGGTACATCACCACAGCAGAGAGCGCTACGTGGGCAGCCGGTGGAGTGGAGAGGATGGCGACAGCGTGGGTATGCATGCACGACAGGAAGGATGGGATTGTCGGCGTGGGTTGGGACGGCTGCACCCAGCCAACGGAAACCAAGGCGCGTACCAGGCTACGAAACGGAGAGCCACTTTCGCCATAGAGAAAAAAAAGAAACAAAGAAAGAAAAAAGAAGGCGGGGACGAGCCTCACGTCGGCTGGCAAAGAAAGCAGCACGCGAGGCTCGTAAGAGACAGAAGGAGGCACTTGTGACGGTAGCGACCTACAATGTGCGCACCCTGGCTGTAAAGGGGAAGAACGGGTACGGACATGACGAGCGTGTACTGGCGAAGGGACGGCAACTCGGCTGTGACTTCATTGGACTGCAAGAAACTCGGAGGTCCGGCAGTACGACGTTCCGTGCGGCAGGGTATCGTGTTTTCTGTTCAGGACAGGAAACAACAGCCACCAGGCAAGGGCTGTACGGAGTAGGCCTAGCTGTCAAGGAATCGTTGTGCAGGAAGTATGTGTATACTCATCAGTTCGTTGACGAGCGGCTAATGTCTATGCGCTTTGAGCTGGCTGGCAAATGCGAGGCAGTCAATTTCGTCGTTGCGTATGCTCCAACTGATTATACCAAGGACGCCGAATTGAAACGTATTTTCTGGCAGAAGCTGGAGTACTTGTTGGAAAAAATCCCGACGAAAGAGTGTCTGTTTGTACTGATGGATGCCAACGCGCGAACTGGACAGAGGAAGGAAGGGTGCGGTGATGATGAAAGCAGAGTGCTGGGAGCGTATGGACGTGATGTTCGTAACGATAATGGCAGACGGCTCCTGCCGTTCGCCACCAATTGCAAGTTAGCTCTCACCAACACGTTTTTCAGCATGCGCAAGGGTGGGATATCGCATACTCATAACGGCACCGGCCCGAATGACCGTAAGCGGATTGACTACATCCTAACCCGTCAAGTCCATCGACCTAGAGTACAAGATGCGAAAGTCATCCCACAGCCTCCTGCCCCAGCTAAGGCTGACTCAGACCACAACATCTTGTATATCAAAGTCCGACTCGGTGGTCATTTTGCGCCCAACAGACAAATACGTAGACCGACGAAACGCCGAGAGTTCGACAGGCAGCTTTTTATGTCCGATGGAAAGTGTCGTGAACGAGTAGTCTCCAGGGTCATCTCCACTCTCAACCAGCCTATCCAGCCCCGTAATACGTCTTGTATGGTTGAGATTTTCACTACGGCTGTTATTGAGGCGGTCGAAAAAGAGGTACCACCCCCTGCACGTCGCCACAGCAGACATGGATGGTGTGAGTCTGCCGAAACCTTGGCCGCATTCATGCCAGCATGGACAGCGAGGGAGGATGCACGACAATTCTTGCGTGCCCACCCCCGGGACAGAACCGCGTGGAAGACCCTGAGATCTGCGTGTGCGAACCTGCAGAAGGTGATTGCCGCAGGACTGCATGCGTACTTCGAAGCGTACCTTGCCGAAACCGAACGACTCCTAGCGAACAACGACCAAAGAGGCTTTTACAAGCACCTTAAGAGTACGGTAGGATTGGAAGGGACTAAAGCGAGGAGCGAACAGTTCATTAGGGACGAGGATGGCACGATCCTACGGGATAAGGTGCGAATTCATGAACGATGGGCGGGGTTTTACCACAAACTCATGAACACGAAGTCGCTGAAACTCGATCCCACGATCATCGACCTCTTGCCACCGCGACCGCCTAAACTGTCGCTTGAAGATGAACCATCCATAGACGAGATGACCGAAGCTTTTAGAACCGCAGTCCCGTTCTGGGGACAAACCATCCGAATTTCAAGTAGTTTTGTCCCCAAACGGGACCGCGGTTCTAAAGGGGTTAAGGGGATGTCGAATTGGAAAGCTGTCGGGCCAGATGGTCTCCCGGTCGAACTCTTAAAAATCGACCACCCGGCATTCGCCCAGCGCTTTCACAACACTCTTGTCAATGTTTGGTTAACAGGAGAAGTCCCTCAGCAATGGAAATATGCGATCATCAAGGTCCTTCACAAAAAGAAGGATCGAACTGACTGCAACAACTATAGAAGGATTTCGCTTGTTGCCCACGCAGGCAAGGTGTTGTTGAAAATCGTCGCGTCCCGCCTCAGCAACTACTGCGAGACCGAGGAACTACTCCCCGAGGAACAGTGCGGCTTCCGCCCCGCACGATCAACGATTGATATGTTGTTCGTCGTGCGCCGGCTGCAAGAGCTCGGACGACAGAGGAAAATCCCCTTATACGTGTGCTTCATCGATCTGCAGAAAGCGTACGACTCTGTCGACCGAGAGCTGTTATGGAAGGTACTCACACGCTTTGGCGTACCAACCAAGATGCTGAGAGTTATCCGTACTTTCCACGATGGCATGCGGGCTCGCGTGCGTTCTGATGACGGCGAGCTCTCGGAATGGTTTGATGTCACGCAGGGGCTGCGGCAAGGCTGTGCACTATCACCGTTACTGTTCAACGTGTTCTTCGCTGCTGCGTTACACGTCGTACTAGTACGCTTCAACCAAGACGAAGCCATTGTAAGGGATTTGGTCCAACTCTGTGAAGCTGGAGTAGTTCGAACAGGGAAGGAGGAGCCATTGGCGTGCGTGCGAAGGTCTGTATGGGGCATGTTGTACGCCGACGATGCAGGAATTGTCTCGAAGTCGGCTGAAGGGCTCGCAAAAATGATGACAGTCATCGTGACTGTCTTCGAAGCAGCAGGCCTCACGGTGTTGGAAGAGAAGACTGAGACAATGGTCCTACAAACACCAGACCGGACAACCCTCGCACCACCGCTCGTCATCGAAGCGGCAGGTCAGAGGTATAAGCAGACGGCCCAGTTCTTATACCTAGGCGGCGTTATCCACGAAAACGCTGCGCTCTCGCTCGAAATCGACCGACGGATCCGCCTCATGCGAGCATGCCTCAAACAGTTCGGCCCGGAGTTGTATGATAGGACGACCGCCCCCCTTAGCCTTAAAGTCCGAATGCTGAAGGCCGAGGTGATTGAGACGCTGCTGTACGGGTGTGTGACGTGGACCCTCAGGGCGGAACACTTTGCCAAGCTTCGAACGGCTTACCACCAAGTCCTGTTGCGAGTCATTGGCTTCCACCGCCGACTTCGTACTGACCATGCCATCCTCTCGTACGCGAAGGCCCTCAAGATGACACGTTGCGAGAGCATCGAAACGACCATTCGTAAACGGCGGCTCTTCTTTGCGGGGGGCGTGGCACGGCAAAGCAAGGAGCGATTACCCAATCGGGTAATGCTCGGGACGATAGCTGGTGGGGAGAACCCGAGACCAGGCGGACAGTGTAAGACTTGGCATAGATGCATAGTCGAAGACCTTAGGGAGTTCCGAGCCACCGAAGGGTCAACGGAAGTTGCCCCCTTGGTGTTTGGAGTTGAGACCGCGTTGTGGTCCACTGCAGCCAAAAAGGTGGGGAAGTGGTACCGGGGGATCCTTGAAGCAGCCGAACGGTTAATGGTGAGGTGGCACGAGGCTGAGGCTGAGATGAGTAGGCAGCGCCGCGCATCCGCCGTGGATGGTGTCCAAGGGAACGGGGGTGGAAGGGGCAACAGGAAAAGTGGCAGAAAGCCCGACCAAGGGAATGCGGGGAGGGGGGGCAACAGGAGGGGTAGAAGGGAAACGGCGGTAGACGAAAGTAGGAAGGAGATGGCAGACAGGGTAGCAAGGCACCAAGTCGACTAGAAAGTAGAACATGACCATACTACTATTAAGAGTGCTACCAACTGGTGCAGCGGGTTCGAACGTGGTCTTCCCTTGTCTTCTCTTTTTGTTTTGTTTTTTTTCTTTCTTGCGTTGGCTCTCCGTGATTTTCATATTATTTTTTCTCTTCCTCTTCTTTTTCTGATTGATAAGCCGTACGGAAGGAGCCGTGTGGCGTGGTTGGAAGACGAACCTGCTCTGCTCGTTTCGTATTATTGTCTGACGCCAAGGGGCTGGGCATAGTTGACGAACGCAGGGCGGAGACGGCAGTCTGGGTAGCAAGGTACCAGGCGGATTAGCAGGGAGAACCTGGCTATACTACTCGTACCACAAGCTGCTGCCGCCACCTGGAAGGTGCTTTGGGCTTTGGTCTGCCTGTTATTTCCCCTTTGTTATTTTTCCTTGTTACGTTTTTCCTTCGTTCTTTGGCTTATTCTATTTACAAGCAGTGGCGTTTTTTTCTCATTTTACTTTATTTTTCTTTCTTTTTTCCAGCTCGTTCTTTTTCAAGTGTTGGCCACCTCGCCTGCGGGGGGGGGGGCACGACAGATTGCTTCTCTTAGATTTTGCTTTCATTTTTCTTCTTTTTCTCTTTCGATTTGTCTACCTTGTTTTTGTTTTCTCTTTGATTGTTTCTTTTCGTTTCACTATTTCATAGATTGCGTATGTCGTGCCTGTCGTATCTAGTTAGTATGATGACATGGCTTTGCATTGCCCACTGCAGTGCACACTGCACACGTGGCAACGTAGTATCTCTGTGGCGTAGCTTTGTGACCACAGAACTTGTATCTCTTCCAGGATTGAAGAATCGGCACGGACACTGGTTGTGCTGGATGTCGACGGGTAGAAAGAACGGTTTAATGTGAAGAACACACTCACACACTAGATACGACAGTCACGACATACGCAATCTATGAAATAGTGAAACGAAAAGAAACAATCAAAGAGAACACAAAAACAAAGTAGACAAATCGGAAGAGAAAAAGAAAAAAAATGAAAGCAAAAACTAGGAGAAACAATCTGTCGTGCCCCCCACCCGCAGGCGAGGTGGCCAACACTTGAAAAAGAACGAGCTGGAAAAAAGAAAGAAAAATAAAGTAAAATGAGAAAAAAACGCCACTGCTTGTAAACAGAGTTAGAATAAGAACAAAGGAAAAAAATAACAAAGGAAAAATAACAAATGGGAAATAACAGGCAGACCAAAGCCCAAAGCACCTTCCAGGTGGCGGCAGCAGTTTGTGGTACGAGTAGTATAGCCAGGTTCTCCCTGCTAATCCGCCTGGTACCTTGCTACCCAGACTGCCGTCTCCGCCCTGCGTTCGTCAACTATGCCCAGCCCCTTGGCGTCAGACAATACGAAACGAGCAGAGCAAGTTCGTAATCCAACTACGCCACACGGCTTCTTCAGTACCGCTTTTCAATCAGAAAAAGAAGAGGAAGAGAAAAAATAATATGAAAATCACGGAGAGCCAACGCAAGAAAGAAAAAAAACAAAACAAAAAGAGAAGACAAGGGAAGACCACGTTCGAACCCGCTGCACCAGTTGGTAGCACTCTTAATAGTAGTATGGTCATGTTCTACTTTCTAGTCGACTTGGTGCCTTGCTACCCTGTCTGCCATCTCCTTCCTACTTTCGTCTACCGCCGTTTCCCTTCTACCCCTCCTGTTGCCCCCCCTCCCCGCATTCCCTTGGTCGGGCTTTCTGCCACTTTTCCTGTTGCCCCTTCCACCCCCGTTCCCTTGGACACCATCCACGGCGGATGCGCGGCGCTGCCTACTCATCTCATCCTCAGCCTCGTGCCACCTCACCATGAACCGTTCGGCTGCTTCAAGGATCCCCCGGTACCATTTCCCCGCCTTTTTGGCTGCAGTGGACCGCAACGCGGTCTCAACTCCAAACACCAAGGGGGCAACTCCCGTTGACCCTTCGGTGACTCGGAACTCCCTAAGGTCTTCGACTATGCATCTATGCCAAGTCTTACACTGTCCGCCTGGTCTCGGGTTCTCCCCATCAGCTACCGTCCCGAACATTACCCGACTGGGTAATCGCTCCTTGCTTTGCCGTGCCACGCCCCCCGCAAAGAAGAGCCGCCGTTTACGAATGGTCGTTTCGATGCTCTCGCAACGTGTCATCTTGAGGGCCTTCGCGTACGAGAGGGTGGCATGGTCAGTACGAAGTCGGCGGTGGAAGCCAATGACTCGCAACAGGACTTGGTGGTAAGCCGTTCGAAGCTTGGCAAAGTGTTCCGCTCTGAGGGTCCACGTCACACACCCGTACAGCAGCGTCTCAATCACCTCGGCCTTCAGCATTCGGACTTTAAGGCTAAGGGGGGCGGTCGTCCTATCATACAACTCCGGGCCGAACCGTTTGAGGCATGCTCGCATGAGGCGGATCCGTCGGTCGATTTCGAGCGAGAGCGCAGCGTTTTCGTAGATAACGCCGCCTAGGTATTATAACTGGGTCGTCTGCTTTTACCTCTGGCCTGCCGCATATGTAAAAATGTAGTACATCTTTGGCGTAGTTTTGTGACTGCATAGCTCAAACTTGTACCAGGTATCTCTTTCAGATTGAAGAATCGGCACGGGCACTGGTTGCGCTGGATGTCGACGGGTAGAAATAACGGTTTTTAGTGTGTGAAGAACACACACATAAAAAATGTGCAAAGTGGACAACGCAATGCCGTGTCATCATACTGGATACGACAGGCATAGACATCATGTGAAAGAGCAAAAAAACACAACAAAAAACAAAGAAAAAAATCAAAGAAATAAATCAAAAGGAAAAATAGAAGAAATATTTGTCGTGTCTCCCCTCAGGAGGTGTGGTAGACTCTTGAAACGAACGAGCTGAAGAAACAGAACCACTACATACATACCATTGATACGTACCAGGTACAGCAGACAGAGTAAGACTTGGAAGCAAAGGGAATAACGGGCAAACCGAAACACAAAGCACCTCCAGGTAGCCGCAGAAGTTTGTGGTACGAGTGTATACCAGGTACAGAGTTTATACAGAACAATTTTGTGAAAATGTGACTGATTTTGATCTAAAAGTGGCCAGGTATACCTGTTTTTGTCTAAAGCCCTTTTTCTTTCTGTGTTGATGATCGCCAGCACCCCCGCACAACCGATAATGCAGTTTTGAGCCTCGATTGTGATGGGAAATTGAGCTAAAATAACGCGGATTGTTTCGGGCTCCAGCGGCGCTTTCAGCGGGGTCCCCTCACCAGCCGGGGAGGACCGATTGCGCGAGCTTCGCTCTGCCAGTATACTGCTGCAATCCAGTATAATTCTAAATTAAATGTTTTTTTTTACAGTGCAACTGATACTGCATATTTAAGAGAGTGCTTAGCCCTATCTTTCACGACGTATATACATGCCGTGCTTGTTGTATTCATGACATGTAATTGCCACTCTGCTTATACCGTATTACCATCTACAGTATACTATTATTAATAGATAGTATCTCTTTGTCGCACAGCACATAGAGCTGGCACATATCTCTTTGTGACCACAGACCTTGTATCTCTCTACAGCAGTCTATCAATAGGACAGGGAACGAATACAGCACGGGCGGTGCTGGTTGTGCTGGATGCTTGATGTTCACGGGTGGGGGAACTAACGGTTCCATGTGCAAGTCGCAGACAAACAAGCTCTCATTTCACGTATTAATTTTTTTGCGCACCTGGATACGTGCGTCTGCGCATTCGTATACCTACAAACCGCAAGCAACGCGTACACCACATACTGTCACTTTGCGCCCAACAGACAAATACTTACACTGACTAAACGCCGAGAGTTCGACGGGCAGCTTTTTATATCCGATGGAAAGTGTCGTGAACGAGTAGTCGCCAGGATCATTTCCACTCTCAACCAGCTCATCCAGCCCCGTAATACGTCTGGTTTGGTTGAGTTTTTCACTGTTATACGTACGGCTATCATTGATGCGGCCGAAAACGAGGTACCATCCCTCCACGTCACCACCGCAGACATGGATGGCGTGAGTCTGCCGAAACCTTGGCCGCATTCATACCAGCATGGACAGCGAGGGAGGATGCACGACAATCTTTGCGTGCCCACCCCCGGGATATTCTTGCGTGCCGAAACTGAAATCTGCGGGTGCGAACCTGCAGAAGGTGTTTGCCGCAGGCATGCGTATTTCGAAGCGTACCTCGCCGAAACCGAACGACTCCTGGCGAACAACGACCTGAGAGGTTTTTACAAGCACCTTAAGAGTACGGTAGGATTGGAAGGGACTAAAGCGAGGAGCGAACAGGTCATTAGGGATGGCACGCTGTTAAGGGATAAGGTGCAAATTCGTGAACGATCAGTGGATGTTTGCCACAAATTCTTGAACACGAAATCGCTTAAACTCGATTCCACGATTATCGGTCTCTGGCCACCGCGACCGCCTGAACGGTCGCTTGAAGATGAACCATCCATGGACGAGATGACGGAAACACGTAAGGGCATTGCATGCCAAATTGGAAAGTTGTCGGGCCAGATGGTCTCCCGGCAGAACTCCTATTACCGAACACTCCGCATTCGTCCAGTGCTTTCGCAACATCCTCGTCAATGCTTGGGTAACAGGAGAAGTCCCCAAGCAATGGAAATATGCGATCATGAAGGTCCTTCACAAAAAGAAGGACCGAACTGACTGCAACAACTTCAGAGGAATTTCGCTTGTTGCCCACGAAGGCTAAGTTTTGTTGAAAATCGTCGCGTCCCGCCTCAGCAACTACTGCAAGACCGAGGAATCACTCCCGAAGGAACAATGCGGCTTCCGCCCCGCACGATCAACGGTTCATATGTTCGTCGTGCGCCGGTTGCAAGAGCTCGGACGACAGAGGGAAATCCCCCTGTGTGCGTGAGCTTCATCGACCTACAGAAAGCGTACGACTCTGTCGACCGAGAGCTATTATGGGTACTCACACGCTTTATTAGCGTACCAACCAAGATGCTGAGAATTATCCGCAATTTCCACCATGGCGGGAGGTCTCGCGTGCGTACTGATGGCGGTGAACACTCGGAATGGTTTGATGTCACGCAAAGGTTGCAGCAAGGCTGCGTGCTATCACCGATACTGATCAACGTAATCTTCGCTGGTGCGTTACACGCCGTACTAGTACGCTTCAGGCAAGACGAGCCATAGTATGGAATTTGGTCCAACTCCGTGATGCTGGAGTAGTTCGAACGGAGGAGCAGGAGCCGTTGGCGTGCGTGCGAAGCGCTGTATGGAGCATGTTGTACGACGACGATGCAGGAATTGTCTCGAAGTCGACCGAAGGGCTCACGAAACTGATGACAGTCATCGTGACTGTCTTCGAAGCAGCAGGCCTCACGGTGTCGGAAAAGGAGACAAAGACAATGCTCCTACAAACACCAGACCAGACAACCCTCGCACCACCGCTCGTCATCGAAGCGGCAGGCCAGAGGTATAAGCAGACGGCCCAGTTATTATATCTAGACGACATTACCCACGAAAACGCAGACCTCTCGCTCCAAATCGACCGACGGATCCGCCTCATGCGAGCATGCCTCAAACGGTTGGGCCCGAAGTTCTATATAGAACGACCGCCCCCCTTAGCCTTAAAGTCCGAATGCTGAAGGCCGCGGTGATTGGGACCCTGCTGTTATGGTGTGGCACGTGAACCCTCAGAGCGGAACACTTTGCCAAGCTTTGAACGGCTCACCACCAAGTCCTTTTGCGAGTCATTGGCTTCCACCGCCGACTTCGTACTAACCACACCACCCTCTCGTACGCGAAGGCCCTCAAGATGGCACGTTGCGAGAGCACCAAAACGACCACCCGTAAACATCGGCTCTTCTTTGCGGGGGGCGTGGAACGGCAAAGCAAGGAGCGATTACCCAGCCGGGTAATGCTCGGGACGATAGCTGGTGGGGAGAACCCGAGACCTGGCGGACAGTCTAGACTTGGCATAGATGCAAAGTTGAAGATCTCAGGGAGGTCCGAGCCACCGAAGGACCAAACGAAGTTGCCCCTTGGTGTTTGGAATAGAGACCGCGCTGTGGTCCACTGCAGCCAAAAAGGCGGGGAAGTGGTACCGGGAGATCCTTGAAGCAGCCGAACGGTTAATGGTGAGGTGGCACGAGGCTGACGCTGGGATGAGTAGGTAGTGCCGCGCATCCGCCGTGGGTTGTGTCCAGGGAATGGGGGGAGGGGGGCAACAGGAAGGGCGGCAGACAACCCCACCAAGGGAATGCCGAGAGAGGCGAGAACAGGAGGGGTAGAAGGGAAACTGCGATGGACGAAAGTAGGAAGGAGATGGCAGACAGCAAGGCACCAGGCCGACTAGGAAGTATAACATGACTACACCACTCGTGCCACCAACTAACTGCAGCTGGTACGAACGTGGTCTTCCTTTGTCTTCCCTTCTTTGTGTGTGTGTCTTTTGTGTTGTTTGCGTTGATTCTCTGTGATGTTCATTTTATTTATTTCTCTTTCTTTTTTCGATTGATATGCCGCACCGAAGGAGTCGTGTGACGTGGGTGGATGACGAGCCTGCTTTGCTTGTTTCGTATTGTCTGACGCCAAGGGGTCGGGCATAGTTGACGAACGCAGGACGCAGACGGCAGTCAGGGTGGCAAGGTACCATGCGGACTAGCGGGGAGAACCTGGCTACGCTACTCGTACCACAAACTGCTGCCGCTACCTGGAGGGTGCTTTGTGCTTTGGTTCGCCTGAGATTTCGTTACAGCAGGGAGCAGCTCTCAGACGCCAAAAAGGACCCGCGCTCGTTAGATTTCTGAGGCCGGCTCACCTGCTGGTTGGGAGTTCGAGAAGTGCCTTCGTGCAGTATTGATCGGGTCACGCCGAAAGTGAATCGATGCAATGCAGTAGGTGCAAGCAGCCAGAGTGAGCAATGGAATAGCAACCACAGACACGATGATGGGCACGACGGGCAAGGCACGGTCCAAAGGGGTGGGGATCGATAGGAAGGGTATCACAGATCACTTGGCTTTGACATTCTTTCTTCACTTAGTGGTGTTTAGTAGACACCGGGTTGTTCCGTGACCTCGTTACTGGTTCGTTACACGGAAATAAAGGCGTTCCCACACCGGGGATCCTCCCTGCCCCTATAAGATCCGCCCAGAGGATGCAAACCAAAGCTTGCCCTCTCCCTATCGAATAGACCCGACGCGTGACACTGATCAGGATAGTTGTCTCGCGCCGTATTATCCTCCCTACAGCGCTGGTCACGACAGTCGCAGCGCTATGAACCTCCTACCCTGGCACCACTCGCTGTAACACCCCCCCTGCCCGGCGCATGACCATCGTCGGCACAAAGCGGGCGTCTCGGTACTTGCCCGGCGGCAGCGCGTGCGCTTTCCTCCTCGATCGGCCCAACGTTTTGTAACACCCCCCCAGCGGGCATTGCGATCATGAACCGCTGCAGAGCGTGCGCCTTCCCTCTCCGCATATCGCCGTCGTCTCGATGTTGCAGCTCCTCTCCTTTCCTCAGTGTTGCCTCCAAACGGTGGTGAGAAGAGCGGCGGTCCTGACCTTCGTCCAGAAATTCTTCAGCATTCCTCTTCTTCTATCCATCGCCGTCGGCCCGATGTTGCAGCGCCTCTCCTTTCGGTGGTATTGCCCTTCGACGGTGGTAAGAAGAGCGGCGGACTCGACCTTCGTCCAGATGTTCTTCAGCATTCCTCCTCCGTCCATCGCCGTCGGCCCGGATGCAGCGCCCCATTTTCCCGTGGTGCTGGCCTTGGACGGTGTTGAGAAGAGCGGCGGACCTGACCTTTGTCCAGATGTTCTTCAGCATTCCTTGGTCCGTCGTCGTCGGCCTGATGTTGCATCGCCTCTCCTTCACGCGGGGTTGACCGTAGACGCTGTTGAGAAAAGCGGTGGACCTAACCCCCGTACAATCTTCACGACTTGTAACTCCCAGCGCCCCGTCTGTATAACACGCTCGGAGCATGTACTCACCCGTGAAAAATATGTTTTTCTTCCTGCCTCACCTGCATCTGAGGTGGGGGGCTCACCTGCATCTGAGGTGAGGGGGCCCTCTCGAAGGCCTCCGTCTGCATTTTGACAATAACTTACCTAGTACCTGGTACACGTTTACGTTTTCGGCCCCGGCATGGATTCCACTGTAAGCTACCATCGTCCTACCATACCACCTCACCTTGAACTGAAACTTCACAGAGTTCTGCCAGTCCATAGTCGTGGCGCTATACGTGGCCACACTACCGCTTGAATGCCTAGCCTGTAGTAACAGTCCACCGCTTGGTACCGAAATATACTTGCGTACTGGACTGTCGATATTGCAAAACTTCACGTACCTTTGGCAGACGTTTCAACCTACGCAGTGGATTGTGTCGACGTTGCCACCATTCAGTTGCCTTCGGCAGACGTTTTTCATTGTACCTTCCTTCAACAACCGTTTCTGCGTATATTAGCATTCATCTGCCACTCTGAAGTATGTCCGGATGTCTCTAGTCTCTTGGTACGGATTATCGCGTTTTGACTTCTTGATTCACTTCGATCGCCCGAAATAAGGGGTTTATATGATATACGCCTACCTTTTGGCGATGAGCTCAAATTTCTCTGCATTGAGAGTAGGTACTTCTTGCGAATGTGGAGGTGGTTTATGTATGGTTCATCGCGGAGGAGATGTTGAAAGTTCATGATGAGTCCTCCTTCTACTCCCTCCTCCTGATGTACAGTTCTGCTTGGTATCCTTCGAGTGTTTCCACTTTCCGGCACTAGCCAAATTTATTATTAGATTCCGAGTGACTACATCGTTTGAAGGTACTGGAGTTTACGCCTCTTCGACTTACGGGCGCTTCTAGATTGCTTCCAAGTATTGTATCGGTTGAGATACTGAGCTTCTAATGTGAGGGGCAAAGGAACGTTTGCTGCACCCCTGCTGTGGGAGGCTCACTAGCCAAGGTAATTATTTGATTCCGAGTAAATAAGTCGTTTGAAGGTACTGACGTGTACACCACCCCCTCAGCACAAAGTATCCACTGGTGAGACGTTTTCGTGCTGAAACAAATCATGCGTCCTCAAACGTCATCCATCCACAACCACTTCCAGATCGTACCCCTTGCATGACGGGTTTTGTGACAGTAGTTGTAGAAAGGGGGTGACAAACACCCCCCCAGAACGGAAACGGCCTACCGCCTATTGGCATTCCAGTCCCACCTCTCGATTCGTTCCTTCAACACTGGGCCACCATACCTGGAGCGTCGAATAGCAGGGTATCCTGTTAGGTTGCGCAGATCATACCAAAGCTCGTCACGTTCCATCTCGGTCATGCGTCTCACAAATGTGTACCTGTGGGTGGTGTAGCGACTTGCACATGCACTCGCCCGTTTGGACATCTGGGTATTTAAACGCTATCATACCTGGTATAATCCTCATGTACGTCTTATGAGACTGACGTGTACAACTATCTGTATATTAACTGAATCCGTGTGAACAATCCCCAAAGACTAGGTATTATCACGAAAACGTTTAGCAAAACCCTATGGTCTGTATCCTACTGGTATTGGGTTAAGGAGCCTGGTCGATCGTGATAGATGCTTAGCCGTATCGAACTATACCCCTCTCGTAGCAGGGTTCTGTGTCTGACTTGCCTCCCATTTAACTGTCACTGTTATTGTGCCACCGTTGCGATCAAAGTTATGGTCACCTGGAATACACTATGATGACAACATTTTTTTCAAACATTAGGCATGCAATTTAGCTTTTCTATAACCGTTCTTCTCCGCCCAGGCGTATCACCCGATACTCCCATACTGACGACAAAAACAGGGATGCGTCGTACGCTCAACAACTACTCGCTCGCGTTCGCAAATTAAGGGAACCTTTAGTTTGGGCATTGGGCTTATGTGGACTTTGGAAGAGGCATTCTACGATAGAGGTTCACCCTAATTTTTCTGAGGCTCCTCACTTAAGGAGCTTCATACCTCACCCTAAAACTGATTTCACAAAAACCAAATTGCATCGTGGCGAGTGATCCCATGGCCCGAGTCTACAAAACATTTTCTTTCGAAATCAAGATTGGCATTCCGACGATTTTGGGGTCAAGGAACCCCGTCTTTCAAAAACAAAATAGCGGAAATGTGCTACCTCTAGCGTAGAACGGGTCGGAACTGCCCTCCCATTGCGGGGATTGAATTAGGGTCAAACTTAGATACATTTACAGCAGTCAGTGCAGTACTCACACGGTTATGATGCCCAGTAGACATTGGGAACCGTGCCAGATACTTAAACGGAGTCAAGCTCGGTGGTTGACTCTCCGTTCACCGCGTCAGCGACTAGTACGGCGCATGAGTATGCGTGCTGGGGAGGGGCTTGTTTTTCTATCGGAAAATACCAGGTTTTCTCTCCTCAGTTTGATTGGAATTGTATATCTCGTATCCACCGCTTAGGGTGCATGTTTTTTTGTTTTTAAAGAGCAGTCACACTTGCTACAGGCAATTTAAAGAGCAGTCACACTTGCTACAGGCAAACAAAGCGTTCCGGATAGAAAGCCAACGCACTTTCAGCACGATGTAACAAGCGCCTTTTTCACGCCAAAGTTTGGCTTACTTTCCAGAGTTCTCCAGTAGCCCGCTCTAGGCTCTATGCTGGGCGTAAATGCCACGGTCACACTCTATCCCAGTTCATGCCCAGACTGACCAATGTACCAAGCAGCCTGCGGCCCTTGTTGGCGAGCCATGGCAAGCGCTGTCCTGAATACGTAGTGCATGATTCGCTCTTTCAGCACTCTGCTTGTGTTCACACACACCGCATGGCATGTAGGATGTACTAAAACTGCTGTAGTTCTCCTTTCCTTGTCCTTTGTTTTAGTTTCGGGTGTATCTATAACGTTCATGGTGTCATTTAGTTGCAATCGCCCCGGTGGTTCAAGTGGTTAACCTCGAATTCTACTTGTGTTTGAGTCCTGGGTTCGAGCCCCAGGTGGGTCGGACATTTGACTTTATTTGCAAAAATAAAAATAAAAAGAATTCAAATTGTTGAGAGCGCCTTGCAGCGTGGGTAGGCACAATTCGATGCGAGTCGACGAGGGAAGAAAAGGCTGAATTATTCTCGCGATAAAAATGAAGGCACGTACCGTAGCGGGAAGGGGGGAGAAGAGCCTGCTATGTGACCCCGGATCTGAGTCACGAGTTGGAAGGCGAGAGAGAAGAAGATGTGCGAAGAAAATAAATAGGATGAGAAAAAAAAACAAAAAAACAAAAAAAATGATACGAGATGGTATCCCATATCGGGTATCTCGTTGGTACCGTTTCTCCTACGTACTGGACTATTTAGTTAGTACCTGATACCAGGTACATATTTGTTTCTCCCATTGAGATGCATTCTTATTTCTCTTGCCATCTGACAACGTGCAGCATGATCTTCAACATGGATCACTCATAACTTTTCCCGAAAGAAGAAAACCTCGGAAACAAAAGGAAACCCATGCACCAAGTCTACCTCCCTTCCGTGCCTACTTTCAGCTTGTCTACTTTGCATTTAATTTATATATTTTAGTTATTACAGCCTGTAGTGGCCGGAATTCGGAATGTGTGTGTGTGTGTGTGTGTGTGTGTGTTTTTTTTTTCTCATCCCATTCATTATCTTCGCACATCTTCTTCTCTCTCTCCTTCCAACTCGTAACTCAGATCCGGGGTCACATAGCAGGCTCTTCTCCCCCCTTCCCGCTACGGTACGTGCCTTCATTTTTATCGCGAGAAGATTTCAGCCTTTTCTTCCCTCGTCGACTCGCATCGAATTGTGCATACCCACGCCGCTGCAAGGCGCTCTCAAGAATTGAATCCTTTGTTTCTTTTGCAAATAAAGTCAAAGTCCGACCCACCTGGGGCTCGAACCCAGGACTCAAACAAGTAGAATTCGAGGTTAACCACTTGAACCACCGGGGCTATTAATAGTGCGCTAACATCATCATACGAAATATATATTTGTACAGCAGTAAACTGTAGTATTGATATTAAAAGTTTCTTCTTCAAACCAAACAGATCATGAAAACGCTCGACGTCCACCAACCATGCAGTGTTTCTTCGTACGCGTTTGTTTGCCGAATGTTCATACCTCATATTATTACTTCGTAGTTATGTATGTACCTGGTACGAGATAGAGATTATGTAAGACATAGAGACATTGCTTATTTCCATTAATTCCCGTTTGTTCTCTTCGCCCTTTATTCTCTATCCCTCCTACTTAAAAACATCCGTGGTCACAGAGCAGGCTCTTCAATTCCCTCCCGGCATCCGATCTGTGCCGCGGATTTATATTGCTAGAGGAGTTCAGTCCTTCGTTGCACCTACTCTCTTTAGGCGGTCTCAACAGCAGTTGATTTGATTCCTTACATTTTATTGGCGCTTCGCTCCGCGGGCGGCCTACGCCGCCCGCTACGCTCGCTCAGGAAGGAAAAAAGCACATCAAATTATGCGAAGCGAACAGAGGTCCACGATTGAATTTAGGTTTTTTCAAGGATCGTAATTAATTGCAAACCGGCGACTTGATAATGCCAAGAGTCCCGCCGCCATGCTTCAGGGAAAAACAGCTTCGACGTCAGCTCGGACGCCACATCATACCATTCGCGTCGCGGATGTCGTAGATATGTACATACCCCAGGTAGGGTACTACTACTGCTGTACTTATTTTCTTATTTCGATAAATATGCTCTATGTCTGTACTCGTATGTACGAAGAAAGCGAAAGCACAGCAGCACGGCACAGCGGCAAAAACAATGAAAATGAAACCGAAAATTCGGAAACAAAAAAACATCCCCATCCCCTCTCGTGCAATACTTTTCGGCCTGATTGAAACACCTTACACCCGGTCGAAAAGAAGAAAAGAAAATCGGACAGAAGAGCGTCTCTCTCAGCCTCGTACGCCGCCCGCCCCTCTCGCGACCACCTCGCCACCGATTCGGTCCGGGTAGAGCTTTTATCACTCTCTGCCACAATCAGCCCCGTCGCCCGCCTCGCGTGAAGTCCGGTGCTCACCGTGGCCTCCGTTCGCCAGCTCGATAACGTTGTTGGTGTTCAAACTGCACACCTCCCTCTTTCAACTTCAGCGTGGTCGCAAAAATAAGCACCGCTTGAACATTATCTTGCCATCCCGAACGACCTTGATAACTCGTACATACTCTATAAAAAATCATACGCGGAAGGAAGCCAGACAAGGCCCATTGATGCATCCCTCGTGTCTCGAGGCACACGCGACGCCTAGGCACGAAAGCGGCGACCGCGCTCCTTGCAACCCCCCCTCTACCCGCCAGCACCCACTGACACCCGCGACGGTGCCGGGTCCTCCCGCGGTGCCGTACACGGAGTACACGCACGCACATTAAACGAAAGAAGAAAAAAGGAAGAAAGGACCGAGAGTGCCAAGAGAAATGGAGAAAACAAAGAACTGCTGGAAAGGTCCGGCAAGTAATGAAAGGAGGCGGTTTGGAAGTGGGGGCTCTGAGAGGCCAGGGATGCACCAACCGAGCACGCTCAGGGGTTGTGATCTAAGTATGTATGTACAAGGCGCTTCGCTCCGCGGGCGGCCTACGCCGCCCGCTACGCTCGCTCAGGAAGGAAAAAAAGTACATCAAATTATGCGAAGCGAACAGAGGTCCACAATTGAGTTTAGTGTTTTCAAGGATCTTAACTGCAAACCGGCGACTTGATAATGCCAAGAGTCCCGCCGCCCTGCTTCAGGAAAAAACAGCTCCGACGTCAGCTTGGATGCCACATATACGCTTCGCGTCGCGGATGTCGTGCGTACGTACATACACCCCAGGTAGGGTACTACTGCTGTCTGTACTTATTTTCTTCTCTCGATATGCTCTACCTGGTATGTCTGTACTACTGTATGTACGAAGAAAGCGAAAGCACAGCACGGCACAGCAGCAAAAACAATGAAAATGAAACCAAAAACTCGGAAAGGAAAAAAATCCACGTCCCTCTCGTGTAATATTTTTCGGCCTGATTGGAACACCTTACACCCGGTCGAAAAGAAGAAGAAAAGAAAAAATCGCACAGAAGAGCTTCTCTCTCAGCCTCGTACGCCGCCCGCCCCTCTCGCGACCACCTCGATACCGATTCGGTCCGGGTAAAGCTTTTATCACTCTCTGCCACAATCAGCCCCGTCGCCCGCCCCGCGTGAAGCCCGGTGCTCACCGTGGCCGTCGTTCGCCAGCTCCATAGCGTTGGTGTTCTAACTGCACACCTCCATCTTTCAACTTCGGCGTGGTCGCAAAAATAAGCACCGCTTGAACATTATCTTGCCCTCCCGAACGACCTTTATAAACTCGTACGTACTCTATCAACAATCATAAATCGAAGCCAGACAAAGCCCGTTCATTCATCCCTCGTGTCTCGAGGCACACGCGACGCCTAGGCACGAGAGCGGCGACCGCGCTCGTTGCGCCCCCCCCTCTACCCGCCAGCACCCGCTGACACCCGCGACGGTGCCGGGTCCTCCCGCGATGCCGTGCTCGGAGAACACGCATGCACACAAAACGAAAGAAAAAAAAAGGAAGAAAAGACCGACAAAAAAAAGAACTGCCGGAAAGGTCCGGCAAGTAATGAAAGGAGGCGGTTTGGAAGTGGGAGCTCTGAGAGGCCAGGGATGCACCAACCGAGCACACTCAGGGGTTGTGATCTAAGTATGTAGTTATATAGTTCTATTTAGCGGAAATCACCGCCTCGCCCATCGTGAGATTCGAGCTCCAACTTTATCGCTGAAAACAGAAGCGATACACAAGACCACAGGGGGCCTTTTGGTGAAAGTAATAGGAACCAATGCTAACCAGCCCAAGCCGGTCGCCCCCGTGGTTCAAGTGGTTAACCTCGAATTCTGCTTGTGTTTGAGTCCCGGGTTCGAGCCCCAGGTGGGTCGGACATTTGACTTTATTTGCAAAAATAAAAGTAAAAAAGGATTCAATTGTTGAGAGCGCCTTGCAGCGTGGGTAGGCACAATTCGATGCGAGTCGACGAGGAAGAAAAGGCTGAAATCTTCTCGCGATAAAAATGAAGGCACGTACCGTGGTGGGAAGGGGGGAGAGAGCTTGCTATGTGCCCCGGACCTGAGTTACGAGTTGGAAGGAGAGAGAGAAGAAGTTGTGAGAAGATAAAAAAAGGGATGAACAAAGAAAAAAAAAATGGACAAAACCAACAAAACCATCTCTGGGACCCTCTTAAATACCAGGTATGTCATTCATGTTTCTGTGCTTGCTGTTGACATTATATTTCAAGTAATCGACTGCAGGTAGGAATATTTTAAACCGAATCTTCGGTCATAGACTATTTATAGTAAGAACTGTGCGTGTGGGTGTGTTCTTCACATTAAACCGTTCTTTCTACCCGTCGACATCCAGCACAACCAGTGTCCGTGCCGATTCTTCAACCCTAGAAGAGATACAGACTTTGTGGTCACAAAGCTACGCCACAGAGATACTACGTTGCCACGTGTGCAGTAAGCACAGCAGTGGGCAATGCAATGCCATGTCTTGATACTAGTAATATATATGACAGGAACGACATACACATTCTATGAAATAGAGAAACGAAAAGAAACAATCAAAGAGACAACAAAAACAAAAAAGACAAATCGAAAGAGAAAAAGAAAAAAAATGATACCTGGTAGCGAAAACTAGGAGAAACAATCTGTCGTGTCCCCCCCCCCCCGCAGGCGACGTGGCCAGCACTTGAAAAGGAACGAGCTGGAAAAAAAAAACATTACAAAAACACCACTGCTTGTGAACAGAGTAAACCAAGGAAAAAATAACACAGGGAAAATAACAGGCAGACCAAAGCCCAAAGCACCCTCCAGGTAGTGGCAGCAGTTTGTGGTACGAGTAGTAGAGCCAGGTTCTCCCTGCTAATCCGCCAGGTACCTTGCTACCCAGACTGGCGTCTCTGCCCTGCGTTCGTCAACTATGCCTAGCGCCTTGGCGTCAGACAATACGAAACGAGCAGAGCAGGTTCGTCATCCAACCACGCCACACGACTCAGTGTTGGGGATTGCCTCCGAAAACAGTACCGATCAATTCTCTGAAAAATATTGCCCGAAAAAAGGCAGTCAGTCTTGATCTTTTCGGCAATGTTGGCGAAAAGAGGCAATCTCAATCCCAATCTCGATCTCAATCTTGATCTTCAGCGCGCCAAATTTCAAGGTCTTTTGATGTTTACCGCTCGTGGTTCCTGAATATTCCACGACATTATTTAGTATGCTGCTGTATGCTCAAGATGTACCAGCTAGTTGTTGTCAATTCAGCAATAATAGCATAGAGTCACAGCAAGTATCCTCAGTATGTCACGGAAGGTGTACTGCAGGGTGCAGCATTTCATCTGGACAAGCAATATAGACATCAAATTTTGTGATAACAAGGTATCAGTAATCTGATTCAGTACCAGGTATCAAAATATGCACCCCGCAGGTGTGCCCAAGAGCGCAAGGCGCACACGTACCAGAACACCACACCCAAGGCGCATTTTCTTGCATAATCTGGTGCACATTAGTATTCAATATCCATTTGCTGCTGGTACCCCATGCGGCTTGGTATTGTATACTGGCTCCTCACTATCCCACTATATATAACCCCCACATATCCCACACACAATGTCATGAACACAAGAAGCAAAATCGTTGCAGCAAGGGTGCAAATAAACATGTATCCATACATACATCTGCGTGAGGGTGCCTGGGCACAGCTGGTTTGTGTGGGTGTTGAGCAGGGGAGATACGCTAGGAGAGGCGTTTTCAAGGGGTTTCCAGTGATATAGTAAGGCGTTATTTGGGCGGGATTCAAAAGATTGAGATTGAAAGATTGAATCAACCAATCTTCGATTCTCATTCTAGATTGAAATATCGGCCGTCAAAACCGCCAATTCAATCTCGAGATTTTCCAACAGATTTCGATGTTTTCAGGGCAATTCAATCCCAATCCCCAACACTGACACGACTCCTTCAGTACGGTTTATCAATCAGAAAAATAAGATAAATAAATAAAATGAAAATCACGGAGAATCAGCGCAAGAAAGAACAAAACAAAGCAAAAAGAGAATACAAGGGAAGACCACGTTCGAACCAGCTGCACCAGTTGGTGGCACTGTTAATAGTAGTATAGTCATGTTCTACTTCCTAGTCGGCCTGGTGCCTAGCTACCCTGTCTACCATCTCCTTCCTACTTTCGCCTACCGCAGTTTCCTTCTACTCCTCCTGTTCCCCTCCCTCTTCGCCTTCCCTTGGTAGGGTTTCCTGCCACTTCTTCTGTTGCCCCCTCCCCCCCCATTCCCTTGGACACTATCCACGGCGGATGCGCGGCGCTGCCTACTCATCTCAGCCCCAGCCTCGTGGCGCCTCACCATTAACCGTTCGGCTGCTTCAAAAATCCCCCGGTACCACTTCCCCACCTTTTTGGCTGCAGTGGACCACAATGCGGTCTCAACTCCAAACACCAAGGAAGCAAAGAACGTTGACTCTTCGGTGGCTCGGAACTCCCTAAGATCTTCAACTATGCATCTATGCCAATTATTACACCGTCCGCCTGGTCTCGGGTTCTCCCCACCACCAGCTATCGTCCCGAACATTACCCGACTGGGTAATCGCTCCTTGCTTTGCCGTGCCACGCCCCCCGCAAAGAAGAGCCGCCGTTTACGAATAGTTGTTTCGATGCTCTCGCAACGTGTCATCTTGAGGGCCTTCGCGTACGAGAGGGTGGCATGGTCAGTACGAAGTCGGCGCTGGAAGCTAATGACTCGCAAAAGGGCTTGGTGGTGAGCCGTTCGAAGCTTGGCAAAGTGTTCCGCTCTGAGGGTCCACGTCACACACCATAACAGCAGGGTCTCAATCACCTCGGCCTTCAGCATTCGGACTTTAAGGCTAAGGGGGGCGGTCGTCCTATCTTACAACTCCGGGCCGAACCGTTGGAGGCATGCTCGCATGAGGCGGATCCGTCGGTCGATTTCGAGCGAGAGGTCAGCGTTTTCGTAGATAAAGCCGCCTAGGTATAAGAACTGGGTCGTCTGCTTATACCTCTGGCCTGCCGCTTCGATGATGAGCGGTGGTGCGAGGGTTGTCTGGTCTGGTGTTAGTAGGACCATTGTCTCTGTCTTCTTTTCCGACACCGTGAGGCTTGTTGCTTCGAAGACAGTCACGATGACAGTCATCATTTTTGCGAGCCCTTCGGCCGACTTCGAGACAATTCCTGCATCATCGTCGTACAACATGCCCCATACCGCCCTTCGCACTCACGCCAATGGCTCCTGCTTCTCTATTCGAACTACTCCAGCATCACTGAGTTGGACCAAATCCCTTACGATGGCTTCGTTTTGGCTGAAGCGTACTAGTACGACGTGTAACGCAGCAGCGAAGAACACGTTGAACAGTAACGGCGATAGTAAACAGCCTTGCCGCAGCCCCTGCGTGACATCAAACCATTCCGAGTGCTCGCCGCCATCAGTACGCACGCGAGCCCGCATGCCATCGTGGAAATTACGGATAATTCTCAGCATCTTGGTTGGTACGTCAAAGCGTGCGAGTTACCTTCAATAACACCTGTCGGTCGACAGAGTCGTACGCTTTCTGCAGATCGATGAAGCACACCTACAAGGGGATTTTCTTCTGTCGTCCGAGCTCTTGCAACCGGCGCACGACGAACAACACATCAATCGTTGACCGTGCGGGGCGGAAGCCGCACTGTTCCTCAGGGAGTAGTTCCTGCAGTATCGTAGCTCATGCACATCATCAGTAAATATCTCGTTGCATACTTCCGCAGCATACGAGTACGAAGAGAACATAAGTATACGGCGTACCAGGTATCTGCTAAGAGTAAACTGAGGCTGTGAACTGTGATACAAGCTCGGTGTGCTGAAGATACTACATTTTCCCGTAGTATATGAAGAATGAAGAGAAGACATACTTTACAGCAGTCGGGATGAATAAGATAATGCGACCGTACGTATGTGTGTCTTCTATCCCTAAAACCGTTTTTTCTACCCGTCGACATCCAGCACAACCAGTGTCCGTGCCCATTTTTTTATCCTATTAATAGAGCGATATAATTATTTGGTCACAAACTACGCATAGAGATGCTGCAGACCAGTACCAGGTACATTGTTACGTACAGCATAATGTATGTATGTATGCAGTAAGCACACCAGTAGTATTGAGACCCCATCAACACATGTTTTTGGACGAGCAGAAGTGTCGAAGTAACGCGTCGACTCCAGAGGGCATGGGCATGCTTCGGGCAGTATAAGATGGAACTCTGTGACCGCCCGGGTGTGCGCCTACGCCTGAAGGTGCGAATGCTGAGAGCCGAGGTGGTCGAAACGTTTCTCTACGGTTGCGTCACTTGGAGCCCGAGCAAGACTGATCACGGTAGGCTACGGGAGGTCCACCACAAGCTGCTCCTCCGATGCATCGGCTGGCGAAAACAAATACCTGGTACGCGAAGACCACATTATATCCTATGCTAGCGCGCTTCTCATTAGGACAAACTCTAAGAGCGTTGAGACCACGGTAAGCAGACGCAGGCTCTTGTTTGCGGGCTTCGTGACACGCATGGGAGCGGAGCGTCTGCTGAAGAGGGTGATGTTTGGGGAGATGGTTGGGGGTAAGGGTTACTCCGGAGGACAGGAGTGGGACTGGATGAGGTACCTTGAAGAGGACCTCAAGAAGTTCGGCATCAAGCTCGAAGGGTGGCGCGAGGCAGCACAGAAAGCCGGCAGATTAGATGCTTCCGACGGGTCGAGGAAGGGGCGGAGGCCTTCATGCGTAAAAGGCATAAATAAGGATGTCATGAGAAGGAGGCATCCGCAGAACGGCATATGATAGCTGCAACCACAACCACAACCGTTGATGCCAAATCGCGTGCGCAGAACGGCAGGGGAGAGGTGGGGGCGAAAGGGGGACGAGGGGGAATGGGGGGGGGGGGGGGAGCGGTCTGCCCAACAGACTGAAGCCTGGGTATGGCCATCATCGTCATGATGCACTCCCTTCTTTGGGACCCAAGCAACTAGCATGGTGCCACCTGGGCAACGTTGCGTGTCTGCATGCTCCAGTGCCTGCCTTTCTATTTTCTTGCCCCCCCGCCCGTGTTTGTCCCTTTTTGTCCCTTCTCTGTTGTATTTTTCTTTCTTTGTCGTTTGTACCTCGTTGTGTCTCTGTTTGTTTGTATCTTCCGTTTGGCCTTTTTGCTTTTTGCTATCTGCTTTTGTTGTTTTGCTTCACTTCATCTTCTTGATTATTACCTGGTAGTTTTTTTGTCGGCTAGTCTCTTTTTTGCTTCCTGGTGTCCTTAGTGGTGGAGTGCATATGCTTGTTTTTTTTTTGTTTTTTTGCCTCTGTTTTACACCCCTCGCGATGCGTGCGAGCCTGAAATGTGCAAAATATTTTGCATTCTCTTGTGTGTTCTTTCTTGGTTTCTTGCTTTGTACGTATTGCTTCCTTGCCTGACTTGAACTGTTTTTCTCTCTCTTCCCTCTCAGATGTGTGATTTTTTTTTTCTTTCGATTTTTGATTTCGATTTTTCGACGTCGAGTTGTTATTATTTTCTTCCTGTTTATATTTTCTGGGTAGCATGTTGTTGTTGTTCTCACATTAACTCTATGATGAAGGAGTCCGTGGTCACACAAAGGTGCCGGAGCCCTAGGAAGATCAGAAAAACCACAAAAAAATCGAAATTCGGCCGCCTAAAAATACACGAGACGAAGAAAGCGCACACAAGATAAAACCAATGTGCAAAACTGAACTAGTATGTGGTCCTCTCGGTTTCTGTGGCGACTTGTACAGCGTACCGCACATATCTCATACGTACGGGCGCGGACCTCCTTTTTTCATGTTTTTGTCTCAAGTAAGAAGTGTAGATTAGATGTGCTTCAGTTATCGTGTGTACTACGTTTTGCTTGTTTTATTTTTTTACCGAGGTATTTCTTCCACTCCAGAGTTATTGGAGCCTGTCCTGCGACCACGGACTGCATTGAATTGTGAATTAATATGAGAACAAAAACTCCAACCCACCTACATCAGTACTGGGTTATCCGTTCTGATTTCATATAAGTGACAGACAGACGCTAATCATAAGCGCAGAAGCTAATAATGAGTAAGTTGGTTTCCTATGGCAACGCACCGGGTCAAAATACCATAGCGGGGAAAGCAAGTGGAAGGCCACCGTACCGGGTAAGAAGACCATAACGGGTAAAACAAGTGAAGAGAAGACCACAACAACCAGTTATGAGTATCGTTTGTGACTCTCAGTTGTTTCACCGTAACTTTCCTTTGTGCCTTCACCCGAATATTAATGTTTCAAGGCAGCTTTCATACGGTGCTTAGACCTATCTATGCCAATGGGACAGCGAAGTTTCAATTAAAAAAAATGTTTCAATTTTTTTCAAGATACCCGCCAAACCTTTTCAGAACACGCTTCCGTACATTCATGTGTAGGGACGTGTAGGGCCAAAGTTGAAGGCCTCTACTCTTGTGAAAGCAAGAGGTATGGTAGGCCCAAAGATCTCGAAAGATCTTGCCGTACGACCTTCAGTACCATGAACAGTTATGTTGTGACAATAGTATGAAAACCGTATATATATATACCGCTGTAGATAGTGGCATTCGCTTCAGACGATAGGCTCGCTCTCACGAACACGTTTTTTAGCGCTCGCAAGGGTGGTATATACCATACGTTAAACGGCATCAGCAGCCGCAACGACCAAAAACGGATTGACTACATCCTAAGGGTCGATCTTAACGAGGGCTGTTTTTTAGGTTTATTTCAGTATTTTCGCGAAATTTCGGTATTTATTTGTCGATTTTTTCCTATCTATAATAGGAAAATACCGAAATTTCGGGAGAATACTGAAATAAACTGAGAAACACTCATCGTTAAAATTGACCCTAACCCGCCAAGCATACCGATCTCGCGTGCATAATGTTGAGGTCCACCCCCAGCCTCCACCCCCAGCCAAGGCGGATTCAGACCATAATATCGTATATGCAATGGTCCGCCTCAGCGGTCGTTTCGCACCCAACTGACACATACGAACGAAAAACAAAATTCGGCCCTTCGACCGGCAGAACTTTCGATCCGACGGAGATTGCAGGCAGCGAGTCGTGGCGCGGATCCTTTCAAAGCTGCCCTTCCTTCCCTCGCAACCGAACAGTTGTTTGATCACAGGAGCTGTCGGACGCGTGCACGTGATACAGGCGTGGTCTACACCATGATCGTTGAGGAGGAGCAAATAAAATACTAGTTACAATAAGCCAAACACAACACACACCACGTGGATCAATACCTTTCTGTCAGAGACCCCACCACATAAACCACACACAGGAGGTAAGCCGCACCAGGATTGTCACCGGCTGCACCACTCACATATAGACAGGCAGTATCATTAACATCAAAGCCTGGGCCGTATCATTAACATCATCGACTGCTCCCGGAGGAGCAGCTCCATCCCTCCATCCACGAGGCATACTAAATAATGCCCCGATACATAATACGAAACCCCACAATATGTGAAACCCCCAATATCCGCAGACCCGTATCAAGCTACCGCATACCACAAACAGCCCCCCTATTCGGTGCTCGATACGATAGGTCTCGAATATCTTATCACCAATAATTGCCAGGTAAAACGGCAGCCCCAAATTCCATCCTTCATCGTTGCCAAGGTAAAACGGCAATCCCAAAATCCACCCTTCAGAATCGCCAATGTAAAACGGCAATCCCGATACAAAATCTCTCAATATCGATTCCAGTAGAGACCTCCTAAAATATATCAAGACAGTAACTATGAGAAGGAGAAAAACCCAACAAACGTAAGTATGTTGGTAAAACCCTCAGACAAAAACAATAACACCGTCTTCACATAGATATCGTACCGCCCGATAGTATTGGCCCTCCTGTTTCGCACTCTGAAAGAAGCGCAGAACAACAGAACGTCTCTGACGTAAGACATCTCAAATCGAACTATAATCGCCCCCCTGCTATTAGTAGGTGCTCACGCCGGGAGTATGGAAAAGTCAACAACAAACTGCATCTGAATTTAAAAGTACTATGGATACTAGTAATTTTGGGCCCCCTGCACGTTGTGTATACTTAACCAATAGCCAACGGGTACGGCACGATTCATCAAGACCATCGGCATACCCCAATGGCGTATTAACATTACTCAACGCATGAGTACATCCCAATACTTTCCCCAATTCCCTAAAAATCACTCTTCTTCTCCGTTCTCATCACCCAATACCCCCAAAATATCCGAAACCAAGAAATAAACGAAAGAAATCACCACAAATTCATCACAAAGTCAAGCCCAAAACGAAACATCTCAGCGGGCAACGGTTTGATGAGAAAATCAGCATGCTGCTCTGCCGACCGTACGTGTTGATCTCAGACTCCCCGTCAAACACATGCCTTAGACATCTACATCCAGTAGAGGAAAGCGATGAACTGACATCCGCGCACAAAATCACTCTACCAGAGACAGACCTCCGGTCAGTACCCTTGCGTGCATGGTCCGCATCCACTTATGAGCTCACTCCAACTGAACTGCACCATCTGCGATAGAAAGTCTTCGTCGTGTTACCGAGTACAGCTACTATGACACTCCAACTGAACTCCACTATCTGCGATAGAAAGGCTTCGTCGTGTTACCGGGTACAGCTACTATCCCCCCCCTGCTCGGTAGACGAGAAAGCACTCATCATCAAAAAGTTGCGATGCCATTACGACTCCAAAATACCTCAACCATTAAATAAAAAGAAACAAACTCACGTCCAAACATCCCACAACCCCACCCCTCAAGCTCCGTCTCCTGCTCCCTACAATACGGATGCGACACTTGTCTTCCGCCGCGGCTCCATGTTGCCGCGACATGGACTACATCTCGCAAAGCCGCAGGGTGCAGTGGGCAGTATCGGGTGGGTCAGCGTCAGAAATCAAGCCAGCTCGTGCCAGAAACCGAGGTTACTCGTTAGATAACGAGTCACATTATTATGCACTATGTCTACGAGTAGAATCATGCCATCAAACCCCCCCTCATGATTTCACTCGAACCAATAGTGACAAGACAACGTCAGTACCGATTTCTATTCATAGTTGGTCTTCCTCATATTCAAGTGGGTAATTGACAACGCAGGTACGTCCGTTTTGCCATTACAACTCGCGGCCTGGGTAGACACAGCAGTATGGAATCAGGTAGCAGACGTGGTACGGTTCCCTCATACCCTCTGGTTAATATACGAGTACGTGAACAGCAGCTGCGGTGGAAATGTTTCTGTCATATAAGACATACCAGGTATCAGGTACACCACGCTTTCCGTAATATTGCACACTTCATTTGAGAACATACCAGCCAAACACAAAGAAAGCACAGAAAAGGACAAACAAAAAAGAACAAACAAAAAAGATCCAGTCCACCAAAACTAAAGTGGGCGACACTGGAAAAATATTATATGCCTGTTTCCCAGGGTCGAACGGGAAATCTCGCTTGCCGCTGCTGCTGCCGCTGCTAGTCCCCGCCCCCTCGTAATCCCCGTTTCCCCATCTGCCACCATACCCCCTCCAAACCGAGCCAGATCCGTATTCCCAGCCACTCGGTGCCAGCCTCGCCCATATGAGTTTCCCTCGGTCGAAGGGGTACGTTGACCCCCCCTTCTGACCGGAGTTGCGCACCTCGGACACAGCACCACCAAGCTCCACCACCTCAGGCTCAGCATAACCTAAGCCTACCACCTCGGACACAGTAACCCCAAGCTTCACGACCTCAGGCTCAGCATTTCCAAGGCCCACCACCTCGGACACAGCAACACCAAGCTCCACCTCCTTAGGCTTGGCATCACCGAGATCCACCACGTTGGACAAAGCAACAACAAGCTCCACCTCCTCAGGCTTAGCATCACTGAGATCCATCACGTCGGACAAAGCAAGACCAAGCTCCACCTCGGACACAGAAAGACCAAGCTCCACCACCTCGGACACGGCAACACCAAGCTCCACCTCGGGCTTAGCATCACCGAGCTCCACCATGTCGGACAAAGCAACACCAAGCTCCACCTTGGACACAGCAAGACCAATCTCCACCTCGGACACAGCAAGACCAAGCTCCACCACCTCGGACGCGGCAACACCAAGCCCCCCCACCTCAGGCTTCGCATCACCGAGATCCATCACGTCGGACAAAGCAACACCAAGGTCCACGACCTCAGGGTAATCCTGCTGCAGCACAGACGTTACACGCGGCTCTTCAGCATCACAGAGCTCGTTCGGTGGAGGCTCGCGTCGGCAACTCCACACCACATCGGTTGAGTAGCTCGTTGCCGAGCTCGTCGCTGTCGGCTCCACCCGTGGCTGCTGGGGCGCCGGCGTTCCAGCCTGCGGCGTACTGTAGTAGTTCGGCGCGTAGACGACAGCAGGCTGGGCAGTGATACACTGCCTGGCCATGCGACCATGAAAGATTAAGTCG
This sequence comes from Nereocystis luetkeana, assembly GCA_031213475.1. Lineage (NCBI taxonomy): Eukaryota > Phaeophyceae > Laminariales > Laminariaceae > Nereocystis > Nereocystis luetkeana. The sequence continues at coordinate 8,262,580 of JARUPZ010000026.1, read as the reverse complement.
TCGCACACACTGTCGGGTGCACGGCAAATCACATCCCTATGCCCTCGGGCGCCACACCGTGCGCACATGTAGGAGCCGTACATCGACGCTGCTGCAGGCGGAGGCGACTCAGGCTGATACAACACGTGATCGGTATTACCAGCCGCCCCAGTGCACCACTCCGAAGCAGCATGTGGCTGCCGCCGTTGCTGCTGCTGCTGCTGCTGATGATGATGATGATAATTCTGGCCTCCACCCCAGCGTTGCTGCTGTTGAGGTTGAGGCTGTTGCTGCCCTCGGCCTCCATACTACCGCCGATGATGCTGCTGCGCGGTGCCACTGTATTGCCGCTGCTGCTGTTGCTGTGGCTGTTGTTTTCCATACGACCGCTGCTGCTGCTGCTGCTGGTGTTCATACTGCCACCGCTGCTGCTGCTGAGGTTGTTGCTGTCCATACGACCGCTCCTGCTGCTGTCCATACTGCCTTTGCTGCTGCTGCTGTGGCCCGCCGCCTCCATGTCGTCGTTCCTGCTGCGCATCCATACCAAGCAGCTCCTCCATTTGCGCCATACCACCACAGACGCCCTTCCACCAGTAGATGCTATCCTCTAACACGGTATTATCCTTCAGCGTCCTCCGGGCCCGAGTCACACGATATCGTGTTTGATCACAGGAGCTGTCGGACGCGTGCACGTGATACAGGCGTGGTCTACACCATGATCGTTGAGGAGGAGCAAATAAAATACTAGTTACAATAAGCCAAACACAACACACACCACGTGGATCAATACCTTTCTGTCAGAGACCCCACCACATAAACCACACACACAGGAGGTAAGCCGCACCAGGATTGTCACCGGCTGCACCACTCACATATAGACAGGCAGTATCATTAACATCAAAGCCTGGGCCGTATCATTAACATCATCGACTGCTGCCGGAGGAGCAGCTCCATCCCTCCATCCACGAGGCATACTAAATAATGCCCCGATACATAATACGAAACCCCACAATATATGAAACCCCCAATATCCGCAGACCCGTATCAAGCTACCGCATACCACAAACAACAGTATCTCTGAGATGGCGGAATTCTTTGCTGATGCTATTCTTGATGCAGTAGCGAATGACGTACCCCCCCCACCACGGCACTCACACAAACCCGGGTGGTGCGAGACCGCGGAAACCCTCAGCTGCCATACAACTAACATGGGATGGGAAGGAGGATGCCCGACGAGGCATGCGCATAAAATTGGACAAAGCCGCGTGGGAGACGCTGAGGACGGCGTGCGCGAATCTACGAAGGATGATTGATGCAGCGTTGCACGCCTACTTCGAAGAGTACCTCGCTGAAACGGAGAGACTGCTCGCCGACAACGGCCGGCGGGGTTTCTACAAACCACTGAAGGCCACAGTGGGGTTGGACGGTCGAAAGGCGAGAACGAGCACGCTACCAAGGGGCAAGGTACGCATTCTTGAACGGTGGGCGAGGTTTTTTGGCACCCTCCTGACCACGAAGTCGTCTAAGGTTGACCCAACCCTCAGCGCCCTATTTCCACAACGGCCGTTGGCACCATCGCTTGGAGATGAACCGACCATGGATGATATGACGGCAGTAATCCGGGGTATGCCAATCTGGAAAGCGGTGGGACCAGACTCCTTTCCGGCCGAGTTACTGAAAATCGACCACCCCGAGTTCATTCGGTACTTTCACAACCTACTTGCCAACGTGTGGAGAACGGGTGACGTCCCCCAGCAATGGAAAGATGCGACCATTAAGGTCCTTCATAAAAAGAAGGATTGCCCTGATTGCAACAATTACCGAGGGATTTCGCTCGTTGCCTATTCAGGCAAAGTTTTACTGGAAATGGTCGCGTCCCGCCTCAGTAACTACTGCGAGGCCAAAGGGATACTCCCCGAGGAACAGTGCGGCTTTCGCCCGGCACGATCAACGGTCGACATGCTGTGTGTTGTGCTCCGACTGCAAGAACTCGGACGAGCTCGAAAATCCCCCTGTACATGTGCTTCATCGACCTGCAGAAAGCATACGACTCCGTCGACTGTGAGCTACTGTGGGTGGTGCTCGCACGCTTCGGCGTACCAGAGACGCTGCTTACCGTTATCCGCCAGTTCCACGAAGGCATGCCCGCGTGCGTACGGATGACGGCGAGCACTCGGAATGGTTCGACGTCACTCATGGGCTGCGGCAAGGATGTGTCTTGTCACTACTTCTGTTCAAAATCTTCTTCGCTGCTGTGATACACGTCGTGCTGATACGCTTTAGTGAAGACCCAGATATTTTTAGGGACTTAGTTCACCTCGAGGGGGACCTCGATGAGGACGGGGTGAAGGTTGACCCACTAACTTACGTACGGAGGGCAGTGTGGGGTATGCTGTACGCGGACGATGCAGGCATTGCGTCCAAGTCGGCGGAAGGCCTTGCGAAGATGATGACCGCCATTGTGACCGTTTTCGAAGCAGCAGGCCTCACCGTATCCGGAAAGAAGACGGAGACCATGCTGCTGCGGACACCGAATCAGGAACCACGGACCTCATCGCTCGTCATCGAAGCAGCGGGACAGAGGTATAGGCAGACGATGCGTTTTTTTTACCTGGGCGGCCTTGTCGTCGCAAGCGCTGACATTAAGCCAGAGATCATGCGACGGATCCGACTCGCATGGGCATGCTACAATCGGTTCAAACGGGAACTGTACGATATGGAGGATGCCCCGCTCACTATAAAAGTGCGCATGCTAAAGGCCGAGGTGATGGAGACCCTACTGTACTGGTGCGTGACGTGGACTCTTGGTCAGGAGCACTTCGCTGAGCTCAGAACGGCACATCACAAATTCCTCCTACGGATCATTGGCTTCCAGCGCCGGCAACGCACTGGCCACCTCATGTCGTACACCAAGGCCATCAAAAAGGCACAATGCGAGAGCGTTGAGACGACCATCCGCAAACGACGCCTCCTCTTTGCGGGGGCCGTACAGCGGACGATCAATGAGCGGCTGACCCGCGGAGTGATGTTTGGGACGATGGCTGGTGGGGAGAACCCGGGACGAGGCCGACCGGAAAAGAACTGGGCCCAATGCCTAGTAGACGACCTCAGGGTTTTTCAAGGCACCGAGGGGTCCACGGAAAGCTCCCCCCTGCTGTTCGGAGTAGAGACGTTGTTATGGCCGAGGGCGGCTGAGAAGAGCGGGAAGTGGTACCGGGGGGTCGTCGAAGCGGCGGACTGTTTCATGGCGAGGTGGCACAGGGACGAAGCACAGAAGAGCCGGCTGCGCCACGCAGCAGAGGACGCCAAGAACGGTGACGAGGGGAGGGGGGGGGGGGGGGAGGGGCAGCCGCTCTGATACAGCTGTCGACAAATAAATGCAGAAACAGAAACTGTCGATATCTACTGCCGAAAAGCGAAAATAGGCTAAAAGGCATATGGATATCGATGCCTTATACCTGGTATCGTCCGAACAATGGAATGGTGAACTGTCCTCATATCGTTACCTATCGCCATGAGCAATAGAACGCGGAAAATACGTATCGATGCCTATCGCCCTGAACAATAGGATAGCGTCGAAACCAATCGATACCTACCGTCTTGATCAATAGGATAGGGTCAATACCTATCGCCTCGGACAATAGGAAAGGACCAATACCTATCGATGCATATCGCCCTGAACAATAGGTTTGAGTCAACACCTATTGATGCCTATCGTGCTGAACAATAGGATAGAGTCAACACCTACCGATACCTGTCGACCCGAACAATAGGATAGGACCAAAACCTACCGATACCTATCGGCCTGAACAATAGGATAGTGTCAATACGTATCGATGCCTATCGACCTGAACAATAGGATAGTGTCAATACGTATCGATGCCTATCGTCCTGAGCAATAGGTTGGCTCAATACCTACCGATAGCTATCGTCATGATCAATAGGTTTAAGTCAATACCTATCGATAGCTATTGCTCACGACAATAGGGGGCGTTCCTAATTGTCAACACCTTATTTCCCGACCAGTACCTTACTAGAAAGGCATATCGATACCTATTTGTTTTTGCAATAGCTTTGGAGATTAGATGTCAACACACTATTGGCCAAACCATAGGTCTGTGAAACACGAATCGATACCTATCGCCGGCCCAAATAGGCTTCAAAGCCCGGCAATCGATACCTATTACAAGCTTCGATAGGTCTCCTATTGGGATAGGATCCTGTCGACTGCCTATTAACCTCGAACCTATTGTCCAGGGAGTGCGCGCAAGGCAAACCATGCGGTGTCAAGGGTGCAGGGCCGAAGTGTTTCACATTTAGACCTAGTAGTTTGGTGTCAGTCACGGCATGTCAAAGCAAAGCTGCTGTCTGACAAGGGGTTGAAAGCCCTGTCTCAGGACATATTTGCTCCTCAACGTCACCCTAATCTGTGCCGGCACCCCGGGTATTGTGCCGAGGGTCTTACAGAACTTACAGAAGTTCCGGGTACGGGTATGGATGTCTTACAGAGCTTACAGAAATTCCGGGTATGGGTATAAAACCCTTACAGAACTCACAGAAGTTCGGGGCAGGTACAAAGACGTTGCACCGGTACCCCGGGTATTGTGAAACGGGGCGTACAGAACTTACAGACGTTCCGGGTACGGGTATGAATGTCGTACAGAACTGCCGGAGCCCTTGATTTGAGAGTTGATGTCGAAACAACAACAACAACAACAACAACAATCTGCCAGAACGCCAGCAAGTAAGTGTGGTCGTGGGTCGTGGGTCGTGGGTAATTTTGTGTCAATCTCCCTCAGAGCCGTTGTGCGATGTGTGTTTAGGCCACTCATCAATCCCCGTCTCATGATAAGGGCTCTTCGGGTGCGGTTTGACTCGATGCCAGAATGTACCTATCCTCGTACTCCCAACGCAACTTGTGTACGAGTCCCTGGTACCTGTTTATGGTCAGTGCCTTAGGCCAGTTGTTTTTGCTGTCGGAAACTAGCAGTGAAAAAGCCGGTTTTCGATCGTTTATTTTCCTGACTGAATCATAAATAGTTACCCTGGTATTATTATTGGCTTGCCATCCTATTCTTCTTCTTCTTATTACTATTATTATTGTTATTATTATTATTATTAATTTTTATTATTATTATTATTATTATTATTATTATTATTATTATTATTATTATTATTATTATCATTATTATTGTTACTATTATTACTCTTATTATTATTAGTATTATTATTATTATTGTTGTTATTATTAGTATTATTATTATTATTATTATTATTATTATTATTATTATTAATATTATTATTATTATTATTATTATTATTATTATTATTATTATTATTATTATTATTATAAATAATAAGATTTATATCATGTGTATATGTTGTTGAAAAATCTTGACTCGTGAGACCGCCGCAGTAGAACAGGGGCTGAACATCTTGCACGAACACTCTTACCACTTCCTATGATGCAGTCGGAAACTAGGATTGAAAAGGCCGGTCCCGATCGGTTATTTTTCCGACTGGATTGTGAATTCCGACCCTTCGTATCGTTCGTCGGATCGAAAAAAAGAATGTTTTTTTTCTGGGGGCGTTTGATGTAATAAGGGAGTGCCTTTCAAAAAATTGACAATTAATTGTATTAATAGATCCAAGAAAAAAGGGTACGTAAGTACGTAAGGCAGGCGGAAGTCGGTTCGAGTGCTTCGCCGCAATGCCCATGGGGTCAGAGAGGTCTTCATCCTTCCAGTAGCTGCGCCGAACCACACATACCAAGTACATACCTGCTGATGTCTCTCTTTTGCAGCGTGGTTTCGAGCTTCACACGCAGGGCGTTCTCCTCCATCTCGTCCTCGTGGCCATCGCCGAGCTGGAATTTTTCGAGAGTCGCCAAAGCCACAGCCAGCGCACCAGTTGGCAAAAGGTCATCGATACCGCGCACTGCGGCCACCGGGTGCTGTCACGTACTACTGCTGACTGGCGTAGACAAGGATTTATCACGCTGATTCGTGGCGATCAGCAGCAGAAGTGACAACAGCCAAGCCAACGTCGCCGATGTTGTGGTATGGGGTGATGTCGTGCGTCGTGTTGTTGTGTGGGTCGTACCAGTATGCGGCAGGACTTTCTAACATTGATTGGTACAATGCATGACTCCGACTGGAGATTTGGATCGAAAATCTCAGCTTTTTCGACTGTCTGATCCCAATGGGAACCATGATCGAAAAATCTTGTATTGAAAAGGCGTTTTTTCAACTGCATAAGAATGCCAGTTTAGTCTCCGATCAGAAATCGGCCTTTTCTATCCATGTTTCTGACTGCACAATAACTGGACAATATAGCCGAACCGCACCACTTCTAAAATCCACACCGGAGCGCACCGTAGGATTCACGATTTTTGAAAACCGCACCGTACCACACCGTAACATTCACTATAAAAACAATATCTGAAAACAATGAAAGATGTTACTTGCCAGTAGCTATCATTTTGTCGTCACTGCATAACACGGAATAAGTTGGTATTAATAGTATACCAGGTATGGTTCAAGAGAAGGATCTTCCATAGGCCCAATAGTTACCAATAAGTGTTTATTGCAAAGCCAGAAAGGTTTCTTGTGTGTGTTCTTCACATTAAACCGTTCTTTCTATCCGTCGACATCCAGCACAACCAGTGTCGGTGCCGATTCTTCATTCCTAGAAGATATACAGACTACTATGTGGTCACAAAGCTCCGCCACAGAGATACTACGTTGCCACGTATGCCGTAAGCACAGCAGTACTGGGCATTGCAGGGCCACGTCATGATACTGGATACGACAGGCACGTCATGCACATTCTATGAAATAGAGAAACGAAAGGAAACAAAGGGAAAAAAACGACAACAAAGAAGACAAATCGAAACGGAAAAGGGAAAGAGAAAAAAAATAGAAGAAACACAATGTCGTGCCCCCCCCGCAGGGAATGTGGCGGACACTTGAAAAGAACGAGCTGGGAAAAAAAAGGAAAAAAAAGAAAATCACCACTACTGCTTGTAAACAGAGTAAGACTAATAACCAAGGGAAAACAACAGGAAAACCAAAGCACGAAGCACCCTCCAGGTAACAACGGCAGCAGTTTGTGGAACGAGTAGCATAGCCAGGTTCTGCCTCCTATTAATAGTCCGTCCGGTACCTAGCTACTCTGACCGCCGTCTCCGTCCTGCGTGCGTCAACTATGCCCGACCCTTGGCGTCAGACAATCGAAACAAGCAAAGCAGACTCGCTCATCATCCACCCGCGCCACACGACTCCTTCAATAAGGCTTATCAATCGAAGAAAGGGAGAGAAAAAACAAAATGAAATCACAGAGGATCAGCGCAAGAAAGAAACACATAAAAAAACGAGAAGACAAAGGAAGACCACGTTCAAACCAGCTGCGCCAGTTGGTGGCACGAGTCGTATAGTCATGTTCTACTTCCTAGTCGGCCTGGTGCCGTGCTACGCTGTCTGCCATCTCCTTCCTAGTTTCGTCCACCGCAGTTTCCCTTCTACTTATTCTGTCCCCCCCCCCTCTCCGCATTCCCTTGGTCGGGTTGTCTGCCACTCCTCCTGTTGCCCCTCCTCCCCTCATTCCCTTGGACACCATCCATGGCGGATGCGTGGCGCTGCCTGCTCAGCTCAGCCTCAGCCTCGTGCCACCTCACCATGAATGTTTCGGCTGCTTCAAAGATCTCCCGGTACCACTTCCCCGCCTATTTTACTGCAGTGGACCACAGCGCGGTCTCTACTACAAACACCAAGGGGGCAAGTTTTGTTGACCCTTCGGACCCATTCTACGATGATAGAGGTAGCACATTTATTTCCGCTATTTTGTTTCAGAAAGACGGGGTTCCTTGAGCCCATATCGTCGGAATATCCAATCTTGATTTCGGAAAAAAAACTTTCCTAGATTCGGCCCATGGGAGTATTCGCCGCGATATAATTTGATTTTAGCTGAAGTCAGTTTTTGAATGAGGTATGGAGCTCTTTAAGTGAGGAGCCTCTGAAAAATTAGGGTGAACCTTTATCGTAGAACGCCTCTTCGGTGGCTCGGAACCCCCTAAGGTCTTCCACTATGCGTCTACGCCAAGTCTTAAAACTGTTCGCCAGGTCTCGGATTTTCCCAACCAACCATCGTCCTTAATATTACCCGGCTGGGTAATCGCTCCTTGCTTTGCCGTGCCACGCTCCCCGCAAAGAAGAGCCGCCGTTTACGGATGGTCGTTTCGATGCTCTCGCAACCTGTCATCGTGAGGGCCTTCGCGTACGAGAGGGTGGCATGGTCAGTACGAAGTCGGCGCTGGACGCCCATGACTCGCAACAGCACTTACTTGGTGGTAGGCCGTTCGAAGCTTGGCCAAGTGTTCCGCTCCGAGGGTCCACGTCACACTCCTGTACATCAGGGTCCCAATCACCTCGGCCTTCAGCATTCGGACTTTCAGGCCAAGGGGGGCGATCGTCCTATCATACAACTCCGAACCGAACCGTTTGAGGCATGCTCGAATGAGAAATATCAGTCGGTCGATTTCGAGCGAGAGGTCAGCGTTTTCGTGGGTAATGCCGCCTAGGTATAAGAACTGGGCCGTCTGCTTACACCTCTGGCCTGCTGCTTCGATGACGGGCGGTGGTGCGCGGTTTATCTAGTCTGGTGTTTGTACAAGCATTGTCTCTGTCTTCTTTTCCGACACAGTGAGGCCTGCTGCTTCGACGCCAGTCACGATGAGTGTCGTCGGTTTCGCGCGCCTTTCAGCTGACTTCGACGCAATTCCTGTGTCATCGGCGTACAGCATACTCCATACAGCCCTTCGCACGCACGCCAACGGCTCTTGCTCCTCCGTTCGAACTACTCCAGCATCGCTGCGTTGGACCAAATCCCTTACGATGGCTTGGTCTTGACTGAAGCGTACTCTTACGGGGGGGCATAGTTAATAGGACCAACTATTCTTAGTAAAATGGTTAAATATATAGTTTGTTTATGAATACCATAGGTCCTATTAACTATGATCCTCCGTAATAGTACGACGTGTAACGCAGCAGAGAAGAATACGCTGAACAGTAACGGTGATAGCACACATCCTTGCCGCAGCCCCTGCGAGATATCAAACCATTCCGAGTGCTCACCGTCCTCCGTACGCACGCGAGCTCTCACGCCATGGTGGGAATTACGGATAACTCTCAGCATCTTGGTTGGCACGCCAAAGCGTGTGAGTACCTCCCATAACAACTCTTGATCGACAGAGTCGTACGCTTTCTACAGATCGATAAAGCACACGGAAACAGGGAGATTTTCCTCTGTCGTCCGAGCTCTTGCAACCGGCGCACGACCAACATTATATCAATCGTCGATCGTGCGGTGCGGAAGTCGCACTGTTCCTCAGGGAGTAATTCCTCGGTCTCGCAGTAGTTGCTGAGGCGGGACGCGACGATTTTCAACAAAACATTGCCTGCGTGGGCAACAAGCGAAACCCCTCTGTAGTTGTTGCAGTCAGTTATGTCCTTCGTTTTGTGAAGGACCTTGCTGATCACATATTTCCATTGCTGGGGGACTTCTCCTGTTACCCAAACATCGACAAGGATGTTGTGAAAGCACTGCGCGAATGCCGAGTGGTTGATTTTCAGGAGTTCGGCCGGGAGACCATCTGGCCCAACAGCTTTCCAACTTGACATCCCTTTAAGTGCTTCCGTCATCTCGTCCATCGATGGTTCATCTTCAAGCGACAGTTTAGGCGGTCACGGTGGCAAGAGGTCGATGATCGTGGGATCGAGTTTCAGCGATTTCGTGTTCAAGCGTTTGTGGCAACCCTCCCTCCATCGTTCACAAATTCGCACATTTTCCCGTAAGAGCGTGCCATCCTCGTCCCTAATGAACTGTTCGCTCCTCGCTTTAGTTCCTTCCAATCCTACCGTACTACTCTCAAAGTACTTGTAAAAGTCTCTCTGGTCGTTGTTCGCAAGGAGTCGTTCGGTTTCGGCAAGGTACTCTTCGAAGTACGCATGTAGTCCTGCGGCAATCACCTTCAGCAGGTTCGCACCCGCAGATTTCAGTGTTTTCCACGCTGATCTCGGAGGTGGGCACGCAAACGTTGGCATGCATCCTCTCTCGCTGTCCATGCTACTATGCGTGCGGCCAAGGGTTCGGCAGACTCACACCATCCATGTCTGCGGTGGCGACGTGGAGGGGATGGTACCTCATTTTCGACCGCATCAAGAATAGCCGTAGTAAAAACCTCAACCATGCCAGACGTATTTCGGGGCTGGAGAAGCTGATTGAGAGAGGAAATGACCCTGGCGACCACTCGTTCACGACACTTTCCACCTAACATAAACATATGCCTGTTGAACTCTGGGCGTTTTGTCGGTCTACGTATTTGTCTGTTGGGCGCAAAGTGACCACTGAGGTGGACTGTGATATACAGGATGTTGTGGTTTGAGTCAGCCTTAGCTGGGGCAGAAGACTGTGGGATGACGTTATCGTCTTGTACTCTAGGTTGATGGGCTTGACGGGATAGGGTGTAGTCGATCCGCTTACGGTCATTCGGGCTAGTGCCGTTGTGTGCATACAACGTCCCACCCTTGCGCGTGCTGAAAAACGTGTTGGTGAGAGGTAACTTGCAATTGGTGGGTTTACGGCGGGGGTCATTTGCCATTATCGTTACGAACATCACGTCCATAGGCTCCAAGGACTCTACTCTTGTCATCACCGCACCCTTCAGTCCTCTGTCCAGTTCGCGGGTTGGTACCCATCTGTACGAACAGATATTCTTTCGTTGGGATCTTTCCCACCAAGTCCTCCAGCTTCTGCCAGAAAATACGCTTCACTTTGGCGTCCTTGGTACAATCAGTTGCAGCATACACAACGACGAGATTAACTGCCTCGCATTTACTAGCCAGCTCAAAGCGCATAGACATAGGCCGCTCGTCAACGAACTGATGAGTGTACATAGACATACTGCGCAAAGTTTCCTTGACAGCTAGACCTACTCCGTACAGCCCTTTCGTGACAGCTGTTTATTTCTGACCTGAACAGAACATGCGATACCCTGCCGCGCGGAACGTCGTGCTGCCGGATCTCCGAGTTTCCTGCATGCCAATGAAGTCATAGCCGAATTGCCGTTACTTCGCCAGTACACGCTCGTCATGTCCGCACCCTCTCTTCCCCTTTACAGCCCGGGTATGCACATTGTAGGTCGCTACCGCCACAAGTGCCTCCTTTTGCCCCTTGCGAGCCTCTCGTGTTAAGTGATTTGCCGGCCGACGTGAGGCTCGCCCCCGCCTCCTTTTTTTCTTCTTATTTTTCTCTTTATTCATTAAGGCGAACACGGGTCTCCGTTCCGTAGCCCAGTCCGCGCCTTTGTTTCCGTTGGCTGGGCACAGTCGTCCCAGCCGATGCGGCACTCCCATCCTTCGTGTCGTGCGTGCATACCCACGCTGTGGCCAGCATCTCCACTCCCCCGGCTGTCCACGTAGCGCTCTCTGCTGTGGTGATGTACCCGTCCCGCCTGAGGGATGAAGTCCTTGGCGCCGGGGTTGAGAAGAAATAACACCACCACCCCAGGCGGCCCTTGAAGCGAGCAGGCCACCAGCCGGACAGCGCAAGGTTCTCTCTCTACCCAGCCCGAAACTCGATGCTCGTAGGACTTTCGCTAGACCGTTGTAGATCCTGGCGGGCTTCCTCGGCCCACCCCAAGGACGGGGCAGGCCGAAGGATCTAAGCAAGGTACTGGATACGTGGCAGCGTAGTATCTCTGTGGCGTAGTTTAGCAGGACCATAAATACATTGTCGAACCTGTTGTCTACTGTGTGGTAAGTGGCTTAGTTGATGAGGACCCACGTATGGAACGACACTACAACAAGTAACACATACTATATGCAGAATACTGGGTAGGCTGTCGTATGTGGTTCGATGGTTTGGTTTGGTACTGTAGATACTACCGTATAAAAAGATTGATTTCGGGTGTGTCATTACCTGACGAACGTCGTCGTAGGTCGTAAAGGATCGGTTACGGGTGTGTCATCACCTGACGAACGTCTTCGTAGGAGGTACACGTTCTCCCTTCGGAATGGCATGAGCGTAGCGTGTAAGAAGGAAGAGCCTTGTCGAAATACGTAGTCGGTTATTATTGGGTAGGTGTGAGCTGCCATTGGGACCATAGCTCAAGTGTACCTGTTAACAACCAAATATGTAGTTGTATAAGGAAAATAAGAGTGGAACATGCATATGAAGGTGACGCAAGAGAGCAGTTCTACAGACCGAAAAAGCAGGTAGTGTTTATGTAGTACATACAGTTGTTATGAGACATGAAGGCGACATGAGCGTGATATGCAACTGCGACAGTAAGCACTTCTTCAACGAACCGGAGCAACAGTAGGCACACGTCCTGCGTCACCTAAGGGTTCTACAACGAACGGAAACCTTTGTCGAACGCCGAACCAACTACGACAGTAATTTCTCAAGGAAAAATGTCTTCAACGAACTGTAGCAGTGGGCCTATCTAGGGCCGGCGTGAAACCCATACAACTCGAAGCGATTGGAGTAGTATTAATAGTAGAATTTTCCTCGCAAATGCGGATGTCACTGCTAACAACGGAAGGAACACCCTGGCAAGCACCAACGGTAGATCGAAAAGAACAGGATCCTTCGCTGAAGCGAAGGTCCACATAACCCAGAGAGGATGCAGGACAATCTGTCAGACCTTGGCACACGCCAAGGCACTAGGTTGCTGAAGGCGATGCAACACCCGACACTCGTCTTGGGGGAAGGAAACCCCACTCAAACACTGTACCAGTCCGCTCCCCACGCTTGAACTCAAAGCACCCGCCGGCAGACATGCAAGTACACGCACAACGGATGTTTGCTGAAAGTATTGAAATACGAAACGCCCGCGAACAACTCTAAATGAAGACCCCAGGCGCAGACCAAAGGCTGATGAACTGTGTATGGTGCTCTACCGAAAAACCACGGTGTCGCGCTCGCAGGTCGAAAAATCGACCCTGCCTCCACGTTCTGTCTCCACAGCTGGGAGATGGAGCGGTCAGACTTTACAGCGGGATTGAGCGCAGACCTGGACGGGGGGGTTGTCTTCGAAACGGACTCCCAAGATTCGCCAGAAGAGGGCGAGACAGAGGAGCCTTGACGAGTCTTCGTAGGTGTATGGAAGGCAGCACTAGCGGCAGCAGCAAAAGGTGCCGGCCACTCTGTAGAAGCAGCACCACCAGGAGCAGGTGCTGCCGTCTACCCGCCAGGAGCAGCGGACGCAGGAGGGGGATCAGCAGAAGCAGCACCAGAAAAAGCAGCACCAGCATGAGCGGCACCAGCAGGAGCGGCATCAGCAGGAGCGGCACGAGCAGGAGCAACGCCAGCACGAGGCTCAGCGGTATACGAAGAGGCAGCACCAGCGTGACGCGCGTCGTATGTTGTCTATATGTGTCCACGCACGCAAACAATCCAATGACCCGCGTCGGTTGTCATCTAATAGCCGGACTCTTCACGCCAAAGCAACGGAGATCAACGTTTAATTGGCCAGAAACAAATATAAAGTCCGTCTACTCGCGAAAAGTTCAAACCTTCCTCGAATCGTGTATCCCAATCTTGCGAACGTCTACCGAAACGCCCTCACAGCGACCGTCCACGGCCAACGAGTTTATACTTGTATTTCTATGTATCTGTTTGAGATCATCAATATTGGAATAACAACAGGAGCGTTTGCGCGCCCACTTGTTTACTCTACTTGTTTTGTTCACAATCAGCTTCCAGCTGAGCAAATCAATCAACACTACCTTGGCTTGGGGTCACCACACCATCAGATTCTTCGTCGTTCTTCTCTTCTTTTCGAAGCTTTCACGTAAGTCTGCCTGACAGCAACTCATCAAGCGTTTGCATCTCAATCCGTTATGTGTCTTGACCGGTCATCGGCTAGTGAGACTATAAGCGCACACCAGCTCCGAGCTGATACACGCTACTTACCCCAAGCATTATTAAAACCCGCACCGAACCGCGCCGCAAGATTTCCTATTTGATCTAACCGGACCGGATCGCGGGCCGTAGGAAAGCCATCGAAACCACACCGCACCGTGTGCATCAAAAAACGGTGCCGAGAACCTTTTCATCTGATATTTAACGGTGCGGTGATTTTGAAACCGTAGAAACCCCGCGGTTCCATCGGCTGCGGAACGGTACTACGAGTATAGGGCCCTTGTTTGTACAGTTCATGACGATTTATGTACGGTTTCGCGTCAAACGTGTTCTCCCTTACTTCGTTGATCATAAGATGGTACTTCATACATACGTTGTATGTTGGCGGACAGTCCAAACCACCGGTAGACTCCTCCGCATGCTCCCCGGAGTGTTGCGACTACGTTCCTGAACAGTCTCATTTTTTCCGGAGTCTTATTAATAGCTAGACTGTTTGCGCAGCCACTCAGTTTCCTGCGGATGATCGAAAATAAAAAATAAGATTGTTTGTCAGAACCAGAACTGGGATCAGAAATAAATGAGTATCTTTGAAACTTTTTTTAAAATAAAAAATCAGACTATTGTCCGCAGAGTTGGCAACATGGACGAACACAGTCAAATAAACGACTCTGCTGGCGATCCGAAAAACCGCTCAAAAAAGGCTTCCGGAAACTAGGAGGGACACCCTGACGCGTTTATTTAGCGGTCGGTATCTTTGACTGTCCCAGCAAGTAAATCGCGGGTTCCCGGCAAAAACCAAAAACAGCTCTTCGAGGCCTTGAGCAAACCCCCGTTTTATTGGAAACCTAAGGGGGGCATCTTCGTCTACCGGTGTTTTTTTACCGTCCCATCGTGTAGATCGCGGGTTTTCGGTAAACCTCAGAAGCAGTCGTTAGAGCCCTTCGCAACTTTCTCATATATATATATACAATCTTCTGGTGGAATGGAAAAAAAACAACTGCTCAAGAACGCTCTCGGAAAGCTGAGGGGAGCACCCTGAGGCGTTCACAGGAATTTTCCAAGTTCAAGATAAAAATATTGGACGTTTTTGAAGGGCTCTAAGAAATGTTTTGTTTTTGCCGGAAACGCGCGATTGTTTCTCGGCGGGACAATCAAAAACACCGGTAGGCGCCTCAGGACCCCCCCCCTAAGTTGTTAAAAATAGTTTGAGCAGTTTTGTTTCTCTTCGCCAGAGTGTCGCATTTTGACCGTTTTTCCATATATATATATTGCAAGTTCTGAGGACATAATTATCTAGTAGTGTTGGGTGTCGTACCGAAACTTTCAGTATATATATCGTTGAAAAACAAAATCGAACTAAAACATGCTTTGGCAGATGGCCTTTCTAAGTGACCCCGCGAAGATATCAATTCGCGACTATCTTCTCTTTACCCGCATGTATGTGCACTTTCAGTATATATATCGTTGAAAAACAAAATCGAACTAAAACATGCTTTGGCAGATGGCCTTTCTAAGTGACCCCGCGAAAATATCAATTCGCGACTATCTTCTCTTTATTTACCCGTTTACCCGCATGTATGTGCATTTATTGGCAGAAGGAGGAGGCAAGTCTGCGGAAGAGTGGTGGCACGACGTGCGTGGGAGTCTTGCGGGCTTCTTGACGACTATCAGAGCGGCTCCTTCGATAAACGTCGCTTATAAAGCTGCCTGGCGTTTGTGGGCGCAGTGGCGTTTTGTTGCTGAGCATGCAAGCTTGTAGTTGGGCATGGAGTTGGGATAGGAGAGGCGGTGGCGAGAGAGATCGCGAAGCCTACGGCGCGTCTGTATTTTTCTCGTGGAGCCAAAGCGTCGACGGTTGAAGGGGAAATTGGCACCTGTACTACTTTTCATCGCCAAGAGGGGACAGAATTAATTGCCGATTGAGCATTCTGTCATAAAATCCGTGAAGGCAGACATTGCGAGGGAGAATGTACTGAAGGAAGAATCCCAACGATTTAGGTCTCCAATTTCGTGGGTTATGCTGAAACAGGGATTGTAAATTGTTCCGAAGTGAGGGGGAAGGGGGTAAAGCGATGTGGATGATGCTATTGATAAAGGTTTCGTATTTAGTTTTGGGTCATGCGTCTGATAGCATACATACATCGACGGAGACATGTTAGATTGACGAGGGGAGATGTTTCCTTTTTCGGGTTATGGTACAGTTGCCAGCACCTGAATTGTTGTGCAGATTGGGAAGAAATTTAGTTCAAAGGCTCGAAAGGAGAAAAAGAGGTGCGGAGAACAAGTATTTTTTACGTAACCAGGAGCGACAAGAGAGGAGGAGGGTAATATTATTAAGAGTTTCAGTATATGATGCAGTGGCCGGAGAAATTCAGCCAGGACAGGGGACCAAATGGGGAAGAAGGAGAGTAAGAAATAATTAGTAATGTGGGGTTCGAGGGTGTGTTATGGGGAGGTAGGGTATGCATGTATAATTGGGATGTTCCCGACAGCTGCCCGTCAAGCAGTAAATGCGAAGTCAACCGACATCTAAATTATTACGGTGGACCATAGTTAACAGGACCTATGGTATACATAAAAACCTATATATTTAACCATTTTTACTAACAATATTTGGTCCTATTAACTATGGACCCCCGTAATACTACTCCTACTACTATTCCCACCACTGTTGTATACAAATATAATATCAGTACCAGGCCTGCTATGATAGACTATCACCTGTGCTGCCAGCAGGATAACATAATATCGGGCATGCCAACCCTACGAGTCGTATCTAGACTACTCTAGCACTGCAGCCCACTTTTACAAACCATATCGACACGAAGTCTTGTTGTTTTTCATGCACCTCCAGATGTCCACCAGGTATTATCGTCCGGCTGCCCGCTTTGCTTTTGGGGATTCCAGCAGTAGCAAGTAGCGGCCATCGGTAATGCTCATTTCGGGCAATTTCATAACAATGTTATTATACTGCCTTGAAAGAGGTTGAAAGCCGGGGTTCAGGCACCGGGGTCGTATTTGTAGTACTCGGGAGGCGTATCTTACGTGGAAAACCAGGGGTTTCCCAGGGGTTTCCAGAGACGGACGAGCTTGGTCTCAGTCTCCCGGTGCACAAAAGGAATTAAGCTGTTCTTCTTTTATCTCTAAGCAAACAACACACGTGAGTACCAACGAGTACCGACTTAATAGGTAGACCTGTCCAGGGATACAAAGCGTCCCGCCTGCTGATCTTGTAGAGGCGTCGTCGGCAGGACTCCCCGTATTTTTTGTATATAATACATGTATCTATACCCCCCGCAAGTACGTACTCCATTAGGTGCACCTGGTAAACTTGTGTACGTACTGGTATGCCATACTTTGAGCACTCCTAGTAAGTATAAAGTATAAGAATTTTGCTCAATTTGAAAATCATTTATGAGGTATGGTGCACTTTGGAGCAGCATTGGTATTATTACGGGGGTCCATAGTTAACAGGACTCATGGTACACAAAAAAAACTATATATTTCCGTATTTGTACTGCAAATATTTGGTCCTGTTTACTATGTTCCCCCGTAATAGCTCATCTTACAGACGTGCTCTCGCATCCTTCACGCACTTGACTGTTGTATGAGGCCTCCTGCGCCGGGCAGGAGGCCTCGTCTGGTGTTTCCCCCCGCTCTGAGTAGACTAGCGTATCACGTACTCTGCGCGGGGTTAGTACCTGTAAATGATCTGGGTATGCAAGCATAAGAATACTGTTGTATTATGTTTCTCTACCGTGGATCATTTAATGTAAGTATTGGATTGAATGAGGCCTCCTGCGCCGGCCTGTGGGCCCGCCCATACTTCGTTGAACCGCTATTATAGATTGTATCCCTAGTTGACCACTGGTCAGGGGCAGAGTTGTCCTTTCCTGCACACGCCGCAAGATCCTCTTCGAACTCCGGAGACAGTGGTAGCTCGCTAGCGTCCGCCCTTCCACTCGGGCGGCTCACATCACGAAGTGGTTCGGCGGCTCTGCCATCCGCAAATCGCTTGGCAGGTTCGCCGTCATACGCGCTGCGGAGAGGGAGAGATGGCCCCGGTCCCCTTCTTCTCTGACGACGGGGAAGAGGCACCCGGCGATTAAGCCTCCCTCAATCCGTTGTGCGGCAAAAATGTACGCCATAACCGACCGAAAAGCGCAAATCGCTGGGCAGTCCCGGTCTGCTAACACTACCACTGCCTCGCTATAGAGCCCCGAAGCGTCTTACCCAACTGAGGGTTGAATACCATGTCCTCAGACGCTGGGAGCTTTAGGATGTGCGACCCCATTGTAAACGAAATATCGTAACCCCTACGCATCGAATAGAATGCCATAGAATACAAGGCTATACATCGCGCCAGAGAAACACGCTCAGCCAGAGAACCGACCGCCTGTGCACGCTGGCCACTTGTGCGCGCGACCGCGTATCGCTTAGCAGATCTATGAGTGTGTGCTTCAACATCGGCGCGGCCCGATTGATATGAACCCCAGCCTGCTTATGTTCCTCAGATAATCTAGATACGAAGGTAAGGTACGAATCTACCGGATTCGAGCAAGGAATGCCTACCCGTCGGACGGGCTCCCATTCTTCTCCTACGCCGTTTTGTTTCGTCTACCTTCTCATCTTAGAGACAATACCTTATAAAACAGACTCGATCGCGCACCCTTAAGCCCACGAAGACCGCTCCAAGGACACCATCATCGCCCCTATGGCCCAGACCAGGGCAAGATATTTCATGCACCATCTTAGTGCATTTTCCTGGAGAGTCAAGAAGGGGGAGGAACTTAAAGGCATCGTCCGGAATAACTGTTTGCCACCCGCGGGACCCGGCCGGAACGCAGACGCGTCACATTCGTCGGCGTCGTTCTGTTTGGAAGAAAACACCAAAGGGAAAGGGGACCGCGAACTTCGTTGAGCGTTCGAAAACGTTCGAAACGGCAAACTATGTGCGCGCTACTATGAGATGGACGGAGGCCATCGCGCGATGGTCGCCGAAACGTGGGTAGTCGTTACCCCATCGTACGAAAGCCTAACTCTTACGCCTATCCCCCCAAACAAGGGCACTGCCAATTCGTGAGGCCAACATGCGATTTGCACCACTAAACGTACCCTTCGGCAGCCACTTGAGCCACCTCGATCGACCTAACTGTGCCACGCCGCACCAAAGGGAACCAATAGGCCTTAACATCAGGCGAAACGACAAGTGCGCGGGCCTTGCATTCCGCCAGACGTTGTACGATGTGTCTTGCCATGATTGGGAGTGGGAAACAAAACCCGAAGGCCGGGGCTATGGTACCCGGAACAATCGAAACGTCGCGCGCCAATACCTCGGTCTCCCCGTGAATGGGGATCGCAGAACCGACGCCGTGCATGCCTCCAGGTCTACTTTAAAAGGACCTATCTCGTCCCAGACCACTTGAACCGATACCGGCGTTATGCGGACGATGGCTTTTCGAGGCGGCCTCGAGATGGCATCCATGACCTTGTTCCCCGCCGTCGGGATCAACTTCGACGACAACCTCAAACCGTACTCCACTTGCAGCTCGAACGACTGCACCAGAAACGCGTGGGTCTCACGGTTTTTCGCCCACCCACGGTTAAAGGTACACACTACTGACGGGTTTTCCACGTCTATGAGCATTTCTCCCGCTGCAGCAGGTCCGGGTTGTCGCGTGCAAAACTGTCGAAGGAGATGATAGAGGCCACACCTCCCCTTCTGGTTGATATGATTCGACAACCAGTCTGGCGGGAACACTTCCCCGCGCGGGGAAGGTGCCCGAGGCCGTGTTCGCGACACCACCCCATGCGACGGATGACGCATCCGACGACCCTTTTCGTTACGACTGCTGTGCAGTGTCGCGCACGCTGCCACGGCCCCTCTGGCGAGGGAGGCGACAAATTCCGCACCTCACCCAAACATATCAGCCCTTGAATCTCGCGTAATGTCGGCAATGCATAAACCTGACTTCTCTAGGTCAGCGAGCACCGCAAACATAGCGTGCGTCCACAGCGATACCGGTCGAATAGCCACCGGTATGCTCAGGCGTTTGCTCGTGAGGCGCTGAGGCGTACGGAAGGACAGACATCCCGCGTGTAGGGCTGCCTGTACCAGCTGCCGCAGCGTATCCGGCTCGTTCTGTGGAACCCGGAAGGTGGCGGTGTCAAATTCGCACAACATGCCGGGATATTGCTGCAGCCTAGTCGGCCGGAAGTTGCACTTCTTGCCCGACAGAAACTGACCGCACAGGAATGACACCAACATCGCTACGTGTTTAGCCTCTCGCGCTGCCAGCCATTGCTTGCGCGCAGTTTACCCGTGGAAGGCGACACGTGTGCGTGACGTCGATCGAGGCGTTGGGGCCAACCGTCGGCGACCGTCTACAGCGCAACGTGGAGGAGAGGATGTGTGGATACCTATATATATATATATATAACTACACGGAATATTGTATAGCGCTAAACTAAACCCGCGAAAACGCGCGTGTACACATGTCGAGGTAATCGGTTCAACGTGGGGGCAGAATTCTGCCGCCCTTGGAAAAAAGTAAGTAATGCTTTACTAGCAAGCGCCAAAGCGAAGGTGTACATCCAGGCGGGTCATCGAGAAAACATGACGATTATACAGACACCGGTAACGCAACTCCGTGCGTATCTACGTAAATGCTAATGCAGTAACAGAAAGTTTGGATAACGAGTTACGTTGGTGTCTGAGTACGTTAGTACAGAAGCTTAAATTGTGGATAAAAAGTTGCGCCTGTACCGGCCCAGCAAATACGCTTAGGCCTACCGTGCGTTCGATAAATGTTCGGCACAAGTGAACCGACGGCCGTCATACGTAAGACCGAGATATCATCGTACTTCAATATGATTTCGAGTCAAACGAATCACCAAGCCCAGACCACGGAGTTTCTACGCCAAAGGTTTCGGTCGCAGCCACCTGACTTATGTGCTCTAAACCAGACAAATATAATCGTGAGCGGAGCAAAGTGAACGCAAGAAATAAACTATTTACGGCGAAACCAAGTGTTCGCCACCGCCTGTTCGAGAATCTTCGGCCTGAGCCCAGCGACTTAGCCGACATACGGCGGGGCTTCGACGGCAAAGTCCACGTCCGCAACCACTTGACTGATGTGCGCTGATAGCTACCAAATAATATCATGAGTCTATATGAAATAACCGTGGGAAACGACATATTTTTGGCCACACCAAGCGATCGCCAACGCCAGATTTTCATGCGTTGGCACGGACGCCGAAGCCCATAACTCACACAAGCTGTTCCGCAGCCGGGTCCGAGTGAAGAGACAAACCTAAGACCGTAAGTCAACGCTAGTGTCGAGCGCCGAAAGACCCCCGCCCCCGGACGCCGCCCGTTGGGGGGCGCCATCCCAACCGTAGAACCAGCGCACAGCGCCTTCTAGATTGCACGTCCGTCGTTGAGGTCCTGATCGATCTGGCGCTTGGTCAGGTCGCGCGTGCCGGGAAGTTCGTCGGTAAACACCCGCAAGGTTGCCCCCAAGGACACGGCAGGACAGCCGAAGCGCCTGAGCACAAACTGCCCCCTGGTGAGCATCCGCTCCAAACCAGCCTGTTCGGAGGGCAGTCCCATGTCGTGGGCGAGATCGGCTGCCGCACGCAAGGTGTACGCGAAATCGTACCACTTATACTCCCCTATAGAGTTCCTCCAGCTCCGCGACATATCCACGATAACTTGCCGGAGCTGTAGCCGAATCAACGATCGTAGCAGCGGGGAAAAACGACGATCGTACCGCGGGGTAAGGGGTAGGTAAGGCGAGAGCGCATCCGCGGCCGTGAAATACCCCACCGCGGCCCAACCACAAACGAGAGGTTATACAGCAGAATCGACACGTGTGCACCTACAGTTGCCGAGAGTGAGAGGGCACAGCAGCACCAGGCGCCGCGACATCATACACTCAATTCAGCAGTCGCAGCAACAATCGTGGCAGCGAGGGAACACAACGGTCGGAATCACGGGGTAAGGGGAGGGGAGGTAAGCCGAAATCACAATCACGGCTGTGCCATATACCACCGAAATATCACACACGCGGCTCGGACACAAAATGGGAGGATATACGGTAGTGTCGACGCGTATACGAGTACCAAAACGAGAGGGCACAGCGGTATCGAGCGAGCCGTGAGTGACAGGGCACCGCGGTACCAGAGCCCGCAGCATCATGCAGTACACCCCACCGTAAACGAGAAACAGCTATCATACCCTCCACTCCACCATCGAACGAGAGAATACAGCAGTATCGAAAGGGAGTGAGGGGGGACGACCGAACCAGACCCCGTAGGGTGATGTCCTCCACTCCAACGTCAAACGAGAGAATACAGCAGTATCGAGAGGGAGGGAGGGGGCACAACAGTACCAGACCCCGTAGGGTCATACCCTCCCCTCCACCGTCTAAACGAGAGAGTACAGCAGTATCGAGGGGGAGTGAGGGGGCTAAACAGTGCCAGACCCTGCAGGGTCATACCCTCTCCTCCACCGTCAAAGTGAGAGAATACAGCAGTATCGAGAGGGAGTGAGGGGGCACAACAGTACCAGACCCCGTAGGGTCATACCCTCCCCTCCACCGTCTAAACGAGCGAGTACAGCAGTATCGAGGGGGAGTGAGGGGGCTAAACAGTACCAGACCCCGCAGGGTCATACCCTCTCCTCCACCGTCAAAGTGAGAGAATACAGCAGTATCGAGAGGGTGTGAGGGGAAACAACAGTGGCAGACCCCGTAAGGTCGCACCCTCTCCTCCACCGCTATGAAGAGAGAGTACCACAGTCTCCACAGCCGAAAACGAGAGACAATACAACAGTCTACAGCAGTTTCGGGTGTGGGCCGCGAGAGAACGGGCACAGTCGTACCCGGCTCCAAATCATGATGCACTCTCTGCAGTCAAAACGCGAGGGAAGAGAGCAGTGAGTGAGGCAGAGCCGCGCCAGACCGCAGGCTCGTACTGTACCCAGCACGAGAGGGAAAATACAGTAGTATCGAGAGGGAGCCGTGATTGAGAGAGCACCTCCGGACCAGGCACCTCGCCATCAGACACTCGACTCCACAGACAACAGCGAGAGCACATACCGCCGTATTGGGTGACTCGCCGTATCGGGTAACTCGAGTACCCTCCGCGTACGCACGTCAATCAGCAACGAGTGAGAGGGCATTGCAGTATCGAACACAGAAGCATAGTACGCTCCACCCCACACAATCTCCGATACCAATCTGTGTCACAACGTACCCGATCTCCGATATCAATGTGTTTCATTGGTCGTCGGCTGTACGGCCAGCGGGCACGGCGTCGCTAGAATAGCCAACCTCGTTGACTCGAGTAAGCGGCAAACACACTCGTACCTCTGGGGTGTGTGTGGTAGTAGTGAGTCCGATCAGATCCTGATCATCCTTGCTCCTTATTTCCATGGTCGGCGGCATAACCTGCGGGGCCCCACTCGGACCAGCTCTGGTCCCAGGCTCGCTTCAGCAGAGGTACTCTCACCAGCGTTCGCCCCACCGGCGATCTCGACCGTCTCGGTTTGTGCCGCCGGTCCCTACGTTTCCGCAGCACCTGCCCCGTATCGTAGCTGACGCGCAGCGCCTCCCAAGCTCCCCACCTCAGATGCTCCGAGGAGAAGAACACAGTGCTCCGACTCCAGGAGGATGGCATGGGACCGAAGGTTTAGAATTTACCAGACCATGCCGCGTTTGCTTCAAGCTAGCGGTTCGGCCGGGACTCGCCGGCCTGGGGCCGACGCGATAGCAGACTATCGCCCCCCCGCCAGTTGTGTGGTTCGTTCCGACAACAGCTCGAGACCCGCTACCCCCCTACAGGCACCGACGTCGAGTTATTCGCTTGACCGATTCCCGCCCACTTCCTGATTGATATAATTCCAAGGAGCCACTTGTTCTCCGGTCTTCTCGGTTTGCATCGAAACCCCCGCATACCGGACATTATCTGGCCCCTTCCACCACGATGTAGCCCCCGGCAACCGACCTGGTTCTTCCACGCCATGTACGGCGTTTTCGAAGACCACCGAATCCCTCGGAGATACCGGTAACTCGGGGATTATTGCCGCTTTGTGGGGGTACAATTAGACGGCAGCCCCGCCAGTACGGCGGGTGACTCGTGACCACAGTTGACCAGGATATGCGCAGATCCCCCGCCCCCGTCAGCCTACCAGGCGCAGTACAACGCAACACGAGCCTGGAGGCCTCGGACCACAGGTACTGCACCTCCCAGAGAGTGAACTCCTGATGCACAGTCACCACAGACTCAAGCTGAAATCCCCATGGGTATCTTTGTCGAACCTCGATGACCCTACCGGAAACACGTCCATGACGACCTTTTCCCCAGCGACACTGGAAGCATTGCCATGCAAATTGACCCAGATTCCCTTCCGTGGACGCCACGTGACACTTCTATCAAGCGCCGCCTTTTCTCACTTCTTGGAAGGATACCGAGGCCAGTCTACGTTCGGAACTATAAGTCGCGCGACTTTCCCGCGAACGTTCAGCCAACGTTCTACAGTAGCACCAATGGCGCTCCTGTTCCCGGAGTGTCTGTGACCGAATATTCCTAACACTTCACGGTACCGCCCAAGATCGAGCGATAGAGGAACATCATGGCTTCTTCGGGCGCCACGACTTAAACTAGGCATCGGCTTCGAGACCAACCAACGCTAAAGGTTTGACCGGTTCTCCGCGACCACCTAGCTCGGACCCTGCAGACCTCTCGAACCGCTACCCACCGACCTTCTTCCCGCTCCCTAGATGCCAATCTGGCCCCGTGCAGGCCGTTTGGGGTCACACCCACCTAACCGCCGACTCTAACTGCCTACCCCGGCGACGCCGACCATTTAGGAATAGCACCCGCGCTTATCGCCATCATTTGAGACACGATTTCCTCCTTTTTTAACCTCCTCCTCGGTAACGCCGACAATTTTTTATTCGTAACCTCGCCTAGACACCATTCGAGACACCCTCTCCACCGGTCCCGCATACGAGCCTTATCGGTAAGGGTGGTCGTGACGCCCTCCCCTCCCTCCCCCCCACTGTGATTCCACCGCGCGTACTGCGCGCGTTCCATACCGAGCATCGACTTGGCGGGGTTTGCCTCTCCCTTCTTTATGTCCACGGATACCATTCCGCCCATCCCCGCTGCAACGACCATCTAGTCGACTTTCACAGTGACACCCCACTCGTGGACACATTCGACCCCTTCTCCGTCCCTATCCGTCGCCGGGCCTATTTCGGCCCACGAGATCGCCTGCCGGGTCGCTCGCCAGTTCCGGGAATCAAGGCGTCATCACTGGAGCTCCTCTTGGCATGGCGATCAGGCCGTCCATCGTCTCCCCACCATCCATCATTGGCGCCTCGGCATCGGTTCCTTCTCGTCCTTCACCGGAACTTCGTTTGTTCCTAGAGCCATCATCGCCCTGCCGCCGCCACTGGAAACCCTCGGACAGCTCTCGCCTATGGGGTTTACCACGCAACACCAGTAGCCACACCTTCAAGAGTATTGACCCCCCCGCCGCCGTGTGACATCTGCAGCCGCGCCTTCAAGGTCGCCGACCCCCCCCCGCCGCTGTGCGCCCACTTCGCGACCTAAGCTCCGCCGCGTCCGTTGCCACGGAGCACAGCCCCGGCCCACGCCTGGTCAGCCGCCTGCACTCCCCGTGCTGCCTCCAAAAGCCTTTAGCGAGACCACCCGCATCCTCATTTCGCAACGAGACGGCCGCTTTCTGCAAGAATCCATCGACTTCGATCGACGTCGACACCGTCTTCTTCACCGACTTCAACACCATCTACGACGCGTTCTACGACAGAGGTAGCACCCTTCCGCTAAACTGTTCTCTGAATGAAGGGGTTCCTTAACCCATAATCGCGAAAATCAATCTTGTTTGGAAAAATGACGTATTTGTATACTTGGGCCATATAATTCTTCATCGGGACGCTATTTGATTTTTCATGAAGTCGTTTTTCGGGTGAGGTAAGGAACTCCTGAAGTGAGGAGCCTCAGAAAAATATTTGGGTGGACCTCTATCGTCGAACACCTCGTACGCTCTACGCTCCGGAGCCCGCCGTCGAGCCTGAGGACGTTCAGTCAATATTGCCTCCGACCATATCGTCTGCACGGCCTTCATGCTGCATCTACGCTTCGTCTTATGGAGTTCACTATCGAGGCTGATGACGTCCCTCGTTGTTTCCTAGAGATTTATTTCCGCGTCGAGCATTTTACTACTACTACGGACTAGACGTACGAAACGTACGAACAATGCGCTAGGCCCCTATCTCTGACACCTTTCGATCCGTTCAATCGAGCTCCCGCTGCCTCAGCGTGCCGTGCACACGACTCTTGGCTGTGAACGACCCGCTGGCGTACGCCGTCCAGTCCGCTACACCAAAACACCCATGACACATCATCAGCGTCGATTACCTTGAACCTTCTGCGACCGGCGTCTGCAGCCGATTCGACGACAAACCAGCCCCTTTTATCGCAGCTATTTAACGCCTCCAGCGCCACCGTTGGCGTCGACCACTTCGGCTCCTTTATACTGATCGCTGCAGCTGCCGTGCTGGCTGGCCTACTCTTCCGTTGCCGACCCCAAACGGCTTAGCTGCCTCCAAAGGTCTCGCAGGTGGACCTTGTCCTGGCTTCACGACATCATGTCCTATTCTGTATTGACCCCCTCTTTCTTGCTGTTTAGGGTGTATCTGCTTTGGGATGAATGTCTTGGCGGCATACCGCGTGTTGCGAGTAGTCCTTCTCTTTTAGCCATTTCGGGTCTCGAATTATTGTCCCCCATTTCAGGCCATCGCGCTTCACTTTGCGCAGTTAAGCTGCCTGGGCCTCATATCATAAGTCCTCGTTTAGGCTGTTGACCCCGGCTACGTTCGGCTTTCTATTTTTCTCTTCACCCTTTGCCCGACGTGTTCCCTGGAAATATAGGTGCGTCCTGCCTTGCTTCAAGCTGAACGAATCTGTTTATGACGACTCCATTTTTATACGATAAATCTAACTTGTTTAGGTTGGAATATTCTTCTGCGTACTGCAGCAGTAACTCCTGTTGGTGTCCACTCTAAACTATACCTCCTGACGGTATCATGTTCTTGGCCGTGTTTCAGCTTGTTAGCGATTCTTAAACATTTCGCAGCACTGTTTCGGCTTCGGCGTTGTTTGCGTGCCTGACGCTCGTCGAACGACACCCAGCGACCCTGACACCTAAGCGTTTTTCGGTGCTCTTTCTACTCTAGCTTCCCGTGATTCCACGTGTTTGGCCCCTTTTTCGGCTTTCTGCCGTTTCTCCCGCCTTCCATCTTCTGTCCCAAAATTGGGTTTCTTCTTTCTCCGCATACTCACGACTGACTTCGGTACCCTCTGTGCCCTTGGTCCCACGGTAGGACCACCGCTTTCATTCGTAGGCAGCGCATTGCTTATTCGTATATATTTCGACTTTTAATCTATGGCTCAACGCTAGCCTCTCAAGTTCGACGTTTCGAACAGTGCTCTCATGAGTCTCAGAGTACATTGCTTTCTATTTTGCCTTTCGGCCATTCATTGGCGCATCTTCTGGCTATAGTGTGCTGCTTCTATAAATCACTGCCGGTGCCGCTCGCGTCCTCTCACGAGGACAGCTGTACTTCAGTTCAGTGACACCGCACATTTCGGGTGTATTGCCATTGTTCTTAGTTTGACTATTTTCGCGATGGCCACCGAATGGTGGTATTGTGCTTCCGGGGGGGGTTCGGGATTCTACTTGAACACACGATTGCCAATATGTGGTATTGTCCTCGGGGGATATTTCTGGTTTTTCTTCGAATGCATACCACCGTTTCGATCTGCCTCCTCTCTGTAAAGGCCGCTGACCCGTGGTGCTACCGAATTTCCACTTGGAGAGGTACTCGTACGGCCTGGTTTTCTTTTCCCCGAGAGTCTGTTGGACACGTGTCACATGTTCCCCGCTTTGGGTGCACATGCGGGACTTCCTACATATTCATTGCTTCTGCTTCAGTATGCAACGCGTTTCTTCCTGGCCGTTATGTCCCCGACATACCCACGCCTCCTACAATGTAGCCGCCGGAAGTAGTGTATCTGCGTGTCCAGCTATAGGGACGCACCCTGTGGTTAATGTCGAACCCGACGCCTTAGGCCTGCCCATCCAATTTTCTTCTCGACGATGTCTTGGGCGAATTGATTGTGGTTGAGTTAACTTTCTCTGTTAACTGTTTTTGTTCCCGCTACCACTTCGCCGTCCCAGAGTGGAAAATTGTTCACTCCCCTCACAGGCCTTATCAACCCCCCTGGTCATACTTCCAGGAACGCTAATGACCGTTCTGCCGTGCCCCCTCTGCTTTCTGTCCTTCGTGTGGTGTTCGCGTTTGCTTACCTCCAACACGTTTGCCATGATTCGATTTCCAGCCCTGCACTCGTATACTCCCGGGCCAGAATCGGCCCTTGACTTATGAGCCCTCACGCACAAGACCGTGCCCTGAGTTTCGATTCCTTGTTCTGCTTTCGTGTTGATATATCTTTTTCTTTCGTTTCGGGTCTTCTGTGCCCTTTTTCTGCATTGGTCCAAATGTTTCTTGTGTCCTTAATTCGACTCCTGTCATTTTTCGTTCTGGGTTTGGGACCCCTCTTTCTGCAGGCGGTCCTGACATTAACACTGCTCATGACGTGTTTTGGTCACACTACGGGATGTGGGAAAATCTTTGGCCTCATTTCGTTGATAAGAATAGCCCCATCTTCGACATCCTTCCCCATTTTGTTTTGGATGAACTTCGTTCTCATCGATCGATCGTCGTGTGGTCTGCATATATAACTATCCAGGGTGGGCTAATGTGATACGGAGTAGTGTTGGACTAATGAATGGCTGTTGCGTAGCCGTAGTATCAAAGCCCTGTCAAACCAGAAGGGTATTGTCGTGGCTCTGGAGTTTATTTTTAGTAGTACAATGGCGAGGATAGCCGATAGGAGAAGAGGAGACGAGCGCCCGAGAAAAATTCCTGCAACGAACACGTACAAATAGAGCAGAGTGATGATGTAGGGTTGCGGTTTCATACGCTGCATGACGGTTTCTGCACAGTTTGGTGTTAAAGTTCTCCCGCTTACTTAGTTGATAATTTCGCGTGCGTAGGTACCGTCTATCACAGATATGTGTATGCGTGTGTGTTCTTCACGTTATACCGGTTTTTCTACCCGTCGACATCCAGAACAGCCAGTTTCCGTACCGGTTGTTCAATTATACAGATATAAGCGCGGTGGTGACGAACTGACACGGAGATACTTCTGGAAAATGGTACGCAGCGAGCAGGGTAAATAATGCACTGCCATGTCATCGTACTCGATACGACAGGCAAGACATACAAATTTCCTGAAAGACAGAAAAGTCAAATTAAAGCTAAGGAAAGAACATCGCAACAGAAAAAAAAGTGTCGTGCCCCCCATAGGAGATGTAGCCAATAATGCCGAACGAGTACAAGTAATCGAAACCACACCACCACTACAAATAAACAGAGTAAGACTGAGAACTAAATAAAATAACAGGAAAACCGAAGCACAACAAAAAACACCGCCCAGGCAGACGCAGCAGTTTGCGGTACGATAACATAGGCTTTACCTAAAAGTCGGTCTGGTATCTTGCTGCCCTAGCTGCCGTCTCTTTGCTGCCTTAGTCAAAACCGTGCCCCACCCCCGGAGAGGACGCGACGGGAAATACAAAACAACCAGAGCAGGCTCGTCGTCCACACACGAAACACGCATGCATGAGCCAGGCACTGCACAAACCCTAACGTCAACAAGCGCTGAGTAGCGTGTGCATGCCATTGCGTTGATACTTGCTTCAAACCGTACAAGCTCTTGTTCTGTCTGTCTATCTTCCCCTAAAATTTACCCTCACCCTGAGGGAAATGCATGAACACGTTTTCCTCGTGGCCAGATCGCACGAAGGCCTGGTCAATGTCCAAACGGCACAAGTCAAGATCCAGCTCGAATGTTAACGCTGTCGACCAGCGAACACTCTAAACAGCAACAGGTGGCACAAACTACTCCCCTGAAAGTTCTTTGAGTTCGAGAGCTGAACCGTTTTCGAACAGGTACGGCCGGATATTCGTTGTAGCTCCAACGGTGGCTGAAGCCGTGGTAGCGGTGCTGGTGACTGGAGCGCCGATGGCGGTGACTGGAGCGGAGGTAGTGGCGACTGGAGCGGCGGTAGAGGCGGCAGTAACATGAAAGGCCGTGGCGGCGACTGAAGCGGCGGTAGCTGCATCAATTGCTAAAGCGGCGGTGGCGGCGACGGTGACTGAAGCGGTGGAGGCTGCGGCGGTGCATAGAGCGGCGGTGGCGGCAACTGGGGTGGTGCCGGTGGCGCCGGCAGTGACTGAAGCGACGATGGCGGCGGTAGTGACTGGAATGGCGGTGGCGGCAACAGGATCGGTGTTGGTGGCGGCACGTAGCAGAAACTGAAAACCGGTAATGTCGGCGCGACATCTGACCCCCCCCGCCGCTGGCGGGGCAGTTAATGGCAGGTTAGGCGCAAGGGGGCCGTCCATACCACGTCGCGGATGTATCAGACGCCGCCCATCGAGGACTTGACCACTTTCACGGCGGACGAGGGGTGGATCAAGCCCGTCTTGAGAAAAAAGCTTGGTACCGACGGACGTCGGATTGAGTGGTGCGATCTACCCGCATCATGCCTTCATGGATGAATGGCACCACCTGCAGACCCGGCATCTGCAAGAAGAGCACCTCGTTTGGTGACCGACACCCGGTGTTGGCCTCGGTCGCGGAGCGGTTGGCAGCCCGAGGCCAGCTTCCAGCCACAGACGGTAGCCATCGGCCCCGACATTTGGGATTCGGGCGAGGTCGACGCCCGGGAAGAGCCATCCAATCTCGCGACGAGCCGCATGGCCACCCTTCAACATTTGCCAGATCACGCTCTCGACAACCGCGATTTGTTGCGGCTCAACCGGAGGCTGTTCACTCTCAGGGGATCTTAGCGGCGTCGCAGGGGTCGACGACGTTGTGGCCGGTACACGTTCCTACGTTGTCCGTACGGAAGCAGAACGGTCGTCCCATGACGTTCCCGTCGGCCAAGAACTTCTGCAATTACGCGGTGGCCTCCGATGTTCTTATCATGCCGTACGGCTTAGGCATTGTCGACGAACATGATCAGGTAGTGGGACCCGCCCATGGACGCCTCGTAGGGGCCGGCCAGGTCGGTATGCACCGTCTCCACCGGCATCCCCGCGCGCAATGTTGTCCTCCGCGGCACCCCATCTCGCTCGACCTTTGCCTCTAAACATCCGACACCCGGTCGCAGCACTCCCGCCAGGGTGATACCGTGCTGCCCAGCCCTTTTCCTCAACAAATGTTCGTTTACATGGCCGGAGGAGACAAGAAAGTGATCAACATCAACGAAACTTGCAGTTTTATCAACAGTAAATAGGCGCTTACCCCCAGTCAGTACAGCTGCAGCAGTTATGCCTACGTTCCTCACCTCGAGGTCCTTCCAATCCGACTTGAGTGCTTGGTCTGCCGCATCATGAAGAGGGTTATGAAATCAATCCGAAGACACAGTGCCATCCTGGCCGTCCATTGGTTAGCATCTGTGAACACGTTCATGCCTGTATTCCTGCAGGCCGGCGGCGGATAGAGGTGTAATCCTTACCACTCCAGGATCTACACCTGGTTGCGATACCGATGACCCCACGCCTGCATCACCTGGAGCCGGTGGATAGGGGGGGTACTCCACATCGTGCATGACCGCAGTCGTATGGCCATAGACCCTGGCATCCCTACAATGACGGGACGGAGCACATCGGGTTTTCACTAACCAAGCATATTTTGCTTTCACTAAGAGCGAAGCGCCGGGGGGTCTCGGCGAGTCACGTGAAGGGTGAGCTGAATCGTACCAAGAACAGCTTGTAGGGCGGACTTGCATATGGACGAGAGCTTCAATGAATTGGTTAATTTCCCAGTGTGGCCAAATCCAGAGACAGTAATAAGGGTGTCATGTAACTGTCTCGTGGGTGCCTTACCATAAATACTACCTGGTACGTGATATGGCCGTTTCCCTTGTGTGAAGTCAAGGTTCTCCACCCCGCATAAGTAACCAAACCCGATCGCCAGCTGTGACGGATCGCCAAAACTCAAAACGAAAAAAACAGGACCTTGGTTGTCTAACTCACGTCGTGAGCGGCGGCATGTTTTGCTGTGTCGCTGTCAACCAACGCCAATTCAGGCTAAATATCACACATAGAGGGGGGGGGAGGGGGGGGCAAAAACCCGCAGGTACTACGCCGCTCACGATGGGTCGAAAACTGGGCTCCTGATATACTACGCCGTTAAAGGCGGACGGGAAACCATCCCCCGCTATGGGCGGAAAGGGGATGAGAATCAAACGACGAGGGCCCTGCCCTATCTACCTTAAACGGGAGAGCGGGGAGAAAGGGGAAGACCATGGACAGAGGTCTGAGAAGGCGGGGGTTGTGGAACGCCAGAGAAGGCAGACACAGCAATAAGTCCTGCAGTGGGGACCGGGCTCATTCGGGTCGCATACAAACCCGTGGGGGTTGAGCCACGGGGAAAGGTCAGGCAGCTGCCGAACAAATGTGCACCATGCTTGTCCATAGTAATGGTTTGCTGCGCTTGGGCCGGATGGAAATATAACAGGTAATACCCAATACCCTCCACCACGTATACCCCCGTCAATTATTCGTTGAAGTCGGTCTTCGTGGGCATGTTGAGGTTGAGACTACATCCTCCTGTTATCACCGTTTTATTTGCCATCGCCAATCAGAACCCTCGCCTTCTCAGGGGGGATCTCTACGCAGCCGTAGACATCCCTAGAATCGCTGGCAATGAGGTTTGTGGCCCCGTTATCGGAAACCGATAACTCACCACATGTTGATCCTTAGTAGCCCCCACAAAATGTCTCAAATGCCAGTCTAGCTTGCAAACGCCAACCCAGTTGCTCCTATGCTAGAAGCGCTCCACTCGACTCGCCTGTTGGCACTGAATGTGTCATCATAAGATGTAGGGCGCCCGTGGAAGTTGTACATTCTCGGGGAGAAGGCGCAGAGGAAGAAGGCGTGACATGGGTGGGAGGATGCTGAAGATGCTGGGGCGGCGGGGGCTGTGGTTGGTTCTGCTGCAGAGGCGGGGGCTGGTACTGCTGTAGTCGATTTTATTCGTAGAAGTGGCCCCCGTAGTCGTAGTAGTGGTAGTAGCTGTCATCCCCGACAGCGGCGGCAGCGTTAGGACCATAGCCATGCGGAGCGTCAGTGCAGGCGGCGGTGGTAGCGGCTGCGTTAATATTTGTTTGGCCGTATGAGTGCGACCACTGCTGCTGCCGATCAGGTGTTGCATACGAGGGGTGGGAGGCTCCGCCGGGGGCGGTACCCCGCGGGAAAGGTGGGACGGCACCAGGAGGCACGGGGTAGCATGGGTCCACTCGCCATGAGCATTCCTGATGCACATATCCCAACTCGTTGCAATGCTGGCATCGCCATGAAGCGGCGGCGATAGGGGGGGTACGAAAGCAAACCTCTCTACCTACCCCCAACTTCTTGTGCCCGACCACCCCAATACCTTCCTCTGCCCCCCATGCCACCAGGCCCTCTGCCTCCAGTGCCCCACTGCTGTAGCACTCCGCTCCGAGCCCCACCACCCCCACCGTTGGCGATCTTCTGCTGCTGTTGCTGTTGCTGTGGTGGTAGCTGCTGCTAGGGCTGCTGCTACGACTGCTGATGCTGCCGTGGTTGCTGCTTGTGTGGTTGCTGATGGTGCTGCTGCTGCTGTCCACCCTTGTTGTTGTTCCTCCTGCTCCTGCCGCGTCCGCCTCGTTCACGTCTCCCGCCACGTTGAGCACCCCGACTGGCCCGACCCGCGTCGGCAACAACAAAGGCGCTTCCCGTCCCGTTCCTCAACTTCTGCTCCCTCGACATCCCCATCGCCCCGTACGTGCTGAGCACCATATATTCAAGGACTTGATACGTCAACCCTGCATTGATGTGCAAAGTGCTCTTTTGCGCTCTAAAGGCAGGGGAAAAGTTGCGCCCAAAACGATGGTTAGCATCGATACCTGGAAATTCCTTTCCATGAGCACTATGCCTGCTCCTGAGTACACAGGCCCTTGAAGCATACTTGTTGGGGGGTTCCGTTCCCTATCCTTTATCGTGAACATATATCACTAACGAGTAAGACTGGTCTTTTCTGCGGTAGCCTGAGGTGTGTATACCTTTGGAAAGCGGACCCCCCCGCACTAGGACTATCTGCTGGAGATACCAGAGGGGCAACTGCGGGGCATGTGCTCTAACCCAGCAGCTTATTCAAGCCCGGCATGTCGTTTCCATCATGTCCTCCCGAAACTTTGCAGTCAACGCCTCGTTCGTCAGTCAACGCCTCGTTGCTCGATTCTGTCCGACCTACTTTGATGGGTAAACATGTTTCTATTGCCTCTAGGCCACCAGTCTCCCAAACAAATGCGTGAATGCATCTCTCAAATACCATGACCCTCTGCTGTACATTCTCCTGCTTGAAACAACCATCGAAAGGTGCGGGCTTAAAGCTGCTATGACTGACACGAAACACGCTTGCCTGTCTGGTAGAAATCACCTGTTGTTGAAGGAATGACTTTCGAATCTTGCAAGGGGCCGGCTCGGAGTAAGTTGCCGTTTCTCCTATAGCAGGCTCCTCGTCCTGGGCGTACGTACTCTTGCTTGCTGCCTCCTCTTGTAGACGGGTTGCGGTTGCATGCTCCTCGGCCGATGCCGCTCTCGACCCACATGTTCCTGAACGGCTTGTCGCTCTCCTTCTATAGCAAGGTCCTGAAATTTCTTGTCCTTGTTCTTCTATGGACAGAACCGAAACGGAGGATAGATCCATGGCGCACTCTGCGCCCGAGCTGTGGCACCGTGACTTATACGCCAAACAGCTAGCGTAAAGGGTCGCCTCGTGCCCCAGGTATGGTCGGGTAATATGCAGCTATCCCTCGCCATCAGGTGGAGGAAAAAAAGGTAAAAAATGACCATCAATGTTATAACGGCAAAGGGGCCTCTCAACCCTCTTCCACAGGGCTCTCTCTGTAAAGGCATCCACACATATGTTTTTACTATTAATCCGCGGAAACATAAAACACTGCAATCTCCGTACTTGAACCAATTTTGAGTCCCATAAAATCACACCAATCCGACGAATCAGACTATGGTACGAGAACGTTCCTCACCTCACCTCACATCAAGTCAACTAATGTAACATCACATCACATCCGTTGCACGACAAAATTTACCTGGTATTGTTCTTCCTTGACGCTTGGCCATACACTTCAAGGTCATGTGATTGGCGGGCATGCAGTGCTGGCATGTACTCGTCGTTCAGCGCAGTATTGACATTCCACGGCCTAGCCAAGCAATCCATGATGTGATATGTGAGTGTCGAAAACTGTTCGCTGTTTTTCCTACGGTGGCGTACTGGACAGAAGCAGGTAGGCAGGCAAGGTGTCAATGGCACCAGGTGCGGTCAGCCTTTAGTTTCCCTGGTGGGAAGTCGTTGCAAGGTACGCAGAGCTCGATTCCTGGGGTTTGTCGGCCTATATCACCGTTGCAAGGGTATACGCAGTGGAGGCTGGGGTCCATCGATTTATATGCCCTTCGTAGTGCTTATCCGACCAATGCTGCCGATCCCACCGCTCTCCGGGGCCCTTTGGACCACCTTCCAGCGATATAGTCGTAGGTTCTTTAACTTATCACCACTGCTACAGTCGTTGTCACTACCTAACTGTGGCCTTCATGTCTATCCTTCTGGTAATACTTTAGCAAGGGGGTATGGAATGCTTTGTATCAACCAGGGGGGGGGGTATTTCACATGCCCGATGTTCAGACTATAATAGGTTTCGTCCGGGCGTAGAGGGAGGGGACGGTGTCAGGTACCTCCCCACCCCCCTGTCGAGAGGATCGAAGTAGATTAAATTGACGGGAGGCTAAAACAACATCTTCGGCCACTCCTGCCACAACATAAGCATAGAGTAAAACTAACAACGGAAGGAAAGGACAGGCAAACCGAAGCACCATAAAAGCACCCTCCAGACAGCCGCAGCAGTTTGTGGCACAAGTAACACATACAGGTTTTCCTACTAGTCGGTTTGGCAGATTAAATTGACGGGAGGCTAAAACAACATCTTCGGCCACTCCTGCCACAACATAAGCATAGAGTAAAACTAACAACGGAAGGAAAGGACAGGCAAACCGAAGCACCATAAAAGCACCCTCCAGACAGCCGCAGCAGTTTGTGGCACAAGTAACACATACAGGTTTTCCTACTAGTCGGTTTGGCACCGTGTTACCCTGTCTGCCGCCTCCATCTTGCTTTAGCCAAACGTGGTTTCCCTACAACTGTTGCCCCCCGCCTCTCCATCGCCTTTGACGTCACCCATATAGCGGATGTGTGGCTCTTCCTACCCAGCTCTGCCTCATCTTCGTGCCGAACACAAACGACACAAAACGAAAGAAAAGAAAGAAGAAAAACGTATATATACGTAAGTCCGTTGTATCGGAAACAAACGAAGGAACCTTAAGAATAGACGGAAAGACAGAACGCAAAAGCAAGAAGCGACCACAACGACAGAAGCAAACACGAGCGGTTGTACTGTTGTAATATCCCTTTCGTGACCCCCTGGGGGGAGCTGCGACAAAAAATACAACAAAGCGAGCAATATTTGGTATATAAGCAAAACCTATAAAAACACCGAGAAAAACACGAAGAAAAACGGGCTCGCAACCCACAAAGACAGGCAGGCTTTACCTCGTATTCTAAGGATAAGAACGAAAGCGAAACAAATATGAGAAGGAAAACCAAAAACACCACAGCGTCACATTCGAAGCAGTCGCAGACGTTTGCGGTACGGGTAGCCTAGACTGGTTCTACCCACTAGTCGGCCTGGTACCTTGCTTCCATGTCGGCTGTCTTTTTCCTGCTTTCGTCAACCGCATTTCCCTACGGCTGTTGCTGCCCCCTCCCCCTCCTATTTCTCCGTGCTTCGTCTCGAAAGGGATGCGTGCCAACAATCACTTAACTAAGGCACGCAACAAAGGAGCACGCCCGCCCTCACTCCTTCTCATGCCCTTGGGCCTCACCCACAATGGATTCGTGGTGCTGTCTACTCAGATCCGCCTCATCCTTGCGCCACTTAGCCATAAACCGTTCGGCGGCATCGAGCACCCACCGGTACCACTCGCCCATTTCTTGGCTGCAACGGTCCTCACCGCCGTCTCAACTCCAAACATCAACGGGGAGTGTTCCGTGGACCCCTCGGTGGCTCGAAACGCAATAAGGTCTTCAACTTTTGATAGGCACCTATGCCAAGTCTAAGGCGGTCCGCTCCGTTTCCGACCCAACCCACCAGCCAGTGCCGCGAACAATACCCGACTGTGTAAACTCCTGCAAAGAAGAGCCGCCAGTTATGGATGGCCGTTTCGATGCTCTCGCATCGTGTCATCTTGAGGGCCTTCGCGTACGGGAGGATCGTGCAGTCGGCACGTTGTCTGCGCTGGAAGCCAATGACCCGTACAAGGACTCGGTGGTGCACCGATCGGAGCCTGGCGAAGTGCTAGGCACTGAGAGTCCACCTCACAAATACGTACAGTTGCGTCTCAATCACCTCGGACCTCAGCATGCAGACTTTCGGACTGGGCGAGGCCATCTTCATATCGTGCAACTCCGGGCCGAAACGTTTGAAGCATGCCGACACGAGACGAATCCGTCGTTGGATTTCGAGCGAAAGGTCTGCATTGTCGTGGATAGTGCCGCCGAGGTACAATAACTGGGTCGTATTTCTACCTCTGTCCAGCTGCTTCGATCCCAAGCGATGGAGCAGTGGATATCTGGTCCCGTGTTCGTAGCAGCATCGTCTCCGTCTTCTGTTCCGGCACCGTGATGTCAGCTGCTTCAAATAGACTCACGATTACAGTCACCATTTTAGCAAGTCATTGCGCCGACTTCTAGACAATCCCTGCGTCATCGGTATATAACATGGTCCACACTGCCCTTTGCACGCATGCCAAGTAAACATCTTCCCCGGCCACCACTCGTCCTCGAGGTGGACTAAATCCTCTCCCCTCACGATGCTCATCCTCGCTGAAGCATACTACGGCAGGACGGCGTGTATCACAGCAGCGAATAACACGCTGAACAGCAATGGCGACAGCACGCAGCCTTTCCAAAGGCCCTTCGTTATGTCAAACTATTATGAGTGTCTGCCATCATCCGTACGCACCGATCCCGCATGTCGTTGTGGAGCTGGCGGATAGCTGCGGCGATCTTCGCTGGTACGCCGACGTGTGAGTACCTGCCTCAGCAGCTCTCGGTCGCCAGAGCCGTGCGCTTTTGCAGATCACGTATACGAGGGGGGTTTGCTTGGAATCGCCGCACGACAAACATCATGACTACCCAAGCAGCACTGTTCCTCAGGAAGTATTATTCCTCGAGCCTCGCAGAGGGTAGACTCTGTAAAGATTCTCGTCTCAAACAGGAGCGAGGCACATCACATCGACATACAGCGTAGTCGGTGGGCGCTCACACCTTCGTATAGGTGGTTTCCTACGTAGAACCCGTATGCTGCAGCTTGGCACGCCTAGCAATACAGTAGCCATGATGGTAGCACAAGGCTCAGCAATGGCGAGCACAGAGCTGCAAAGGAGCGCGATAGTGGGATAGTAGTGCCGACGACATGGAAGCACGAAGTTCAAAAGGCAGGGAGCATAACTCCCTCTGGAGGCATTTGTATGTGGGGGAACAAAAAATAAGCATTGGTCTCAAGAAGGCTACGCTACCCGCCCCGCACGACCTCGATCCGCCCCAAAGATGTCAGGAGGCATGTCAACCAAGGCAAATCGTGCGCTGTCAAGGTTGTAGGGCCGAGTGTTACGTACTAAGTCCTCGTAGTTTGGTGTCAGTCAAGGAATTTCAAGGCAAAGTTTCTTTCTGTCAAGGGGTCAAAAGGCTGTCTTCTGACAATTGCGGTCCGCCGGTCGTCGCATGCCTGTGCACGATACCAACCTTGACGCCTTCGGCGAGCATGTTTTCACCGCAAATTAGTTGTGATTAGCTTCATGGGATTGACGGTGTTGGGATGAGTCGCACTCGGGCGTGCGCATGTGCTCGTGCTCTCGCGGTGCAGAATTCGTTGCGTGCGTTGTTTTCTGTTGCTGTTGCTCCCCCAACGACCTGACGTAGAACCTGACATTCTCCGAAATCTCCGGAAAACATGACAGTCCCGCCGACCAATCGGGCTTCGAAGCGAAGCAATCGCGGGTCGGGCTTCCCAAAGCTTTGCTTGTGGAGACTTCGCGCCTTGAAGGTGAGTTAAGCGCGAGAAAGGTGTCGGCGGCCCAGAGTGATGTATTCCCTTCTTGGTCGGTCGTAGGCATAAGGGAGGCATGTTCAGCTTCGCCGTCGATTGCGAAGCCTTTCATCTTTAATACGCTTGATCGAAATTCGTAGACGCCTGCCAGAATTATCCACGTGTGACACCTCACTCCCCACTTGTCGTATACGATACCCCGGCATAGAAACCTGGAGGTTGCGCGAGAGTGTTCCGTGTCGTGGATGTCACCTCGCCAGCAGAAGTGCCGGCCGGCGGAATTGTCTCAATGGTACTACTGGCCTGTATCGTGCAGGGGGTCGCATTCCCCGGCGATTGTTGAGGCAGCCATACAGCACACCGCGCACGCCGTACGTACGTGAACGATTCTTGTCGCTCTCACGAGTACCCATATTTATTTATACCAGGTACGTAGTGGAGTGTAGAACGCGTCCTCCCTGTCATCCCAGGTAGCAGCAGTATACGAGTACGAGTATACTCCATCAAGAGTTTCCCTCCCAGTTATAGTAATTCGTCGTAACAAGCTGCTGCTGCTGCTGCTGCTGCTGCTGCTGCCGCCGCTGCTGCCGCCGCTACTGCTGCACATACTCCGCCAGAAAAGGGCACCGCTCCCCTGTCGAGACCGAACCGTATCCGCTGTGTTGCCGTGCTCTTACTTAGGAGCATGGTCAAGGCGATGTCTGAGCACTGGACATACCCCCATCTTGATAGAAGAAGGAAGCCGTTGGCAAGCATCCCGACCGAGTGCCCGCTGTTGCCTGCAGACAGTATCAGTATAATGTACCACATCTGGTCCCGGTATGAAACAGAGTACCGCCGTAGGTTAACCAAAAGAGTTGTTAATATTTCTCTGATGGAATATTTTGTGAGAGAAGCGCGCCATTTTTATATTTTCGAGAGGAAGTCGGGAGCTTGAACATGACCGTAACCAAACAGGAAGTGGATGAAAGTACTCAGTATTAAATGGTTTGCCAGCAAGCAAGGAAGGGCTGGGTTTGTAACATGCCCGGTGCACTGCCGTACATACGCACACGGACTGCGTTGTATTGTGGCGATGAGTTACTTTGAGAACTACAACAACAATAACAACAACAATAACAACAACAACAGCAACAACAACAATAACAACAATAACAATAACAATAACAATAACAATAACAACAACTATTGATACTAATATTAGTAGCAGTACTACTGCAGTCTGTGGCTGTTGCTGCTGTACTGTTGTTGTATCATACCAGGTACCTGGTACGGGTACCACGCAAAATCCTATGTCCCTGCATAAAAGGACCTTTTATATACTAATATTCATTCCAAACGATGGTATACCGGTATTTACTGCTGTATTTGTATTCTGGTTGGCTGGTTGAATTGGCAGACTTTCGCACGCACGACAAACCCCGGTGCAGGTATGAGTATTATAGTGCAGGTCGCGGTATAGGGCAGTCTTTCGACCTGAAAGTTGCTACTTTGTATTGATAATAATCCGTACGTATTCAAACTTCACTGCTACATACCGCTTGGCCCGTCAAAACAGGCGTGCACCAAGTTTGCTTACAGCAGTTCACGTCCATGGTAGTATTTGTGGTAAGAGACTACTGCTGTAGTGCAACAGCGATAGTTGTATCCGTCTGCTCGTACTCGTGCGGCTAACCAGGTCTTCACTGCGTACAAACTCGCACCAGGTACAGCAGTATATGTGTATGACGCAGCATCAACAAACAGCAGTGTTGAGTGCTCTTGGTGTGAGTCTATAGCAGCGCTTGGTCTTTTGATATGGATCCAGCCTCTCTCATCCAAGCCGCGCACCAGTGCGCTAAGGTAGTATTAATTGGGCTGTGACGGTAATGATACGGTGCGTTGTCCATGGTCACGGGTGTCAGAGGGTCTTGAAAAATCGACAAACTACCGACCGAGAAAAACATTTTTTCGGTTATCGGTTCACTACACTGACTGCACAAGCATCATATTGCTGCGCGCGCGCGCTGCCCCGCAAAGCGTGCCGAGAGAAACAGGCTGCAAGTAACGGAGAGGTATGATACGATCTACGGGCGTTCATAAACAACTACCATGTATGTGCGAGTGCGCATGCCGACAATCTATTGCCGGGAAGATACTGTATTACGGGGGACCATAAAGAATAGGACAAGCATTGATAGTAAAAAAAGCGGAATATGTACCAGTAGGTTTTTGTGTGTACCGTAGGTCCTATTCAATATGATCCCCGTAGTAGTAATCACGACTAGATATGCTCAGTAAAATATTCGAACACATGGGGGTTTGTGGGTACGAGGTACGATGAGTCCTGATCACTATTGTCCCCCGCTATAGTGGCGTTCGACAACATTATATTACCAAAGCGACAGGCAGATGCGACAATATTTCGAACCTGACTCTCCCGTGGAGGTGGTGCCGCGTCAAAAAAATTGACGCCCCGCAAGCAAACGTTGCAATCCACGAATAATCGCTGCTACGAGTATGGCTCGAGTGCCCGGGAGTGACGTCCGGGCGGCCCGGTGTTGTGGTTCGCCCGCCGGCTGTTCACCGGGCCTCTATGCGGCTCTTTTGCCATGTTCGCCGGGGGCTATGTGCTGCGTACGGCGATCCAGCTGTGATCTATTGCCGTGGTTGCGTACGTGATCGCTGACCAGTGATACGCGCTGAATTGTTGACTTTCGTATTTTCTCGCTGTTTTTATTTTTTCGGCCCCAACTTTAGATTTCGGGAATGGGTTATATATGGAGAGAGCGAGCTTTTGGGGGGGCCAAAATCGCCCTGTTTTGTTTTTGTTGTTTCCTTTAGTTTTTTAAGGCATGTTAGAACAGGTCATGAAACTATTGAAATACCGATCGCCGCCCATCAAAACAGTGATTTTTATAATTTCTGTCTGCGACCGAACGCCGATCTCCGATTTCAGTATGTAGCGCTCCTCTCACATACGGTACGAGATGGGGGGATGGTGCTCGGTTTCGTGGCATTTCGAGCTCTGTTTCGGGCTCTGGACTACCCATCTGTGGCGTCCGGTCGTTTTCAAACAGGCTTGGTTTTGGGAAGTACCCGCGTCTGCGGTCCTCATTTTGCGAAGCGCCGACCTCGACCGACACAGCTCTGCTTGGCGTGGTCTCCCTCATACCGTACATTCTACGAGGTTTCGCTGATCAACGAACGGCAGAGCCTTCCGCTACGGTTACATTTGTAATAGTCCCCCTCTGCTTGCCATGCGCAGAACCATTCTTTTCACGCAGATTCCGCCCGTCAAATGGGCACCTGCATAATAAGCGGCGGCGATTGGGGGGGAGGGGGGGTTACGCTGTTTTTCCTTTCGGTGTCCTTTCATGTTCCAAGCAGGCGGTTTCCTTGGGTTTTGTTCTCGTTCCGAGCAGGTGCTGCCTTACCTTGCGGTGCTTAGGAGTCGACGTTTCGGTCAGCCATGTCAGGACTTCCGCCCCAGGAGGATGGGTGAGACGACCCCGGCGGTGGGTGCCGTTTTTTGTTTTTCAAGGGAAACGCTCACACGCGGGAAACGCGGTAACAGCACAAGAACGCAATAATCTACACGACGATTATCGGCACCATACGAGATAGGTTAGCATTATAGGCGGTAAGTACATGTGAAATGGAACCCAGGAAAAAAAACGCAAGCATTGCCGTGCGGTCGAAACGGGTGGAGAAGCTCGTGGATTTTACGTGCTCCTCGTGGCTCCGCTCCTACCGCGCTGCTGGGGATTTTCCACTCCCACCGAAAGCTGCAGTGCCCTCCTTAGCCAACGACGTGTCCGTCGGAACCGCGTGCTGCAAGAGGAGCGATAGCCGAAAAATGGTGCCAGATATCAAGTATCCGTAGGAAAACGAATAAAACTCGTTTTGGACGAAATATGAAACCTAATATACCTGGTATGTATTTATAATTTCGACAGAAACAAACCAAGCTTTTTTTTCGAACGGGAAGAAGACCCGACCCGTGTGTTTCAACTGAACGAAAGCGACATAACTCGTGTTTTTCGCTTAGTACTCGTAGTCCTTACGATGACAGATGTCGACTGTCCCTCAACCTTCCCCAGAAAAATCGGATCACGGAAAACCCCACCCGCCCCCTCTCCGCTTCGTTTTGTTTGTTTTGCGGGCATTTCTGCCGCCTCCGCGCCGCGACAGCGATGGCGCGATCGAGGTGAAGAGGGGTGGTGGGGGTGGTGGCAGTGTGCCCTGGCATCGACGGCAGTATGCCTACATGGCTCGGTGAGTGCAGAAACAGGAGCTCCGCCGGTCCAGCTCACTAACTTCAACTTCAACTCGAAGCCTACACTTACAGGCGCACGCGCATATACATATATATATATATATGCAAGGGCTCCGCATGGGTGCCTGCCGGCACCCATGCTCCGGATAGGAAAATATACCTCAGTGCCAAAAGTCGTGTGAATACTTTCAAGCAAGTTGACATAAATACTGCACCATCCGACCTTGATGCGAACGGGATCAGGGCAATGCCAAATGGTGCAGGGAAAAGGCAATGCCGAGTGTCAGTTCTCAGTTTTTGTATATGTCTCACTCGAATTATAGACCAACTTTTATACCATTTTTTTTTAAGGTTATTATTGCTATCTTTTTCAGCCATCTACTCTGAAGTCCAAAAATCAGAACCGTCTACCAGGTATTATTTATGGGCCAGGAAATCATCGATAATATGGAGTTCAGTTGCTGCTGGCGGGGGCCGAAACAAGCTCAGTTCTGAGAGGTCTCTCTTATACTCTCAAAACTGAGATTACTTTGATGATGTTGTTTACGATAGCATTTTTTGCTGCCCTTTTTCTGCCCAGTTGCCAAGTACCCAATACCCACGCCGATATCACACCCCTATATACGGCGAGCTGTGCCTACTTCCAACGGCGCTTGTGCACAAGAGATGAAAGCGATAGCAGCAGCAGCAGCAGCAGCAGCACAACATGCAAAATGGCAGCAACAGCAGCAGCAGGAGTAGTAGCAGGCATCGCTGCTGCTGCGGTTGGTTGCTGCAGCTGCTGCTGTGCAGACCCAGCCCCAAAACCAGCAGCCGCACAACAGCAGCAGCGGTACGTACGTCATCGCAG
Organism: Nereocystis luetkeana; assembly: GCA_031213475.1. NCBI lineage: Eukaryota > Phaeophyceae > Laminariales > Laminariaceae > Nereocystis > Nereocystis luetkeana. The sequence continues at coordinate 8,218,198 of JARUPZ010000026.1, read as the reverse complement.
CAGACAACAACTTGCAGTATACGCCCAAATTACTGGGAGAACAGGACGTGTACTGTATGCGCATTATCGCACTCAACCCTGAGAACAGTCAGTAATCGAGATACTGCGAGTGTGAGCAGTATCGAACACCTGATAACTGATACCTGATATCGGTCGGCAATACAGAACAACCGCAAAGTACGACATGGGCAGTATTCTCTCATAGCGTAAATACCAAAATATTCATGTTGGATATACGTGTAGCACACGCAGCAGTATACGTACAGCAGCACAAAACTCCGACATACTGCGAGTACTTGCAGTCCGAGCAAGCAGTTTCCAACCCTCGATTACCTCCAGTAGTGCTCACCGAAGCAACTGGACGCGTTAGTCAACAGGAAAATGGTACCCAGCCGAACATCATATATATATATATATATATTCACCTGGAACGAAGGATCGTATATTTAAAGCGGGTCCGTATCTCCTATTTACTAGTAAATAAAGGCCTCGCATCTGGACGGGATACGATTATTTTCTGAAAGTGAAAAACGTATGCTGTGTATGATATCCTCCGATGCGATTGGTCGGTTTTTCTTATCGAACTCACAACACTCGGCCGACTTGTCAACAACCTTCATTCAATTCGACCGGCGAAAACAAAGCTTTGTACGTACATATTCGAAGTAGAACTCCTCTGAACTACTGTACTGCTGCCTGTAGTTGTTAGCACTGGTATTCCAACGCGCCTCACTCAGCAGTAGTAGTGGGAAGTCCGAGCATGTACGGCCACCTGTACGATGCTCTCCGATGTGATTGGTTGTTTTTTCTTATCGAACTGACAACACTCGGCCGAATTCCTACTCCCCAACAACCTCCATTCCATTCTACCGGCGAAAACAGAAGACGTGCCGAGTTATCAAAATTTATTTTAAAAAAACACCAACAAAGCAAAATTACCGGGATTTGCAACGCGACCTGGTACCAAGAACGGCGCGATACCCCGAGAAGGCGCGTGTAGTCGTCCGGCGAAGAGAGAGGGGCAAGGGAAGGCAGCCAACGAGAAAGGCAGGGCCGAGGGGTTCGAACAGGCCGATGGCGGCGGCCCGCAAAGCAAGGCGGTCGGTAGAAAGCGGTAGCATCAGCAAGACCGAGAGATGGAATCTCGGAGAGAAAGAAGCTACTGTAAGATGAAGCCTGTCACAAGAAGCTCTTCGCAGAGCAACAACGCCTAAACAAATTTCCAGGACCAAAGAAAATGGAACGTCCGTGTCTCCTTTCCCCAGCAACTACCTCTCAAGTTCGGGGTCGCCGCGCTCGTCGGTGGCGCGAGACTCCGAGACGCGCGCACGGGAGGACACCCGTCCGAGCTTGGCGAGCGCGACCCTCGAGGGCAGCGGTCGAAAAAGCAAGCACGAAGGCAGGGAAGCGAAGGCGTCCGGAGTCCCGGACAAAGTTGAAGACAAAATCGGAATTTTAGGCTTCGCTCACAGGGGCTGAGAAGGCGGAGAAGGATAATATATATATATATTTATCGGTACATAACCAGGCCATGGAATTAGACGCATGCTACGGTGGAGGAGCTCGGTGTGTCACAAAATAACAAGGATTTAGGAAGACGTGTACGCTAAGCCCCACGGGCGATTAGGTGGCCTAGGCCCGTGTCGAAAGCGTTTGTAATAGTATCGCGGTACCGGGCAGTGAGTTCAGTTTAGGCCCCTCCATCATTTAGACATATCTAGGCCACAAACGTGGCGCGTCTACCGTTCCACCACGAGTTCACAGCTTTTCCTTTTCCCTCAAATTGGGTTGTTGGGTAAGGCATAGAGCTCCTCAAGATAGGGTTCTCGGAAAAATTGAGATTTTACCTACCCCTAGAACCGAAACACGCCTCCGGCCTTCGTCGGCGGTATCTTCGGTCTCACGCTTGCCCCAAGGACACAAGTTTGACACCAATGATCATATCAGCCATCTTTGTACTACGATTAGTATTCATATTACTGTAGTGGAGCTTTGCCCTTGCCCCGCTCACAGCGTTTCCCCCATTCTGCTTATACTCTCGTCTGTAGTAGAAGGGTTCCCTTCCCCCCACGCACAAGTATTTTCCCCTTCTCTGCAAATACCCTGCCAAAGTGCTAAGAACACCCATACTCAACCAACCCGAAACCAAAAGCATGCGCCCGTAACGGTTGCCGCTCGATTTTCTCGGGGGGGGGGGGTTGTTTCTCGTTTGGTTGCGTTTGTTTTCCAGAGCGGTCCGAAAGAGGGTTTCGATGCTGGCGGAGGCGCCGAAGGGGGACGGGGATGGTGATGGCGAGATCTCCGGAGATGCCGCAGACGCGGACGGCGAAAGGTACGGCGTCACAGATTTCCGATCGATCGCTCGGTGGAAGTTCGCGGCGCGGCCGTTCCTGGCGCCGGAGGAGCAGGCCAAGATGACCATCGGGGTGAGTGTCTGACTGGTTCGTCGGTTAAAGTAGTTGGCTGGTTAGCCAGTTGGTCGACCGATTGGTGCGGTAGTGGGGTGCTTGATGGCTTAATTGTGAGTATGGTTCGTTGGTTGAATAATTGCTTGGGCTGTTACTCGATTGGCTGATTCATCGGTTGATTGGCTCTTTGATTGGTTGATCGATTGGTTGATCTGGTTGGTTGGTTGGTTTATTGATTGATTGGGTGAGTGCATGAGTGTAACAACCGCCTCCAGCAATTGAATGAATCGAGGGAGGCACTGTTCCATCTGTTCGGTGTGCTTGTTGTGCTTGTTTTGCTTGTTTTTTCTTGATTCGCTTGTTTCGCTTCTTTTCCTGTTTAGCTTGGCTTGCTTCTTCCCTTTTTTTGTTTTGGTTTTCGCCGTTTTTGCCGTTTTTGCCTTTTTTGCGTGATTTTTTGTTCATCATACGCGTTTGCTCGATTGTCTTGCTTCGGTTGTCGTTGTTTTCTCTTGCACCAAGCCTGCCGCCGTGTGTTTCCCGGCGACACAACCTGGGCATCAAACCGAGAGGCATGCCCCCCCCCTCACCCCTTCCTTCTGTGGGATACCGAGCTATTTTTGTCGCCTTACCGAGTTTTTATGGTCACCAACGGGTGCGGTTTCCGCCGATGGGGAGACTGTCCTTTAAGTCCTCGACAGGGTCGCGTCGTTTTTGGCGTTTATATTCGAAAAACGTTGTACTGAGTGCCCTGGCCCCCTGTTCCCCGGCTTTGCTGTCTCTGAGAGTGGCTACACCGGAAATTGAATTCACTCATCGAAGCTGCCATCATTATGCAAGTCCGCCTCACCAGCGGTTCCTGGTAGGATGCAGCTCACTATTCATGCGACTCGCCGGAACACCTCGCGGGGCTTCGCGCTTGGCGCAAGCAGTGTCTGCCTGGTCGGCGAAAACCCGACGTGCTCCGTCCCGGCGTTCTGGGCATACGAGAGTCTATGGTAATACAACTACGACCATGCATGATATCGAGTACACCCCCCCCCCCCCGCCGTTTCCTTTCGCACTTGGTGCTGAGACGATGCCTTCGTGCAACGCCCTCGCTGCACCTTTTACGTCAGCTTCTGGTGGTAGTAGCAGTAGTATTACGGGGGACCATAGTTAATAGGACCTATGGTATACATAAAAGCCTATACGTTTAACCATTTTTACTAACAATATTTGGTCCTATTAACTATGGTCCCCCGTAATAGTGGTGGCGTTGATGGTGTTGGTATTGATGATGGTGATGATGGTTGATGACGATCATGGTGATGATGGTGATGATGGTTGATGACAATGATGATGCTGCCGGTGATGACGATGGCGACATACACGATGGGAGGAGGGTCGTCAATGATGACGATGCAACCGTGATGGTGACGGGGTGCTGGTGATGCATGCCTAAAAACGCTTTTGTGTTTTTCGATCGTTGCTCCTGTCCGGAATGGTTGGCAGGTTCTGCACGTGAAGGTTGTCGAGGCCAGAGGCCTCATGGCGGCGGACATGTCCGGGAAGAGTGACCCCTACGTGAAACTCAGCCTCACCGGAAGGTATACGGTCATCAAACACAGCAGCAGTAGCAGCAGCAGCAGCAGCAGCGGTAGTAGTAGCAGCAGTGGCAGCGGCTGTAGGGACAGCACCAGCCATCAACCACGCGAGTCTAAGAGCGCTGTCCCCACGACAACCCCTTTCGCCCGCTCAAGCAACGTCACCCTAGAGAAACCCACGTTATCGGCATTTTTGTATTGGTCGTTTTTTTCACGTGTACTACCACTGCAGCGAAAGCTTTGTTTGCGGACTATCTCCGTGCAGCATGAAGCCGTGCCGGCCCTGCAAATGCTGAGCACAAGGGTAGTCCGAGCGCGGGGAGGAAGTAGAGGAGTGAGGGCGGGTAGGGAAGGGGGTGGAGGGGACGCTGCAACCCGTTCTGACGTCTTCGCTTGAGTTTGACGTGCTCCGGCCATGCTGATGCACGAAGAATGCCAACTTTATAGTCGGTGTTTCTTGTCCTTGGTCGCGTCATTCACGGGTGTGGATACCCCACGCTGCTGCTGCTGCTGGTGGTACTAGTACTGCTGATGTTGGTGCTGTTGGTGTCGGTACTGCTAGGGGTGGTGATGATGCGGCAATTGATTTGGTTTTCCTCCGTATCGCCTCGCTTCCCGTGATCCTTTGTTCTCGATCAAAACCAAACCCCCCGCTCGCAGGCTGGCATTGTGGAAACCCTTATCAACCGCCCTGCCCATGCCTGGTCAATGACCAAAAGACTTGAGGCAAGCAACAAATAAATACGCCCCCCCCCCCCCTACGCCCCCCCCTCTCTATATGGACAATAGGTGGGATTGTCGTCGGTTGGCAACAACACTGCAAAACATGCCGCTCACTACGTGAGCTAGGCAAGCAGTGTTCCGTTTTCGTTTTTGTTTGTTTTGGCGGTCGGCCACAGCTGGCGATCGAGTTATAGATCATTCGTGCGGGGTGCAGAAACCTTTGCTCCGCACTAGGGGAATGGTCGTATCGCGCAGTGCTTATGGTAAGGCACCCACGAGGCAGTTACATAGTACTCCCATTGCTGTCTCTCGAAGTGGCCACACCGGATGTTAAACTGACCCATTAAAGCTGTCATCCACGTGCAAGCCCGCCTCATACGCGGTTTTTAGTAGGATGCAGCTCACCCCTCTTGCGACTCGCCGGACACCTCACGGCGCTTCGCTCTTGGTGCAAGCAATGTCTGATTCGGACGGTGAGAAACCCGTCCCGGCTTTGTAGGGATGCGAGAGTCTCTATTCACGCGACTACGGCCATGCATGATAAGGAAGTACGCCGCCCCCCCCCTCACGCTCGCTACCTCCACGCTACCTCAAAATACCCATCGCCCTCAACGATCCGCTCGAGGGAACGCGATGCGTTGTCTCTACGCCCCTAACTGGGAAAAAATATTGTCGGGTAGGCGAAAATTTACTACTATTAATATTTGATTTGGTTTCTTTACGAGCTCTCGGTCGAGCCATCCACATCACCCTTACCGGGCAGGAGTAAACTTTGGCTTGATAGAAACCCTTAGATTTTGTTGTCAGGGTCTTGGTTGAGTCGACCCCCCCCCCCCCCTCCCTCGCCGGATGCTCTCCCAGGCACCTGTCACACGGCCAGGAATGGTCAGAGGGGCTAAGGATAGCGGACCGGACGGAGATAATCAAGTGCTCGCTCGACCCATCGTGGAACGAGGCGTTCAGTCTGCCCGTTCGAAGGTGATGGGGTGGGAAAAAGGAGGAATGGCTGGTGAATGTTGGGGTAGCTCCCGCCAACTGTTGTCATTGGGCACGTTCTTATTATCAGCACTGCTACCGTCGATGGCGAGGAGATACTGCAGGCGGCGAGCAACACATTCTAGAGTCCGTCTCCTCGGAGGCAATGGCGTGGAAAACAGGATGGCTGCCTGTGATTGGTTGGCCATGCTCCTGCTTCTTTTAGTGCTGTTGAAAAATATCGTTGTGAAGGCCGTGAAGGAATCGGTCTTCCGATTCGAAAGAAGTGGGGCGGAAGGGGAGGCCTGGCTGTGATTTGGCTGAACGGCGGCTTCCGCCGATTCGTCTAAGTTGGCAGTATTTATCATTAACCTGAAAAAGAGGGTTGGCTGGTATCGGCTGGCCAGTTCCTGTAAACGAAGTTTATTGGGGGCTGCTCAAATTCAACAGCCTTGATCGTGAGGATTCGGCCTATCCTTTCAAAGGTGGGGGGGGGAGTGGAGGACGGGCTAAAATTGGTGTTGATGTTGTAGGCGGGAGCAGTGTTGCCCGTTTTTCTGCTTCCTGCGGCAGTTGGCGATAGGAGTCGCAGGGCCCATTTTCTCTGCTCCCCTCTAGTCTACCGTTCCCTACCGGGCGAACGGTGCGCGGTGACCTTCGCCGGTCAGTTGAGCGCTTCGCCCGCCCTATAACCAAGCCAATCAGAAAGTATGCGTGGATGACTCCTCCGTTTTCATCATGTACCACGAGGAGCTATGCCTTCGACCATTGCCCTACCCTCGCGAGCGATGCTCTTTTCGGGCGGGTGCCTTATTTGTCTGAGCTTTTTAGAGGTGGTGCCTTATTGTCTGAGCCTTTCCTGCTCTTAACATTGCTAACCGGTGGTTTCTCGCATGAGGAGTCCAGTCGGTCAGAAACCATTTGCCTCAGAAGGAAGAAAACGCGCAAACCCCTACTGTGGGGTGTTTATTACGCTTACCCTCACGCTACCCCGTGCCTTTTGCTAAACCCTCACCCGGTGACCATACCGCGGGCGTCACAACCCTACCCCGAACGCCGACCCCAACGCTCTCATCCACGACGACGGTAACGGCAACGAAAACGGCAACGGTAACATTCTGGGGGCTACGTGACACAGGGCGGGCGCGGTCTTGAGGGTGGAGGTGTGGGACTGGGACCGCTCTTCCACGGACGACCCTCTCGGGCACTTTGAGGTCAAAGTGGGCGAGGAGCTCTTCTCCAAGAAGGTGGGCGGTGGTGGTGGGGATTGTGGTGGTGGTTGTGGTGGTGTTGGTGTTGGTGGTGGGTGCTCATCAGAACGATCGGGTGGGTCGATGGTAATTTACGAATTTCTCGGTACCATATCCAAACGGGTGATGTGTCTGACCGCAATGTCTGTGATTCTAAATTATCTGACCGAGACTATGAGATCCGTTTGATCCCCATGTCAGAGTCCGAACGGGGCTTATGTTCCCGCTCAGAGTACGTCTGATCGGCTTTAATAATATTTGTTGTGGTGTAATAGTAGCAGTAGATAAACCACCCAAACGTTAGATGCGACAATGACAAAACGGAATGCCAGGTGCGCGCAAAAATGCATCTAGGCTACAACATGGTATACCTGTCTTCTCCAGGTAGTTATCTTCTAGAAAATGATACCTGTTATCATGCTGTTCTTACGACGAAGGCGAGTTTCTTATTTACTCGCCACCATTTGTTTAGGGATCTGTTTCGGGCTGGCTGGAGCCGTTTTTCTTACTCGTACGACGTCCACCCACAGGAGTAGGCATACCGGTTTTCGTCTTTTTTTTTTCAGAAACAAATTCAATATATTTTTGGGCTGGCTGAAGCCAAAAATCTGAAGCGTCGCAGGTATACCAGTTTGTTTTTGGCTCTTTTTCACAAACCCTCAAATTCGATTTTTTCTTGTTTGCAGGGGCTTGTTTCGGGTTGGCTCAAGCCGATTTTCCGGAGTGTACGATACGACGTCCACCTAGTAGATATACCTGGTACCGTTTTTAGGCCCTTTTCACAAACTCCAAATTCACCTTGACAACATCCATCATCCATCATCGCAAGACGCCGCAGACCGTCCGCCCAGTCCGACGCACCCAGCGTCCGCCCACACAGCACAGCGAGCGCAGAGAGTCGCCGCGCGACTGCTTGCGTCGCAAATGAGACCGGTCCCCCTGCTGTGCTCTCAACCATAGCACCTCTGCGGGATGTCGAGAATTCCTCGTGGTTGCATCGATGCCAGACGCAGTGTGCCCCATGTACCCACACCAGTAGCATGTTGGTAGATAGCATCGTCAGTAAGGGGTAGACAACGCCAACAGGATCAATCCCCAGGCGCAGCAACAATGGAGCGAGGGCGACTGCGGGGCGTAGCTAGAACACAGCGGCGGACCATCGCGGAGAGATAGGTACGCCCCGCAGAGTCGGTTGCGGTGCTGCTGCTGTAGGCCTGCTCGAAACCCCCCGAACTGCGTTTTGGCCTCCGCGTTGTGCTCTGCGGCACTCGTCTGTACTTTTGTGCGACGAGAGTGTCTTCGGCGCTGCGTTTTGGGCCTCCGTGTTGTGTGCTGCTGCACTCGTGTTGCCTGTGCTGGATGACCGCAGCTCGCCGTTACACTGACATCGTTTGCGGTGCTGTATTTTGACTCTACGGTCGAGTTTTTTCGGCGCGTGGTTTTCGACTCCGCCTTGTGATGGTTTTTGTCTTCTGCGCTCGTGTCGGTTGTGTTGGATTTTGTTGTGTACGAGAAGGGCAATGTTATGCTACGTGGCTCGTGTACACGTCTACAGTCGCCCTGTGTGCGTACGAGTACGATGTGATAGGTATGTACATGCGTATGTGAACACTCGCGTACAACGTACCGGAAATGCTGCTCTGCTGTTTCGCTCTCTGCCCACATTCTAATGACGCACACCCATCAGGAACACGCGCTGGATGGAGTTGATTGAGGCTCACATGTACCTTCCACGAACGCACACAAGTCGACGGCAGTGACGAATATCCTCCTGGCGCGAGTTCCAAGCGACAGCCATGTCATCTTATACTGTATAGCATGGTGTTATATGCCATACTATCTTGTACTGTATAGCATGGTGCGATATGCCTTACTATCCTATACTGTATAGCATGGTGTGATATGATGATGGCGTAGTCTATGGGGCTAGCGTTTCAACATTCGACAATCACGCTTTCAGCAGTATGGTGATAACCTGTGGACGAAGCGCACAGGGAGGGTGATAAGCCGCCGTCTCGCGCTAATACTATCGAGGAACCACCTCTCCTCCTCGAATGCACGCCGGTTCCGTGACCCCCCCCTGGGAAAACTGAACCCAAAATTTCAGGACCAGCAGCTTCAAACAACAATGGTTGGATCACCTCCTCTGTGGTAGCGGACAAGGGTAATACTTTTCCGGTCTCCACCCTACACACGCCCATGTCATGTTGAAATCGTCACCTTCCGGCCCTCCCCCCGCCCTAAAAGCGAGCGCGCGGCGAGCTGGTTTATACACTCTTCCGACGCTTATCCCGTCCCAAGAAATGAGCTCGGCAACGTTGAAGCGGGACCTGCTCCGGTCTTGTCACGACCCTGAACACGCCCACAAAAAAACAAAGGAAGTGTGGCGAAAAAGCTCATCGACCACGGCAAGTTGAAGGTTTAACGTCTTCCTACCGTATTCTTCCCAACAAAGGCCTACCACGACAGTCTGGAGTTGAACTCCTTCCGACCTTAGCCCCCCCCCACCCCACCGTCCTTCGCCCTCCGAAACACGCCAACTTATATCCGTGTCAACTGGACAGCCGATGGACATGTGGTACGTGCTCAACGCGCCCGATTGCATGGAGCTGGCTGCGTCGACCCTCTCAAAGCGCGACTTGTCTGCACGGCCATCCGCGGGTTTCCAGGAACAAGAAGGCGAAGCTAAGGATGGGGCCGAGGATGAAGCGGTGAGGATATTATTATTGTGTGATGCGTGCAAGCTTTTGCCTATCCGACGATGAACATAAGGGGAGAAGGTTGAGGGTGGTGGTGTTATCGGTGTCGGAGGTGGTAGACGAGACGCGCGCTGGCTCTGACAGCTCGTACGAGTTCCATTCGCCCTTCGCTTGGTTTCGTGAACAGTTCTCGGAAGGACGTCTCCTTGAACCGGGAAACTGTAAACGATCCATTCCACTGTTGGTTGTAAGCTAAGAATCGGTAAATTATGAGGAAGGCCCAAGGGTCCGGGGAGGTCACAACAACACGGGGGCAACAGGGATGGGGCTAGGACAAAAGCTCACGATTATTTGTTTTTTTCAGCCGGTCACGGGGTGAGGGGTGCAGTCATGCCTATACAGTGCGCCAGGGAAGAGAGTCATGCCATGGGAGGATATACACTCATGCCTTTACAGTGCGGTAGCTGGGGGGTAGGGGGGGTGTACTCGATATCATGTCGTATGGCCATGGACCCTCGCATCCCTGTATACCAGGACGGAGCACTTTGCGTTTTCGCCGACTAGGCAGACAATGCTTGCACCAAGATCTAAGCGCCGTGAAGTTTTCGACGAGTCGCCCGAAGGGAGAGCTGCATCCTACTAAGAACCGCTTGTGAGGCGGACTTGTATATGGAGGACAGCTTCAATTAGGGGGGGGGGGGGGGGGGGTGTACTCGATACCATGCATGGCCGTAGTCCTATGACCATAGACCCTCGGGGGGGGGGGACTGAAGCTTCGTTATTTCCCCCAACGAGAACGATGTTAATATGTACAGTATATATTCTGGTGTATTTCCCAATACTCAGCATAGCTGTTCGTCGGAGATTCCGCTCTTTTACTCTTAGTGAACGAACCCGCCGCATGAGCCGTTTTTGGTTTCGGTCCTCGACAGCGTGCATGCGAGCCTACCGCAGGGAGACTCTGTCCATTTCAGCGCCATACAACAGCGCCCCTGCCCACGGACGTCGAACACCTACACACCCCCCTGGACATTCCATTTTTCGGTGATTCACCGCTTCGTTTTTTTTCAACACTGTCGCACCTCGTTGCAATTCGATTCGAGTCGACGGAAGAAGAAAGGGACGAGGTCTTCTCATGTTAAAACTGCCTTCCAAGTCAAAACCCGTGGTGGGGAGGAGGGAGAAGAGCCTATGATACTTTGTGACCCCGGATCTGTGTGACGACTACATTCTTACGGGGGACCATAGTTAACAGGACCAAATATTGTTAGTAAAAATGGTTAAATATGTAGGTTTTTGTGCATACATAGATCCTCTTAACTATGGTCCCCCGTAATAGGAAGGAGAGACAACAGAAGGGGCGAAGGCAATCAATGGGATAGAAAATAATTTATAAAAATAGAATGTGTTGATAAGAGTTTTATTGTCGTCGCGTTATTTCTAGTTTGTTGTTTTGGTGGGCTCTCGGGCTCACTAACGCCCCAGGCCCGATACTGCTGTACACGGAGCTGGAAGCGAGTTAAGACCCGAAACAGCGGAACAAGCAGGCCACCACCAGCGTCGCGATCTTGAGTATGATAAAACCAAAAATCCTTCCACTATTTTTTGTTCTCCGGGTAGTTGCCGTATCGGCAGCCCTCCGAGGGCCAACACTCCCGACCGTCGAGTTGTAGCTAAAACGGCCGGGCCCGACCGCGACTGAATGAACGCGCAGCGGCTTTTCTGGTGCTACGGCACTGCTGTGCGCAGGATCCGTGTGCCGGTTCGGGGCAGACAACTTTCTCGTTCCTAACGCGTGCACCGGCCCGGTGCGATAGATACAGCAGTGGAGCCTCCTCGGGGATAAACACCGCGGTATCAAAACGCTGCGACCAAACAAACGGTCGCAGCTGAACGGGTGTCCTGGGGCCACTCGGAGTAGCGCGCAACCTCGCGCGCCCGAAGCGCATATGTCCCGGACTTTGGTTCGCCCCCCTGTGATGATGCGATAACTACGATGTCCGTGCGGGAATCGGGCGAAGAAGCAATTTCGTTCTCGCCTTGTTTTACCGCCGATGTGTCGCGAAAAGTCCTACATGTGCGATAGCTCGCATTCTTAGGGCAGTCGGTTTCCGAGGAGGCCGTTTTCGACAGGGGGGTTGTCAAAGGAGGCGGTTTCATGAGTGGGCGGGATTCAAACTAGGCGGTTGATTTTCTGAGGAGATGGTTTCTGATGAGGCGCTTTCCGCGTTTTCGGGTAGGGCGGTTTCCCAATGTAGGTGAATTTCAGGAGGGGGCGGTTGGTTTCCGAGGAAATGGTTTCTGATGAGATGGTTTCCCGTTAAGAAGTTTCTGATTAGGCGGTTCCCGAAGAGCCGGCTTCCGAATCGACGGCATTCGAACCGGCGGTTTCCGATCAAGCAGTTTCTGATAGCGTTGTTTGCTATGAAGCAGTTTCCGAATAGGCGGTTTCCGAGAAGAGGGGCTCCGAGGAGGCGGTTGCTGCAGCGACGGTTTCCTATGGAAACATTTCCGAGTAGGCGGTTTCCGGTAAAGCGGTTTCCGAATACCAGGTAGGTGGTTTCCGAATAGATTGCACTTCCGATGAGACGTGCCCGTTACCGGGGTGTATTTGTCCCAGACCCCTGGGAGCAGCCAGCTAGCTACAGGATTGCCGGTAGCTGCTGTAGCTCCGAGGTGGTGGCAAAGGAGACCTGGTCCGATGTTCCGTGACTGAGATGTACCTGGTACTCGATAAGAGAGATGTACTCGATGTCATGCATGGCCGTAGTCGTATGACCATAGACCCTCGCATCCCTGCAATGCCGGGACGGAGCATGTCGGGTTTTCACCGACCAGGCAGACATCGATTGCTTGCACCAAGCGCGAAGCGCCGTGAGGTGTCCGGCGAGTCACGTATAGGGTGAGCTGCATCCCACTATTAATAAGAACCGCTTTTGAGGCGGACTTGCGCATGGATGACAGCTTCAATGAGTTGATTTAATATCCGGTGTAAGCAATTCCAGAGACAGCAATGGGAGTACTATGTAACTGCCTCTTGGGTGGCTTACCTTGACTGAGGGGTAGAGTGTTGGAACCGTTTGCACTTGCGCTCGTTCGACATGGCAGGAAATGTCACCTCACGGTGGGATGGACGAAGCAGGGACGGAGTCGGAGGGCAGCGCCGAGGGTGTCCCCGACGCTGAAGGTGAGGGTGTGAGTTTTGTTCCCTGTTTGTGCCCACGTTTTCCGCAGAACAACCTACAGAAAACAAACACTGGCAATGGAAACCACCAAAGATATTTTACGTTTGAGCGGTTTTTGTTTTTGCCATACGTCTATTCGCCCACGTTTGTCACAGAACCTCCAGAAAACAAATATGGGCATTTAAAACCACTGCCAACACGCATCTCATATTTTGCAATACTACAGTAGCTGATGTATAGCTGTGTACTTAGCCCTATACACATGTGGTACCAATACGCGGCTTTATTGGTCTCTCTGCGTGTTCTGCCCTAGACGTTTGTCGTTTGGGTGGTCGCGGTGGCCGCTGCTTGTTGTGGGGCCTAAATCTGCATCCCCGCTCCGCTCCCGCCTTCCAAGTTCTGACTCTCCTCACCCCACCGGTAGATTTTGTTTTTCGCGGAATTTCTAGCGTTTAGTTTCGCGAAGCTTAGCGTCACGCCGTTTCGAGAGCGCCGCAGCAGCAGTAGTCCGAAAGGCAAACCGCGGCACTTTGGCATTTTGTCAAGCGAGGAAGGAACGCCGTGAAAAACGATGCCGTCACCTTCTTATTTTGTTTTGGCTTTCTCCTGTGGCTGGGTAGAGCTGCGGATGGCCGGGTGTAACGGCCGTGAGGATGCGTTCTACGAAAGGAGTGGTAGCACTTCTTTTTTTTTCGTTTTGAGGCAAACGTTGATACTGTCGGGGGGTCCTTAAGGGCACCGAGGAACTACCCCAACACCGTTACAATTTTTTTTCTTAATGACGTATTTTGTATCTATGTCTAGAGGCCATGGAAATGTATATTTTTTCGTTTGCATTTTCTATCCCTTTTGCTATATTCGCGCTCTTCTTTGCTCTCTCCTTTCTAGTGATACCCGGAACTCAAATGCGGGGGCACAGTGCAGGCTCTCCCCCCCCCCCCCACTACGTACGGTGCGTGCCTTGCAGTGTCCATCGCGAGAAGAAACCGGCCCTTCCTTCCCTCGTCGACTGGCATCGTTTTTAAAAATTGTTTTCTTGAAGTCGGTTTTCGGGTGAGGGTGTAGAGCGTTTCAGTGGAGGAGCCTAGAAGCCTACGGTTGACACACCCCTATCGCACGCAGCAGCCCGTCCGTCCTTCCGTCCGTGGTGGCACCCGAACCGATGGTTGGTGCTTGTTGCAGACCCGCGGGGGGAGGGGGGGGTGCGGGACAAATGCGCGGTCGGTGCGCATCATCGGAGGGGTGAAAGAATGCTCCGGCATCTGTCCACTCACCCTTTGCCCCGACTAGCGCGGTATATGCCATTCTGGACGTTATTATAAGGACCGCTTGGCCTTGATGGTGTCATCTATTACGGGGGGCCATAGTTAATAGGACCTATGGTGCGCTTAAAAACCTATAAACTTAACATTTTTTACGAACAATATTTGGTCCTATTAACTATGGTCCCCCGTGATAAGCGATGCTTATGTATGTCCACCCCTCGTGGACGAAGAGGGTACTACAGTAGAACTCGAGTTGATGTGGCGCAATGGCGTACTGCTCAAAAACGCTCGTTCCTTGTAGGGGGGGGGGGGGGGGGGGGGGTGAACACCGGCGCCATGAAGGACGCGGTCGGCCACAGATACGTAAGCCTTCACGTGCAGCTGCTTTATCTGCTCATAGCGTGAGCAGTGCCCCCCCCCCGCCCTCAGGCCGCCCGTCCCACCGGGCAACAGCCCCAACAATGACGCGTGGTGGCATCCTACATCTTGCAGCAGTGCACCCCCACCCCACCTCCCTCAAATTGACGAACGATGGCAGCCCACGTTTCTATCCAAGAGCGTGGGCTGAATTCCACTCATCAGCGTGGGCTGTTAGCCCGATAACTCATCCTTCGCCGGGCGACAGAGTCCCGGCAATGACGGACGACGAGAGCCTACTCTTTCTCCTCATGGTGGGGAGCGCGCGACCCCAACTCCCCCCTCGCCGGAGTCCTGGCGATGATGCACGATGAGCGCTCACAATTCCTGACTCGGAAGGAATTGCTGCTAACCAATCTCCTATCATGGGGAGGGAGGAGGGGGCCGGGAAGGGAGGGACACGTTCAACCCCCCCGTGCCGCACGCTCCTCCGTCCACTTCATGCCAGAGTTGGTAATCCAAGTCCTCAACTCCTGTGACAAGATAAACTCCTTGAAACATTACCCCTCAATGTACCAAATCACATCACCCCCCCCCTCCCCCCTATATTATATATACGGTGTTTATATATATATATATATATATATATACATATGTGTTATATGTATATATTGCTTGGGTTGGCGTCGTTTGGCGACGACGCTGTAAAAACACGCCTCCCACTTCGTGAGCTAGACAGCCAGGGTACCATTTTTTTATTTTTGGTTTGACGGTCACCACGACCGAAGGTCGGGTTAGATCCCTGTTGTGCGGGGGAAACCTTCACTACGTACCAGGGGGGTGACGCTGTAAAACAGGCCTCTCGCGTGAGTTAGACAGCCAGGGTACCGTTATTTTTGTTTTTCTGGTTTGGCGGTTACCACGGCTGGCGGCCGAGTTAGATCATGGTTGTACGGGGAGAAACTTCACTCCATACAAGGGGGATAATCGTATCACGTAGTGTGTATATGGCGAGGCATCCAAGAGGCAGTTGCAGAGTAAACCCATAGCTGTCTCTGGAAATTAGCCACACCAGAATTTTAAGCAGTTCATTGATGCTGTCATCCATATGCAAGATAATCCGTCTCTGAAGTGGTCATTAGTAGGATGCAGCTCACCCTCCATGCGACGCATCCAAGACCTCACGGCGCTTCGCGCTTGGTGCAAGCGATGTTTGCCTGGTCGGTGAAAACCCGAAGTGCTCCGTCCCGGAATTGTAGGGATGCGAGGGTCTATGGTCACACGATTACGGCCATGCATGACAATGAGTACACCCCCCCCCGCACCCCGCACCCCCCCCCCCACCCCCCCCGCACCCCCCCCCGCACCCTCGCCAGCTATCCCTCATTCGGCACCCCTCCCCCGACGTGTGCATGCCTCATCGCAGAGGGATGGAGCGCCCGATGGAGCGACCTTCGCCTCGGGGTCGGCTCCAGCGCCTTCGCTCGTGCCTTACAATGGAAATCCTCCCTGAGCGCGAGCATCGATGACAGCGCTGACGGGCCCGAGCACTCCCATGGGTAAGCCAGCCCCGACAACTGGGATGAAGCACCTAACGAAACAATAAATGTACCAACACGAGGGGCGAAGGGATGCGAAGAGACGTGACATACTGGCAGGCAGGCAGACAGGCAGACAGCAAGACAGACAGACAGACGTGTGGATGTCTGCGAAGAACGATGTCGGAGTGCAATCGCATCAACACGCGGAGACCAGCGCGCGGCACCGCACCCGTGGGTCGTCTGCAAGCCCCACCATTTATGTACCTATTGCTGTTTATCCGAAAAACCCAATCTTGGTACCTATTGCTGTTTATTCGAAAACCCCAATCTTGGTGGGGTCGGTGGGGTAGGCAATCAGCCCCTTTAGGCCAAACTGCAGTCCCGTTTTTGGGGGGAAAACACTCAAATTATGAGTAGTTTGCCCCCACACCGGGACTGCAGTAGTCCTAAAAAGGTCAATGAAGGGGCCACCGAAGGTGCGACCTTTCACCGCCCCGTCTGCCTTGTGCTTTAAGGTCAGAGTCCCGCCATCTCCCGCGTCCCTCGCTCTGCAGACCTTACAAGCAGCCGCGGCTCTACAACCTCACTTCCTGCAACAGCGTGCGATCTATCGTAGGTGGTGGTAAGTATGTGAACATGGGATACACGAAGGAGACCCCAGACGTGCTGTGTGTTTTTGCCCCTTCCGCTTGCTGCGATGACATTCCGGCGGCATGCCCCGCTCCGTCGCCCGTTTTTCCGTTCCACAGGCCTGACGAGCAGTCGCGGTTCTGCGAGGCGTGCATCGTTCTTCGGCGCAAGACCTTCGGGGAGGTGGGGCGGGCGACAGGCCGACTTCGGTCCGTGCCTCAATCGTCTGTCGTGTGGGAAGAGACGGAAATCTATTAGAATCCTTGCGTAGGAGCACCACTAGATTGGAAACGAGGAGGGCGGGGGCGGGGGGGAGAGAGGATAGAGGCGTAAGTCCGTGCAGTCATGGGGGGTACGAGTTGTTATATGGTAGTGGTGTGGATGTGATTGGAAACGCAACCGTTAGTGTCTCTATTTGTCAGCTTCTGCATCTCTTCTATCAGTATCCCCCTCCCCCCCTGCCCCCCCCCGTACATATTACAAATAGGTTCGGTTGGCCTCGGTTGGCAACGATACTGTAAAAACTGCCGCTATCTACGTGAGATAGACTACCAGGGTACCGTTTTTGTTTTCGTCGGTTGGTCACAGCTGGCGATCGAGTTATGCTGTTGTAGTTCAGTTGTGCGGGGGCGAGAGCCTTTATTCCGCGCAAGGGAGATGATCGCATCACGTAGTGTGTATATGGTAAGGCACACACGAGGCAGTCACAGTAGTACCCCCATTGCTGTCGCTGGAAGTGGTCACGCCGGAGAATAAATTAACTCAAGCTGTAATCCTTGCGCAAGACCGCCTCACGAGCGGTTCTTAGTAGGATGCAACTACTCACCCTTCATGCAAGTCGCCGAACATATTCCGGCGCTTCGCGCTTGGTGCACGCAATGTCTGCCTGGTCGGTTGAGAAACCCGACGTGCTCCGTCCCGGCTATGTAGGGATGCGAGGGTGCATCGTCATACAACTATGGCCCTGCATGACATCGAGTACCCCCTCCCCCATGCTGCCCCGCCCCCCCTCTCTCCCCCCCTCCCTCTCTAAAAGGTCCGCTTGGAGCTTCGTTTCGAGTTTGACGAGTTCGCAGAAACATGCAGCCACATTTGGCCCGAAGAACCCATGGTGTCGCCAGTGGTGGTAAGCCATTTTTTTCCGTGGCCACCGTTTAGCATGATGCCCCGTCTACACGTCTACTCGCATGTCTGGGCCGGGCTTTTACTATACTATAGTATACTATAGTATAGTAACAGTATAGCATAGTATAGTATTGTATTGTATTGTATTGTATTGTACAGTATAGCCCAGTTGTAGTGTAGTGTAGTATAGTATAGTATAGCCCAAACATCATATCACTGACGGGGCTCCTGAATTGAGGAGATGTATACCCAATACATTTGCATGCGATGTGCAATGCGTACCAGGTATGATTTTACGCAAAAGCCTTTTGATTCTGCGTCGGGACTACGTAGCTTACATCGTTCCTCAAGGTCGGTTGTTGGGTAAGATGTGGAGATGTGGAGCCTCCGAAAGCCTACAGTAGGTGCTAGCCCCTACGGCAGTCTTCCGTTAGTTCATCCCGATCCGTTCAAGCGCTTCAAAGAACTCCACCCATGTTTCAGGGGGGGGGGGTGGGGGGAACAATTGAGTGAGACGTTTTTGCGGAAATGCAATGGTACGAGTAAGAGGGTGATTGCTAGTAGTACGTTCTCGTCGCCCCCTGGACCGAGGTACTCTAACTCTCTGAGACATGTTGAATGCTTGCTCCTCAAAACATAACACCTTTCGCTTGGCGAAGTTCGTCGAGATCGCCGAGCGTTCTTCACCATTCTGTGTGATCACCCTCTGCAGGAGCGTGAGCTGCTACTGTAGCTATCCTCAGGAAAGGGGCCGGTAACATGCGAATCTGTGAGGCTCACTCGCTGACCCCGATTGAAATCAGCGCTCGAAAAGGCGCTCGCCGTTGCTGTTGCGGTGACGATGGCCTTGGAGAAATAGCAGCGACGCGGCGGACCTCTTGTTAGGGATGCCGTGCTGCAAGAAGGCGCTGCGTTGTGCTGCCGTTTCGCACATATCTCCTTTTTTTTCTATCGAGGTCAATTCTGACGAGATTTCTCCGCTTGACAGCTTTCCGGGCAAGTCGTGGTCACAGGTGTCTACCTCTCCGGCCTCGGTACACGCTGTCGTATGGTTTTACGCAGAGGGTTAGGGTTCGGCGTCTTCGCTGCTCGCTGATTTTCATCGATTGTTGGCGCAGTCACGCTAGCTTGCATCGCACCTGGTACGAAAATGAATGGGTCGTAGCAGGTCATAGTGTAGTATAGCTCGCCCACTCCTGGTTACCACAAGTCGTGAAATGGTGCATGCCCTCCGCCCCCCCGCCCCCCCCCCCCCCCCCCCTCTACCTGTACCAAAGCCTGCTAACCCATAACTACCACGATGAAAGCCCTACTAAGACTAAGACCGCGGAACAAGCCTGAAATATTATACCGCACGCAAGCACGTGTACGTGAACCTACACCTTTGAGGGGAAGTTGGCGCGCAGCTTGCGAAGGCGACTTTGGACCAAGCTGAGGCGTCTTTATTAAAATGTCTGTACAGACTGAGACGACGGTGGTGGCGAAGCGTTTGCCCAAGTCGATACCAATCGGATGCTAACGACAAAGACGCATCCCCCCCCCCCCCCCCCCCGTCTGGAGCAGCCCTTCTCCCCGAACCTCGTGTACTTCAAGGCCATGCTGCTGTGGGAACTGGCGCAGCCGTACTTGAATCTCATGCGAGCGGCATACGCCGTGGTCTACTGGGTCTTCCCGTGGACGAGGTCCGTTCTGGCTTCGCAACTTCGATGATTACTTCGCAGTTTTTACGCGAAAAATAAAAAGCTGAACTTTGCTCGCGTTTCAAAAACGGGTCTGAGCAACCGAGCTCTTTCGTTTTGTGGTGGCTCCGAAGCTTGATGCGGCGCATGAACTCATTCGATGGCCTCGTTTGTGTTTTGGTGTTGCTGTTTCTGCTTCGGCAGACCCGGTTCTTCTCGGTATGGTTTCACGTTAGCAGGTTCGGCCGAACCCGTTTCGCCTGTTCATGTGTACTTCGACGCTGTCGTGAATATGTTTTATTCTGTCATACTAATATATTCGAGAGATATCGCCCCATGGACAAGGTTCGCCCGGGTTGATCCCTATACGGATGGACAGACCTCCCCTGGTACCCAATCCATCCTTGAAAACTACAAAAACTCTGTTGATGACTCGTTGCCAAGAAACTTACCGCAACGTGTCAACGCACGAACGTACGAACGCGCATAACGCCTCCTAAAGTCGAGATATTCAGAACGTTTTTTGACGATATTTGACAGCGCGTCCTCCTCCGTGTTGGGTGGAGGTCGAAGCCTTAGAACCGACGATAAATACCGTTTTTTGCTAAGGTGTGCTCCGATATTTGGCCAAGATGCGTGTGTCATCCGTTTGGTTGTCCGCCGTAGCTACACGCGATGCTTAGCAACAGTTACAGTGTGTCGGCAGCACCTCAGCCGAGCTCAGACTGCCTAGACACGCGTACGCGTAGTGTGAACGCCTTTGGAAACGTCGGGGACTAAACTCCCGCCTTCGTGTTGTGTTCGGACGCCTTTAGTCAACACTAACCACATCACGGGTCGGGATTTCGGCGTACGACGGCCGAGGCTGACTTATCCCGCGGTTTGCCCAAGCACAGGCCTGTAGGTGCGATGCCTCCGGTAGAGGCGCGTCCGTCGCTGCTAAGGCTCCCCGAACCCGTGAAATAAACCGATAAGCAGACTTGGTATTTTCAAGGGTTGATTATGACCTCCCCCCGCCCTGATATCTACCCTCCGAAAAATGCACCCCCTCCCCCTATAGTGGTTGATATTGCCCCCCCCCCTGATAAGTATACCTGCTGAAGAATCCCTTCGAGGGTCTATGATCATATGATCATACAACTACGGCCATGCATGATTTCCAGGACACCCCCCCCCCCCCCCCCGCCGCCGCCGCCTGTCCCCCACCCGCCCCTCCCCCATTCTACGACTCCCCTGCCGCGGCAGTCTTCTGTGCGTGACCGCTATCGTGGCGATGCTGCTTCAGCCGGTCATCCTCGCCGTCGCATTCAACGGGGGGCTCTTGGCACTTGTCGTCTCCTGTTACCTGTGAGATGCCCTTTTCCCGTGTGTGCCTCAGCTCATTTAATAATTAACACAAAATGCATCCCGCACTAATCCGCACTAACCTCAAGCAGCGCGCCGAAGAACGTGGGTTTAGGCCTGGAGGGGTCGAACGACCGTGTGATTCCCCTCTGACTGATGTGTTGAACCGTGTGCTTTGTAGTGGCGGATGTGACCGCCTGCATCGGCGCGCAGCTCCCTCGGACAGCCAACGTGGCCGAGTATCGTAATTTGTTGCTGTTTTCGTTAGTGGTGGGGTGGTGGTTGTTGTTTTTGTTGTTGTTGTTGTTGTTGTTGTTGCTGTTGCTGTTGTTGTGCGCTGTTGCTCCTGTTTTTGCGAGTATCGTTGTTGATGGTGTTGTTGTTGCTTGAAGTGCTCGGTTCTGATGCTGTTGGTTTGATCGCAATCGTCTCACCGCCTTAACCCAGGACAGTCCATGGCTGCAGGTCAGGCTCAAACGACAGAGGTAGCACCTGCTATGGCTTTCTGAGGCCCCTCACTTCGTCTTCAGCACCTGCAGTAGCCTAACCCAAAACTACATTTTATGCAATACGTAGGATTGATCTGATAACCCTTACCATGACATGACCTGGGTATACAGCGGATGTTACTGTGCAACGCAAATCGGATATATTACCGGGTATTTTCCGGGTAGTTCTTCAGTGGAGGGACTCCGCCCGTCATAAATAGTTGCCTTGCAAGGGAAAACGTAAGACGCGTCGGGCGCTCTTGACTTGTTGATAGCCCATGGCTGCAAGCCATGCTCAAACGATCTTGACAGAAAAACCGTAACAATCGAACCATGCTTCCTATAGTATGCCACCGTGATGAGGAACCGGATCAATTTACCGACGATACGGGTCTCGAACGGTTCAGATATCCTGCTTGTCGGTAGTGGGCTGTACTGGTGTCATGCCACCCAGTCGCTTGGTGCAGACGCCGTCGACGTCAATATTGAGGAACGACGCGTCCAGTCGGCCCCAGCGCCACGCTGACACGCGTTTCGATGCAAACTTACGCTTCACCGTCATGATTTCCTTCAGGGATGGTGCTACAGTGTTTCGATTGTTGCCGTCGCCGCTTCTGCGTTTTGGCGGTACCTGGTCGTCGATGCCCCGTCCCTCGCCGTACAACGAGAGAGATTCACATGTCAGAGGAAACCTCGAGCGGCAGTGCGTGTCTAAAGCCGTTCCGGGTGGATATCAGCATGAGCGCGTCGGGTCAAGCGACGTTTTTTCTTGAAGCCAACGGTCCAGAGCTTCGGTAGCGCGTTAGTAAAAAGTCCCCAGGCCGGGCTGTTCGAAGATGAAACGTCACAATCCTGTGTCCAGTTAGACGTGAGTCGACGAGGGACGCGTTCTACGATAGAGGTAGCACATTTCCTCTAGAATGGTTTCTGAGTGACGGGGCTCCTTGACCCAACATCGTCGGAAAGTCAATCTTGATTCGAACAGCAACGGTATACTTGGGGCATGAAATTATTCATCGGGACGCAATTTGATTTTTGCTGAGGTCCGTTTTCGTGTGAGGTATGGAGCTCCTCGACTGAGGAGCCTCAGAAAAAATATTTTGGGTGAATCTCTATCGCAGAACGCCTCGGGGGAATTAGGGGCTAAAGTCTTCTCGTGATAAAAAACGTATGGGGCGAACCGTTTTAGTGGGAAGGGGGGTAGAGAGCCTGCTATGTGGCCCCGGGGGTCTGGGTTACGACTACAGAACGGAGAGAGAGACGAAGGATGAAGATAACGCAGAGGGGTGGACAGAAAATATGATACTCCAAAGTATTATCACCACAGGTCTTGAACGTTTCGTCCTGCCTTGCGCCCACCACCCCTAACGGCGACCCCGCGCACCTCCCTAGGCATCACACCCTGAAAACGCCAGGAAACGCCTCTTCAAGTTCGCCCGACATTTACTCGGGGGCCCCGCGAGACTATCCGAGAAGTTCGGCGAAAGATGACCTCTCGGTCCAAGGAGGTAAGTCGGAAGGAGCAGGGATAATGGAGTGGTTGCCGCCAGCCAGGTTTCCCGGAGATGATGTCTCATAGTTTTTTCCCCCCCCGCAGAAGTTGAATCTCTCTAGGACGACGAGCCTGTACGGGAAGTGGGTGCGCTGATTAAATTGTTGTTGGGTAGAAGTGGCGGTTCAATGTGAAGAAAGCGCAACGCGTGCGTGTTAAAAGTGAAGGGGGGTCTCTTCGGTATGTTTTGTTGTTGGATTAATGGTCTTCAGTGGCCTTGCTCGTGTTTTGTGTTCATCGGTTCCGAGACCTTTTCGGCGAGCAAGGCGTCGCGTTTGCCCCAAACCGATCCCATGCTGTCTGTAGTACAACCGGGGGGGGGGGTTACTCTTCGGTAAAGATTTTTAACATCCGTACAGGTGCCGCCGTTGCCGCGCTTTTCGGTAGCGCATGAGGCTGGTCCCTAACCCCACCCCTTCGGTGTAGAGGAGTCGGCAGCAGGATTGATGTTCCCTATGTTTTCAGTATTGTGTCGTTTCTGGGGGCAAGCCACATGTGTACGACAAAACCGTCGAAGGAAGAGGTGCTGTTGATCCCAGGAGGGAGGCAGCACACACTACGCGAACACATTCATTGTGTCGCCCGAAACGCGTCGCCGCCTCGCAGGCACGACGCCATACAAGTCCCGACTGCACCGCGGAACCCCTTACCGCATGACCCCGAAGCGAGGCGGCGTGGTTCGCCGGCCGAGCGCTCAGCGCTTGTCAAACGCGAACGCCTCTCCCACCGTCGTCCCCCTTTGCTTCCCCCATTCGACTCATCGACGGTGTACCTCACGCCGCGCAGCAGCGGCTGACGGAAGTGCCTCAGGACAAGATTTGTACGAGAGTGCGGACATAGAAAACGGCGCGAGCCCCTTGTTGGATAGAACCGGGCAAGGGACACGCCGCTGCAACCGGGCAGCGGCGGCGACGGCTGGGAAACGCAGATTGAAGGCAGGCAAAAGAAAGGCACCGCCGCTGCTGCACCCGGAACACACGATCGGAGACAGAGAGGTGAGGGGCGAGGAGCCATTTTTGGTGGATGGAATGCGGCACAATTCGATGTTTCATGTTTTGATTCGTTCGAGAATCTGGTCGATGGAATGCGGCAAATTTCAACGTTTCATGTATATATTGCTTCGTTTGGGAATACTTTAGTACATGAGAGGCGGCAGAATTGAATATCTACAGGTTCGATATGTTGGGGAAATTTGGTGCATGGGACGGGGCGGAATCCAACTGTTTCCTGCTTTGACCCTGGGAGCAAGGGAGCGCAGCCGTAGAGAGCGGCAATTGTCGGACTCGCTGCTGTAAGAGGTGGTGTTCGCTTGCTCCCTTTTCGGCGTGTGCGGTGATTTTTCCTCGATTCGTCAAGATGGGACTCTGGTTCTTGACCCTGCCGGAGTACGGTGCGAAAATGATGTCTCAGCAAAATCCTGATCGGGTTTTGGGGAAGGGGAGAGTTGCTTGCCGCGCCCGTTCGAGGCTGCTGCTGCTGCTGCTGCTGCTGCTGCGGCTGTGGCTGCTGCCGTTGCTGCCGCTGCTGCTGCAGTTTTCTGTTATCACGGAGGCCTACAAAGATCTCGACCCGCCCAAAATAACCAGTCTCGCAGCAAATATGTCCTACTGGTTGCTTTGCCGAAAAGTAAGTCCCGCATCGATGGCACGACAGTATTGTACATGGCGGCAGTCTTTCATTCGATGTGAAAAAATATCGCTGACATGCAAATATTGTAAAGACTACACCATTTCGAAAAGCACGCCGGTAGAAATTGGACCCAACGACTACTGCGCAGTCCATCAACAATGGGTACGTCACAAGATATCAAAGCTTGGACACGAAGCTAGCTCCCGGGTTACCAGCCCGCTTGTATCCGAATGCTGTTGGCGATTGACCCCATATACCTCTCACCGCTCCAGATGGAGGAGCTTTGTCGAAGGGTTAGCGGCGCGAAGAAGCTTCCCGGGATGGTCGAAGGAGTCGGGAAGCGCTTTTTCCCTATTGACGGTCCGCTTATCCAGCAACAGGTGCGTGTAGAGACCTGCGTTCCCAAATCGAAACAGAACGAACAAAAATCTGTTGTGTGCCATCCGGCGACAGCGAAGAGCGACGGATGTCTTGCGTCTTCGATGCGTCGTGTCTTTCGAGTTCGTTACTGTTGACACTCGAAGCTCTATTTTATTAATTCAAGTACGAGTATCAAGGCCCACCCCCCTCCCGTTATATAACTGGTATATTTGTATAGGTTGGGTTGGCGTCGGTTGGCGACGACGCTCTAAAACATCCCTCTCACTGCGTGAGCTAGACAACCAAGGTACCTTTTTTTTGTTTTTGCGGTCACCACGTCTTGCGGTTGAGTTAGATCATTTTTGTGCGGGGATATCCTTAGCTCCGCACGAGGGGGGTGATCGTACCACGTAGTGTGTATATGGTAAGGCACCCACGAGGCAGTTTAGTCATCCATATGCAAGAAAATCCGTTTCAAACGCGTTTTTTTTCTAGTAGGATGTGGCCCACCCTTCATGCGACTCGCCCAACACCTCACCGCCCTTCACGCTAGGTGAAAAAATGCCTGCCTGGTCAGTGAAAACCCGACGTGCTCCGCCCCAGCTTTGTAGGTGTGCGAAGACCTCTATGATCATACGACTACGGTGATGTATGACAATGAGTACACCCAAGACCCCTCCTGGTATAGCACGCGACAGCATTTGAGAATCTCCTATTCTGGCTGAGGCTCGCGGCTTATTGTCATGTCAACGTTGAGCACAGGCTCTTCAAGGCTACTATACAGGATTTAGAGTGGTGGCCTCGCTGGGCACAAAAGCTTAACTCTTAATCCCTATATAGATATGAGGGGAGAAAAAACAGCCAGAAATTCGTTTCTACGAAATTAGTTCTTAACAACACATGTTCGGGTGCTGTATGCCATGCGCAATCATTCCGCGTTCCCCGCAGGTAGAGATGATGATTATGGTGCTGGTCAAGGTCAGGCGTCGATTTCAACCGCTCGAGGCCACGCCGTTGGTGATGACGGTGTTGGCCATAATGACCAACGCGTGCCTTCAGCTACGGCTCAGGTGAACGCCTTCGCTACTATTTCCTGAAACCTTTCGCGGTTGTCAAGTACCTGGTCGTACGTCGGTGTCCACCTCTGGCGCATACCTGGTACCTGGTACGAGCTATAGCATACGCAAAAATCTACGGGAAAAAAAACTTCGATTGACGTTGGAGAAGTTCTCGTTTGCTGCGTTGCGGTGGTCGGCCGTACCATATCCCTGGGGGCTGTGCTGAAGTGATAGCCCCAATATTTGGAGTTCAAATCAGTGGCCGACACATGATATCGGAAATGCAGCAATACACTGGCATATAATATTTGGTCCTGTTTACTATGGTCCCCCGTTATAGCGTACCTCCACCAGCGCGTGGGCCCTGCCAGCTCCCGACCGAACATAATTAATCCTGGCAGTCGCGGGGATGTGTGTCGTAGGGTAACGCCTACTCTCAGTCCTCGACCGTGCTTGAATTGAGTCTCCAGGGTACACGACCTACTAAATGCTAACAGTTTGTCCATGTTGAATGGCACGCCCTCGTCTAGCAAGACAGCGCACCGCAATGAAACAGAGCATAGATGTAGCTCGAAGTACACGCAAACTCGATACACTGTTTTTTTCCTGAGGTACCTCGGGTGCAGCAGTATCGCGTCCGCTGGAGGGGCGCTCCTCGCTCCCGACTTGAACGCATGCATGCCAGCATAGCATGGCTGTTGTTATCCGTCGAAACCGATATCCTGCATTGGTTGTCAAAAAGCAACTATCCCCCCTTCCCCCGCCCCAATACCATCGTGCTGCTCGTGGGCACGCCTTCGAGATAGGTTCAACGTCTACCTTCTAGTACTGTGCGTGCTGCTTTTCTCCTACACGTACTACATCCGACGGGGAAGGGCTCTGGTCATGGCTATCGGAGAAGCGACGCGATGCCGACAAGTACGCCTTCGCCTGTCGAAACCCGACAGCACCCCTCCACAAGAGTTTCAGGCAGTCGAGGGACCAGTGTCTCTAGGCTCGGATTATGCTCTCCTCTCCCCCCCCCCGGGCAAAGCTATGGGGGGAGCACTGCTGCCTGTCGATGGAGCCATGCCAAAACACCTGCTGTTTGCCCCGCCTGGCACAACCCCCGCGGGAGAATTCCCCCCCCACTCGTACGCCGGCTCCAATGAGCACAAAAACGCACGCCAACAGCGTGGAAACCCAGTAAGCGTGGCTTCTATCAACGAAGGGGGGTCGAGTTATGTTCAAGGGGCGCTGACCACTATGAAAACAGGTGGTAAAGGTTTGGGCGGAAGCATTTTGAGCAGGTCATTTAGCACACCGGAACGCACGATGGGGTCGATTATTTCCAAGACCGTGTCAACGTCTCCGTCGCCGGTGGCTCGTGGTCACGAAGGGATTCCAGATTTGGAGGAGGGGTTTTCGTCTCCGCAAGCTCGTGCGTCGACCGAGGCGGGAGAAGCGACTGTCCTGAGAGGGCCGAGCGAAGCCGGCGGTTGCGGGAAAGAAGATGGTTTGAGCACGCAGCAATATGGCAGCGTGGAGGGGAAAACATTCCGAGCGAAGCCCCACAAACAGAAGGGGCCGTCGCATATGGCTCGTCTGCGCAAGAAGCTTGGAGTGGACGAGCAAGCCTACGGTGCGATAACAGAAGAGAAGGACGAGGATTCGGATGAAGGGGGTGGTAGCGAATGGCGGCAGCGGGTTTCTAACTGGTACGGTCGCAGATAGCGACCCGCTCCCATGTTGTATGCCGTGCAGAAGCGCCATGTAACAGAATATTGAGCAAATCAGTCCAGTGCTGTATGTACGTAACCCCTGCGCTTGTGTGGAGAGACCGTCTGGATTGTTTTAGTTCGTTGGTTGGTTGGTTGATTGAATAATTGATGTACTGATGATCGGTTGAGAGATTGATTGATTTTATCAGTTGACTGGTCGGTTGAAAAGTTGGTTTATTGACTGATGGATTGTTTGATTGGTTGACTGGTTGATTGGTTAGTTGATACGCTGATTGATTGATTTGTTGATTGATGGGTTGATGAAATGAGTGACTGGTCGAGTGGTTGATTGATAACTTGATTGATCGATCGGTTGATTGGTTGGTTGAAAGGTTGTATTAATGACTGGCATATTGATTTGTTTATGTATGTTCTTGCGTTTGTTATCCTTACATCGTGTTTTTGCGGGGGGGGGGGGGGGGGGGGTCGTTCTTGACTGCCACGGAAGACATGGTTATAGACCCATGCTGTAATACGGGCGTGCCGGGGGCATAGCGATTGTGCGCGAAGGCTTGCGAAGATCATCCGCCCATGGGTTGACGGCACCTACTCTGCACTTTGGTGAAACGACACTCCCCGCAGGGTATGTAGATTGAACGCCACTGTTGATTTTTGCTTCGTGCATCGACTCAACTCGCACTTGATGTATTTATAGAAAGGGGCGCGTACAACGGAACGCGAGAGGACAATGTATGACTGTATTTTCGTTTTTTATGTTTTGTTTGGTATTTAAATCACAATGAATATGTGGTCCAGTACGTGACGGCCTTGATAATTTGGGAGCTGATACCTTTTGGCTCGACAGTTGCCCGAGACACGAGGACGCCAATGGTGTACTGAAAATAGTGTAGGGTGCACCCTGCTCCTCGCATTATTTTGAGTCTGGCGAGAGCTTCGGAGAGTGTCCAAGGTGATTTCGCGTGCTGTACTTCAAGTAGAGCTCTCCAGTAGAGTGTAATGCTCTCTAGCTACCTAGCTTGGAGATCGACCACACTGGTTGGTCCTCGCTGTTGTTGGAAGCAGAGAGAGATGTTCTTCGGTAGCGCGTGTTTTGACTACGTATTCCTCATTGTATGCGTAAGTTCACGATCCTAGCCCCACTCAGAGTCAGCTGGACGCTTCTAGCTTGAGTGGGCTACGTATTGTATTCTGACAGATGTTGTCGGAGGTGTAAAATATTTTGAAGTTCTTGACCTGAGCTATAAACTGCGCACGGAACTACCGAGTAGATACACGTACATATAATCACGTTGGCCATGTATATCGCGAGCCGTCTCCCGGTAAAAGGACGTTTTTGTCCCAAGACTCCTTACCTGGCGGGGGGCCCTTCACCTGAGGGACTGCCCCCAAGACCTTTGCAGTTACATTTGTGTTTTTTTCTTTCGTGTACCAGGTACCATAGTACCAGCTACTGTACATTTCTACAGTAGTAGCCCATGGGATCGGTCGATACACGTTGCGCGTCCCTTTCGTCTCCACAGTCTCGTGTTTGGAGCCAGTGTATAGAGTTCCTCATGGTAGGAATCTCGGGCGAACATTTCACCCCCCTTGCGGTGGCATGGCCCATGCCGACTGCCAAAATTGTGTGTGGGGGGGTAAGAACACGCGCCTATACGGCTGCCCTGGTGGGAAAAGTCTGGAGTGGGGATAGACGCCTCAGCCCAGAAAAAAGGCAGCTCGTTTTGACTAAGGACACTCTCAAGAACAAGGGGCTGGCAGACACTGACTGCGCAATCGAAGGTGGCTGGGGCGGAGAGCTGATGGCAATCAGGTGATTTGCACGTTTCAACATCAACGTTTTATTCCGCTCTATCCCGTTTTGGGGGGGCGCATGCTGGGGAGGGTGCAGTCGCCACACGGGTAAGACGGTCTGCATGGGTTGGGTGGTAACTATATGAGCCTTCATTTACTCAGAGTGAGCCCGAAGAACTGTTCTTCCGCATAGAGCATTCATAGTCGGCGTCGAATATACCAAATCCCGGGGGAGGGGGGGGGGGCGTACTCCTGTCGTGCATAGCTCTAATAATAGTCGAGTGGCCATAGACCCTTGCATCCCTACAATGCCTGGACGGAGCAGGTCGGGTTTTCACCGACCAGGCAGACATTTCTTGCACCGAGGGCGAAGGGCCTTGAGGTGTACGGCGAATCGCATAACGGTTGAGTTGCATTCTACCCCGAACTGCTTGTGAAGCGCCCATTTTTGCATATGGATGATAGTGTCGAATTCGTTGAGATTTTTTCCGGTGTAGCCATTTCCGGAGACAATACGGCAGGCAGTATCTGTAACATGAGATGTTTGCACCGGATCGTCCTCATGACCCCTATTTTAATACACGTCGAGAAAACTACGGAATAGATATAGAAAAAAAAGGCAAAACACTACACGTGTACCGGGTAAGCAATTATCTTCCGGAACGGAAACAAAGAGGTGCAGGCATTCTTGCGCCAGGACAAATTCCTGCGCGTTTGGCGTGAACGACTCCGGGGAGCATACATTGCACGCGCAGTCGCGAGAGGCGTGTTTGGCGCTGTCACGAAGTATTGGGACTACTGTATGTCAGGCATCAAACAGTGTTGTACCGGTATGAACGCGCTATCAAGAATCGCCCACACACTCTGAGCAATGCTGAAATCTGCTTGTGACACCCCATGAGACATATCGTCTACCGGTATCATATACGGTAGGCCACATCGTTTTTTTCTGTGTCCTGACCAGGTACACCTACCTACATACCTGTTTCTGGCCGGGCCCCCACTTTTAGTCCGGACAAATCCCAGACACATACAGGCCTCCATCCAATCTTAAATATGTGCACCAAGGACACAGCACGGCGACGGATGTTGTTGGCGCTTCACCTTTACAGTTCCGAGTGGTACGGTAGAATTTGGCGCTGAGCACTATTTTTCCAAGTGTTCTGGACATAGACCGTAGCCCTCCGTTTCCTACCGGGCGGGATGTTGCTTCCTGTTTGAGTCTCCATGCTACTAGCTGCGCAGCAGGCTGGAACCTTAAGGCTAGAATCGGACCAAGAGTCCTCAAGCATACGCTATATACCATAATGCATCACCAGCTGCTGGGCGAGTTTGAGCGAAGCACTCCAAGGGCAAAGCCATCCCGTACGGAGGACTTCATGTAGCCCTTGTTATGGTCTCCGTACGTTTGGGATCGAAGCGATCAACGCGGGTTTGGACGCCGCTTGAATCGAACGCGTTCACGGGGACGCCACAGAAGCGATGAGGGTATTACGCAAGACCAGAAGAACAACGTTAGGAGGTTGCCAGTGGAAACGCGGGGGTGCACAGGACGAGAATTTCCTATGAGCGATTCGTTATTCCTTCCAGGGGCGATTCATGGGTGGATGTCCCATGGGGAAGTCCTGTGGGTGACCCATGAGCCGCCACTATATATCCATGGGTCAGTACGTACTACAACCGCTTAAATTCGCGAGATACCCATGGCAGACCAATGTAAAAACTCATCGGCCAGGCCCCTGGGTCCCTGGAGTCCCGTGGGTGACTCATGGGCCAGAACTAGAAACCCATGCGAGCGCATGGGGGACCCACTTACCGACAGAATTAAAAACTGAAGTGATGCGTGCTACGATAGAGGAAGCTATATAGGCCATTTTTGTTTGTCACTAGTATTGACGGGGTTCCTTAAGGGTGCTGAGGAACTATAAGTACCCAATGTCTTTAATCTGATATTTTTTTGCAATATTTCTCGAGCAACGCCTACGATAGATCGAACTTAAGCGCCCATCGGATCAACACCGAAACCCATGAGAGACGCACGGAAGACCTGTGGGTCAGCGATCAAAACCCCTGGGAAACCCATGGGCCGCCTATGCACCAGGTACCGACGGGGGGCCCACTGGCGACCCACGGATCAGCTGCATATACCAGTTACCGCCGGAAAATTCCATGGGCGACCCATGTAGAAACGCCGAACGCCTGCACTGACTGTTCTATGAGCGAAAATAGAGTTTGTCGTACCGCAAGGTAATCCCAAACGGCAATAAAAACTGGGCGGCACTAAAGACCATGCCTCGGTACTTGAGACCCAGCCTCGGCATTAAAGACCCAGCCTCGGCACTAAAGGCAAGTGCTACGGTAGGAGTCGCACGTTCATTTTCCAGAGGCTCGTCTTTGAGGGAACTCTTTATTTTACGCAAAAAAGTCTTCGCAAAAAAAAAACTTTGAGAAGCAAACGTTAAGCTTAATTTAACCATCTTGGGGCTTCCGAAGGGCAAAAATGACTATCAAAAGTGATGACTACGTACAGCTAGCTACGTACGGCAACTGCCTGATTGGGTCGTGATACAATGGTTGGTCTCCGACTTACAATGGTTGACTGTAACGAGCCGTACGGCACGGGCACATCACGATCCTACCGGGAAAGCTGGGCGCTCACGCTGTTCCTAGAGGGTTCAATGGTTGATAGCACCAAAGTTACCAACCATTGTGTTGGTCGCTACCTTCAACAACCTAAACGAGTTAACCCGAACAACAGCACCGTGGTTTTGGTATCCAACGACTCCGGTCGGTCTCAGTGACAGTTCAGGCCAGAAAGTTCTATAAGGTTTGTCCTATCATAGCACACTGTCCAACGTACGTACAGTCGGGAAGCTACGGAGAATATCTGTTGCTGACCTGAGAACCCTTAGGAGCGCATCTTCCCTTTCAGGAAAGCGGCACGTCTGGCTAGACAGACGGACGAATAAGAGTGTTGCCAAGCGCGGGTCTAGTACCTGGAGCAGACGTCTGATGCAGCAGCAGCAGCTCCGAGGACCGTTCATTTGCTGGCGCGCCGATGCCCCCCCCCCCCCCCTCCCGCTAAAGGTTGCTATTGAAAGGCCTGACAACGAGGGGGTGCTCTATGGTGGGGATTTTCGATGGGTGTGAGAACCGTTCTGCCTCAAGCGCGAGTACAGTACCGACGCGAGAGCCCACACCAAGATCGTATTGTCCAGCAATAGCCCAAACAAAGAGCGGTGGTGTTGAGAGAGTGCTCGCCACATCCAGAACGCGATCTTCGCTGTGCGCATCCAAGCGCTGCCTTATTCTATTTCCCCTCGTCCAACCTCCTCCGACCAAAATCGCTGCGGGCGGGAGCAATTCAGTGCACGTCACGGGTTTTGCTAGCGCGCCTGTCATGCGGCAGTCCCATAGGCGACCGATGGACCACCACTAAAAACCCAAGGGGGGCCCACGGGTGGCATATGGGAGACCCACGGGGGGGCCATGGGCCAGTACTGTGAACGCATGAATTCATGGGATACACACGAGAGATCCATGGCAGACCAATGGCAAAACTCATCATTCAGGCCCCTGGGAGTCCCATGGATGACCTCATCGGGCCAGCACTAAAAACTCATGGGAGACCCACCGATCAGCACTAAAACCCCACGGCAGATACGTTTTATTCGGGCCGTTTCTGACTGACGGGGCTCCTTAAGGCCAATGAGAAGCTACCCGAAATAGAACTATCCCATATGTGTTGAAAATATTGTTCGGCTAACACCTGGGGGTCATCGGATTGGATATCGGCTTAATACTACAACATTTTCTCTCAGAAAAGAATGTGGGTGAGGTACGGAGGTTCAGACAAATTAGGTGCTGCCCCTGTATAGGTGGCATTCTAGACCCATAGATCAGCACCAGAAGCCCATGGGAGGCCTATGGACACCATTGGTTTCCCATGGGAGACCCAAGAACGACCCATGTGTCAGCTGTATATACCCAGAGGGATCCCATGGACGACCCATGGACCAGCGCCATAAATCGATGGGAGACCCATGGGTGACCCGTGAGCGATCTATGGGCTTGAACCGCAAACACATGGGTGACCCATGGGTTGACCCATGAGTCAGTTACACATACCAACAGGACAACACGGGCGACCGATGTAGGAGAGGTCAAGGCCTTGCACTGATTGTTCTTCCACGAAAGGCTGCTCGTATCGCAAGGCAATTTCTGACGGCACTAAAGCACGCACATAATTAAAAGCTGCGGTTGCTTTATTATTGGCCTGAGTGGCCCTAGGAGGGCACCCCACCAACTGGTTAAACCGCATTTCTTGCTGAAACAGTCGGGGAATACTTCTCCAGCCACGAGCACGTTCAAGTTTCTGAAGCAGATGTCGGCTGTAGCAGCAGTCCCTAGTACATTTTTTATTGATGTGCAGATGCCCGCCCCCCCTCTCCCTTCAAGTTTGATATCGAAATATCTAACAATGTAGGGGGGTGATACTTGATGCTGAGTTTGGAGAGATGTCCGAAAACAGTTCCTTTTCAAGCGCGAGTCTCATATCGTCGAGGGAGCTCAAAACATAATGGCGTTGCCCAGAGATATCCCACAAGAAGAATGGTGCTGTCTACCGGAACAGAGTGCTTGACATCATCCAAAACGCGAGACTCGCCGCGTGCACCCAGTCGCCTATAACAAGTTATCACGTTCCACCATTTACGATCAAATCGATGTGGGCGGGAGCGATTCGACGCACCATTGACGCCCTGAATCACACGGCGACCGCACGACACATCCCGGTACCAAGTCGCAGCGTGGAATATGGCATGGGGCTGCCGCACCTGCTTCGACGTACCCGCTCCTTTGCTGAGTACACTGCTGCTAGAAGCGCCCGCAGAGATCGTTCCCGCAGGCCGAGAAGTCACGCTACGGTATGGAGGGGTGCCATAGTGATTCTCAGGACGCGTGCTCCGTTAGAAGTAGCACAAAATGGTAAACTTGTTTCTGACTGTCGGGGCTCCTTAACCCAACTCTGTTTGAATCTCGTTTGTTTTTCAGTGAGTTTTCGTTTTTCTTCCTAATGCCATGTGATTTTCCATCGGGACGCATGCGACCGGAGAGGTGCACCCATTTGTTTTAGAGTAACTTAACCCTTTTAGGACTGGAGCCCCGTTCTGGGGACAAACTATTACGGGGGACCATAGTTAACAGGACCTATGGTACACATAAAAACCTATATGTTTAACCATTTTTACTCACAATATTTGGTCCTGTTAACTACGGCCCCCCGTAATACTCAAGATTTGGATGGTTTGTCCCTAGAACGGGACTGCAGTTCGAAAAGTGTTAAGGCCATGTGAGGTGTAGAGCTCCATAAAATTATGTGAGATATAGAGCTCCTCAAGGTCATGTGATGCATATAGCTCCTTAAGGTCATGTGAGGTGCAAAGCTCCTTAAGGCCATGTGAGGCAGAGAGCTCCTCAAGTCCATGTAAGGTATAGACCTCCTCAAGGTCATGCGAGGAAGAGAACTTCTTCCGAACATTTGAGGTACAGAACTCCTTCAGGTCATGTGAGGCAGAGAGCTCCTTAAGGTCGTGTGAGGTGTAGGGCTTCCTAAGGGCGCGTGAGGTATACAGCTCCTTAAAGTCATATGCGGCAGAGAGCTATTTAAGGTCATGTGAGGTATAGAGCTCCTTGATCTGATTTTGGAAGAAAACGCAAGTTCTATATACCCGATGGAACACCCCGCGGCCTGAAGTGTACAACGAAAATATCAGAACACAAGAATGAAAAGCCCGACGACTTTGGGTTAAGGAGCTCCCCGGTTTTCAGAACACAAAACCTGCCAAAATGTGCCACCCTTCCCGTAGCACGCGTCTCGGGTTAACCGTACCCTTTTGCTCTTAAGGCCCGTTTTCGGACGAGTTGTGCAACTCCTCAAGCGAGGAGGCTCCGAAAAAAGTGCGTTAATGCTCGTAGGTGTATATTACGCAGCCGTATCATACTTGCACCTCAGGCTTCTCATCTGAGTGGCCTCCATAGCTCACCCGAAAACAGATTTAGAGGCAAACTGAAGGCGCCACCAGACGAACGATCCCAATGGCTAGGCTTACGACAAACAAACTTTTACAGTTAATATATACGTAGACTAAGGGGTTGCAAATACACTCAAATATTGGGCAGTTCGTCCGTTGATGAGCGTCGCCGGTCAGAGTTGGTTCGGCCTAAAGTACCGCCTCGTCCGAAGCATGGCTTCGAGAATTGTTCATCTCGGGCCGGGCATCGACCACTCAGACAATTTTGGTTATCAAACGGATATTGCGATGGCAAAAAGTGTGCGATTTCTTCATTTCTATTTTTTCCTGGCCCCTGCCTGCCGTACACTCGCACCCAGGGCACCCCCATCATAGTTTAAGAACGCGCAACGTGATGACGGATGCATGCCGTGCACAGGGGATAGGGGCGAACTATCCCCGAGGTACCCGGGAAATGCCCGTGAAACGTCCCCGGGTTTTCGCCCCGAAGGAAAACGTGGTAAACATATATACCTGGGAGGTTTTTGTTTTTTTTTCTAGCCGCCACTGCGGTAGAAACACTCCAGCACGTGGAATAGTGCATACCAAGAAGAACACAGAAACAACACCGCAAGATAGCAGTTGCCACGGGTACAGTATCAATCATTACGGCACACACTAAGTTATATTGTATCGTCTCCGGTGGCGTGGTAGGTGGCCCGCGTGCCTACTAAGATCAAGTTCGTTGGTTCGAGGATCACCGAGTGCATAGTTTCATGCATAAAACATGATTAGCCGGAAGCGCGAAAGCGTGGCTTTGCAACTTTCGATGAAGTCGACGAGCAGTGGGAATGCTGAACCCTGTGCGCGATAAAAGTGAAGGCACGTACCGGGGGAAAGGCAGGACGACACCTGTGGCCACGGCTTGTCCAGGAGATCGCTGAGAATAAACCTCCCACGAGTTAAGCTGGAAAGGGAAAGTGACGATAAAAAAGAAGTAGTGGCGAATGCATTCTCACACTACTGTAGTTCGTTTCCCTGAAATCCAAAGCGGGTAGCCTCAAAACAGGCAAAAAAATCATCCAGCCACAATCACGAGAAGAGAAGCAAGCATAGCGAAAAGCGGATACCGCAGGAAGCGATGCTACGGGTTGTGTTACATCATCCTATATCACTTGCAAACCAAATGCTACCAGAAAAAACACACAAGGTACGTACAACCGAAAAAAAATAGGACCAGGTACTAACCCACAAAATAAAACAATATATGAATCAACGTGCGCTCAGGGCTCCAATGACGGGACCCGACGGAACAACATCGCTCAGTACTGGTAGCCCTGCCTCCAGCTGGTGGACCAACAAAAAAACAACACACGCGACCAGACTAGGAGCGCAGACACAAATAGCAGACACACAATAAACATCCACAAAAGGAAAAGAGGGTGACGTAGCACAAAATAGTGGCAGAGCACGCGTAGCAATACCACGAGTTGGCAGGACACATGCCAACACAACGAAAAACAAACTCGGACTGCACCACAGCAAGTAGTGGTCGCTGGACGTCTAAACTCGAAAGAAGGTCAGTACTACGGCTCGGCGGATCCCCTCATATTATTTACGACACTAATTGTCGCTCCTACACCTACTGCAACACGATAAAACCTTATTCCCCCCCTCCGGGCCCCGCGTTCAACAAAGGTTCAGGTGCTGCGCGGTTCGTACCTTAAGCGCTCGCCGCCTTGCTGTTTTTTCCTTCTCCCTAACGAACCAGCGCCTCAACGAATCATGTAGTCCTCCGCTCCTTATTCGACACCTCTGTACTTCTTGCCTGGTTTCCTGACTACTAGCGCCGAGGGTTAAGCTTCGGTTGGCAAACAGCAGTTATTACGCGGTGAACAGCAGTCACTGCGATAAACAGTAGCCGCTGCTGTGAATAGCAGTCATTCGCGAGTAAACACGGCGTACAGCAGTCACTATGGCAAGCAGCCGTCGCTACCGTAAGCAGCAGCCACTGCGACTCCTACACTAAACAGTAGTCGCTACGTGAAACAGCACTAACAGGTACCTGGTACTATTTTTGAAATCATTCGTCATCACAGGGTAAGCAGCAATCACTATGGCAAATACATGCCGCTGCGATATAAACAGCAGTCGCCATGGTAAACCACACCAGTTACAGGTAAACAGCAGTCGCTATGGTACCGTTCGTCGCTATCATACGGTAAGCAGCAGTCGCCATGGCAGGCGCACAAGCAGTTACTGCGGCAAACAGCGGCCGCCCGTAGAATCGCTAAGGTAAGCAGCAGTCGCTACATACGAGTGCGGTAAACATAAGTGTGTGTGTCTCCTTCACATTAAACCGTTCTCCTACTCGTCGACATCCAGTACATCCAGTGTCCGTGTTGCTTCTTCCCCCTAGAGAGATACAAATCATACGTATGGTCACAAACTATTAAGAAGACACGCCCCTCTTATACCGCAACGCAGTACTCGCAAGCCGATTAGACAACGCAATGACATGCCATCGTCCTGCTGGGTACCACTAGCGCGACGTGCATACACCGCAATATTACGGCAAGCAGCAGTCGCTATGGCATACAGCAGTCGCTATGGCACACAGCAGTCGCTACAATACAGTAAAGTAAGCAGCAGTCGTTTTCGCACACAGCAGTCGCTGTGGCCAACAGCCCTAGCTATTTGGATACAGCAGTCGCTACACGTGTAATACGGCAAACAGCAGTCGCAACGCCAAACAAAGCGCCATGATTCAAAAATAAAAAGCAGTGCTATTTCTAGATGTCAAACACAGCAGTCACCCCAGGTACAATAACAACAGACGGAATCCCCAATCGCAAAACTGAGATGCCATTAGGATATATGAAAAAACAACAGCTGGCCCCGGCAACTAAACTCGGGTAACTGGTTGAGCTGCGTCCAATACCTCCTGGCTGCCACCCGGCACCTCGGCTGCGGTCGGCGCACCTCCTCTGCGCTCCTTATCAAGACGGAGCTTCAGAGAACCCTTCGAAGTACGCAAGCCCAGTCGCTTGAGGTTGTTGCGGAAGGTTGATCTCGGTATCCCCAAAGCCGCTGCGAATGTACGCTGCGTGGCGCGATCCTTGAGAGGGATCTCGGGGACTGCCGCCGTAAGCGATTCCCAATCGGTACGCTTCCGCCCACACTTGCCAACTCGTTTGCTGCGCAAGTTAGGGCTCAACACCCCGTCGGACTTTTGCACCACGTAAAGCTTCCACAAGCTTGCGATGGTGTGCCGGTTGGTGTTGAACATAGCCGCCACTCTGGTGAAGGCCCCCTTCTGGATAGCACCGTCTATGCTCGTACGCAGGAGTTCGGCTATCACCGCGTGACGATGAGCTTCATCCAGGTTCGTTCGCTTTGCTTTTGGTACGGAAGTCGTAGCAGCAGCACCGGCGACGGCGCCACCAGCAGCAGCAGCAGCAGCAGCAGAAGCAGAAGCAGCAGCAGCAGTAGCAGCAGCAGCAGCATAAGCAGTATCAGCAGCACCACCATAACCAACTCCGGCACTAATACCAATGCCGACACCGGCACCTGCATCACCGCCAGCCCCGGCAGCAGAGCTCATCATTCTCTACAGAAATCAGAATGCCCGCTCCTCGCTGTGGCTCGCGCGGCTCGCTCGCTTCCTGTTTCTCGTGGGAAAAGGCTCGGGGAAAGAGAAAGAATGGCGTTCGACGTTGTTTTGAGGCTTTTTGGTTCGGGGAGGAAATTAAAAATCAAGTGGTGTTTGCCGCGAAAAAAGCACAACGAGCCACTTGAGCCGAATCGAAGCGAGGAATGGCCATTCTGGTTTTTACAGAGCATGGACGCCGCTGCTAGTGTTGGTGCTAGTGCTGGGGCTGGGGCTGGGGCTGATGGTTCATCTGTTCTTGCTGCAACTACTCCCGGACCTAAGGGAAAGCGGGCGGACGAACCCGATGAAGATCGTCGTCAAGCCGTAACAGCCGATCTCCTACAGTACGCAGAACAAGCGAATACGGTGTTATCCAGAAGGGTCCTTCACCAGAGTGGCGGCGATGTTCAAGACCAACCGACACGCCATCGCAATTTTGTGGAAGCTCTACGTTTTGCAGAAGTCCGATGGAGCTCTAACTTGCGCAACAAGCGTGTTAGCAAGGTGTGGGTAGAAGCTCGCCGGTTAGACATATACCTGGTATAAACTCAGGAGAGGGTGATATTTCGACTCTTTGCGCCGAATTCAATATCGCGATTTTCGTAAACGCAAATCCCTCCATATAAAACTCGATATCTGGCTATTTGCCAGTAGAACGTGAGGTAAAACACGGGTGAAATGAATAGTCGTCAGCAAGTCCAACAAACACGAAGGATACACTGCTGTACAGAATGGGATGGGCTGGAGGACATACAGCTGCTGCTGCTGCTGCTGCTGCTTCTCTAGGTAGCTCGGCAGGCTACAGCGCCCGCGTACACCGCTTGGCTGTGGGCATAGACGAGGCCGCAGCGCGGACGCGTCTCGTGCTCGTGCTGAGGCGTGTCCGCCAAAAACCAAAGATCTGGTTGGCGCTATCCGGTTGTTGTTTCCGGATAGGGTGTGGGGGGCGTGCCGTGTGTTTGGGACATGTGGGTTTGGGGCAGCGCCGGCAAAAAGACGCCCAGCCGGAGTACTGGGTGATGTACTGGTGCCGCTGAACCCGGGCATCCCGTGCATCCACCCCTGCCCGACCAAGGGAGCACCCGTCTGCCATACTGCCGTACTCGTTCAACCAAAAGTCGTGGCGGCCACTGCCACTGTTGTTGTCCTTGCTGGCAAGGTGATGATCAGATGACCGAGTAGAGGGGACAGGCTGTTTCCAGTTTTGTCAGCCAGATTTGGCTCTACCAACACGAAAAGAGAATACAACTATATGCTTGGGGGTAAAAACACCCCAAGCATATATTGGTGTGTTGGCGACCACGTATCGCGAAAATGTCGCCATATATTTGCATGTCCCGCCGTTGGTATAAAACTCGATAGGCACATAATATGGCTCTAAACCCCAAATATCGCGATATTTCTGAGTTTTATATATCTCTATTGGGAGTCGCTCACGGCGGCAGTCCCCGAGATCCCCCTCAAGACCGCGCCACGCAGCGTACATTCGCGGCGGCGTTGGGGATACTGAGATCAACCTTTCGAAACAACCTCAGACGAATGGGCTTGCGTACTGCGAAGGGTTCTCTGGAGCCCCGTCTAAACAAGGAGCGCAAACAAGGAGGTGCATCAACCTCAGAAAACGTGCCGGGCGGCAGCCAGGAGGTATTATTGGGCGTAGCTCAATCGGTTGCCCGAATTTAGCTTCCGGGACCAGCCCCTTTGCTGTCATATTGAAACGACTCCACAGCTATAAGATCGAAAAGTCCGTGTGTTGTTGCACTTCAGGTGACTGCTGTGTGCCACGGCGACTCCTGCTTGCCGTATGATGGCGATTAGCGCCTGTTTGCCGTGCATAGCGACTGATGCTTACGGTACGAGTATGGGCGACTGGTGTTTCCTCACTGCGACTGAAGTTGCCCACAGCGACTCATGTGTGCCGTAGCGATTGCTCCTTACCGTGTGCTGTATAGCGGCTAACTGCTGTTTGCCGAACGTATATATAGCGACTGTTGTTTACCGTCGTAGCGACGGCTGCTTTATCGTACGTAGCGACTGCTGTCAACCGTGTTTGCATTCGCGACGCCTGGTTACCACACGCTTGATGGCGGCGGTTGTTCACTCGTATTCTGGCTTTGACTTCTGTTCGCTGCCCAGTGACTGTCGTTCACCAATAGGAGCCGAGCCCTCGACGCTGGTCGCCGACTTAACGGGCAAGCGGTACAGGCATGTCGAGGAAGCAGCGTGGCAGCGCATTAGACGCTGGTCCGTTGTGAGGGAGAAGATAATAGGTAGATGAGCGCGCGAGGTACAAATTGCGCAGCAACTGAAGCCTTCGCTAAACGTCGGGCCCGGGGGCGGGGGTGAGTGAGGGGGGGGGGGTGGGGGGAGGGGGGGGGTTGTACTAATTTCATGCATGGCCGTAGTCGAATGACCATAGACACCCGCATCCCTAAAATGCCAAGACGGAGCACATCGGGTTTTCACCGACCAGGCAGAAATGGCTTGCATCAAGGGGGGGGGGGGGCTAGATTGTTGCTTGCCTTCGTCATTGACCATTGATCACGCATCCCTTCCGAGACGGAGCACTGTGCCTACTCCAAACAGAGACACCTTCCGCATATTGATTGGTGCTCATTACTTCGTTTCCATATATTCCATAGAAATGTTTGCTACCTTGATCCCCTTCCTGTTTCGCCGCCTGTTGCCACGATATATATCCTACGGGATGGGACCGTTCTCTCGCTATCTAGTGTACTAACTCCTCTATGCCACATTTGTGTATTTTCCTCATTTCCTCTTCTAACACATCCCGTTTTCCCTGGTACATTTCATATTCTCCCACTATGTGAGTTCTTCTCTCTATAGCTTTGCCGCACGGGCGCATCTGTGCATCTAATTGCTCCTCCCGGTTACTGGTATATATACCAGTATATTATTTCTGGAAGGTCCAAGTTCCCTACACCAAATCGCAGTTTCTGCGTTTTCGCGCAGTTCATTGGGAGGTGCTTTATTTATACCTCTTCGCTTACCCCCCTAAATATCTAAGTGCTTCCCCGATATCACCTTCTTTCTTAGCGCTCGCCTTCCCCTTCTTTCTATCCTTCCTTCTATGTTCTGTCTTGAACCTTCTAAATGTATCTGCGGACATCATCTCTTCTTATTACGGGGGGCCATAGTTAACAGGACCAAACATTGTTAGTAAAAATGGTTAAACATATAGGTTTTTATGTGTACCATAGGTCCTGTTAACTATGGCCCCCCGTAA
The DNA here is from genome assembly GCA_031213475.1 of Nereocystis luetkeana. NCBI lineage: Eukaryota > Phaeophyceae > Laminariales > Laminariaceae > Nereocystis > Nereocystis luetkeana. The sequence goes on along the minus strand of JARUPZ010000026.1, from coordinate 8,175,922 downwards.
TAGTGTCCTCCTTCATTCTTGCATACTTTCTCAGCTACGCTGTTCCACCTTGTTCCAGCTCGCTCTGTGGGAACTTCTCCTCATGCAGCTCTATCAACCATGGCTGCCCGTCTCTTTTTTGGCATGATCCTTTCTTAGATTACCATCTTCGCCTTTCCATATGTCTCTGTTAGTCTTGAGTGGGTATATTCTCAGTTCTGCTCTTACTACTGTATTACTCGCCGAACTTGGGCATCTTGGCATTTTTTTTGCTGCTGTCATCTGTACTGTTTCCAACTGTTTTACTAATTTCGCGTGATGCGCGGGGGAGGGGGCGGGGAGGGGGCGGGGGGAACCAAGCGGATCCGAGTTGGAGGAGGCGTACCAGCACCAACTAGTGCGGTTTAAAGTGATGGAATGCACCGGGACGCAGTACTGGCCGTCTGGCCGTCTTTCTAGTGAAGATGCTCAGCGACTACTGATTGCTGTGCTGCAGCCTTGGCTATGTTTTGTTGGTCTGTTGCTCTGTTTCCTGCAAAGTGGAAGGTATTCCCGCGCGCTCTGCCGCTCGTTGTGCTGCGGTCCCCTCGCCCTATTTTGCTTTGAGGCCTTTTGTTTTTGTTGTGGTGTGCTGTCTTTCCTCTTTGTCTAGCTTTCGTGGGTCCACCAACTGGACATAGGACTACCCGCAAAATAACAATATCAGTGTTCCCTCGGATTTCGACATCTGCGCCCTCAGTGTATGTTATCTTTTTTTTGTGTTCCTTCGTACTCGTCCTCCCCTTTCTCTTTTTTGGGTTTGGCTGCCGTTCATAAGTTAGCCCTGCTATGCTTTGTTTTTCTAATGGTACGGAGTGGCATGCCACGGCCCGTAGCATTGCTTCCCGGGGTGCACCGTGTTATTCTTCTTTGGTTTGTAACGGGACGCCTTTTAGCCTTCTTGTTTGTTTCCACATGCTACAATTCAGGAAAGTGAGTATAATGCCAGAACATGATCGCGATCACGTCGTAGCCGCAATTGCTATTGGCCGTAGCGGCTGCTGTTCCACCCGTGACAACTGTTGGTCTGCCACTCCATGTCTTCGTTACATCTTAGTCTGTCTGTACTACAGTAAAATCGAATTGAATACAATTATTGTTTCGGTTGTTATGAAAGCATGTAGCATTCTGATAATCTTTTTTCGGTGGCGCTAACTATCGTTCCTTCAGGTTTAATTACAGTGGTGAATAAAAAATAATTGTCTAGTGCACTGAACAGTATTTACGGCACAGGCGGCAAAGAGTAAAACACGCATACTTTTGCCAACATTGTCTTTTCGAGCGAAACATCGGGGATGTTTTTCGGGAACCCCTCGGGCACCTCGGGGAGTATTCGCTTCCCAGCCCCCTATGCATCGCATCAATGCGCCACCACATGTAAATAATTCTGCGACGATGCGAGTGCCTAGGGTTCGTGTGTTGGGCCGGCAGTGACTGGCCAGGGCGAGAAATGAATAAAAAAGCACACTTTGAACTACTGCAGCAGTAGAGTGCCCGTCTGAGCGCTCGACGCCCGAGCATGCTCTCTCGCCTCGAGGGACCGACTTTGATGGGCGCTCCCAGCTGCCGTCTGCTGAGAGAAGACTCGCGCAGTGAAGCAGAGACTGTAGTCCCTTGCAACATTACGTGCGGCGACATGTTTCCGGAAGGACAGTAGTGCTACTGCTGTATGGTCGCCGTAAGATTCAGGGTGTCAAAAGCGCAGTGAATCGCTTCCACCCACCGGGATGTGTGTGGTCGTCAGTAAAAGAACGCGGCAAACTCTCACGGCGCCTGGATGCACGAGTCCCGCATTCGGGACAAGGCCAAGCACTCTCTGGGCAACACACAGTCTCACTGCCCATGCTTGCTCTTGATTGAGCTTTCTGTTTTGTTTTATGTTTTGGTTAATTCTCCTTCGCCGTATGGGTAAAGTAAGGTGTTTTAGTCTCCGGCAGATTGGGAAATAAAAGGTTGAGCCCACCACGCTCCCACTTTAAGATACGTGTCGTGTGTCAAGTTAGCCCGTCACGCCCGTTGCAACAGCAGAGCCGGCGGCTGCTGCTGCTGCTGCTGCTGTGAAAATGTTGAGCTCCTCCGCCAGATTGCTCTAAAGCCGGGGAGATATGGGCATTGCACTCGGGCCAAAGTTGCCCGGCTCCAAGCCTCGGCTACCGGTTCTTTCACCTTGGTTCATCGGGGCTTATGTTTTTATTATCCGGTACCAGATGGGATTTGATTGGGTGGTTGATCGTAAACTCATTCAACTAGAGGCAACTCGGTATTGTACCACAAGTGGAAACATCAGTATCAGGGAAATTTTGTGGGACAAAATGGAGCAAAGATAGGACCCCAACAAGGCAGGAGGAGGAAGCACGAGGCCAGCATGCGTTCTCAATTGCCGGGTATAAAGAGGAAACCGCCGTAGCATTAGGTTCACAGAGCACACAATCGCGCGATATGTCACAAACCCTCTAGTTCTCGTCGTTTCACGTTAGAGAAGCCAGTTTTACAGCACTGGCAGGCTTGCTTGCAGGTCGCGGGGCATACCGCATCGAAAGCAAACCAACGAACCGTCATTCAACCTAACGGCACCACCGGGACACAACTCGACCTACAACTCCACGAGGAACACTACATGGGGCAAGCTCACGTAATAAATAAGCTCTTTCTCCTACTCGTACGACCAAAGCTTCGGCGGCCAACAGATTGGTCTGGTGGATCGTGAAAGCCCTAAAGAAACTAACCCATCCAAGTGATTAATTTGATCAATTCGTAAAAATGCCCACAAAAAGGAAGCACCACGGTATTCCATCATAAGCGGAGTCGTGTGCAGGGAACCGCAAATGGCTCAGGCACAACTAACGCAGACCAGAAGGAAGCACCTACACACATAAACGTTGCATTGATGGGCACACTTACATCGGCGGACACTATCCTCCCCCCCCCCGCACATCACACGCACTGTTACCGCCGCAAAGTAATACACCTCAAGTTGCAAAGCATATAGCCCCAAAAACCTGGCAAATAAACAGCTATCCTCTAGACTAATCCACCAACCCGGTAGCCAAGCGCTTCCGGCAAGATTCACCATTTAAAACCGATCCGCAAACCCAACCAACCAACGCCTGCAGCCGTCGGAACTCTAAAAGAGGCGTTCTCCCCCCCCGAACGCTCGTTTCGAGCCCGATTCTCCTGGTCGTCTCCGGCTAGGCCTCCTTGCCGGAGGGATGTCCTGATCAACCCTCATGAAAACGCTATTTTCTGCCGCCTCTCGTCCTTGCCCTTCCCTTGAGGCAGGGGCTAACCCGAAGCCATTGGACTGGCCCCCATCCCTGCCGGAGCTTGCCGTGCCTTCTCTAACTACGCCTGCGCCAGAATCTTCCACAGCCCAATCGGGGACAACAGTGTCATCGGCATCTTCAGTAGCCCACGCGGGTTTGGAGTTAATCGGCTTCGGTGGTGTCCTCGGCTTTTCCCTGTCTGGGATGTGAGGGCTCGTCGTCCCGCTTGATTTACTTGATGCAACTCCTGCCCCAACGCTGCAAGTGCTGCCCGATCCACTAGCACCAAAAGGGTTGCCGGCTTTGGAGTTCGAACGTGCGGCCGGCGAAGGTGACTGTGGTGGCGGCACCGAGAATATACCCCCCGCAAAACGCCTCTTCCCGCCGGACGCATCAGGCTTAACAGGGGCAGAAGAAACACTACTGTGATCTCCGCGCTCTGCATGCGACGGCGAATTCCCCCCAGTTCCCGTTCCGTCATCGGCAGCCCGTGCACTCGTGGCAGCTGCTAGCGGTGCTGGTGCTGCTGATGCCTTTGTTACAACCCTCTCGGGGGCGGCATCGACCACTCGACGACCCCCTTCTGCAGCAGCACTACCACCCGACCCCCAGAGCCCTCCGGCAAAGGCCCTTTTTTCCTTGCGCACCCCTCCCGTGGGCGCTAGCGGTTCCGAGTTCGCAGAAGGCAGGCTACCACTGCGATCGCTCACCAACGGCAATGCGGAAGAGGCGGTACTCCCTACCCTTTCCACTCCGCGGCTGGGGTTTGAAAACGGGCTAGAACGAGAAGCTTGAGGGGGGCGCGGTGATGTGGTCGGACTCCGCGAAGAGCCACCAAAGAGATCAGACCTCTCGCGCTCTTCAGTCTCTGCCGGCCTAGCGCTCTTAGGGCTCACGCTAGGCACAGCCGCCTCCCCCCATGGTTCGGCCTGTTGCCTGTTGGGCGATATTTTTGGGGACACGAGCTTCGCTACCACCGGCTGCTCCTTTTCCGTTCGCGACCCGCGCCTGAACATACCGCGCATCGAAAGCCCGCTCCCGCCGGTCCGTGGCTCTTGCCCGGTTTCCACACCTTTGGTGTTCGTGCTGTCCTTCCCCCTCGAGCTGCCGATGTTCGCCCCCTTGGTCACCGCCTTAGCAGCGGAGAGGGCATTGGCTAGGAGCATCTTGGATGGCCGTTTGATGTGCCCAGCGGGTGTGCTTCCTGAAACAGGGCTGGATAAGGCACCCCCATCTGCTGGAGGAGTGGTCGGAAGACCATTGACTGCCACCTCAGCCTCGGGGACAGGCGGTTGTGGTGGTGGGGGTGATGGGGGTGGGGGGGTGTACGAGGCGTTCGCAAGCCCCGAGCAGTCCAGGAACGATCCTCGAATATCCATGAACCAAGCCCGCGTTCCCGAAACCACCAGTCGATCCGTCGCCGCGTACGCCTGGAGTGGAAGTGGTTGCAGTGGCAGTGCTTAAGAGTTGAATATGTTGACGCACGGGGACAGCTATGACGAAGACGTGATGTCGAACACATGCATATATCCAATGCCGATAAACTCTCCGCTCTACTGTCACAATTAGTTCGGGCGCAAAATTGACATAATACGTCAGCTGCGAGTTTGGCCGATTGAGCGGTCGAAACTTATACCTGACACTATATATTAGCCCCTTTAAAACTGTACCACCATTTCGGACACATAATACTAGGAATTAGACTTAGTCATACATGTCTGTACAGTGCGGTACTAAAAGGGATAACAGGTAACTGCTTGAGCTGCCTGATACAACCATTTTGGGTTGCAGCGTGATAATCAAAATCAAGGCACGACAAGCAAATAAACTAACTGAACGCCTACTACACAGAAGACCCTTCACCTCATCCAATTTTCGCCTGGTCGCCACAAGCTCCGCTCGAGTCGACCCTGTCGGAGCCGCCGCGGTCCCCACCACGGACGAGTCCATGAACGGCGACAGTTCAAGCATCAACCTGCTGGCAACCAAACGGCCCACGAGCTCCAAGTACTCTTCGCAGAACCTCGCGATCTTGGGCGCTGATACGGAAGGGTCCCCTCGACCCGACTCCCCGCCACCCCCGTGCCCCCGTCGAAGCTCTTCCACGCCTACCATCTGATCAAAGCAGAGGCGTGGGAGGAGCTTACCGGTTGAGCGGCGCGACCAGAACTAGCGACAAAAACATGCGCCCCCAAGCGTTCCACACGTCGGAGAGATCATACGCACTCTTCATTGTCTATTGTAGATCTGTCGAGGCAGGTAAAATTCCTGGGAAAATATGTATCTGTATGATCGGCATGATCTACGCGAAGCATGCTTGCCGCGAGGGATCTACATGACACGGCTCTCGCGCACTTGCGTTTTATGGGTGCGGCATGTATGATACGAGTCTCGCACGGCATCTCTATAACCGAAAAAAAAGTAGGGTCTTAGCGATCCAGGTAGCCATCTGTCCCCTTTGTGAAATGTCCTCTCCGTGACCGTCTTTCACACCGACAAGCCTAAATGTTGCCCAAATCGCAGACGGGGGGCAAGTCGGCGAGCTTCCAGTTTCTGCCAGCCAAGAAAATCCGCGGCATCATGATGCCACCCGTGAAACAGGAGATTAAACTGACTAATTGGTTTGTTACAGCTTCAAGGTTGCATTTGAAACCGTCGACTGATTCTTGGTGAAAAGAGATAGAGCCTTCACGCCCTCACCTCTTCCTTAAAGTCCTCGGTAAGAGCTACGAGCTCTTCCAGTGCGGCGTTTGCCCCGGAGCACGCTCCAAACACATCCTGCTCGCTGCCCGCTCTCTCCCCGACCTGTTAACATCGTGACACATGAATGTTTAGAGACTAGACAAACAGGCGCACAAGCTTGGCCAGGGAAACACCCCACCCATTGACGGGGTTTCGTTTCCAACATGTCCGAATGGTTGGGATTGAATCGTTGGGCACGTCAAATGTCCTATTAACAGGAGCAATAAAGGTTATCATTCTTGCTTCCCTCCTCAATGCCTTCAGCTCAACACGATGTGAGAAAACCCTTTTAAACAGATGTACGCGAGAGTTTCGGAGGCTGCCCTCAGCCTCGATAGTGCCCTCGGCCTTGAAGCAGCGCATTAAGTACTACGACCTCGGAACACACTGACTCGAAGCTCTCGTACAGCTAAATGCACACACTGTCTGAAACATCAAAAACACGGTTGCTCACAGCTCCATATAGCTGATGTGGCGTCGAAGATTCGCAGCAAGGGTTGCTGGGGTCCCGTTCCCGAAACGACCATGTCTAGGGGATTTTACTGGTATCGCAGGCGTTTGGGTGCGCCCGACAACATGCTCAACGCTAAAACACCCCTGTGTCTCAAATACAGCAGCACTTGTGAGAGTCCGCTCGGGCTTGCCACGCACTCCAAATTTCGCTGCGGTTTTCGCGGTTTCGGAGCTACCGGAACATTCTTACCCATGGCGGCGCGCAATCGAGCGAACGCGTTTACGCTTTTGAAAATATCCTTCGCTTCCAAGACTCGACCCTATTGTGTACGTTAACCCTTTTACGACTGCAGTCCCGTCCGTCATGGGGACAAACCACTCGAGTTCTAAGCAGTTTGTCGCCAAAACGGGACTGGGGTCCCAACAAGGGTTGATGCATCTGGTGTGACTCGATAGGCTTCATTCACCCCTACGTAACAAACGGTCGGTACTGGGAGGTCGTACAGTTGTAGGAACCGCAAATTAGCCATACCGAGGGGGTTCGCCGAGGGCATGGTGTACTGCCCTAATTCCGGCGCGTGGAGAGCATCGACGCTTTTCCGGGTACCGAGGGAGCGGGCTTTCCTCTCTGCTTCGGCTGGCCAGACGCCTTACGCTATACTGGCATGTATCAGTCAAGTCATAACATCAACATGTGTTTCTGTTATTAACAGTTGGTCTACTCTCGAAACTTGATTCTCATGAAAAAAAAGGAAGAACAAAAACAACAGTAAAGCACTATCCTATGACGATTTCTGGGGGCACTTGCTGTTGATAGTATTCATGGGGGGAATGAGTGGTGTTTTAAGCATATTTTTCCGGCAAAAAAAAAAGTGATACTGCGGCATTGAAGAGAAGAAACAAAAACGCACGTGGTGGAACCGCTCGTTGAGGAGATCGTTGACGTAGGAGGCCCTGCTCTGCTCGTCCACAACGTAGGCAGCGACGAAGCGGTTGGTCTTGAGGTGAGCCGCCTCTTCGTAGGCCTCGTCCTCGGCATGTTGTGCTGTCCCTGTGAAAGTATGCCAGGGTTAACTTAAAGTATGCGTACGTGAAAAGAAGACAGATTACTCTTACATTTTGAGTGCGTTGCCCCCAAAACGGGACTGCAGCACTAAAAGGGATATAACCCATTTAGGACTGCAGTCTCGTTTTCGGGACAATTGGGGACAAATTACTTGGAATTTGAGTGGTTGGTCCCCAAAACGGGAATTAGAGTTCAAAAAAGGGTTAAGGTATACTCGTAGCACGGGTGCAATCGGAACAAGTCTTACCAGGTATGTTTTGGTCGCTGTCACTAACTGTTGTTGCTGGTGGTGTCGGATATCCAAACTATGCACGTGAGAAGACGGCCCTGAATGCTATGCTCAAGTCGTTCCTGAGCGGCTCCATCCTACGCTGGACGCCAGATAAATACTACAATACAAAACGTTGTTTCTGTACTGTTATACTGATGTAGCAATCGTTTGCACGCAGTGGGCTGTGAGGCTGTACACAAAAACTTGGCATATAATTTGAAGCAAGAACCTCGAATTACGTGCCTGGTACCTGGTATTCATATACATGGCATACCTGGCATACCTGGTACCATGTAAATGTGATTAATAGTGTATTTTAAATATACCCGGTGTGCTCAACATATGACTTTAGTTCCAAGTGTTTAGTCTCCAAAATGGAAGTGCAGTCCTATGTGTTATAACTCCTTTGGGACCGCAGTCCCGTTTCGGGGACAAAACACTCTAGTTCTAGGTAGTTTGTCCCCAAAACGACACTGCTGTCCTAAAAGGGAGGCGCTCGAGAATTAAACGTATTGGTTCATTCGCTATTAATAATCGCACCAAGCACTTCATGAAGTGACAACGGAACGCACGGCACAGATATTCCAACACGAACAGGCGCGGCGCTTTGTTTTGTGCAGCACTGGATGTGTCGATGGCAGCGGGGGGGGGGTTGGAAACACGTTCGAGTACATACAGGTACGGTAGTCGAAAAGCTTGATGAGAGGGGCGGTGCTGTCGGCACTCACCACCGTACGCGAACACAGACCCCGTGGCCTGTATCTGCGATTTTGCCTCTCGGAGCGTAGCTTGAAGCAAGTCCATCCATGCCTTCTTCATTGGGGCGTTGTTTGCTCGCAGAGACAGTGTTTTGGCGCCATCCCATGGGAACTCCAAGCGGAATCGCTTGTCGCCTAGGAGGATCCGGCAAGTGTTATATCAGGTACCAGGTATAGAGAAACGGCGCACGAACACGGATGGCTGGAACAATACAGGAGTATCGGAATATACGTATAAGGGTATGCACGCGTGATTAGATGCCAGCCAGAACCCAACTCCATCACGGCGCTGCTGTATGACGTGAGGCACAGGGTCTCAAAACAGTACTGCTGTACGGTACGTGGACGGCGGTTTGATCTCTTGAGTAGCCGCGTCCTGCACTAACACTGGCACGTTACAGTTAAGGTCAACAGAGGCATTGACGAGCCCAAAACAGACCCGTCTCCTGTTATTCGTGTATACATACCCGTACTCGTAGCATCTCTGATGGGTTATCGCTACGTGCGACTATTGCTGTTGTGCAGCAGTACGTGCTATGCCTGTGGTGCCAGTAGGTACGTACCTCGAGTACCTGACAAAATGTGTACATAAGATATTCATCCGATATTGAACACGAACCAGCCCGAGTGGAAAGCAGGACGCAACTGATGACCCCAGCTGTGTGCAGCCAGCACCCAGCACAAGACCTTCTCCCAAAAACAAACCCGGGATTAACTTCCATCATATGCACACACACACCTTGGTCGGTGACCGTTGCCACTTGATCGTCCTGGAAAAGGCACTCCGTCCGGCTAGGCTGCTCTTTAGCAGCTGCGGACACCACATCAGGCCAAGCGCTGAGGTAGCCCCGCTCGAGACGGTAAACCCTGGACTGCCACGCTCCCACGCGCGTCCGTTTCTCCAGCCCTGACTGCAGACTCCGATCCATGGCGGCGCAAACACGCGCGAGCTTGCTGCACTTCTCTCAGGCTCCTAGTGAGGTGCCTACCTGCCACCGCAACCCTGCGTACGCGAGGCTGGGGCACAGCCAGCGCAGCATCCCTCGCGAGATCATTTTTTCGCAACATCCCTGGCGCTAGTATGCAGTTGAAGAACCATGGAAACCCCCTCAAAAGCGACACCACATACCACCAGTACACTGCTGCTTGTCGTCGCTTCTGTAACCCGGAGTCAGGGCAAAGGCACGCTTCGGTTGCAACAGCCACAACGGCCAAACAGCGAGAGGCTTGGTGTGTCTTTTGACAGGCTGGTACTTATTTCTTCAGCGGGGGCCGAACAGCAAAGGGAGACCTCTGGAAACGCGAGGCACCCTTGCTTTTTGGTTGTACTGTACGTATATAGTCTACTCCACATCTTGCAACCAGCTTGCACCTCTCGCGAGCTTAGCGTAGGACAGCCGACAGGATGGCTGCCCCACCAAAGCCTCTCAGCGTGGACATTCACACCTCCTTGAAAGAGGGGGACATGGCGAAAGTGGTGGAGTTCTTGGAAGAGGGTGGTGACGTGAACGTGCGTTGCAGGTGTGACGACAACAACAGCAGCTCCAAGGCACTGCTGTGCTCGTGCATCCACTGTTTGAAGTTTTGAATTTTCACCCGCTTACGTATGCATGAAACGATGTTGTGTAACATCGTCAGCTATTAATAGGTACGTCCTTGAGGTGGTTTCGAGGGATCCGTACGTACTCGTACGAACGTACCTACACTGCTGTTGACTGCGGCGTGTTCCCGAGTACAACCCACACGACGTAAACATGTGTGCGTGGGGAGAGAGAGTTGGGTACCAAGTACCCTGTACCAGGTATATATTTGGTTCGACACTTCACTTGTAGGGATCATCTGGGAACATTCCAGCATGGCAGTGACCCCGATCTCATCTCTGAACCGCTCGTATCCCCGCCCACAAGCACTTTGATGCAATTTGATGTTATCCCGGGATAAGAACAAAAAATTATTTTAGGACTGCAGTCCCGTTTGGGGGGAATACTACTTGGAATTTGAGCGAATTGTACCCAAAATGGGACTGCAGTTCTAAAGGGGTTAACTCGGAATATATTTATGCTCGAAAGGCCCAAAAAGCTCTTAGGGGGGGGGAATCGGGCGAAGCCTGCTTGTTGTACATGTGGTAAGTGTTGTGAACCGAAAGTGAAAAGTGGCTCGGTCGGTTTTTCGGTTTTTCCCCAAAAAGTCGGTCGGTTTCGTTCGGTTTAAACCGGACCAAACCGAAACTGAAACCGAACATTTCTCGGTCGGTTTCTCGATCGGTTTCTCGTCAAACCCAATTAAATGGTCGTTGTTTGGAAAGGTTCGGGGTGCATGTGTTGGCATAATGTGACATATCATCGTATGGTGTCAAATGGCCCTCCTGCAGTACACCTGCGTCTGCTGCGCCACATGGTACGTCAGACGTGTTAATATTCTGCAGCAAACAATAACTACAGCACTTCGTTGCTGCAATGAAAACATTTTGTACTGTGTGTAGGATTGTGAATACACAACTTGCAGCATACAGCTAACGCCATGAGGGAATCTACGTTGCTCCAGGGGGGCTGTGAGCACGAACATGCATTTTTGTAGGGAGAGAGAGACAGTGCGACAGTTCTGCAAACGAAGAAGCCAGCACTGCCGTCTGCACTCGACATGATTTATCCCTCGCAGTCTCGAGATGCGCTGTGCCCTGTGCCCTGTGCCCTGTGCGACTGCTGCTGCCTGCGGCCACTGCTGTTTCTGTGTGCCGTGCTGCTATACTGCTATGCTGTTGCGGGATGTGGGCTGCGGCTGGATATGGGTTATGGGCTGTGTGCTGGCTGGGTCGCGTGTGGCGTATCCATACATTAATAAAGGGGTTTCCATACAAATACGAAGGCTTTATTGGGGTAGGGAACAGGAGAAAAAAAAAGGCCGATAAAACCGAGTCGGTTTTTCGGTTTCGGTTTTTTCCCCCAACCGAATAACCGACAAATAAAAGTCGGTTTTCGGTTGGGAAAACCGACAAAGAACCGACCGAAAAAAACGAGTTTCGGTTTTCGGTTCACAACACTGCATGTGGTAGTTTCCATACCTCAGCCGAATTTCCATATCACGCATCTCAAGTCCGGTTGCTGGGCACTGGCGCAGTATGTACCGGCAGTACATAGTAATCTACTGAAGCTACTATTAATAGCCTACTGGCTGACCTGCCCTGGCCAGTATATTCGCCAATAGTTTTTTATGTTACGTGCGCCCAAGAGACACGCCATATAATTGTACCAAAACCCACTAGATGCGTTTCGAGAGGAGACATAAGAGAGGAGAGACAGGGAGTATACTGCAGTCCATCCGGTACACTGATTGATTTTGACACCGGTATGATCGTTTCTGAATGAGTCAGCCAGTGCCCAGCCCTTGGTCTCTCGTATTATGGGCGCTCTTAAATCGGGTACCCCACTGCGCGTGGTAGAGCAGCTCGAGCAAAGGACTCACTCAACGTGCAGATGCATGTCTTTGTTCTCTTGAATGTTGCATGCAGAGTGGAAAAAGGCTCGACGTTACTATTAAGAGCAGACGTCATCGCACATAGACGAACCAGGTTGGTGCTGGTTTATTATTAATAATGATTGTCGTAGAAATTTTAGTAGAATACCATGGCAGTAGAGCCTGCGCCTCGAGAAACTCGTAAACATCGCAAACAAGGTGTGGCATCGACATTGGGCAATGGGTGCAACTCGTGCCTGTTGGTATCCAAAATCAGATGGGGTTACTACGTGCGGTGACTGTAAGTCAGACTAACTCTGCCTATACCCCTGAGCATAAGCCGTTGCGCAGCAGGTACTATTTCGCGTGGTACAAGGTGCACATAGAGTAGTAGACATAACATGGCGGATAAAGTATACCTGGTACGTCACAAGATGACACGCAGTCGACACCACAAGATGGCATACAAGTGTGTCATCTGAAAAATTAGAGCAGTCAGCGAGTAAGCGCGAATTCAAGAAACACGAAAAGGGCCCGCAAGTAAACCTTGTATAGAGTCTTGAAAAAAGTAAAATATGGGGAGCAGGCTAGATGGCTGATAGAGTAGACGCCGCAGGACGACACGCAGCTGACACCACGGGATGACGTCCAACATGAGATACAACCGAATTTCATGACAAGATACAGCAGTCAGCGAGGTAGCGCAAGTTTAAGCTGCACAAAAAAGGCGGCCCACTTGGATGTATAGCACCTTGAAACGAAAAGAAGGGGAGCAGGCTCCATGCTGCCTGCGCCTGAGCTGTTTCACTCCCCACGAGTCCAGCATTTCTGTTGCGCGCCCTGGCCGTGTACGGGCCGTGTCATACTGGTATATACTCACGCTTCCCCCCTGGTGTCCAGTATCTGGTGCCGCTAATGTGCTGCTGTTGTAGATCCTGCTATAAACCGTGACCCTTTTCTGACCCAGAGGTAGCGATAAAAATAGCACGGGTTTAATTTTACCAACCTTCTGTGGGTAGTTAGAGCGAGCGGTAGTATGAGTAGCTTCATACTGCGCCCCGAGCCGTTCAACTCCTGTAGTTGCAGTTTGGGCCCTGAATGTATCAAGCCCCGACCAAGCAGTGCCCGATGCGGTACGTGCTGATCGTTTTTTATTATACGTCAGCTTTTCTCTCCGCCGTCAACAAGTATTGGCGCTTTTTTTTTGTTATCAAAAGGAGTGGCATTGGTGGGATATGAGCGTGAGGCACGGAGCTGCGCGAGGAAATAGAGACCCCAACGGCAGCTGCGACGGGCGGTCGCTACCACGCGGTTGCTGCTTGCTGTAGCAGCTATCAAAATCGGTGCCTGACAACGATCGTAATGTCCCATTTTTCTCCCTCAAGTGTATGAATCTGAGCGTCTAATAACGTCGCCGCGTGTCGCCCGAACTCCCCTTGCGCTGGCAGGTACCGGACGATCCCGCTGCACAGAGCCGCGGCGTACAACCACGCCGACATCGCCAACCTTTTGTTGGACAAGGGTGCAGACATAGAGGTAACCGACTTCGTACAATACTCACGTATTCCCTTGCTCTTTTGATGTGTTTCATTTGTTCCACCTTTGTATGATGCGGTCCCTTCGTCCTCTACTGTATTTCGTACGATGCATGTGTTTGATACCTCGTACGTGCGTGCGCTATGATGGAGAGTTCCCTTTTCATGTATTTGCCTGAGGTGTGCGATTTGCTTCAGATATGCTCATCGCTTGTTGCATGTTCCCGGGGATAGTCTTCCATACCGGAGTTACTGGAGCCTGTCTTGTGACTCCACACTAACGACGAGTTAATGAGATGAGAAGTGACAATTTTTGCTGGCGGCGGCGGACGGTTTCGGCATTCACGTCGTTTGCGTTTTTGAGGGTTGAAAAAAAAAGAGGAGAAAAAAGGGCAACAAGCAGCATAGACACTTGTATCGAACACCCTGAGTGAATACGGGACGATACGGTGTCGGACCCGGACCCACCGCGCCAGGAGCTGATCAACACACTAGAAACATTTATGTACTACTCATATTGCTGACCTCCGACCCTGAGAGGGCTGCACACTGCTGGTGCTATGGTAGTTCCCTCTCGTGTATTACCTATCCTACAACTCGCAGCATTTAGTCCAGGGTCGACCATTCGTGTACACAGCTGCGAAATGAATAATGCCGAGGAACATATTTATCGCATGAAGGCGCCGAAGCCTCCGTCGTTTTCAACCTTCCCGTCAAAACGATCACGCTAATCGTTCTGCACCGATTCAAGAAGTAGTTTCCAGGTACTAGCTATTGCTGTAAATTCGTACCTGGCATGTAGAGTAACGCCGTTGTCGCTCCAGATCAGACCCCGCGAATGGTGCGGTTGATCTACACCGCAAGGAGTATCGTCACTGTCACCGCCACGGTTACCTTCACCGTTACGGGGGCCGTCACCGTTACCAGTACCGTTACCGTTGCCGTTGTCGTTTCCGTTTATGTTACCGTTACTAGTACCGTTACCGCTGTCGTTACCGTTGCCGTTACCGCTGTGATTACTTTGATACCGCTTTCTTGAAGTTTACCGCTACCGTTATAGTGCCGTTGTAGTTACCGTTGCCCACCCCCGTACCGAGCCGGTCCCTCTTTTCATCGTGACTCCTGACAGATCTCTTACTATTTTCGTGCCTACTATGTTGCTGTTCAGGATTCGATGCTGTGTACTTGTCTTGTGGACCTGGCATCTTGCTCTGCAGTAGGAGTACCTGGTAATTGCTGTGTTGCTCTACACTACCGGGTAACTGATGCCTCACTTGATAGCGACTGATACAAAGTTATGTGGGGACTGACGCCTTGCTCGTTAGGAACCCATTTCTTGCTCTTTCGGGGGTGATATCTTGATGTCAAGAAATGTACGTCTTGTTCTGTAGGAAACTCCATCTTGCTCTTCAGGGTGTTCTCATTGGGATATGACACCTTGCTCTTTGGGATATTTCTCGTTAGGATACGATACAGCAGTGCTCTTGAAGACCAAATCTACTGCTGTCTTGTTCTTTAGGTACTATTAATAGTATACTGGTATATATGAGTCGGTATTTATATGTACCGCTTGTTAAGAACTGATGGATCACTCTTCAGGGTCCCATACATTCCGATGTAAAATGACACTGCTTGAACCGCCACCGCTCTAACTGCCACTACTGTATCGTACCTTGCCACCCCTAACTGTGCCAATGTAGGCACGCGATGGAGTGGGACACACCCCCTTATTCTGGGCGTCGAGGGGGGGGCACAACGACATGGTCACCCTCCTTTTGTCCCGGGGGGCCCACATCAACGCCGAGGACAAGAAAGAGGTGCGGAAGTTTTCTTTTTCCTTTTTTTTCATCTTGCTACGATGATGGGGGTACGTACGTATCAACAAATATTCATGAGCGTCGTCCTCGCTCGGAGAGCTCCATACTATTAGCGAGTCATTAACAAGTCACCCGAAACTGCCTCTAAGATAATAGGTACGCTGGCCCCGATGGGCAATCCGATTGCCCAGGGCATGGACGACTCGCACTATGCGACACAAGTGGGATATACGATTACGGGGGACCATATTAAATAGGACCTACGGTACACACAAACACCTACCTGGTATGTATTTCGCTGTTTCCCAAACAATACTTGGTCCTATTTACTATACCCCCCCGCAATAGGTGTAAATATTACAGGGTAATTACCCGGTACTTTTATTGTTGAGAAGCCCCCGTCGCTCAGACTCTATTTCCGGCCCCAAAGCTCTATTCGCGTATTTAGTACTCCGGCGAATGGCTAAGAATATACCTGACAACATCTTTGTGAGACACGTCGTGGTGGCTGAGAGCAATCCATGTGCCCTTCTCGTGCTGTTTCCGGCGACGGCGTGGGAACAGGCTGTATGAGTTCATCCTCCGGCGGATGCGTAATAATATATCTTAGGCTCACAGTATGTTAATTAGCAACACGCCGTGGCCGCTGAGAGTAACCCATGTTCCTCTCTGGTGTTTTCGGGTGACGATGTGGGAGCAGGCTGTACGAGCGCGGTATCTCGGACCGCATCATGTGTGTTTTCCCTCGTCTACGATTGCACAGGCCTAGTGGCGCACCCTGTCAAGGCACGATGTCCATGCACGTCTTGCAAGAGCCCTGTCCAGGAGCCGTAGCTCCGGCTTTGTGTTCACATTACTTATTCCGCTCTCGAAGTATGGTACAGTTCGTATAGCCTTCCTTTTGAAGCGGCGTCAATTTTTTGTCCCCGCCTCGCTAGTATTGACGGTGGGAGCTGTAGATGTTAGCGGGTGACACAAAGCGGAGTGACCGCTTCTCAAATTCGGCGAGCATTGGTGCAATAGACACTATGCCCTCCGCGAAACTTGACGATCACTCTTGTTGACCTTGAGACTGATAGTATAACGTAATCCTCCCTCTCTCCCTCCCTCCCTCCCTCCCTCCCTCCCTCCCGTCCATCCCTCCCTCCCTCCCTCCTCCCCTCTACAACCCCCCCCCCGCGCGCACGCCTTTGTCGTACCATATGGTCGCGTTCTTCGCAGCGGACGCCGTTACACGAAGCCGCGCGGCACGGCCGGAAAGATACTTGCGCGCTGCTGCTCAAGAGGGGCGCGAAGCGCGACACCATGGACGCCGACGCCAACGAGCCGGGGGAAGACTTCGAGCCGAGCGTGGCAGAAAGCCTTCGAGGCGAAATACGGAGCATGATCGAAAGTGCATGAGCGGCGTGTTGGTTTTGACACCTCGGCAGGAAAATCACGCATAACATTTCGTAGTACAGCTACCAACAATGGGGGTATACTAATTATGCTTTTGTTTTTGTGGGGGGTGATATGCCATGAGGTTGCGGTCTGACCCCTTGACTGACCGCGCCCTACACTAAAACTGCACTAGTACAGTCTGATCGAAGATATAAGGTACTTTTCGATCGTAACTAAATATCGAAATATAGACAGGCTTCTGGTCAGACTGGTATACCAAGAACCAATGGGCCGAATGAGGTCGAGGTCCGACCCCGGAGAATAACGCCTGCCCATAGAGACGGAGTTTACCGATGCGGGCCTCTCGGGCCCACAACACCTGTAGCTCACGTAGTTCATTCTGATATCCTCGGTGTTATACTACGTAAGAAGAGTACCGGACAGAACCACCACGCTAGACGATGGCTGACCAGCAAGGACAACAGGCTGCGTGATACAATGGTCGGTCTTTGCATGAACTTGGCAAGAGCGTGAACGTGTCTTATTTGGCAGGACCAGTGCATGGCACGGACTGCCCCTTTGGAAATAATACGAACAACGGTGTTTTAGTGTATATAATCTTGTTACTGGGCCAACGGGGTCCCATCATGTGTGATGTACATGCAAGCGAAACTACTGCACACCCAGGGTTGATACACGTACAGCACGACTCTCTGACAGAACCGGGTTGATAGACGTACAGCACGACTCTCTGACAAAACCACCGTATGTGGTATGGTATGTATTGACGGTATGGGACGGGAAAAACACAGTATATTGTATGGTACGTTTGCGGTATGGTACCATGGTACGATGTCGTCGATATATTATATGACTAAATTTGCATGGTGGTATGCTTCAGTATATAGGGTCTGTAAGGGTCGAATACGTCATCGGCCATTGGAAAGTGTTCGAAAATATACGCCTTGCGGACAGACATACAGACAGATTTGCATTTACCAAAACAGAAACTCAGTTCTACAAACTGGGAATATGTCTCTCTATTTACTGCCCTAGGAAGAAGGGTCGGTCGATACAGGCTGACCCCTGGTTTGACGGGTATTGTCGTTGGATAGAAAAAACTGTAGTATATACACAAGCAGGCCTACACAGGCGCAACCCATGGAAGGCCTCGAGCTGGTAGAGGAAGAAAGTCTTGCTTCCTGATTCGCCGGCACGGGCACCCGCGTAAACCCGACACCGATCCAGGGTCTGAACGCGTGGTGCACCTTGACTATTTAGGGTCGTTCTTGTTACATATCTGGTAGGAAAAACCTCAGTTGCCGAGGTGCCGTCCGTAACATTGAATCATTCAAGCTTTTCCAGCCGATGGCTCGCAAACGAAAAATAATACTGGTACGGCATTTCGATATTTCGTCACCGCTGAAGCACTCATCAAATAGTTAATAATTGGTGAACAGGCTGCCCTGTCACATCGTCACGCCGTTGGGTTGGGCACATGAAAACGCTGTCTCACAGACTGGGATTACTGATTCTGGGATTACCGAGACAAAACGCTGACCACTCTTATGCTGAAAGCCCTACAAAACTACAACAAATTGAGTGCCCCTAACTATGTACTGCAGCTGTGCCAGATATCGCACACAATCGCATTAGGCCAACACCACCGTGGCACAAAAAGCGGTTCAGCAAAAGGACATCCCCACGCCATATTATGTACTGGTACCCAGACGATATCGTTGAAAATGTAGAGGCCAAAGTCGAATGATGAGGTCGCTTGCTGCAGGTGTACGTACAAGAATGAAGTTCGCTCGATATAAGTCTCTAAAAAACGATCCCCAAGTCCAAATCTCAGGTTCTTCGTGCCGAAACACGAGAGGGCAGTTGTTGAAGATTTTTTTGTTTATCAACTCATGCCGAGCACGCTCCGTTTGCCTCGTTGGGCTTATCTCAAGACCTGCGCGGGCGCTGTCTCAGGAAGGATCTACGAAAAAAAACTGATCACCCAACATCCATGTTATGTGAGATACCCTATCTCGTTCACGTACCCAAACGATAATAAGTATTGAAATCTGAATTCAAGTCGTGTGTTCCCTCCCGCAAGACGGGTACGGCCTGGACAAGACGCTAGCGTCGGGAAGCCCCGATTCTTAAGCGTCGGGAAGCCCCGATTCTTCCAGGAATGCCGCGAAAAGTTTGTTTACTCCCTGTTTGATCAAAAAGGGTGACGGCAGCCGCCGACGTATAGCCAACTCACTGAACGTTCAAGGTTTTTGCGTCGATTGTCCGCAATGCAAGCACTCCCAGATCTCCGGTGGAGATACAAAAACAAACACAACGGCAAATTTTGGGAGCTATTTATTATCCAGCAAGTCCCCGTTCTATATTTTCTCGTCGTTCTGCCCGACAACGTATTCGGCCATTTCCTCGCCATCAATCACCACGTGGAGATATCCTGCGGCCATCTCCTCCGGACGACATAGTATTCGTCGATTTCCCCGGCCGTATCCTCCCTTGACGAATATTATTCGACAAAGTCCTCTATTTTTCTCTTCCTACGGTGTGGCAATATCTGACAGGTTACAGTTTCCTCGGCCTTTTCATACCAGTGCCACTTTTCCCCCACCAGGTATGGAATAATATTCGACAATCTCCTCGGTCACTACCCACCTGCGACATAGTGTCTGACAACTTCCTCGACATTTTTCCTCCCGCTACAAGATTATAAATATTTGACAGATTTCTTCGGCCGCTCACGTATACATCTTGGAGCCATCCCTGAGAGCTTCCTCGCCCTTTTCCTCCTCATGAAACATTGCACGTCAACCACCACCTCGGTCCCTGCCTCCCTACGGTGTGATATCGGGCAAGCACCTCGGTCTTTCGCTCCCTGAAACATGCTGTCCGACAACTCCCTCGGCCTGTTCCCCCCTATGTAATACTATCCAACACCCTCGTCAACCCTTTTCCGGCATACGGCCGCCAGTCTGGGTGCCGGCTATCGATACTCGTGGCCATGCGGGAGTAAAATCGTTCGGAATAGTTCATCGAGGGCAAAAAAAATGGGAAAAAACGGGCCATGGTCATGCCTGGCACGAGTTTGCGCAATGAAAACCGACGTCAGCCAGGCAAGAAAAAGCAATGGATCAAGAAACCCCAGCAAACAGGGGGGGGGGGGGCTATCCGACCAACTCCTCAGCCATTCTTCCCAATGAAAAGGTGTTCGACCACTTCCTTGGCTTACTTCCCTCCTCTTAAAATAAGTGTTGGCCACCAATCTTGGCCTCGTCATATCACACGAACACATTTACCTCGCATATTCCTCTCCCTGAAGTAGCATCAGACTACTTCCAGGGGCTACCATCCCTCTTCCCGAATGAGTACTATCCAACGACCTACCACTACTGTACTGCTGTACTACTGTAGTTATGCCACATTCACACATTTACAGGGGCCGGCGTCGTGGATCGGCCCTCGCGCAAAGAATATTTAGCATCCATAAATTTACAACTCCAGAAAGATTCGTCGTCGAGCAATCCCTTACCCGCAGAAGCGCCACCCCGCAACTCCGAAGTTTCGAATCTAGAAAAGTTTTTGAGAGTCCGTCCTTATCTCACGATACGTTTCAAAGCAATAGAACTATCAAAGAGGAGGGGGGGGGGGGGGGGGAGAGGTAGATACTTACAACATAATGGAACGGTCGCCTACAAGCAGTAAACCACTAAAAATCGTGGAACCGGGATTTTGTGTTCCGAACGGGATACATGGCCTCTACATACGCACCAACGGCGCTCAGATGAGGTCAGGAGACAGAAAGCGCTGCTCCTGCTGCTGCCGTAGTTAAACTTCGTTCCCCAGCTACTCTCCTCCGCCTCCTTCCGTGTACAAACCGCACACGGACGGCATCGTTACTGCTGGCACCTGCTGCTGCTACTGCTTTTGTAGTCAAACATCACTTCCCACTCCCCCGCCCTTTCCGATACCCTTTCCCCCGCCCCCTCCCGAGTCTCCGCCCCCTTCCGCGAGCAAACCCGCATACGGATGGCAGCGGTACCGCGGAGTGGTCACACTCCTCTGGTGTAATGATAGATGCAGGAGATGGATCGTCCATGTTTTGTCCATCTTGTCGTCGCGATGGGTGCGCGTTCCACAGAGTGCGCTGGACAACGGAGAAGCTCTCCGGTGAAGCCTTTGATCGCCCGTGCAGTACAAAAACAACAATCGAGCACAACGCGATACCGGTGTAGCCACCGAAAAAAAAAACAGCGGTGTATTGAAAGGAGTTACAATTCGTAAAGGCCGAACAGCGACAGCAGCGGCAGCAGCAGCAGTGCGGGGGGAAAGGGGTTTGATCGTGCTTCAGCTTCGGAGAGAGTGCACTCGATGATATTACCAGGTTGGGGGGACTGTAGACGGTTGATTGCACACATGCATATATTACCGCGACCGAAATAAGCGCCCTCGTATTGTAGAAGGAGTGCAAGCCACGAAAAAAACATCAAGCTCCTCCTGTGCAGGCAGGAGCGCATTTATCAGTCGCTAGAATTCCCTCGCCCTTTCTTGAAAATACTGCAACTCACGAGGAAGCTGTGGCGTTCATCACTTGCAAGCAGAACCTCAATTGTGTACTGATGGGGTTCAACCAACAAGCAGACTTAACACACATCGATGGAGCGTACCGGAACATCGGGCTCAAAAGACAAGCGGCCGAGAGTCGAGCGCCCTGACTTCCATCCATTCACAAAAAACAAAGGTGAAGCACGGTGTTGTGGCCCATCAATTTTTCGTTGGGAATCAAACAATCGCCATCAGTTCCAGAAAACGAGACACCACCTCACGGAAATAAAAGACCTGCACAACATGTCATATACCACGCCTGCATAGCATATAAGGTCACCGGGCATACGCTACAATGGACTGCGTAGCTATCTGGCCTGCGCCATGGCCGACTGCTCATCGACCTGGCCTATGCCACGACCGATTGCGTATCAACCTGTGGGCGTACGCTATGACCGACCACATGCCTATCCGGGCTACTCTATGAGTGATGACTGCGTATCAATCCGCGCCACATTATGGCCACGACATACCCTACAAAGCGACGACACATTATGGCCTACCACATATCCACCTGTTGCAGTTACTGTTGTCGGTCTTGAAAACATCCCATCGCCACAAACTAGCTCGCGGTCAACAAACAAATACAAGCACCCTGCCGGCAGCAAAACAGCAACACACCCCAGGAAAGGCCAGTCGGGGCACGTACTACCCTACGACCGATCGCACGACACATCCATTTCGCGGACGCTACGACTGCGGATATATCAGGTCCGTGTTACGGCCGGCCGCAGACCAATTCCGGCTGTACAGTAGAGGACGCCCGGTAAGAATTAGGGGTGCAGGCCCGGCTTGAGTAATTACGTGGGATAGGATGCTCTCTACACTTGACTGCAACGTACACGAGTCGGGATTCGATATTCTCCCTGCAATTATTCACCCGCCTTTTCGAAGTGCTTCGTTTCTAGATAGGTGTCCTGTACTGCTGTGCGGTATGGAAGACCCCCGATTTATCTATGTGTTTCCTACGCTACGACTGCCGATGACTTAAGGATGTGATGAGGCCTCACTCGGAAATCGAAATGGTGCTTGAGCGGCACAGCGGGGTGGCACATGAAGCGAACGCCCGGGGTGTCGATTCCGGCGAGGTTCGAAGACCTGAAAGGATTGGAAATACAACAACAACAACAACAACAACAACAACAAAAGTTGGGATGAGTTGGGTTGCGATTGGGTTGTGGGTTGGGTTCGGATTGGTTCAGTTTTTTTCTGTTCGGCTACGCATTGTGCTTCTGGTGTGCTATGTTAAGTTTGGTTCTGTTGTGTTGTGCTGTCCTGTTTTTTATTTCTTAGCTTTAGCGCTACTACGGGGAACCATAGTTAATAGGACCAAAAATTGTTAGCAAAAATAGCGGAATATATAGGTTTTTGTGTGTACCGTGGGTTCTGTTTAATATGGTCCCCCGTAATAGTGCTGTTGCAGTGCGGTACGTAGCTTTCTTGTCGGCAAAAAAAAATGTACTGGCGTAGATGCGATGTGGAATACACATGGACTGCGAAAGATCCATCGTGATCAACGATCCACGGCGCAAGGGATTAACGCTAGCCAGCTTCAGAGTGAGCAGTATACCCCGTCGCCCTACAGCAGCATATACCGCGTGTATTTTAATACTACTGGACAAAGTCCGAAAACCAGCCGTGCCCGGCGATAAATGACGGCAGCGGCAAACACTGATACCACGTTAGTTACCCCCCGCAGCTTCTACCAACGGTGTAGTAGCGCATTGGGCGCAATTCTACACAAACCAGTACACCCATCAACATCACCTTAGCAGTGCCCCACACTTGTTCGAAAACACCTGACAAGCTTTTCGCGCACGCGCATTCAAACACCACGGCTGTGTGCAGCTGAGCGCCCTAAGAACCAAAAGCAACGCCGTGAAGGTACGCGAAAACAATGGACGCAATGTGGCCACAGAACCCTCGCGAACGTCGACCTATCTCCGGAGAAAACCCCGGACCATCAACATAAGAAAGCGTTCCGGTCGAACCTCAGTTAATAGGACCTATGGTACAGACAAAAACCTATATATTTCCGTATTTTTACTCTTAATGTTTGGTTCTATTTACTATGGTCCCCCGTTATAGGACTGCAGCCCCAATTTGGGGACAAAAAACGTGTTCCTTCTATACTAGTGGTTTGTCCCGAAAATACGGGACTGCAGAGGCCTAAAAGGGTTAAAGGGCGCCACGCTACTCAGTCACCGGTTCGCTGAGACGTCTAAAGTAGTACATGCCTGGTCGGTATTCTGCTGTAAAATGCACAAAAAAAGACGGACTCTGAATTCAAGGGGTTAGCTACAAAGACAGAAACATATCGTAGGTCGAGTTCAAGAGGTTTTTATCCGCAGCGTGGGTGCGGTTACACAGGGGGGGGGGGGGGGGGGGTGATATTTTGTCAGGGCAGAGCATAGTTGGACACATCTTTATTTTTTCACACGGCAGCAGCCAGCAGAGCCGGCAGCGGCAACAGCAGCTAAACAAATAAGGACTATTACGGGGGGCCATAGTTAACAGGACCAAATATTGGTTTTTATTGGTTTTTATGTATTGGTTTGTATGTATACCATAGGTCCTGTTAACTATGGTCCCCCGTAATACCACCACCAGCAACTACTACCACAACCAGCAGCAGCAGTAGTAGCGGTGGCAGTAGCAGCAGTAACAGCAGCAGCAGCAGCAGCAGTAGTGGCAGCAACAACGGCAACTGCAGCTAAACAAACGAGACTACCACGACCAGCACCAGCACCAGCAGGAGCGGCAGCAGTAACATCAGCAACAGCGGCCGCAGCAGCAGCGGCCGCAGCGGCAGCGGCCAGCAGCAGCAGCAGCAGCAGCAGCAGCAGTAGAAGCAGCTGCTGCAGCAGCAACAACGGCGAACAACAGCAGCAACGGCTACAACCGCAACACGCTAGTCTCACCAACCACCGCCAACAACCTATCGCTACCACTCACAACAACACCAACATCATCAACAGCGCCACACCATGTAAACACACACACCAACACCACTACCGTTAAAAAAAACAATAACAACAGCGACACCAACAACAGCACCATTGCCACCACGCAGATATTAATCAACAGCACCATTTCCACCACCGACAAGACAAACACCAACAACAGCCAAGACCACGACTTTCAGCTTCCCCAAGATGCTTCGACGTACCGGGCGTGGAGAAGGAGGGGATGAGTCAGCATCACGTCTCCAGCAGCACCGGCAGTCTCGACCACGTCCTCGTCTAGGGCAGGGAGGAGCGCTTCTCGAGCAGCACTCGACACCTCCGGCCCTTCATGACGTCAAGCGATGGGGAGGCGTGGAAGGTTTCTCAGGGAGCGCGCTATAAACCCGGGTCTAGCTCTACAAAGGGCGCTGTGAAAGGGTAGGAGGCAAGAGGAAACTGAACATGACGCGGATGCAGCGCAAAAACTGGAGGAGAAAGATGATTACCAGGTACCTCGTACACATGTACGCGGATCCTATACAGGTATCCCAGGCACTCGATACTCATATGTTGGTGGGGGCGGAGGTGGTTCGGAGTATTGTAGATCACTCCATTAGGGATTCAGATCGCCTCCAAAAAAATTGTGACCAATTTTTTTTGGTGTCTCTACAAGAACCGGAGAGGCAGGACCCAGCGACCTGCAGCAAGGATCCAGTGTGGAAATTACAGGACGCGACGTTCGAGGTTGTCGTAACCGCAACGAACAAGCCGACGGCCGCAAGCTATGCGCAGTATGTGCACCGGTGAAGCTCTAAAATGGTGTCCGTCGTTGGGCTTCGGGGAGAAAACATTGTCGGCCACAAACGAGTATTACCGCACCGGCAGCGCAAACCATATTGTACTCCTGGGGCGGGGGATGTACTCGATAGGAGAGATGTACTCGATGTCATGCATGGCCGTAGTCGTACGACGATAGATAGATCCTCGCATCCCTACAATGCCGGGACGGAGCATGTCGGGTATTCATCGACCAGACAGACATTACTTACGCCAAGCGCGAAGCGCCGTGAGGTCTCTGGCGAGTCGCATGAAGGGTGAGCTGCAGCCTACTAAGAATCGCTTGCGAGGTAGACTTGCATACGGATGGCAGCTTCAATAAGTTAATTTAATTTCCGGTGAGAGCAATTCCAGAGACAGCAAAGGGAGTACTATGTAACTGCCTCTTGGATGCCTTACCTTGAACACTCCGTGATGCGATCAATTCCCTTGTGTGGAGTAAAGGTTCTTCCCCTCGCACAAACGATCGAACTCGACAACCAGCTTTGCTGGGGCGGGGGGGTGTAAGAGTTGGTGCCCGAACGATACGCGTGGGGCATGATACTACTAGTATACTACTTCTACTACTGCTACGGCTACGACCACTTCTACTACTGCAGTTACGACTACTGCTGCGACTACTACTACTGCTGCACATCAATATCCTACGACCACTTCTACTATTGCAGTTACGATTACTGCTACTATTACTGTTGCTGCTATTGCTGCGACTACTACTACTGCTGCACATCAATATCCTTGATAGACCGTGAAAAAGAGATAGGACTGCACTTCTAGAGTTTTCGGTCTGTCATATCTGGGTCCCGAGACGCTGTGATGTACTATATCGGGAAAAAGAAAAAAAAAAAAAGTCATGCTGGCTGGGTAGTGTACGCCCGATCTTCACATTTGACAGCATACAACGCTGTTAGCGCCCGATACCTGGTCGCAAAACTACTGTAGGTATACCCTGGCAAGCTCCACCGCGATACTTCCTCCGCCGTCCGCTAGAACTGACGAAAACAAGACGATCAACAGACCAAACACGGCCATACCTGTCATCCCTGTCGTCCCCGCGTGTTCCCAAATAATGCTGGCTACCTTCTTATGGGAACCCCTCAGCAGTGCGGTGCCGCCTCCGCTGGGAAGTACGTCGGAGAACAGAAATATCGGCAGGAGCCCAATCTCGCGGCTGCCGCATCGTCCCCGGCGAGCACGGCGAACGATAAACAGACAAGAGCAGGAACAAGAACGACCGGAAGAAGAAAAAAAAAACATGGGGATTGCCCTGACAACTGAGATTTTTTTTGCCGCCTTTAAAACATCACACCTTACCTGGTAATACCATATCAAAGAGATTGGCTACCCCCGGCGTGGGAGAGTATGTGGCACAAGGCACGCGGAACGAAAAAGGGGAAACGAAAAAAAGAAGAAGGGAGTGAAGAGCTACCGTCGCCGCCGTCACCGTTACCTCGCCCCACAAAAGCCGACAAACATTGGAGGGGGGGGGATCAATACACAAGCCGCAGCCCACCTCAACAAGCGGAGATTATTTTGTTTTACTGAAAACAGATACTATACTGCTAATTGAGCCGCCGCCCAAGAACCCTTGGGCCTTCCCTCTCGGGTATGCATCGTTCAACTCTTCACGATATTTCAAACATGTGAGGCGGAGCTCCTGGCCGGTTATCTCTTGTGTGAGTGAGGCGTTACAAATCTAAGGGGGACGGGACTGGGTATCCACATACCTGGTATACGATGTTTCACCACATGAATTTTTCAAGTTTAGGTACGAATGTACAAGGCGCTTCGCTCCGCGGGCGGCCTACGCCGCCCGCTACGCTCGCTCAGGACGGAAAAGTACATCAAGCTCCTATGCGGAGCGGACCGTGGTCCATGATTGAATATAGTGTTTCTATGATCGTAGTTGCAAACTGGCGACTTGGTGATGCCAAGAGTCCCCCGCCATGCTCCAGGAGAAAACAGCTCGGACGCCACATATGCTTCGTCTCCCTGGCGGCTGCCGTACGTACGTACATACCCCAGGTACGTAGGGTATGTACTTATTTTCTTCTTTTGATGTGCCGTATGTACGAAAAAATATAACGCACAGCACGGCATATCAGCACCGCAACACACAGTACCAATGAAACCGAAAATTTCGGAAAGAAAAAAAAATCCCCCGTCCCTCTCGTGTAATATTTTCTGTCTGATTGGAACACCTTGCACCGGTGAAAACAAACAAAAACAAAAAACAACAGCAGAGCTTTTCTCTCCCGGCCTCGTACGCTGCCCGCCCCTCTCGCGACCACACTCGCCACCGATTCGGTCCGGGTAAAGCTTTCCTCACTCTCTGTCACAGCCAGCCCCGTCGCCCGCCTCGCGTTAAGCCTGGTGCTCACCGCCGCCGTCGTTCGCCAGCTCGTCAAAGTTGTTCGACTGGGTACCTCCCTCTGTGATTTTCAGCCCGGTCGCAAAAATAAGCACCGCTTGAATATTATTTTGCAATCCCGAACGACCCTTATAACTCGCACGTACTCTATAAAAAAACACAAAAGGAGGCCAGACAGAAGCCATTCATGCTTCCCTAGTGTCTCGAGGCACACGCGACGCCTAGCCGCGAAAACGGTGACCGCGCTCCTTGCAACCCCCCCTCTACCCGCCAGCACCCGCTGACACCCGCGACGGTGCCGCGCTCTCCCGCGGTGCCGTACTCGGACTGCACGCACGCACACGAAACGAAAGAAGAAAAAAGGAAGAAAGGGCCGAGAGTGCCAGGAGAGACGGAGAAAACAAAGACCCGCTGGAAAGGTCCATCACGTAATGAAAGGAGGCGGTTATCGAAGTGGGAGCTCTGAGAGGCCAGGGATATACCAACCGAGCACGCTCAGAGAGCGACATTTACGTCAGTGGTTCTGTTCAACTTCAGCGTGGTTGCAAAAACAAGCACCGCTTGAATATTATCTTACAATTTCGAACGACCCTTATACCTCGTACATACTCTATCCATGATCACGAACGGAGGCCAGACAGAGCCCATTCATGCATCCCTCGTGTCTCGAGGCACACGCGACGTTTAGGCACGAAAGCGGCGACCGCGCTCCTTGCAACCCCCCCCTCTACCCACCAGCACCCGCTAACGCCCGCGACGGCGCCGGGCTCTCCCGCGGTGCCGTGCTCGGAGTACACGCACGCACATGAGACAAAAGAAGAAAAAAGGAAGGAAGGACCGAGAGTGCCAAGAGAAATGGATAAAACAAAGAACCGCTGGAAAAGTCCGTCAAGCAATGAAAGGAGGCGATTTCGAAGTGGAGCTCTGAGAGGCCAGGGATGTACCAACCGAGCACGTTCAAAGAGTGATTTCTAAGCAAGCAATTCTATGTTTGAAGCATATGTTCGCGCCCTGTGAGCAGCAAAGACTCTTCGCACCCACTGCCGAAGGCTTCGTTCGCCCTCCCACCCACGCCATGCCCGCACCCGCACAACTCGCAGACAGATGCACATCCCCTCAAGACAGCATCGCACCGGTCCTTTTTCCTCCTCATGACAGCATCGCACCGGTCCTTTTTCCCCCTCATGACAGCATCGCATCGGTCCTACTCCCCCTTACGATGTCCTACGCCCCCTCACTATATCATCGCATCAGTTCTACTCCCCGTCACGATAACATCGCATCAGTTCTACTCTCCCTCACGAAATCATCGCGTCGGTCCTACTCCCCCCCACGATAGCATCGCATCGGTCCTACTCCCCCCCACGATAGCATCGCAACGGTCCTCCTCTCAGCTCCTGCCTTACGCGCTACGGTCTTCAGACGGAAATGCCATAGTCCCCACGTATGTGCCTGTTGTCGTCCGCTCCCCGCATTTACCATTTCAGACCCCATGGAGGCGACTTTTTAGTCCCAAAGAAACCCACTGTCGGAAACAGGTGGGACCTGCGTGGGGCTATACCAAGGACCTCTAGGAGTGGGTACATACCACTCTGTCCCTAAAAATAAGGAACACATAGATTTAATATTAGTACAAAAACGGTTCCAATATATCGGGACAGGGCGATATCGCATCTTTGATAGATCCCGAGACGGGGGGCGAGAGTTTATAAGGAACATCTAGATTTAATATTAGTATAAAAACGGTTCCTATATATCGGGACAGGGCGATATCGCATCTTTGATAGATCCCGAGACGGGGGGCGAGAGTTTGGCACACGCCCTCGCCCCCTGCCAAAAATCTGCTAGCGATGCAAAACCATTTTTTCTTCCAACTGTTACGGAGGCATCTTCACCAAGGGGTGGTACGTCTCGTAGCCCATCCGCATTGTATCGTGGCGATATGGTACGTATCCCCCGTGTACACCTTGTCCGGAAAACCTACTTAGGGCCCCACTGCTTTCCCCACCCCCGCCTGTGATTTAATCTCGCTAAACCGCGACGTTAGCAACAAAAAAGACACCCTTTCGGCGCGGACGAAGCCCCGTGGCGTCGTTTACTCCACTTGCCGGGAATGCCGATGACGCGGGCCAAGGCCCACCCGCAGCGAGTTCTGGCCTGTCTTCCTGGCGGGTCTACCGTCGACAACGCATTCCCACCGGACATCGCGTCGAGCCGAACGCAAAGACGATATGCATGAACCGCGTCTGTCCAGCAGCAACACCGAAGTCGCCGGCCGCGAACGCCGTCGAATAGCCCCTCCTCGCGAGGAAAGTAGCTGCGAGTAAATCGTTGCACATCCATCCGACCCCTCCAATGCGCTCGATCCCGAGTATCTCTCTGTGGGAAGGCACCCTTCGCTCAACCTCTCTTCAATAGAGATACGTGCCGTTTGCACAGAACCAAGCCACCATCACATTCACTTTCGCCTTCGCTCGACACCACATCCGTTTCACCTGCGTTGTCGCCCATCAGGTTCATGCATGCCACTGCTCCAACACCCTACTAGTAGCGCCACTATCGGGATATTTCGTGCACGGGTTGAGTGTGTTTGCCGTAAATCGTTCGGCGCTCCCTTTCGACCGAGATTGTCAAAACAAACAAACAAACAAATTTGACCTTTTCCTATCAAATTGAGAGCACCATGCCCAACACACATCACTCGGTTTGCGCACCGCTGTAGAAAACACTACGCATTAATACCCGTACGGTGCGCGCTGGCGCAACCAGGTTGGCTGACGACTTGACTACTCCTTCGTGTACTTCTTCGATTTCAGCATAAACCGCATTTATCCCTCCCCTCACGAGCGCCCTTTTCTCTAGGCGCAACCTGCCGGATGGGCTGTAACTACCCATGGGCTGTCGAGCTTGCGGTGGCCAGGTACACCCAAGACACCCGTGCCACTCGTGGACCCTCCTGGCATACGCCCATACTGCCCCCCCCCCCCCACCCCCCCCCCTGCTTGGTTTGATCCAGGGATTGAGGTTGAGACGGAAGAAGGACTGGCCTGTGGCAAGTGCACCCATGGGCTGCGGAGCTTGCGGTGGTCAGCTGCATCCAGGACACCCGCGCCACCCGTGGGCCGTCAAGAAATATGCCCACGCTGGGATTGATCCAGGTAATGGGATAGACAAGAAGGAGGAGGGGCTGGCCCGGGGTAGGTTTGCACGTGCCGCAGGCCAGCCCCTCCTCCTTCTCCGGTTCCCTCCCTAAACGAAAACCAAGCGGTTGCGTCTGCGTGGGCACGGCCCTTTGACGGTTCACTGGTGGTATGGGTGTCTTGGTGGCACCTGACCATCACAGCCTCGGCACGTCATGGGTGATTTACTCATCTCCGCCGGGTAGACATACTTGTAGTAACTGCCTCAGTCTGGTGTTGACCAATCGGGCACACATCAAGGCTCACGTTTTGTAACCTATCTACGGTACTGGCCTATCGTGTCCATCCGTACACCCTGGTATAAAACGCACATTACCTCGAAAACCCCCAAAGTGTCTGACTATTTTCCTCGATCTGGCCTGAGGCTTTGATTCGCGAAACAGGAACGGCAGCGACCAAAGTATTTACTCGGCGCCGACGAAGGTCTTTCTGTTCCGCTCCATGTGGTGATTGCTGACCGTGTCAACATGGGCGAGTGTGCCGTCGGATTCGAATTCCCGCCAGACGTCGCCCCACGCCGAACGCAAACACGGCGCGAATGCTGTTCGCCTCTTCAGCAGCAACCCCAACGTCGCCACGAAGGGCGTTGAAGAGGCCGCGGCGTGGAAGGTATCTACGAGAAACCGTTTCACGCCCGTCCGACTCCTCGAATGCGCTCGACCCCGCGTACATATCCGTGTGCACCTTTTGCGCGGCCCTGGTTCACTACATCTGTGCTGTTGACACAAAACTACAGAACTGTACCAATGCATCGGTCTGTTTTCGCCTTCGCTCGGAGCCACACCCGTTGTTTTTTCTGTGTTGCTGACAATCGTCATACACGCAGCTGCTCCAATACCCTTACACACACGTCACTTTCGGAACAGTCCGTACACGTGCTGCTTGCGATGCAGTGCTTCGTTCGACCGCCTCCTCCGACCTGGGTCTAGAAAAAAAAAAAAAAACAAGCGCTTAATTCCTTCAATTTAGCGCATCATGCCTAACCGGTACCGCTCGGTTGACCCACCGTGGAACCCCTATCGAACGTCGTATCGGCCAGTACAACCACGTTGGCTATCGACTTGACTACTCCTCCGTATATACCTTAGCCTTCGGTTTCGACCAGAGCAAAACCACGCATGGACTGCCGAGCTTGTAGTGGTCAGGTACACCCACGATGTCCGTATCACTCGTGGGCCGACGAGGCATACCTGGTTTGCTCCTGCTGACCCCCGTGCTTTGTTTGATCCAGCAAACGAGAACGAGAAAAAGGAGGGGCTGACCCGCGGCAGGTTTTGCGCGATGCCCCGGGCCAGCCCCTCCTCCTTGTCGAGCTCCCTTCCCGAACGAAAACAGGCGGTGGCGTCAGCATGGGCATGAACCTTGACTGTCCGAGTGGCGCGGGTGTCTTGGGTGTACCTGACCACCACAGCAGTCCATGGGTGGCTTGCCCCATCTATGACCGGAGGACAGAGTTGAAGCAACTGCCCCAATCGGGTCTTGATTCTATCGGGTCTTTACACCAATCGGACATTGGTCAGGTTTTACGTTTCGTAACATATCTACGGTAAACATAACGTGCACTCAATGCAGATACGTGGGGTCGAGCGGATTTAAAGCAACGAGTTGGCGCGAAGCGATTAACTGCCTTCCTCGCCTCGGCCTTCTCGGCAGTCCTCTTTGTGACGCCGGCATTGCGGTTGAACATGCATATATCATCTACTGCCGTCTGCACGTTCGGCGTGACGCGAGGTCCGGTGGGAAAAAGCTTCGACCGTAGAACGGAAAAATTGACAGAGGTCGGCAAAATCGCCGCGGGCGGGCCCCGGCCTGCGTCATCAGCACTCCTAGCAATTCGCGCGGAATACAAAGGCCTGTCTTCATCCACGCTGAGAGGGGATGAGTTTTTGTTGCCACCGTCGACGTGCGGCTTAAGCAATACGCGGACCAAGGCGAGGGAAGCAGCGCAGACCCTTCACGGCCTTTTCGGGAAAAGGTACGTATAAGCGGAGGACACCGATGGATAAGATGCACGCACACCGTGGACAGGCTACAAAAAAACATGGAACATCCTTCGCGGCGAAGACGCCTCCTCTCTTGAGAAAACGCGAGCAGGCATTTGGCAAGCAGGTTAGGGTGCGCCAAAACTCCCGTTCCGGTCGAGACAAACACATCCGATACCTATCCAAGCCGTGCGGTTTCTCGATAGCTAGACGCATGACTATGAACGGGAACATAAGAAACGTTTGGTCCAGACTCTGATACGAGTAGCAGCGCCCCAGCCTACCCCCCAGAAAGTAGATGCTTGACTGAATGAGACACGCGCCACCGTGCTGCGGCCTACAGAAAGCAAGAGCACGAACCGCAGCGCGGAAGCCTAGCCCACTTTGCATGCTGAGAAATTCTCCACCAAACCCCGCAACTTCCAAATTGTCGGATCACCCAAGCATTATGTTGCTATAGTATCACATAATCGTAGCGCCGTATCCTCAAAGCACCAATCCCAAAAATAGCGTATTCTCAAAGCGTGGAATCCCCGAAATATGGTACCCTCAAAGAGTCGTGCAGTATCCCCATAGCATACTTTCCCTACAGGGTAACTTTCCACAGCAGTACCGATCGCCCAACAATAACGCCATCAACGTTTTCCAAAGCGTTACCCCCCCTCCCTCGCCCCCCCCCCACAGCAGTGCCAACCCTTTACCCCTTCAGTGGTGCAGCCCCGTTCAAAGGACAAATCACCTAGAATTTCACTGGTTTGTCCCCAAAACGGGACGGCACTGCTGAATGGGTCGAACAACAAATGACGGGCTCGCACCATACCAATCACCCCAAGCATCATATCACCAGACAGTTATATCGTCAGATAATACCTACTTTACCTGTGCGGAAAATGTCTGAAGTGTGCTCCGTCCACGTGCCACCTTCCCTCAACCTGCCACGGAGGCTGCGCGAACCCGGGGAACGTAACCACCCACCACCCGCACCCGAATGCCTCCCAGGCACCCTCTCCGACCAACTGGCTCACCGCGGCCTTCAGCTTCGGAGACAGCGCGGACGTCCAGGGGTGGCCACGTCGCCCCGTCGGGGAGCTGCACGAACAAAAAAAACAAAAGATGCACATGCATTCGTGCGGCGAGCGAACGATGACGTTAACAAAGCGAGCCAAGCCTCAGGGCGGATGATCGATTCCCGCTTGATCCTCCGCCTGGTGATTGTCTATCTACCTGGTAGGCATTTCGAGGCAGGTAGATATGTCACTGATCTGTAGAGGTAGATATGATCAACAGTAGCTTGCGTTGCCTGGTGGGAGTCTTGTGGTCTGCATGATCTACTACGGGGGACCATAGCAAATCGGACTGATTATTATTCGTAAAAATAGGTAAATATATAGGTTTTTGTTTGTACCGTAGGTCCTATTTACTATGCCCCCCCGAATTTTCCCGGGTTGAATCTAAATTCTGCGCAACATGTGCCACTGCGTTCGAACAAATATGGGCATTGGTACCCTAAACCTTCATAGAAATGCGCCTTGTATTGCAATACACAAAGAGTGGTATATGTTAACGGCCGGCTAGGACGATGCCTGGTGTGCACAGTAGTGCTATATACTCGTGGCACTTTTTTTTTGCCTCACGAAGCGAGTTTCCGACTGATGGGATCCCTATCTCTTTTTAAACTGCATGCAATCCCGTTTCGGGGGCAAAGTCTCTCAGATTCTGAGTAGTGCGTCCCCAAATTTAAAACTGCAGTCCTACGGAAAAAATGGCCGACACTAACTAAGCCCATGATAACGTGTAACAACTCGGAACGGGTGTCAACATCAGGGCTAGGGTTACAAGCACGTATCACCCCCCCCCCCCCAGAACAAGTAGTCAATACCAAAACCACCCTAATGTGATGATACAAAACACCTTCGAAGACATGTGGATGACCACAGCTGTACGAAGTAGTAGCACACCCATTGCGCAATTAGGGTTGCCCTGCGTACAGGTGGGGGGGGGGGGGCTAACCTTGCGCCCCCCGGAAGTTTCTGCACCTTTTGTTTTTTCGTGGAACCTCGGTATGAATCAGCCGAAAATGTGCGCAATCCTGTTTTGTTGGGCCTTACTAACCTTGGGATCCCGTAAATTTCTGCAATTCCTTTTTTGTTGACCCAGGTTGAAGGGCACTGCTGGAAGATGCCTTCGGCTCCCAGGCGCCCCCACAACGCCTCTCTGCACGCACGCACACGCGCACACGTATGCCGGGGTACACAACGGCAAGCAGGGAAGAACGTACAAAAAAATAAGCCGTATCGTGAGAGGCTCACCGGTATTCATCCATAGAACGGAAACAGTAAAGCACAAGCACAGGGCAGAGACGCATGCGCATACCAGGTAAGCATATACGGGACTTGTTGCTCTCTCCGTTAATACTGTACGAAGTCGGAACAAGTCTATCCGTATATGGACGCAGCGACATCAGAGGCAAACGACTATGCATGCCACGCGAGTACAGGACTTGCTTCTCTTTCTAATAATATTTTGTTGGAACAACAGAGTGTCTGCACAAAATGAAACATATCACGATTTTTTCTCGTCTATTCCCCTGTTATTACCAACGACTAATTAAACGCCTAATCAAATTTGCACAAAAAACGAAGAAGTTACGCGTTTTTTGGATGGCATATTAAACTCGAGCCATGTTTGTGTGATACGTGACTCGACCGCTGCATTATGTTCGCCTAAATTACTCCGGGCGCTTTGGATTGGCCAAGATTACCCCGAGAGTGGCCTCGGGCCATATCTGCTACCGGCGGGGTTTCGCGAGAAGAATTGCTGCTGCTGCTACTGCATGCCTCTGCTACCTGCTGCTGCAGCAAATAGATACAGCAGGTGCTGCTGCAGCTGCTGCTGCACGTCACGGACTACTGCTACTGCATGTAGTGTGCTGCTGCTGCAAGTAAGTGTGCTGCTTGCCGCAGTGCTGTTGCTGCAAGCGCTGCGGCAAACAAGCACTGCGGCAACCGAGCGCTGCCGCAAACAAGCGCTGTTGCACAAGCAAGCTCTGCTGCAAGCAAGCGCTGCTGCGAGCGAGAGAGCCACCTTATGCAAGCGCTGCTGCTGCTGCTGCTGCTGCTGCTGCTGCTGCAAGCGCGAGCACCCTTGTCACCACGCTCCCTCTTGGGAAAGAGGACGACGAAAAAGAAAGAAGGCGATATTCTCGTTGTGGTGGCGTTGCTTGCACAGCGAGTGTCGAGGAGCGGAAGGTAGACCACATTTCTGCCTGTTGGTGCTTGGTGCTGCTGACTGCTTCTGCAGCTTGCACGACTTCTGTTCTGCTCATTTGGCACTGAAAGTGCTGCCGCTGCTGCACGTGTGTTTCTTCAAACATAAGCATCCAATATTTTGTTTTTTTTCCGTCTCCGATTATGCGCATGCTGGAAGGTTTTCGATTATGATTATACTTCCGACGAATATCCTTGACATACAATTATTATGCGCAGACACTCTAATAATTGGTACCAGGTATTGACACTGGGTGTGCCGAGTGTTGATATACGTCGATTAACGTCAGAACACAGCTATTAATATGGCGACTATATGCCAATTGTGCTGCGCTCATGACGTGGCGTATGTGCAGACTACCACCACCACGCCACTGCCACCCAAATACGGGGCTTGCTTCTATCTCAAGTAAAAACTACGGGAACGCTAATTGGCATGGGCACTGGGTCTACCGAGTGCTGACTTTTGTTTCGTCGGTGGCTGGTGTTATGCTTGTGTCACAATATCTCATCACACGGGTGATAAGTTGTTCCAAGGGAAAGTGCTAAACCCTACCATGATGTACCTAAATATAAACATCATTTGTATACTAGTAATTCCAAACGGTCCTTGTATTTACAGTCGGTACAGAGGGGGAGTGGTAAGATAACACACCTCCTAGGACGATTTGTCACACGTATTACACGTGGTGCTATCTACAGTACCACAATGACCATTTTAGTATTAATAGTGACTCCGTTCCTTTTATTAGGGGGGTGAAATATTGTTTTAAAAAGAAAAAACTGGACAATTTATGCGAGGGGAGAAAATGGAAAACGCGCGAACGGTCATCATGCATGTTGCAAAGTCGAGTATCAACCGATCGATTGTATTCACAGCTGACGCAAGGCTGACGTCCATTTTTGAATAATAAATGCACGTCAGGTGTGAGTTCAACAGAGAGGGTGTGATAAGCTAACACACCCCCTGGGACAAATTGTCACAAGTGTTACACGGTACTATCTACAGCAAATATGTCAGGAGACACCACTTTCAGCCCTTGACAGACAGCAATTTTTCCGTGGCATGCCTTGACCGACAACAAATCACCAAGTTTTCGTGTGGAACACTCGGCCCTACGCCCTTGGCAGCGCACGCTTTGCGTTGCTTGACATGTTTCCTGACATCTTTGATCTACAGCACGACTCTGTACCTCAATGTAAATACCATTCGTATAATAATAATAATAATTCCGAACGGTCCGTAGAGTTAGGTACTGAGGGGGGGTGATAAGGTGACGCAGGGTGTGCAATAATATGACACAGGGGGTGCGGTAAGATTGCACAGGGGGTGTGGTGAGATAGCACACCCCCTGAGATGATTTTTCCGAGAAAAATCTCTCTGAAAGAACGTCAATGGGCACACACAACGAAAAGTGGTGCGGCGCGCTGGGAGCATCTCGTCGAGCTCTTTTTCCACAAAGACATCGGAGGCGTCCATGGTGCTGTAGAGAATTGGTTGCACCTGCAATTCCCCTGAGGCTCTTGCTCCTCACTTGAGATGTCACAAAAGGCACAGCGAAAAAATGTGTACGCGTGTAACCCGGAGAGAAATCCGTGGCCTAGGTTTGTATCGGAACACAATATAAAAAAAACGTATCGGGTACGTACTGTACGTAGTTTAGTTCCTAGGTTAAGAATCCCCATCCTTCAGGATATAAAAATCGCCAAAAACAAATTATGGTCATCGCGGCGCGCATCATCGCTCGGCGTTAGTACCCTTCCGTTGTCGACAAGCAAGAACGGCCCGGAAAAATCTCCCGAGGGGGTGTGATATTGCATCACGCGGGTGATAGTGTTACGCGGTAGGTACCAAGTGATACCTGCTTCTGCGAAATATCTGAGTCTTATATGAGTAACAGCACCTGCAGGCGGATGCAACCGCCGGATCGAACGCCCCTCTTAGCATGACGAAACCGTCTTCCTCGAATTTGCTGATGTCGCCGAGCGAAAGGGGAAGAAGAGAAGGAGGAGGAGGAGGAGAAGGACGGGGAGAAGGGGTAGGAGCAGGAATAGGAGGAGGAGGGTTTTCGGCAGCCTCTTCTTCCTCGTCCTCCTGCACATCCGATGGTGGTGATGGTGGTGGTGGTGGTGGTGATGACGACGGTGGTAGTGGTGATGATTGTGATGACGGTGGGGATGATGGTGGCGGTGATCGAGGCAATGATGATGGCGATGACGGCGGTGGTGACAGGGACAACGGTGATTTCGATGATGATGGTGGCGGCGACGGAGAAGAGGGTGGTGCGGGCACTGGCGACGGTGGCGGCGGTGATGGCGATGGCGACGACGAATATCTCCCGACAGTCTTGATCTGAGCACGCTCGTCTCCACGGCCGCCGCGGCCGCGATTCACTCCTCCGCCGTTCTCATCTGAGCGAGGGCAAGCCAATGAAATCGTCAGCTTGGCTGCTCACAGGGATGTGCGGGGGGAGGGGGGGTCTTCGGACTTCCGGGTTGAGAAAAGCAACGAGAGCTGATCATGATTGCTAAAGCGGCATCCAACCAAGCACAACACCCAGCACACGGAGCAGCGCGCTGCTGGACGGGTCGATACAAACAGTACTGAACACTGCAGCAAGTAAGGTCTCCCGGGGGCTGAACCCAGTCGACGAGGACGCGTTGGGCCTCGTCTTCTCCGTCCGACCCGAGTTATTGTCATATATAGGGGATAACCTCCCCTTTTCACTACCGCACGCAAAAAAAAACGGACACGACCTCTTTAGGACTACTGCAGTCCCGTTTGGGGGACAAACTACTTGGAATTCGAGCGGTTTGTCCCGAGAACGGGACTGCAGCACTAAAAGGGTTGAACAACATGCCGATGCACATCGCGGCAACGAAAGAACACAAAGGCCTCGAGCCTCGCAAAATGACCCTTGTAGACGCTCGCGCGCGTCGCCCTGAGCAGCTCGAAAACAATACAATAGTGGTTCCTCTTATAATGCCGGCTGTCCGCTACAGTGCCGATGAAAATCGCTTTTCTTTTCAGATGGGACCAACCATTGTGGCAGTGTGTGCGGAGTAGTGCCGGGAGTAGTGCCGGTGCCCGCAATGTCTGGTGTCGGTATTGTTACCTGGCACATATGCCGGGCGCTGTAAAGAGGGGACCGTTACTGTATCCGAAAAGCGACCCCCCGTCAATCGACGCTGTCATCTATACGTAGCCCAAGTTACGCACAAGGCGGCCAACTCCGCCTCACAATCGGTTCTTACGACAAGGGTGCAGCTCAAACTTCGTATAACGCACCGAAAACCACCTCACGGCGCTTCGCGCCTGGTGCGAGCAATGCCCGCCTGGTGGATGAAAGCCGCACGCGCGACGTCCCGGCATCGAGGCGCTGCGTGGGTCTGCGGTAATACGACTGCGACCATGAATGACGGTGTTGACACCTCCCCCATCATACGTCCGCGGTTCGTCTATCCAAAGGGAGGTGGGAAGAGCGCCGTCATTTCGGCCATGCCTCCCGGGGCGTCCCCGCCGACACCGCCGCTAACCCCAACTAGTCCTGCCACGGGTAACCCCGGAAGCGGGAAGAACACCAGAGTCCTTCTCTCTGGTGTGTTATCAGCGAGGGGGGTCAACCTCTCGCGGCTGTCGCCACCGCCCACGATGACAGGTGCTTCCGGTGGTGGAGGAACATGTGCCGATCCCAGGCGAGAGACTGATCCCAAACGGAAGACCGATCCCGGGCGGGAGATCGACCCCACTGGGATCGGTCTCGCGCCTGGGCTCGTACCCCCGCCACGCATCGGTCTTCCGTTTGAGATTAGTCTCCTACCTAGCATTGATTTCCCGCCTGGTCTCGGTATCACACCACTGGAAAAGCCTGCAACCGTGGGCGGTGGCGACGGCGGAAAGGTTCGACCCCCCTGGTTAAGCTTCGGGGGGGGGGGGGGGGGGGTTCTGCCATTGCCCCCGCTTCCGGGTCGCCAGCAGCGGGATCGGTTGGGGCTAGCGCCAGTGACCGACCCCAGGCGGCGAGTGACCGATCCCAGGCGGGAGATCGGCCTCACCGGGATCCGTCTCAGGTCTAGATCGGTCTTCCGCTTGGGATCGGGCACCCGCCCGGTAGAGTCTCGGGTCTGGAATCGGTCTCCCGCCGGGGATCGGGCACTCCCCTCGGATTGGTCTCCCGCCTGGTACAGCCTCTCTCCCTAGGGCTGTCAGGCGAAGAGATGAAACCTCCAGCACTGTCGTCACCGCCCATGATGATAGGTACTTCCAGCGGTGGGAGACAGATCCCAGGACGGGTACCGACAGCAGGCGGGAGACTGATCCTAAGCGGAAGACCAATCGCGGGCGGATGATCGATCCCAGGCGGGAGATGGACCCCACTGGGATCAGTCTCACGCCTGGGCTCGTCCCCCCGCCAGATATCGGTCTTCCGCTTGAGATCAGTCTCCTACCCGGCATCGGTATCTCACCTGGACTCGGTTTCACACCACCGGAACAGCCTGCCATCGTGGGTGGTGGCTACGGCGGCGAGGGTTTGATCTCCCGGGCTAAAAGCAGCAGGGGGGGGGGGGGGTACTGGATAGGAGATATGTGCTCGATCTCGTGCATGGCGGTAGCAGCAGGGGGGGGGGGTACTCGATAGGAGATATGTGCTCGATCTTATGCATGGCCGTAGCAGCAGCGGGGGGGGAGGGGGGTCTACGTCGCCCGCAGTAGGACTGGTTGGTGCTAGCGCCGGTGACCGATCCCAGGCGGCGAGTGACCGATTCCAGGCACGGCTCGCAGCCGGAAGAACCGCCTCACTGGGATCCGTCTCAGGTCTGGGATCGGTCTTCCGCTTGGGATCGGGCACCCGCCTGGTGGAGTCTCGGGTCTGGTATCGGACTCCCGCCGGGATCGGGCACTCCCCTTGGGATGGTCTCCCGCCTGCTACAGCCTCTCGCCCTAGGGCTGTTAGGCGAAGAGATGAAACCTCCAGCACTGTCGTCACCGCCCATGATGATAGGCACTTCCGGTGGTGGGAGACAGATCCCAGGACGGATACCGACAGCAGGCGGGAGACTGATCCTAGGCGGAAGACCAATCCCGGGCGGAAGATCGATCCCAGGCGGGAGATGGACCCCACTGGGATCAGTCTCACGCCTGGGCTCGTCCCCCCGCCAGGTATTGGTCTTCCGCCTGAAAACAGTTTCTTACCTGGCAATGATATCCCGCCTGGTCCCGGTCTCACACCAACGACAGAACCTGCCATAGTGGGCGGTGGCAACAGCGGCGAGGGCTCGCTCGTCCTAACCAACAGCAGCGGGGGGGGGGGGGGGGGGCTCTACCATCGTCCCCGCCTCCGGATCACGGGCTGTAGACCTAGCGGGGGCAACCACGGGTGACTGATTTCAGGCGGCGAGTGGAGCAAGCCGGGAGACCGATATCACTGGGATCGGTCTCAAGTCTGGGAGCAGTCTTCCGCTTATGATCGGCCACCTGCCTGATAGTGTCTCGGGTCTGGGATCGGTCGGTCGCTCGCCCGGGATCAGGCACACGCCTTGGATTGGTCTCCCGCATGGTACAGTCTCTGCGTCTTGTGCTCTTAGGCGGGTGGATGAATCACCTCCCACCGTCGCCAGCGCGCAAGGTAGCGGGCACTTCCGCCGGTGGGAGACAGATCCCAGGAAGGATACCAATCCCAGGTAGGAGACTGATTCTAAGCGGGAGACCGATCCCGGACGGACGATCGGTCCCAGGCGGAAGATCGACCCCACTGGGGCCGGTATCTCGCCTGGGCTCGTCCCCCCGCCAGATATCGGTCTTCCGCCTGAGACAAGTCTCCTACCTGGCATCGGTATCCCTCCTGGTCTCGGTCTCACACCACCGGAAGAATCTGATATCGTGGGCGGTGGCCATGGCGGCGAGGGGTTGATCCCCCTGGCTGACAGCAGCACGGGGGGGGGGAAGACTCTACCATCGCCCCCGCTTCCGGGTCACCGGCTGTAGGACTAGTTGGGACAACCACGGGTGACTGATTTCAGGCGGTGAATCACGGGTCCTCGCCGGGAGACCGATCTCACTGGGATCGGTCTCAGGTCTGTGATCGGTCTTCCGCTTGAGATCGGTCACCCGCCTGATAGAGTCTCGGGTAGTTCGCCTGGGATTGGCCACCCGCCTCGGATCGGTCTGTCGCCTGATACAGGCTCTCCTTCTTGTGTTTTTAGCGGCGAGGATGAAACACACCCCACCGGCGCCACCGCCCACGATACCGGGCACTCCCGGCGGCGGGAGGCAGATCCCAGGACGGATACCGATCCCAGGTGGCGGACCGATCCCAGGCGGGAGATCGACGTCACTGGGATCGGTCTCTAACCTGGGCTCGTCCCCCCGCAAGGTATCGGTATTTCCGCCCGAGATCAGTCTCTTACCTGGCATTGATATCCCGCCTGGGCTCGGTCTCACACCAACGGAACAACCTGCCATCGTGGGCCATGACAACGGCGAGGGTTAGATTGTGTTGATTACCAGAAGAAGGGGAGGGGGGG
Organism: Nereocystis luetkeana; assembly: GCA_031213475.1. NCBI lineage: Eukaryota > Phaeophyceae > Laminariales > Laminariaceae > Nereocystis > Nereocystis luetkeana. The sequence continues at coordinate 8,133,423 of JARUPZ010000026.1, read as the reverse complement.
CTCTACCATCGTGCCCGCTTTTTGATATCCGGCTGTAAGACTAGTTGGGGCAACCAGGGGTCCCCGATCCCAGGCGGTGAGTCACGGGTCCCAGCCGGGAGACCGATGCCATTGGGATCGGTTTTCTGCTCTGGATCGGTCACTGGCATGGTAGAGTCTCGGGTCTGGGATCGGTCGCTCGCCTGGGATCGGTCACCCGCCTTGGGCTGGTCTCCCGCCTGGTACAGTCTCTCCTCCTTGTGCTGTAAGCCGGGAAGAAGAAAAACACCCCCCACCGCCGCCACCGCCCACGATGACGGGCACTTTCGATGGCGGGAGATGGATCCCAGGAAAGATAACGGTCGCAGGCGGGAGACCGACCGCACGCGGGAGACTGATCTCAGGCGGAAGACCGATCCCAGGCGGGAGGTTGACCCCACTGGGGTTGGTCTCTCGCCTGGGCTCGTCCCCCCGCCAGGTATCGGATTTGCGCCCTAGACCAGTCTCCTACCTCGCATCGGTATCCCGCCTGAATACGGTCTCACACCACCGAACGTGCCTGCCATCGCGGGCGGTGGCCATGGCTGCGAGGGGTTGGTCCCCCTGGCTGACAGCAGCACGGGGGGGGGAAACTAAGGTATCGTCCCCGCTTCCGGGTCGCCTGCAGCAACATTGGTTGGGACAAGAGGCGGTGACCGATCCCAGGCAGGAGACCGATACTAACCTCCCCCTGCTGATCCCATGCGGGTGACCTACACAAGGAAGAAGACCGATTTCGGGTGGGACACCGATGTCACTGTGATCGGTTTGATGCCAGCGATCGGTTTCCCGCCAGGGATCGGTCTCTCGCGCAGGATCTGTCTTCCACCTGGGATCGAGTCTAGGTAAAAGCCATTGAGTTAAAGGCCGCGGGTCGGATGTCTTTTTCACCACCTCCTTTGTTGTCTTCTTTTCGGTGCACTTTACTGTACCTGGTAGGCTTCAACAGCGGGCGTAGTTCTCCCGATCCCCGCAATCTCGACACCAAAGTTGAAAAATACGTTCATTCTTGACTGTGGCAAGAAGGCGCGGGGGGGAAGGGGGGGGGGGGAGGCGGAGTCATTTGTTTCCAGCCTTAATCATTTGACCATTGGCCGCGCATCCCTTTCGGGGGGAAAGAACAGGGGTTCGGTTCCTAGTACGGGGGACCACAGTAAATAGGACCAAATCTTGTCATTAATATTAATAGTAAAAATAGGGAAATATATATTTTTGTATTCACCGTAGGTCCTATCTAATATGGCCCCCCGTAATAGAGCAAGAGAACGGGCGTCAGGATGGAAGGACCGCTTGAGTACGGGATGTCGTAGTCCATGCAACGCAAGGCAGGTCGCCCCCGCCCTCTATTATTGGTGAAGTCCCAGAACTGCGTGTGTGTGGCTCGAGGTTGGTTTCGCCGAACGAACAACGGGCAAATAGAGAAACGCACAAGTCACAACCTGTTTGAAGAGAGACCTGGGATCGCGGAGAGCTTGCCCACAAGCCAAGACAGCGAACGAAGGTCCAGAAACCGAACACCGCCAACTGTGGGGTGTGTGAGAGGACTGTACGCTGAAATCGTTCGTCGTTCGCAGACACAGGGGTCGAATCGCTGGCTTACTGTGTGCTGGATGAGACTTTTATCTCGTCAGTAAGCAGGAATCAATGCTTCAAAACTTCAAGTGATACCCACGCATCGTTTCAGAGACCTGCAGTGTTTAGAAACAGGTACGGGAGGTTGCCGGCCGGTGGGGCGGTGCCACATGTCAGGGGTTAAGCTTGGACATACCGGAAACCCGGCAAAGGTTACTTCCATACCGCGTGACTTCACTTCTGATGTGGAAAAGGTCGTACACCCTAAACGAGGCACATACTCATGTCTCTGCTGTATGATACGAGAAAACTATGTTAGGCATCGGTGCAATGCAGCAAAACAATCCCTGTTTCAAGGAGGCATGCGGCAGGACTGGTGGGGGCTATAGCGACGGGGGGCGATTCATTGCGGAAGACTGGTGCCGAAGGGAACGCCGATCCCAGGAAAAATGTTGACCCTCAGTGAAATCGTTCTTCCGCCTGGGATATCGCTCACCTGGGGCTGGTGTGGCGCCTGGAATTGGTCTCCCGCCCGGAATCGCTCTTCCGGGGGTCCACCTCCCACCACCGGAAGTGCTATCGACGCGGGCAGTGGCGATGGCGACAAGGATTTGACATACCCGGCTAAAATAATAGTACCAGGGGGAAGGACTCTACCATCGCCCCCGTCTCAGGGTCGCCGTCAGCAGGACTGAGTGCTAGCGTCCCAGTCTCCCACTTGGGACCGTAAAGGCCAGGCCATATCTAGACTTGATTCCTGGTAGGAAGCGGGTCCCAGGCCGAAGGCCGATCCCAAGCGGCAGACCGATCCCAGGCGGTTGGCTTACCCCAGACCGAAGACCGGTCACAGACCGGAGACTGACCCCAGGTACAACGCGGGAGGCTTTACCGCCGGCCCCGTCTAGCCCTGTTGTCGGCGACTAGGAAGCGGGGATGATGGTGGAGTCCCTCACCCCGGTGTTGTAAGCCAGGGTGATCGAATGCTCAGCACCACCGCCGCCGCCCGGGGTGACAAGTACATGCGGAGGTGGGAAACCGGTCCCATGAGGGAGATCGATCGCATGCGGCAGATCAATCTCACTGGCATCGGTTTCTCGCCTGGGATCGTTCTGCCCTTCGGGATCGGTCTCCCGCCAACCGGAAGTGCCTGTCGCCGTGGACGGCGGTGATGGCAGTGAGGGTGGGTTCGGCCCTCTCCCTAAACAGCACAAGGGAAAGCGTCCCACCATCGCCCCCGCTTTAGGGTCGTCGGCAAAACAGGATTGATCGGGGCTGGCGGCTCGGCCTCCGTCTATGACAAACAGTGGGATAGACCTCCCGCCAGGGGTCGGTCTTTGCTCTTGGGACCGGTCACCCGCCTGGGATCGGTCTCCCGCCTGGGGTCGGTGTCTCGCCTGGGACCCGTCGGCGGTCTCCAACCTGTGATCGGTTTTTCCGCCTGACACCATTTTCCAGGTGGGATCAAGCCTGGATAGGCCCTGACCTACAAGTCCCCGGGTCGGATGTTTGCTCCATCCTCTCCTTTGCCGAACATTTTTGCAGGGTAGATTTAGAGAGCAGGAATACCGTAATACCCTCTTGTGTTATCCCCGCGGGGTAGAACGAACGTATTTTAGAAAACCGATTTCCCCGGGGAGAGCAAAGAGGTAGGGGGGACTGCGTTAAAAACTATTCACGGGGGACCATAGTTAATACGACCTATGGTACACACAAAAACCTATATATTTCCTGATTTTTACTGTTTGTATTTGGTCCTATTTACTAAGGTCCCCCGTAATAGAATAAACAAACACAAAAACAGCCCCGAAGGAAACGAGTCCCCGGGGTGCTCTTCCAGAAGTACGACACCGCCACAACAGACCACTGTGTGACACGCTTCCCCCGCCGCCAGGTAAGTACCTCACGCACAATACCTCCGGCGGTGTCTGGCGTCAACGTCATCTACCAGCAAGCACGTAAGAAGAAAAAGGACGGACACCACGAGGGGATGCTTGCACCCTTCCTCGGGGGGTCATCGCGATGATGACAACGAGGATGTCCCCTCTGAGAGAAAAACAAAAAGGCGTGCGCCACCTCGAGAGTGCCCGACGACTACGCACGGTGCATCCGCACGTTCGGCGACAACTACTGCGACGTGTTGGTCTAGCAACGCGAGACGTGGGAGCTAGCGCACGGTGTGGAGCTCGACCCGCTCTAGCTATCGGTCATCCCAGCGAGGGACACGGGATAAGGGCCTTTATATTATGTGAAAAAAGGGAGGGAGGAGGAGGAGGGAGGGGGTATAAACGATAGGAGATACTCGATATCGTGCATGGCCGTAGTCGAATGACCATAGACCCTCGCATCCCTACAATGCCGGGACGGAGCATGTTGGGTTTTCACCGACCAGGCATACGTTGCTTGCACCAAGCGCGAAGCGCCGTGAGGTGTCCGGCGAGTCGCATGAAGGGTGAGCTGCATCCTACTAAGAAGCGCTTGTGAGGCGGACTTGCATACGGATGACAGCTTCAACGAGTTCATTTAATTTCCGATGTAGCCACTTCCAGAGACAGCAATGGGAGTACTATGTAACGGCCTACTGGGTGCCTTACCATGAACACTAAGTAATACGATCAATTCCCTTGTGCGGAGTATAGGTTATTTACTTTGCGCAAATAATCTAACTTGACATCCAGCTGTGGGCAACCGCCAAACAAAAAAAAAAAACCTTGGTTGTCTAGCTCACGTAGTGAGCGGCATGTTTTACAGTTTCATTGCCAACCGAAGCCCACCCAACCTATATATAATCGGGGGGGGTGGGGGGTTGAGGTGCCAAGGCAGGCTGGGCTTAGAGTGGCGTTCTCTTTGCGCGGGTGGTTGCGTGAAAAGCCACAACAGCGAGAAAAAGTCGAGACACCTTGCGCCTGCAAATACGCAGTGCGTGAGAGGACTGTACGCTGCAACCGCCCGTTGTCGGCAGTCAGAAATGGTCGCATCACCATGCTTGGCGTGTGATGGATGGGCATTTAGTCTTGTCCAGGGAAGCCGAACAATAATATTGACAATATTCATCAGAGATACCGAGTACCGTTGGAGAGACCTGCCGCTTTTGGAGAAAAGCTGGAACCCGCATTCGTCGGCTGGTGTGACGATGGAACATGCCATCAGGGGTTAAGGTTGGGCACACCGGAAACACATACGTACGACATTCCGACGCCGCGTGACCTCACTTTTGAAATGGCCCGAACACTAGGTCTAAAAAGCTGTGTTTCCTGTTTTACTGCACCACGTACCACGGAACTGTCACCAATAGCATTCTGTTCAGGAAACCCATGACTTCGGAGTACCAAATTGAAATTGAAGGAAACTTCCCGAATCTGAACCGCGCCGAAGTTTTACAACACTGCACTTCTTTGCTCCGACCCGTGACCACAAGGCTCGCCTTAAGGCCACGCATCGGAGCAGGGAATTTTGAATTTTGGGATGCCGAGGCGCATTTCACATTTCGGAAGTTCTTCCGATTCAAACGTTGAGAACCGAGTCATGGGTTTTCGAAAAACGATGCCTTTTTCTCCAGTCTCGCGCAGATGTGGGGGGAAAGCTAGAAACTCACGGATTTACAGGGAGTAATCAGGACTTGTCAGGAGCGAGGGCAAGCGACAGCGGACCACATGCTAGATGTGCCAGGTGTAACCAGGATGTGGCAATGATATGTTCACAAACATAAACCTAAAACATCAGCTGTGAGGTGCATCATGCCACCAGCCGACAGCTCCCCCTGGAGTTGCTCGTCTCCAGGAGATGCAGGTCTCTCGGACTGCGCTTCGGCAACATGAAAACGGTTTCGTTTTTCGGGGTCGCGCTTTTTGGCCCCTGGAACCACAACCACCACATACCTGGTACCAAATAAAGCACCTACACAGTTTTTGACTGCCGAAGACGGACGTTTCGAGCGTAGTTCTCCTGTTGCACACTACATACGAGGACGGCTCTCGGTATCGCGGCTTTTCGTCGCTGTTGTGGCTTTCGGGCAAGCAATCGGTGGCCTCAGGTCGTATTCAAAACAGGCTTGTGTTTTGTGTTTGAATAGGTACCATTTTTTTTTGTTAAGGACTGACCTCCAGCTACAGCTCTCGTGCACAAAAAGGGGGGGGGGGAACTCCCGTGCGTCGCATGGAGTACAACATTACGTACTGACCTTAATCGCACCTTGACAACCGAAAAAAATGCACGAGGAAGCACAAAATGTACCTCAAGAGCTGGAGCGATGGAGCAAACATGAAATGCCAGAGAAGTTTGTGAGAGCTGCCTGAGGAATGTCCTGCGAGCTGGCTCCCCCGCTCGGTGAAGCTTGGCCCTCGTGGTCTCCACCAGTGGTTTCGCTGATAGTCCACGCCGCTACTCTACCCCCTCTGGGCTGGGCACGTCTGGGTGACAGGTGTCCTGGGTGTGTGCCCTAGGTGGCAAGTGTGTTAGGTGTGTGGCGGGGAGACCGCATGCCTACCGTAATTCGCACGGTTAACCTTGAAAAAAAAAAAAAAACCAGATAACGTCATTAAGTATTATAATGGTGCTTCCTACCAGGTATTACCGTGCACATTTCGGGTAAGGTAGTTGAGCTATCGTAGTACCTGTGCCCGGGTAGTCGACGCACCTATCCTACCTTAAGGTATCGAGGTCCGTACCTGACCTATCTAACACTTGGGGAAGGTATCGGGACCCGTACCCAACGTACCTAACCTTAGGTAAGATATTGAGGTCGCCCCAGGCTCGTACCTGAACCCGGGTACTTCGTCGACGGGTATACCCGATACCCGGGTAGGTAAATTGAGCGGCGTACCTATCGTTGCGTAAAACTTAGGTAAGGTATCGTAGTCCGTACCTAATGTACCTAACACTCATGAAAGGTATCGAGGCCCGTGCCAAACGCACCAAACCATCGGGCACGGGTACATACCCGGGTATTTTACCCGGTTATGCGTACCTCACCCACAAGGGTAGAAACGTAACCTTGGAAAAGTACTCTCAAAGGAGATTCGTAGGTCTTGGAGAAAAGTAGGACCCATTCTGGTTCTGAGAGAATAACTGGTAGTCCCCTTCCCCGGGAAAAAAAACGTGCGGAACGTGTTCAAGGGACCCTTTTCAACTGACTGCAGATCCGACTGAATAATAAATGGTCTGTACATTTTATTTTATTTTTGCCCCGGAGAGCGAGAGGCAACCCCTGTCCACACTTGTTTCTCAAGTTTTCGTGTAACGGTTCGAACCCGGTTCGTTTCTTCCACCTTGGTCGGGCCTGCCTGTGGCCGTCATTAAAGTGTGGTTTACTCCGAGGATGTAGGCACCTGAGTTTAGATATTATCTCTCCCGAATGGTCTGTACGTGTATATGTACATGTATATGTACATGTATATGTGCCAGGTGTCAGTCGTTTTCACGTTGAACCTTTTCTTCTACCCAACTACATCAGTACACCCAGCGTCGGTCCTGATTCCTTATCCTAGAGATATACAAATTCAGTGGCCACATACTGTGAGACCGAGAGTAAAAAAGCGAAACCAAAAACAAAAAAAAATGAAACGCGAATGTACCCGGTATTTTACGAGGACACAACAACACAAGCAAATACCGGAATCCAACAACAAAAATGGAAGAAAAAAGAAACGCAACGAACTATGAAATGAAACAGAACACAAGTGACTCAAAGAGATCAAAGAGGCTATTAATAGCAGGATGATACCAGGTACATGAATGCATGCTCAAGAGGAACAGACGACTGCTGCCCGCACGAAGCAACCCAACGGAAAGCAAACAAAAATGCTGAAAGTGCCGAAAAAAATGGAGAAAACAAAGAACCGCCAGAAAGGTCCGGCAAGTAATCGAAGGAGGCGTTGTCCAAGTGGGAGCTCTGAGAGGCCAGGGATGTACCAACCGAGTACGCTCAGAGTGAGACATCTGTAAGTAGTCCTATTTTATACCAGGTACCAGGTATAAGTACGCGCACATCATACGTATGCACCCTCGACGTAAACGTAAGGATGTTTATTATTATTAACAAATAACAGTATTTGTATTGAGTGTGCCTCCTTATACTTACGTTCATATTCGTACTTCGTGCAAGAGTGAATCACCTTGTACGTATATACTTCAACACACAATCTCACTCAAATCCCCAACTACTGCTGTAGCAATTGTGCCTGAAGGTGGGCACATTAGCCACCAAACGGCCCTTTATCTCTGCTTCTTCGTCAAACGCCTTGACGCCGCCCGAGGCAACTCAAAGGCCAGGGCATACGAGTATTGCTCACCGACAGCAGCCGTACCTGATGCCGGTTGTGCTGAAAAACCAACGAGAGAGTCAGCGCGGGAATCTACACCGTCAAGATCGGCAAAGGTTCTCTTGTTTGAGGGCCGTGCCTGCTCCTCCCTGACATCCAGATTTCCTGGGACGTGGCTGGAAGGGGGGGGGGTGATGCAGTGAGGCAGATAGCGCGTCTGGTTCTCTTCCATCCTGTCTTCAGAGGAGACGCATTCACTGCAATCTGACTGCTGTGCACGAAGCACGCTTGTGGTGACGGGGGGACGCGGAGATTTAATTTTTGAATAAAAATGCTTCCAACCTTTCAACTAACTCCCTCTTGAAGTGTTGTCTGAACGAGAGACGCAGCGGCATAAGGCGGCCACAACTAGCTGCACAGCTAGCGACATGGGCCGGAACAAGGAACTGAACAAGCTCAGAAAGAGGAACCACCACGAAAAGGATGGAGGACCAGGTGGAAAGTCTCGGAAGGCGGCCGTCGCCGGTGAGTGCACTACTCGTTCAAAGTTCAAACGCAACTGCCTGCACCATCGTTCGTGCTGTGCAACGAAGCGTCCAAAAGACCAGCAGCCGCTAGAGGGGAAGCTGTAGGCGTGTGCGCTCGCCGTGTGCTGCGAGCTGCCTGGTGGTACGGTACTCCGTGTTGTCAGCTGTTCGTTAGTCAACGCGCTGCTTGTGGACGTTTCAATGCGTCCAGCTGAAACGTAGGCACTGCCGTAGAACTAAATCCGTAAAAAGACAAAAAGCCCAGCCATGCCGCGGAAGGATGCATGCTGTTGGTCTGATACCAGGTACCAGGTACTCGGGTACGCCTGTCCTGAAAGCTGTTCGCAGAACCAGATTTGACCCCTTTACTGACCGCTTCTCCCTGTACTATACCCATAATAATAAGGCCAAGAGGGGCCTCGACGAGCCTTGACTCTGTGGCTGACTGACCGCTATCCTCTACTAACCCTACAGTAGTATAATAAGGACAAAAACAAAAGCGTATCTTACGCGGTTCGATTTCGAGCCTCAGATTTGTATTTTTCGATCTGAAAAACGAATGACCCTGCTTTAGGGTCGATCTTAACGAGGACTGTTTTTTAGGTTTATTTCAGTATTTTCACGGAATTTCGGTATTTCCCGGTTTTAAAATACCGAAAACTTCGGAAAATACGTACGTACTGAAAAAAATTGATGAACGTTCCTCGTTAAGATTGACCCTTATGCAGTCCAAATATGCAAAATCCGACCGAATTTTTTTCGATTTGAGAATCCGACTATGGGGCCAAAATCGGGCGACTTGGGTCATTTTCGAAACGAAAAGCGGAATGCGCTCTAAATTCAAGATGCTGTCCACGACAGCAAACAGCAGCCGCAAAACGATCGATGAGTTGGATGGCGACACAGCTGCATAGCGACGTTGCTTCGCGCCCGACGCGCGGGCGGCGGGCAGCGCGTCCTTTCCGTGGCCAGCCTACAGTCGGCTGGCGCGGGCTCGGGCCTAGAGCCTAGAGACCAAGAGAAGCGCACTCGGCACGCACCTCTCCGCGGATACGCACGAGTACTCGTAGACTACACTGCTGTACAGCAGCAGCACAGAGCAGTCAGTCACGAAATGGAACACAAAATACCAACACAGGTTGGCTCTAGCGCACTCGCCAGATCTCTTTGCCGCCAGACCGAGGCAGTCAGCCTTGACTCGGACGCTTGGGTCCTACGCGCAGGGCATCGCACCCAGCGCGTCTCCTCGCGGCGCCAAACCACAATAACAGCACCTGGTCTCGGCGTTTGCTCGAATCTCTACACGCATAATAAATCTGATTTTTCCAGGGCTTTTCGCGGGTCAGGTTAAACCTCACGGGTCGGGTCGCGTCGGGTCGGGTCGGCTGACCACCCGCGAAAAAATTGCTGACTTGACCCGACCCGACCCGCGAGATTTCAAAACCTCCTGACCCGACCCGACCCGACCCGCGAAAAATTTGATGTATGCTGACTTGACCCGACCCGACCCGTGAGATGTGAAAATATCCTAACCCGACCCGACCCGACCCGACCCGCCACCTTCCGATTGACCTGTGAGACACGGGTTTCATGTGGGTCGGGTCACCTTGACCCGCGAGACCTTTTATCTTGACCCGAAGGTCCGACCCGCGGATCTGGCCCGTGGGTCGGCACTTCGAAAACGATTCAGTGTTCATTTTAGTGTCCCGCAGCGATATATGACCTGGCTGTAGTGGGTATAGATGGATGCGGGCATGCGTATATGAATTTAGCGGTGCTTTGATGTTTGAATATGATACCAAATGAGTATTATTGGGTATTGGTACAAGAGAAGCCTTTGGGTAAGAGAGCGGGAAGTGCTTCAAGTGTCGGATCCGCGAGCCGAATGCGCGGGTCCGACCCGCGGGTCAGTAGAAAACAACTCGCGGGGCATGCCGGCCTGACCCGCGAGTGACCTGCTTCACACGGGTCATGACCTGACCCGACCCGTGAGCTTTTGATCACCTCTTGACCCGACCCGACCCGACCCGTGAGAGATGAAAAACTCTTGATCCGACCTGACCCGACCCACGAGATTCGAAAACCTTTTGACCCGACCCGACCCGACCCGTGAGATTTTGAACACTCTCCTGACCCGACCCGACCCGACCCGTGACATTTTGAACACCACGTGACTCGACCCGCGGGTCGGGTCGTGACCCGCCAAAAGGCCTGGATTTTTCCGCGTAGGAAGACTGTTTCGATTTGCCAAGTTCACATCTGAAAATGCGATCGGGTCAGAATCTGAAGCTCAAAAATCGAACCGCATAGGTACGTGCTTTTTCCCTTTTTTTTTAATGATCACTTTTAACTATCTACCCCCCCCCCCCCGCCCACATGGTAGTATAATATGAAAACTTGTAGGAGGTTTACCCTCAGCGATCTTCTGGACAAAACCGTGGTCACAGGTGTCATCCCTTCTCCCCCCCGGTACGTGCCTTTATTTTTTGTCGCGCATAGGGTTCAGCGTTCCAACTGCTCGTCGATTTTAATCGGATGTAGCTGACTCACGCTCTCGCGCTTTCCGCTAATAATTTTGTTATGCAATAAAAGGTCCCTACGAGCATGCACTCGGTGACACTTGAACCCTCGAAATTGTACTGCAGCACATAAATGTACCAGTCTGTCTGTCCTACTCGTAAAGGAAACGAGCCACGAGGGATAATCGTCCCTGCTCTCATCATGAGCAGATGCATGTATCGGGCTTCCTGGTTGGTTTCAAGAATTTGGTGTTATCATGATCAACCACTACTAGCTGTACTTATACTGGTATGAATGATGTTGCAAGATCCGTAGGTCTGCACTGATGTACCCGTAGCATGAAAAGCCCGATACACATGCCAAATAAGATCGAACAAAGAGCTGTAGGATCAAAATGCGCCACTCCCTAGCCTGCCTACAGAAAACACGAACATTACCTCCTGCGCTATTGGATAACCCTTTGTAATTTTGTAGGTGTGTGCATACAGACTGCTGTGTTTTTCATACTGTATATCGAGAGTAAAGGAGGCCAAGAACGATCGTGAGACTCGCTAACAAACACGTACGTATCCATGTACTGGTACGTCAAGATCTGCTGCAACATTTACGGGGAGTGTTTCAAACAGTTTTCAGTGTCTTGGGGTGCCTGTCACGTTTGAACTGTTGTAAACCAACTTTCGATTGCCTTGTGTACCCCGACCCTCGCGTGTCTATCTGCTCTTTCAGTGCTAGAAATGGCACTGGCCGACATCAATTGGAAGTCGAGCCTGCTGTAAGTATTATCGCCTCGTCGACCCTGCGGGTAGCATCCAGGGGAGTCACCGGCCAGTAGTCAATCGCGGGGGAAATTGTGGGAAACACGCGAACGGTTCATGAAGCTTGCAAAGTTGAGTATCGACCGATCTGGCGATCGGTGGACCTCACAGCTGACGTCATTTCTTAGTTTTTTATTCAATACTGTAAAGCAGTCCATAATTGGTGATAATGAGGAGCTCGACCTCAATACCTGCGGTAGTCAAACCTGCGATGCCGCGTGCTGGGCGAAAACGGATTGTTGTGCTGGACCAACACGAGCGAACATCGACTGTACGTACGCGGTACGAGTATCATGATTTTAAGAGGGAAAAAAAATGGTCAGCAGCAGCAGCAGCAGCAGCAGCAGCAGCAGACGTGGCGGCGGCAGCGACAACAGCAGCAGTCAGTGGGGCGCACGAGGCCAGTATAGGGTCAGCGTCGCAGTGCGGTCGGCTTGTCGGTCGAACTCTTGAACCCTTTGTACGCGTGCCTGGTGCTCGATTTTGTTGACGTTTCTTGGTTCCCCAACTCGAAAATTCGGTATAAATTTGAAGACGAAAAATCTGCACTTGATATGTGTCTGACAGAGAGAGCTTCTCGTGGCAGGTGCCACCACTGCTGTACGACACCTACTGCAGAGCTTCTCCAGCAGCAGAACAGCAGCAGCAGCAGCAGCAGCAGCAGCAGCAGCAGCAGCAGCAGGACACACGAGGCCAGGGTCAGCGTCGCTGTTCGCTCGGCTTGTGTCGGTTGAACCCTTGAACCCTTTCACACCTCGGATAACGTAACACTCGGATAACACTTATCTACGTAGTAGGGCCCGACGCAGGGAGGCGCCTACAAGTACTTGCTAACGTAGTGTTATGAATAGCACTGGGGAAGCAATCACGGAAACGCGGCAACACAGTGCTAATTGGAAGCTCAAGAACGGGCTCACGTTATGTTTCTGCTATTACGGGGGGCCATAGTTAACAGGACCAAATATTGTTGGTAAAAATGGTTAAACATATAGGTGTTTATGTCTACCATAGGTCCTGTTAACTATGGTCCCCCGTAATAGGTCTCGTCCAGCTCTGGTACAGTGACCTTCTCTTGCGCCGTGATCCGTGCTTGTACTATTGGTACTGCTGTAGCGCAATGCTATTACGGGGGACCATAGTTAACAGGACCTATGGTATACATAAAAACCTATATATTTAACCATTTTTACTAACAATGTTTGGTCCTGTTAACTATGGCCCCCCGTAATATTACGGGGGACCATAGTTAACAGGACCTATGGTATACATAAAAACCTATATATTTAACCATTTTTACTAACAATGTTTGGTCCTGTTAACTATGGCCCCCCGTAATAGTATTCGACCCTACACGTACGTTTTCACTCCAAGATGCCCAGGTCGATATCCGCATTTTTACTATATAGTAATAACATGATAGCAAATGTTACTGTCTTGGCAGCGTTAGACATATCTCGCTGAAATTGCGTTGCCCTTACGAGGAGTGCTACAGATATCACCCTAACTTAAATTTTCCAAGTTCGCCAGCACTACTAGCAATCTCACATTGAGTTACAAATGACACACCAACGTAACATAACGTAGTGGCGGGCACTGCTGACACAACGTCATTCGGACCCCCCGTCTATTTGCCTCATGGTCGTAAAACGTAATATTTAGCCTACGTTAGTAATGTTACAGTAACGTTTATGTTAGGATGTTGGCCTAAATGCGGAGGTCTCTGTAACATTTTAGGATGTGGGCCTAAATGCGGAGGTCTCTGTAACATTATGTTGCGGTGTTGCTGTGAGTAAATGTCTGATTAAAACTTTCCGTTACGGTGCTACCATACTAATCAATCCGGGCCTAACATTTTGTTACTAAGTTACCGTTGGGGCAGAAGCCATTCCAACGTATTGTTGCGATGTTTCCCTTTGGGTCTTGCCGAGATATAACATCTGTTACCTGTGAGAGCGGTAAAGCGGCGTCGCGGAGTAACATAATGTAGCCGTGTACTCCGATTTCGCCGAGATCCCGGTAGGGGACACCTACAAAACTATCCCCGGGAGGGGAGGATGCCATAGCATCTCTGTTAGAGATTTGCCTCCATGTACTTGAAACCCCAACACAAGGGATAATATCTAGGAGGGATCCCCGCACAAAAATGCCGAAGAAAATAGGAAAATAGGAAACCCCGCCAGTACGGTTTCCATCTATAACGTAGTCTGCATATTCGCACGTACGGGCTAACACAGCAGTAACTATTGCTGCTGTTAGATTGGGGATGTACGTTATCTGCTTACTTGCGTTCTACATGAATTGCGTACGAGCGAACACAGTAGTATTAACTTTAGGGCTAGTGTTTTGTCGGTGATGGGTGTACGTTATCCGTTTGACGTGTGTTATGGCAGCAAGACTCCCGTTACCACCCTAACTAACGTCGCTCGATACGGACTGCTGCTGCTGCTGCTGGTGTCACTGAGGCGGTAACATAATGTTGACGATATATTGGCCACGTAAGTTTTTCCTCCAACGTGTGTTCCGATAGCCACTATTACGGGGGATCATAGTTAATAGGACCTATGGTATACATAAAACCTATATATTCAACCATTTTTTTCTAACAATATTTGGTCCTACTATGGTCCCCCGTCATAGGAATCCCACCATTGGTAACACACTACTATAGCATGGTGTTACGTGAGCGAATAATTGGCCGTGTACATTTTCTCTCTATGTAAAGTGTGTTACGATAGCAAGTATGAATTCCGCGCACACACTGACGTCACGTCACTGGCTGCGGGCTGATGTCGCTAACACGGTAACGTAAGTGTTGGCCTTTAATTGACCATGTACGTTATCCCTGCAACGTGTGGTACGATAACCACTAGAAATTCCGCTTTACACACTTCCCACAGCAGTGTTACTCGTTGTGGGCTGCCTACCCTTACACCGTGACACATATACTGCGGTCAATACGGGAGCAAGAGAACACTATCACATAATGTTACGCGATCGCTCTCGCCATTACTATTACGGGGGACCATAGTTAATAGGACCTTTGATATACATAAAAAACTATATATTTAACCATTTCTACTAACAATATTTGGTAAATTTGTTAATAGGACCAAATAGTGTTAGTAGAAATGGTTAAATATATAGGTTTTCACGTATACCATAGGTCCTATTAACTATGGTCCCTCGTAATATCATAAAACGTTACATAAGCGTTACGTCATCCGAAACATGTAGATTATCTTATTGGTTCCGCCAAACGTAGTTATCTGTCAGCATGTTAATGCATGATGTCATTGCTGTGACGCTCACGGTGAAGATGGTATCTCCGGCACAGAACCGAGGACTGCCGACAGAAAAGAAAGGGTGTCGAAGCACCCGACACACACCGCACACACACGCGTGACACAAGGAACACAGCAAGGCAGGAGTGGGATAGCATTTATTTGCAGAAACAGCACAGAATGCACCAAAGGAAGGGGCTGGAACTCTCGTCCACACTCGGCTGCCCAAAAATATCGCACTGCAGTAGCAGCAGCAGCAGCAGCAGCAGCAGCAGCAGCGTTGTTGTGCCTGTGGCAGCATGTATGCATGTATCGCAGAACAGCAGTGACCCCCAGCTTCACAGATCGCAGGGTCCGATAAAAAAAACAACCACGTATTGATAGGACAGCCCACCGCACGGTTGCTTCCTGCTCTGCCGGCGGCCAGCAGGCGTACATAGCGTTGTAGCCAGCTGGTTGTAGCACGCGCCCTCCACTGCTTTTATTTTGTGGTGTCTGGGTTGGGTACATTGGTACAAAACACAACTTGAGCATATTTGTTATCAATAGACATAATCTCTGCGAGGGTCGAACTCGCGCCTTCAAGTCCAAAATCGGGCATCGTGACTATTTTACCGGATTAATAAATATCCTTATTACTTGTTCGCGGCTCGCACGACACACCGCACACGCATGCGCAGCAGCACAGCAGAAGAGGCCGAGGAAGGGCCGCAGCGTCCGATAAAGCGACTAGCCAAAGCAGTACACCACGGACCTGCGACACACACGCGCGTGGAGTGGCCCGCTGAAGCTTGTGCTGCTAGGCGGAATTGTAACGCTGTTCGGTATTTCTCGCGTGTTGTCTGACGTCTAGATTTCTTGGGTATGCTTCGGGCAAGAAACAGCAAACGTCAGGGATGTAAGGGCAGTTGAGGTACTCATGTTTAATCCGAACGGTCCTTACCTTGCCGTCCAGCGTGTGCGAAGACCTGTCACTCATTATTCTAGAGCAGCAGCTTGAGAGGTAGATGGTGGATTGCGGACCGTAGGCCCCGATAAAAACAACCCAGCCACAGCAGTACAGCCCGAATGGGTATGTCTCGCACGCACGGCGTAAGGGCGGCACCGTTGGAACGTTGCGCTCTGTGAATGTTGCCTGTTGTCTCCCTGGTCCTACAGTGTATGTCTAGTCTGTGTCCATGAGGCAAAATACAGACAACAAATTTCCCGGTACGTATGTACCTGGTACAAGGTAAGGCCTCTCGCACTGAAACCAGGGAAATCGTCTTATCCCCTCCCGCCAGGGAGAAAAAAAAACATCGAGCACCCGCCACGCGCTCCAGAGCGCACGGATCGCGCCGAGACCTCGACCGTTGTCTCCGGCAGGGTCTCGCGTGTCGGGGCGCTTGGCGTTTGTTTGGCCGAAAAGTGCTCGTTCGAAGAGACGTGTTCGAAAAAAGCACGAAAACTTCCCAACACATAACTTGATGTACACATGTTGGGTGTCTGTACTCAGCACGTTGGCATATACACGGGTCGAGAGGATTTATGCATGCATCTGGTACTGCGTATCGTATACTGTGCTGCGTGCTCTGGTACTACACGACATACTGCCTGGTACGGCCCTGGTATAACGCATCGACGATGACAAGATACCCCCGAAAGGGGGAACGAGTGTTCGTTCCAATGTTGGACTGATTTTCAAGCGCTCTATATGAATCGTGTTCCTCTGTTGGTGTTGGCAGAATTGAATAATCTACACCACGAGCTCAACTGTTTGATGACTTAATTCCATCCACGCTTACCCTTATAACCTTCTCGGTTGCACCGAGGCGAGGGTATTGTCCCGCTTCCGGCACATTGCCCCGCTGTTGTCACATTCAAGCAGTTAACCCTTTTAGGGCAGGTGGCTTACTGCAGTCCCGTTTTGGGGAAATACCAGTCAAATTCTAAGTAGTTTGTCCCCGAAACGGGACTACAGTCGTCCGAAAAGGGTTAATGAACCAATTTCACCCACGCCTATATACGTTATATATTATATATATATAAATATATTTATTGAATTACCAGTATTTAATATATATATATAATCTGGTATGAACTGTAGGTGTGAATCATACCACCAGCACTGCCGCCTCCGAGGTACACGTCGTCTACTAATAAAATACGATTGATTAGTTCGCCCCTCGCTGGGTCAACCTACCCATACCCTATCGTTGTATACATGATATGGGGTACTTTGGTATGCGTTGTCAGCGGGTGAATAAAATTACTCGTGTTCAGTGTGCCATACCAGGCACCAGTCTTTTCAATGCCAGGTGATCGGAATGGACCTCGAAACGAACATCAACTATACACAACGAGCGCCCTAAGCATTCGCCAACGATGGCGGTGGGGCAAGTTCGCCGTTCAGTGTTCGATGATCGCTACTCGTGTATTCGATATTCGATAATATTCATATATCCGATACGCTTTTACCCGGTGTGCCACATCTTCTCTCTGTTCGTACGTTCGATATTCGATATTGATATACTCGATTTTGATATACCTGGTGTGCGATGTGTTCAATGGTCGCTTTTCGTATCTTCGAAAGTCGATGTTCATATATTCGACTTTCGTGTACCTTGTGAGCGATGTGCGATACCTGGTACGCGACATGCGATATTCGATATTCGACATGCGATATTCGATATTCGACATTGGATGTAATCAAAGTTCGATACCAGGGTATTCGATATTCGGTATCAAATTTTCGATATTCGCAATTTGATATCCGATATTTGTTATTCGATACCTGGTATTGAACACCGGCATATATATATATATATATATATATATTATTACCTGGAGTTGGAATTGACGAACGTTCGCTTGACCCAAACCAAAGCGCAAAATCTCTCTTCGCTCTTGTTGACATCGCGAACTACGCAGGTGATGCGAGCGGAGACGCAAAGAGAGTCGCAAGCGGAGACGCAAGCGGCGTCCTCGACGGCGACGGCGGTGAAAAGAGGACGACGCCGGAGGGAGGGCCTTGGCGCAAGCTGTCGAGATTCTTGCTGGCCTACCCCTTCCTCACCATCACGGTACATACCTACAACCCATTTTGTCCTTCCTCCTATTCCGCGGGAACACAGTAATCAGGACCAAACCAAAATATTGGAATATGTAGGTTTTTATGCTTAGGATGGGTCCTGGTTACTGTGGCCTCCCGTAATAAAATGCCATTTTTGTTTGCGTTGTAAGCCTTGCCCCTTGGCCCTTGGACTCCAACCAGCTTTTCTGAGGTTGTCGTGGTCGCCTCGTGCGCATTGTCCGTCCGTCCTCGCCCAACCATTGCAACCTCTTCGTCGAGGTGTCGTGCGGGTTGTCCCGTCCTTGCGCGCGAACCGGTGCGTCTGCCGTTACCGTGCTCAACGCCCCCCCCCCGCCCGACCACTTGCGCCTGCTCTTGCTCGTCGTGTCGTGAGCGTTGTCCGGCCGTTCTCCAGCCATCGCGTGCCCGCCGATCTCGTGCTGTATGCCGTTGGACACTCCGTCGTCGTGATGTCGTGCGTGCGCGCTACCCGTCCTCGTCAGCCGTGCGCGCTGCACATGTCGTCCGCGGGTGACTTCCGTGTGTGTGACTTTCTGAGCTGTCCCGTACTCTCAAGCGTTGCATCCGTGGTGGTGGTGGTCGTCGTCGTGGTCGTCTTCGTGTCGTGAGCGTTGACCTCCCTCCAACCATTGCATCCGCCGTCCCCGTGCAACCGTTTGCATCTGACGTTCAACCATTGCATGTGCCGTCCCCGTGCAACGGTTGGCATCTGACGTTCAACCATTGCATCCGCCGTCCCCGTGCAACCGTTTGCATCTGACGTGCAACCATTGCATGTGCCGTCCCCGTGCAGCCGTGTGCACCTGCTGCCGTTGAGTCGCGCCGTGTCGTGTCGTGTCCTGTCGTGCGCCCTCCAACCATATCGCAACCTGCTCCGGCCGGAGTGCCTTGTCCTGTCGTGCCCGTTTATCCGCCCTCCAACCACATCGCAACCTGCTGCGGCCGGAGTGTCGTGTCCTGCCGTGTGGCGTTTGTCCCCCAACGCCAACCATAAACCGTTTTGCACCCGCCACCGTCGCCATCATGCCGTCGCGCATGTTTGTCCCTTAACCCACTGCAAGTGATTTCGTGGTGTCTGTCGGTTCTTCAACCATGTGTAACTGCCCACCGTCTTCCAACCATTGCTGTTCCTGCTGTCTCGACGTGTCGAGTCGCGTCGTGCGCGCTGTTCATTCCTCCGACCATGCGCACGTTGCCATCATCATCAGCATTTCGATATTCCGATATGATTATGCCTCGTAGGTGGAAATTACTTAACGTCTTGAATGACAGCAGGATGAATTCGATCTCTCGATTTTCCGATATTCGATATTTTCGATATCCCTATATCGTGTACCAGGTATTCGATATTATGGTATTCGATATTCCGAAATCACGAGCTTCGTAGGTGGAAACTCATTAATATCTCGAATTTTGTATGAATTCGGTATTACGGTATCTCGATATGCCGATATCGCGTGCCTCGCAGGTGGAAACTTATTAATGTCTTGCATATGTGTGTATTCGAAGGTCCGATGTTCCGATGTTTCGATATCTCCCGTTTCTATTGCAGACGCGACGGCCGATGCTACTCTTAACACCACCACCCCCCCCCACCTCTCCCCCGCGCTGCCTCTGCTGCCGCGCCGTTTTCTGTCCCACCGTTGCACCTGCCGTTTATCAACCCTCGCAACCCCTCTGGCAGATAGCCGTGATTCTCCCGAAACTTATACCGATGTGCATGCGCTGGGTAATCCTCCGGAGCGGCCTGATTGGCCCAGTTGTACCGGTGAGGACATCGGAATTGGGGAGGGGGGGGGGGGGGAGGGGGTCGTATTCATTTGTTGCTTGCCTTAGTCATTTGACCATTGGCCACGCATCCCTTTCGAGACGGAGCACCGTTTCAACTCCTCTTAATAACAGAGACACCCCCAACAATTGGGCGATCATTATGTTGTTTCCATATATATTACATACTATTACGGGGGACCATAGTGAATAGGACCAAATATTGTTAGTAAAAATGCTTAAATATATACCAGGGTTTTTATGTATACCACAGGTCCTATTAACTATGGTCCCCCGTAATAGTTTTTTTTTTGCTAGTCTTGTCCCCTTCCTGTTTTGGCCGCCTGTGGCCACCATCTATCTCCTAGGATAGCGATCGTTTTCTCGCTGCTATCTAAAACTCCTCCATGTCACATTCCTCTATTTCCCTCATCCCATCTCCTCTTCTAACACATCCCGTTCCTCCTTGTACATTTCACATTATCCTACCATGTGGGCGGGGGGGGGGGGGGGGGGTGATGGTTAATTAGTCATTTTTTCAACCAAAACTCTGAGAATAATCAACATTCCGCTCTGTCCTATTAATAAAGTAAAATGGCCGCTTTTGTGCTGTTACGGGGGACCATAGTAATTGGGACCCAATAGTGTTCGTAAAAAAATAGGTAAATAGATACCCTGGTAGGTTTTTGTGTCTAGCGTAGGTCCCATTTACTATGGTCCCCCGAAATAGTGTTGAATCCAGAGTGGTATTGTACCTGGTATGTTACCCAAGTTGAGGACTAAATATTCTTAAAATAATAGCTCGTACCTTGATGCACGGCAGGTGAACGCGGAAAAGCAGCTCCTGGTAGTGGGAACGGTGGGCAGCGGCACCGCCCAGATGTCGAAGGCTCTCATGGAGCTGGGCGTGGAGGTGGGGCACGAGGCCTCAGACAGCGAGAGGGAGTTCTGCCGCGACGGAACCATTTCTTGGGCCCACGGCATCCGCTTCCTCAGGTATGCGAGCTGTGTTGTCCTGTCCCCTGCACGATAACGCCTACTCCTTTTGTGATATATAAATACCGCTTTGACTGTGCACAGGGGGTTTCCTTCGAGGTATCCTACTATTACGGGGGGCCATAGTTAACAGGACCTATGGTACACATAAAAACCTATATGTTTAACCATTTTTACTAACAATATTTGGTCCTGTTAACTATGGCCCCCCGTAATAGCCACTACTGTAGACAAAATAGGGCAATAAAAGCGTGCTTATTGGTGGAAGCATGTACGTACGTTTTCTTGGGTGAGCGCTCTTATTGCTGCTGCCAAAGAACTAGTTCCGACAAAATAATATTGTAAGGGGAGCGCCGCTTTTTTCCCCCGCCAATGTTTTTGCGCTCAATAAATAACATGTCCGTACCTACCCGTGTTTTTACAACAAAATTGTAATATTACGGGGGACCATAGTTAATAGGACCAAATATTGTCAGTAGAAATGCGTAAATATATAGGTTTTTATGTATACCGTAGGTGCTATTAATTATGGCCCCCCGTAATAGTAATTGCTTTTGAAGCATACCCTTGGGCGCCCCAGTTATTTTTGAAACGATACGACGAACGTAGACTAGATTAACCCCTTTAGCACCGCACTCCCATATGTGGGGACAAAGCACTCTAATTATCAGTAGTTTGTCCCCAAAACGGGACTGGGGTCCTAAGAGGGTTAAGTCTCCAGCAGATGAATCCTTTTCGCGGGGGGGGGGGGCACACACATACACACACAAAATGAGAACGACGGCTGGCTTTGAGAGAAATACCTTTTTAACCCTTTCAGGGCCGCACTTCACAGAAACGAAGAAATGACTCTTAACTTCAAGTAATTAGTCCCCCCCCAAACGGGACTGCAGCCCTAAAAACGGGCTCTTAGATCCCCCCCTGGGGCTTTGAGCGGGGATGAAGAAAAAAAACAATACAAAGTGAAAAACATTGCCGACAATGTTTCGACGGCTCCGGCATCGGCCTGCGGGCGAAACAAGCAGCCCGGGCTGCCGCCGGCGGTTCGGTTTTTGTGTACCGGCCTCAATGTGAGGAACTGAATGTGCCGCACACGGCCCGACACGCTCTTGTTGCAGTAGGCCGCACTCTCGTTCGTCGTTTTTTTTTTTCTTTCTTTTCGTTATCGCTATGATTAGGGGCACGACAGTACCTGCGGCGGCGTTTACGAAGGAGATCCGGAGTCTGAGTGCAGCACGCGACACCGCTTGAGCTCAAGCTTTATTTTTTCCACTCCGTTTGTGAATAATTTCTGAATCGGGGCCGGCCAGGCCCAAGTTTTCGTTATCCATGCATGCGTGAGACAGGGCGTGCCCCGCACTATATTCAGTTTAGTGTCCACTACCAGGATGTTGGTTATCCTACGGTAGTGTTTCGGGAATAGCTCGGCTCGCCCCACACTATCTTCAGTTTAGTGTCCACTACCAGGATGTTGGTTATCCTACAGTAGTGTTTCGGGAATAGCTCGACTCGCCCCACACTATCTTCAGTTTAGTGTCCACTACCAGGGTGTTGGTTATCCTACAGTAGTGTTTCGGGAATAGCTCGACTCGGGCCGATTTTTCTCGACTCCCAACTGATCGAGTGCTGCCGCGGAGTGGCATCTCATGGTGATCCCTCTGGCGCATCTTCCCCTTCTCAGCCTCCCTTCTTACACTTCCTGTCTCCTCTCCCCCCCGTCTCCTTCCCTCGCCCCCCCCCCCCTGTTTCCCCTTCCCTCCCCCGCCTCCTTCTCTCTCCCCACTCGTTCTTCGTCTGTCCCGCCTTTCCTACCTTTTCGTTTGTTTGTCTACCTCCTCGAAACGCTGGAAACGTTACAAACAAACGTGGAAAACGTTGAAAAAATATATAAAAACGCCAACAACAGTGGAACACCGAATTTGTCACTTCTTTGCTCCAGCTCTCTGCACCACTCCTACCGCAGCAGCATGTTTCAGGCGGCTTCGGCCTGCGGCTTCTTGGAAAGGTGACCACGTGTCGCTGTTGATTTATCCTTTTATCAGTTTTGCCGAGCTATCGATTTAGTTGAGGCATGACACGGCACCAAACTATTTACCGCTCTGACCCAAAATATAAGGACGATTTAGATTGAATATTTATGTCGGAAATCGTCCCTATATTTCGGGTCAGAGGGTTACGCCTTATGGACGATGAACTGATGGGTGACGGATGGGTACTGGTGACTGCTCGATAGTTGCTGATGGCTCGCCAAAGGGTCCTGTTATGTTTTTTTCAAGCCGACTCGAAGGGAACGTTGACCCCAGCCTTGCTCGCTGGTTACTCTCCACACTGGCAACTTATTTGTATCTGTAAGGTCGTCGGTAGCGTGCGTGCTGCTGCAGCATAAACATAAGTTGCAGGTTGAGCTATTACGAGGGACCCCAGTTAATATGACCACATATTGTTGGTAAAAAGGATTAAATATATTGTTTTTTATTCATACCATAGGTCCTATTAACTGTGGTCCCCCTCCCCCCCTGGTGCAAGTAATACGCTCAGGAGTACGGTGGGCTTCCATCCCTGCATGTCTTTCCGATCGAGCAGCAACTAGCAAGTAACGCATGCCTGGTCGGTGAAAACCCGACGTGCTCCGTCCCGGCATTGTAGAGATGCGAGGGTCTATGGTCATGCGACTACGGCCATGCATGATAATGAGCACCCCCCCCACCCCTTCCCCCCATCATCGGCTCATTGAAGCCGCGATCTGTATGCAAGTCCGCCTTGCAAGCGTTTTTTAGTAGGATGCCGCTTACCCTTGGATGCGACTCGCCGAAAACCTCACGATTCGCTTCGCGCTTGGTTCCGAGCGCGCGATGTCTGCCTCGTCGGCGAGGGTCTATGATCATACTGCTACGGCCATGCATGATAATGCGTACACCCCCCCCCCCGCCCCCCCCCCCCAGCGACCGCACTGTGTAGGCACGGCTGTATCCCTTACAGCACTGTAAGGGCATGACTCTCTTCCCCACCGCAGTGTTGATGCATGACTATATCCCCTACCGCACTGTAGAGGCACCCTTCACCTCCTGACGCCCCCCTTCACCTCTCCCTCACCCCCTCAATCTAACCCTTGACCAGGTTTTGGGATGGCAGATGTAAGGTGCAAGACTGCCATTCGGTGACCAGTCGGGAATACGGCTGCGCTCTCCGGGGACAGGGGGGGGCGGAAGGAGGGGACGGGGGGGGGCGTAACGCGGAAGGGTGTGCAACTCCTTTCCGAACTAATTTGTTGCAGGTGACGTGGGGGGGGTGAGGGGTGTTGTTTGTGGTATTGGTTAAGGTGTTGTTTTTTTTTACGTGGTTTGTGTTGTTTGTCCGCATCGGTTGGTGCTGTTGAGGGTAGTGTTTTGGTTATATGTTGTTGTTCTATCTTTGGGTAGTGGGGTTGTAGGTGATTTTTGCTCGGTGAGGTGGTAGTGTTGGTGTTGTTGTTGCTGTTGCTGTTTCTGTGGTGCCTGGTGGTGGTGGTGTTGGTGGTGGTCTTGCTGCTGCTGCTGCTGCTGCCGTTACTGCTGCCGCTGCAGCGGTTGTTGTTGTTGTTGTTGCTCTTGTAGCTTTTGCTGTCGCTGTCTGTGTTGCTGTGTTAATGGCCGAAGTCGATGTTTATATGTACGATGGGCGAGCTGCATGGCATCACTATTACAGGGGGCCATAGTTAATAGGACCTATGGAACACGTAAAACCTACCAGGTATATGTTTAACCATTTTTACTAGCAATATTTGGTCCTAATAACTATGGTCCCCCGTAATAGGGTGGCTGGAGCAGATCTTCATGTTCATTTTTTCGTCTTGTATGTCTGGTTCCCAACACGGCTAATACACGGGTAGTCAGGACAAACATGTTTGTTAATATTACGGGGTACCATAGTAAATAGGACCTATGGTAAACACAGAAACCTGCATATATTTTCCCTTTTTCTGGCAATGTTTGGTCCCATTTACTATTTACCTTTTTCTGACAATATTTGGTCCTGCTTACTATGGTCCCCTGTAATACTAAAAACGCAGAAATGGTTAGGCTTTTGCGTATATTTATGCTGGGTCCTGATCGCCATCAATATGGTCCCCCGTAACAGCAGAAAGAAATCCTCATGGCATCTTTCTAGTCCAGCAGCACCGGGTTGCGATGTGCGGGGGCGGTGCTGCAAGCGTCGTCGCTCCTACTGCCGTATGTCCTCAGCGGTGCAGGCTTGAAGTTTCGCGACATTTTGTTGGTCAACTGGCGCGTCAATTTTTTCTGGTAGATGCAGCAGTGTAATCACACCGCTTCGGTGCTCGTCCCGTGTTTTGTCAGCTCATGCGGTAGATGCGGCACCCTATGACGTCCAACTTGACGTCATAATGGATAGCACGGCCAACGAGGATAACACGGAATCGATTGCCGTGCTTTCGCGATAACTTCTCGATAATTTACCGGCTCTCTGTGCCGTCAAGACGACGACAACGCCTTTTCGGTTGTCGCGACGTGTCATTTTCGATAGTGTGGGCATGGCGCCGCACCTTTTGTCGTCACAGTCAACGCCGACATGGATAAAAAAACCGCGTCAGTTTTTGTCGAAATCAACTCCGAAATTGATAAAACCGCGTCGATTTCGTCGAAATCAGCGCAACAAAATGACTAAAACCGCGTCAGTTTTTGTCGAAATCGACTCCGAAATTGATAAAAACCGCGTCGATTTCGTCGAAATCAGCGCAACAAAATGACCAAAACCGCGCCAGTTTCGTCGAAATCGACTCCGAAATTGATAAAACCGCGTCGATTTCGTCGAAATCAGCGCAGCAAAATGTCTAAAACCGCGCCAGTTTCGTCGAAACCAGCTCAAACAAGATGAACAACGTGGGTTTTTCCCTCTCGATTCATTTTGAATAGACCCGACGGCGCTCTGGCGTCGTCAAAGTTGGTACGACTCTGTACCGATTTATGAGGATGGTTTTGATAAAACGTTAATGTGCAAACGTTTCGTACATTTTGGGACACAGACAAATGGTATTATTAGCCTTGGTAAATGGGACACAACTGGTTCTCCGTGATTTTTTATTTTATTTATTTCTCTTCCTTTTTTCGATTGATAAGCCGTATCGAAGGAGTCGTGTGGCGTGAGTGGATGACGAGCCTGCTCTGCTTGTTTCTTGTTGTCTGACGCCAAGGGGCTGGGCATAGTTGACGAACGTAGGTCGGAGACAGGCAGTCAGGGTAGCAAGGTACCAGGCGGACTATTAATAGGAGGCAGAACCTGGCTATGCTACTCGTACCACAAACTATTGCCCCTCCCTGGAGGGCGCTTTGTGCTTTGGTTTGCCTGTTATTTTTCTCTTGGTTCTTTGTCCTAGAAGTAGTGATGTTTTTGTTATGCTTTCCTTTTTCCCAGCTCGTTATTTTCAACAGTTTGCCACCTCGCCTGCGGGGGGGGGGGGGGGCACGATAGTTTGTTCCTTCTATTTTTTTCTTTTTTTTTTCTTTTTCTCTCCCGATCTGTCTTTTTTGTTTTTTTTTCCTCTTTTTTTGTTTCCTTTCGTTTCCCTATTTCATAGAATGTGTAGGCCGTGCCTGTCGTATCCAGTTTGATGGCATGTCATTGCATTGCCCACTGCTGTGCTTACTGCATACTAGCTACGTAGTATCTCTGTGGCGTAGCTTTGTGACCACATAACTTGTCTCTCTTCTAGGATTGAAGAATCGGCACGGACACTGGTTGTGCTGGATGTCGACGGGTAGAAAGAGCGGTTTCATGTGAAGAACACACACACGGCTATAATGGTCTCGTGCCTTTTCGGCGATATATAAAATATGCCGGTACCTGGCATAACGCTCATTAACGAACGGGCTGTCACAGTGGACATCGAAAATGGATAAGAACAAGTTCATTTTTCGTTTTTTGTTTTTGTTTTTTTGAACGTCAAAATGTGAACCAATCAACCCAACCCCGATAGTCCCCATTAAAAACGTTAACGCGAAAATCCATCAACACCACTTCTATTGTCGTACCGTCTGGTCGATTATACACTTGGTGCTGTAAGGTGCGGCACCCACTTCGAACGGTGGCTTATCTGACCTATAAGTCGGCTGCTTCGAAGGAATATGCCGGGCAAGATTGCAGCAACGGGCGGCAACGACTGACCGCGGTTCGGGCTCTATTTCCCGATAAGGTTGTTCGGTCCCAGCTGCGGGACAACGGGCCTGCGTTCGAGGGCTTCGAGTGGGCGAAGGTGGGAGGACTTTGTTGGGGTTTTTTTTACTGGGTGTTTTTTTGTTTTTGTTTTTGTTTTTGTTTTTTTCCTACGGTGTATCGTACCTGATAGTTACTGTGTATTTATTTGTTCATCTGTTTATGCTTCTTACTTTCGACGCACCAGAGTAGTTTCGTGTCCGGTTATGTACAGCAGTACAGGACACCTATTGAGAAACAGCAAACCTGGTTCCGGCGGGATTTCTAATCGGAGAAACAGCAAAACTTCAGTAGAACGGCTCCTGGATGTATTGTGTTCCTGCTAGTCGCGGCCTGCGTTCCTTGTCGCTCGTTTTCTTTATGCTGTAAGGTTTCTGTGCTGTACCACGTATTCGCTTACTCCAAGCAATGTTGCCATTTTCACTGCTCCTTTGCCCACTCCTTTCTCGTTACAGTAGATTTGCCCTTTGTGGCAGCGGTACGACTTTCGATTGGGCGAAGAATGTGTGAATACTTTGATCGTTTCGTTTACTTTCGTGGTATTTTTTATTCCGTTCACCTCGTTGTCTTTCACGTCTTTCATGCATCGTAGCGTGTTGGTTACTATGGTTGTTGTTGTTGTTGTTGTTGTTGTTGTTGTTGTTGTTGTTGTCGTTGTTGTTGTTGTTGTTGTTGTTGTTGAAGTAGACGATTCGAGTATTCTTTGTCTTGTCTAGTTACAAGTCATACGACACGCTACGGCCTATTCCGCTCACGTTCGGCTTTACATGTTGTACACGGATTGCAATAATTCATACAGTTGTCCGTCGATGTATTCAGCATTCATACAATCGCGAAGGGGTGGCATCTGTAGGCAGGCCTTGTCGAGAAGAGTGGAGGTTAACACGGAATAAAAAACGAATTCGATACACCCATATTCATTCATCTATCCGTACTCATCCGTCCACCCGTATCCTCCGGGTGCCGGGTATCTACGACACCATGTATATGTCCTGGTATGTCTCGGCTTACGAGGGATGTAGGGGATAGTATACCACGGGTCGTACGCACCGCTCCGTTGCGTACTTGCTGCTTCAGTGCACGCACGCATTGTTTTCTACTGTTTTCGTCCACCGGGGCGCTTTTTAGTCTTTTTTTGTGACCTCTGGCCATATTTCAGGGAAATGAGCTACGTGCTGTGAGGACACTGTTTGGACACCATCACCGTGATCGTCACGATTTTATCAGCATGTAGGTTTTTGCTTCCTCACAGCAGCTAAGCCCCCCCCCCCTTCTCCAACCGCGCCCACCGTACCCTACAGTAGGTCTTCTGGTCAGTTGCCACGAAACAAGACTCTTGGGTTGCGCTTTTACGTTGTTACTCGACCATCGCCCTCTCCGCCCGTCCTAAAAAAAACGCCTGCTTGCTTGCCCGATACCCCGCAGGTTTCCGACAGTTGCCTGGAAGCTTGGGGGTGGTATTGGGTGGTGTACAACAGGGCCATGCTCCAGGGAGTGGACGGGTGGTATCGCGTGGAAGACACGCCACCAAGCAAGGCGAGGGCGACGTATGGACAGAGCAGGATCTACATATTGCAGATCATCTAGAGCATCAACCTACCGTTATGAGATTGCGTGCAGGATCTGTGTAGTACAGATCCAGCCCGGGAACTAGCCATAGATCATGCAGACTATTGTACGACTCCCTCCCGGCAACACCGGCTAGATCATACAGATCGTGCAGATCATACAGATCATCCGCCCTGGAAGGTCTAAGTCGTGGAAGTGGGGGATCGATAGTCCTCGTAAGAGGTGTGAAACGTTTACGGTAGCCGTCCCACGTCTGCGTTCTTTGCGGTTGTGCCTCCACGGAATATATACAGAGAGAGGTGGCCATAGGGAAGGGTTTCCCTCTTGGAGGTTAGAGGCGTTTCCAAGGCATACCCCCTTCTTCTCCTTTTTTACTTGCTACCCCCCCCCCCGCCCCTCCCGCTATGCGCATGTGACATCGAAGTATATATCTGTGTACGACCTCTGTTTTTTTTTCTTGTCTCTGTCCTCTGTCTATCTTCCACTTGCATGTTCGTCTCCGTCTCGCTTCTATCGCTCTCTCTGGGTATCTCCCCCCCCCCCCCCCCCGCTCCCCCCCCGCCATCTCGGCCTGCTTCCCCTCCGTGCCCTCCCCCCTTCCCCCCCTCTTCTCCCCTCTTTATGTTTATGTCGCTTCCTCTTCCTCTGTTTATCGTTCTCTCTTGCGCTTTTTTTTGTGTGTGTGTGTTCTGCCAGGTGGCTTCGCTGGGGGGGTTTTCAAGCGCTTCCATCTCCAAGGTTAGCGGGCCGCGACACACAAGGCCGATCTCTCCCCCATCTCTATTAGTTCGTGCTTCTAGCGTGCTGTACAGCTCATGCTCTCACACGCTCATATGCTCGCTTTGTCCAGTAGTTCCGGTGCCCTCAATGTCCGGACGGATTTTCCGGGGTATTATCCGTGTCCACCCGAATTAACGCCGCCTGTAAGTTACTCGGGGAAACCCGGAATAGCACCGGGTGTGGGTTGTCCGGGTTATCTCGGGCTAGTGATCCAGGATGTGGGCCGGAGATGCCGGGTTATCGTCCGGGCTGACCCGGATTGCCGCCGGGTTTTGTTTGAACCAGCGGCGCCGGGTTTGCAGGGTTTCCACGTGTGGCGTATGCTGCATTCACCATCGTGTTAGGCCCTTAAGAGTCTCTCAAAACTCAACAAGGATGCGTTGAAAGTGATGGTTCGGCATGACGAAACGAAGGTTTTGCGGTTTTTCAAGCAGGAAGGTAGGTAGGTGTAAGGAATGTTGGACTGCACGTGACGGCGTGCTGGCTGTAGGGGTGGCGCTTTTTGGCTAAGATCTTTTTCCGAACGACGTTTCTTTTCCTCAAAACCCAAAATCGTCAGAACGTTTTCTTTTCTTTTCTTTTCTTTTCTTTTCTGCGATTCTAGTATTTTGTGCACCTAGGCAATGAGGTTGTTTTATTCGTCAACCATTGCACTTTCTTTTTCTTCTTCAAAAGACGGCTGACCAATAGCATAGCTCCTCGAACGAATAAAAGAAGCAAAAAAAAGGGATGCACCTCTCTACCTGAGCATGTGTCACGTATCTCATGAAACAGTCCTCACGTTACCATCCGGAGTGACAGAGCAATTTTCGGATGTCGCACCTTTTTCGGCGTGTACTGTTACGGGGGGTGCATATCAAATAGGACCTACGGTACACACAAAAACCTATATGTTTCCCTGTTTTTACTATCAAAATTTGCCCCTATTTACTATGGCCCCCCGTAACATTTTACTTCGAAGTATGTTTTTTATGTCGCTTTTTTTGTCCCCCCTTTTTGTCAACTTCTTGCCCTGCAGGCGCTGCGTTTTGCTGAGGAGGTAGAGGGTAGAACTGCGACGGAAGAGGAAGGTGAGAAGGGGAGATTTCCGGATTTTTTGTGCGGTTTGGTTTCGCGCTGGCGCAGTCGCGTGATAGGGCGAAGCGCGCGTTTCCCCAGACAACATCGTGGGGCGTGTGCCCTAACCCTAAGCGATCCACCTGCCCACCCATCCCGTTTTCCACACCGGCCAATCGCAAAAAACCCACCGACCAGCGGATCAACCGCGGGACGGTTACACCGAGGAGAAGATTGGGGGTTTCGTGGTCACGTGGGAAGGCATTGCCGCCTGTTCTGGGGAGCTCCTGCAAGAGGCAAGCGCTTGCGTCACGGTCGATTTTGCTCTGTACTTTGAAGTGTGACGAGCTATTTCGCGTATTTTTTGGCGCTTGTTGTAATTTTGCCATCTTGCTCTTCTTTTTCTGCGAGTGCGGCTGATTGAATGGTTGAAACTCAACCTTGCAAGCTGCGTGATAACGACGGACACGCTCATCGGGCCTTTCTTGCTCTTCTGCTGTCTTTCGTTCTTGCCTTGCCGTTTTGGCCATTTTTGTCATTTTGTTTTTAACTGCGAGGGCATTTTTGCTACTTACCGGGAGCTACGTACCTTCTTTTTGTTGTTTCGATTTTTTTCTTTTTTTCGTTTTCTCTCTATCGTAGAATGTGTATGTCGTGCCCGTCGTATCCGGTACGATGACATGGCATTGCATTGTCTACTCTGCTTACGGTATAGCAATGCAGTAGTATCTCTGTGCCGTAATTTTGCGACCACAGGGCTTGTGTCTCTCTAGGATGGAAGAGCCGGCATGGATACTGGTTGCGCTAGATGTCTACGGGTAGAAAGAACGGTTTGATATGAAGACGACCCACTTCGCTCTTTCCCCCACATCCTTTTTTCCGTCTTACCTATTTCAGACGTTTCTGTCATCCTTGTTTTGTCAACATTTTTGTCGCACGTGGCAGTTGATATTCAAGCTCTTGCCTCGCCCAGAAGCTTTCGGGCAGAAAGACCGGATGGTTATAGACTTCTGTGTAAAGGGACAGGAGCGCCTCAATAACAAGTGGAGATATTCTGCGCGGATGACATCGTCTTCTCACGTGTGCCGTCCGACGATGTGTCGTACATATTCCATTCCGGCTTGAATCGAACATCCTCTTGTTTCCGCAGCGTCCTCTCTTCTATCCCTCTGAACCAACACATATGTCGCTTCCCTCATTGTCGGCCCCTGCTCGCACCTCCCTCCCTCCCTCCCTTGGCAAACCTTCGCTTACCCCACTCTTCGTCAGTGTTCTTCCTGCGTGTCACTGGCACAATATCTAGTGTAGTCAACAAATAATATATGCTCCCCCCCCCCCCCCCCCCCCCCCCCCCCCTATCTTATGTACCTGGTGTATATATATTATAGGTTGGGTTGGCGTCGATTGGCAACGACGCTGTAAAACACGCCTCTCACTGCGTGAGCTAGACATAGACAGCCAGGGTACCGTTTTTTTTTTTTTTTGGCGGTTACCACGGCTGGCGGTCAAGTTAGATCATTTTTGTGCGGGGGAATCTTTACTCCGCACAAGGGGGATGATCGTATCACGTAGTGCGCATGTGGTGAGGCACCCAAGAGGCAGTTACATAGTAAACCCCATTGCTGTCTCTGGAAGTGGCCACACCAGTAATTAAATCAAATCATTGATGCTGTCATCCAAAAGCAAGAAAATCCGCCTCTATAGCGGTTCTTAGTAGGATGCGACTCACCCTTCATTCGACTTGCCCATCACCTCACGGCGCTTCGTGCTTGGTGCGAGCAATGTCTGCCTGGTCGGTGAAAACCCGACGTGCTCCGTCCCGGCATTGTAGGGATGCGAGGGTCTATGGTCATACGACTACGGCCATGCATGAGATCGAGTACATCTCTCCTATCGAGTACACCCCCCCCGAATGTTTTCGCGAAACCCTTACCTCCAACTGGACTTGACGACAGATGTCCGATATTTACCTGGAGCTACTGCAGGAACCCTCACCCTCTAACCCTAGCCCCCCCCCCCCCCCTCCCTCCGAGAAACCGCCTTCTAATACTGCTGAGAAACTTTAGCCCAACAGGAACGTGGAGGTGTGGTGAGCTTAAGCTTTATTTTTACCAATCCGCCGGAGGATGAAATTGAAAAGAAAAGTGGGTTTGGCTGCCCTGGAGCTAGGAACTCTCACCCACGCTAACCCCCCCTCCCTCCGAAAAACCGCCTTCTAATGCTGCTCGAAAACCTTTCACCCTACTGGATTTGGTTGCAGATGTCCGACCTTGCCCTGGAGCTAAGAACCCTCACCCACGCTAACCCTCCCTCCCTCCGAAAAACCGCCTTCCAATGCTGCTCGAAAACCTTTCACCCTACTGGATTTTGGTTGCAGATGTCCGGCCTTGCCCTGGAGCTAGGAACCCTCACCCGCGCTAACCCTCCCTCCCTCCCTCCCTCCCTCCGAAAAACTTCCTTCCGATGCTGCCCTAAAACCTTTCGCCCAACTGGATGTGGTCGCAGATGTCCGATCTTGCCTTGGAGCTAGGTTACGAAGGCGCCCCCGGGCTGCCTTCAAGAGTTGCCGATCACGACGGCGACCCTCCACGAGAGGCAGGGGACGGCTTGCCAGGAGGAGGAGGAGGAGGAGAAGGGGGGGGTGGGGGGGAGAGCAGGAAGGGGTGGAGAGGCGTCTTCCAAAGATTGAGAAGGAGGAAAGGGAGGGGGGGGGAGAAAAAAGGAAAGCGGTAGTCGATAGGAGACAGACAGTAAAGAACATCGTAGTGCCGAGAACGGCGGAGATGGGTTTCGTTCAAAGACTGAGAAGAAGAAGGGGGGGCTGGGCGGGGGGGGGGGGGGACTCATTATCATGTAACACGTCGGGTTTTCAGCGACCAGGGAGATATTGCTTGCACCGAGCCCGAAGCGCCGTGAGGTGTTGAGCGAGTCGCATGAAGGGTGAGCTGCATCTCGGTAAGAATCGCTTTTGGGGCGGATTTTCTTGCGTATGGATGACAGCGTCGAATCAAACGCATTGGTTTATTTCTGGTGTGGCCACTGCCGGAGACAGCAACGGGTCTAACATGTAACTGCCTCGTGGGTGCCTCACCACGTACACTCTAAGTGATAAGACCATCCCCCTCGTGCGGAGTTGAGGCTCTCCCCGCACAAAAAATGATACAGCTCGACCGCCAACCGTGATGACTGCCAACATATATGTATACTACTTTAAAAAAACGGTACTCTGGTTGTCTAGCTCACGCAGGGAGGGGCGTGTTTTTCAGCGTCGTCGCCAACCGACGCCAACCTCATGTCATTCATGGCCGTTGTCTCGTCCTACCACGATCGACCCTCGCATCCCTACAATGCCGGGACGGAGCATGTCGGGCTTTGATGGCCAGGCAGACATTGGGGGAAGGGGGGGGGGGGGGTGAGGATGGCGGTACTTAGTCGGTAGTATGGACGATGTGTGTACCTGGCACGTAGGTATGATACTCGCGTTGCCCGTTTTTTGTGTACTACCATTCGGAAATCCTTTGCGTTTTCGTTAAAATATTAACATACCAGGTATATTTGTTTTTGCTTATCGGAGAGTCCGGTGATTTTTCTGGTTTCATTTATTTCCCCCCAGATCTATACTTGAAGCTCGTCCAGAAGGAGCAATTGCAGTGTGCAAACACGCGTATATGGCGTTGTTGCGCCGAGACGTTTCATTTTCGCGATATAATCTTCTCGCCTTCAAATTACCTGTTTTATCCACATAAATAATCGTCTACCAGGTATTTCTGAAGCCTGACTTAGCTAATACTCGAGTTCTACAACCACCTAACGTACATAGTATTAATAGTAAGAAAAGTGAAATCGAATTCGGACTCAGGCTGGCCTTCTTATTTAAGAAACAGTGCATTTTTTCACGAGCTCCAGTGTAAAGGTTCCCTACTTTCTTGTTGTCCAGCAATTTCAGGTTAAACGTCCCGCGAATTTCTTTTTTCGCTGAAATCTGACTTTCTTGACACTCTTTTCTTTCGTAGGTGTCCCGTTCTGTATGTAGCGTGGTGCTGACGGTCGGTAGTGTAGTGATGCCGATCGTCGGTAGGATGGTAGTGCTCACCGTCGTCGGTATTGTCGTGATGCCGATCGTCGGTAGGATGGTAGTAGTGGCCGTTGGTATTGTCGTAGTGCTGATCGTCGGTAGTATGGTAGGGCTGGCTTTTGGTATCTCTTGGTGCTGACCGTCGGTAGTATTGTCGTGGTGCTCGCCGTCGATATTGGCGAGGTGTTGATAGTCGGTAGTGTATGGTGTTGATGACCGTCGTTAGTGTTTAGCTGTGTGGTATCGATCCTCGGTGGTGGTAGTGCTGACCGTCGGTAGTATTGTCGTGGTGCTGGTCGTCGGTAGTCAATCGGTGCTGACCGTCGGCACTACTGTCGTGGTGCTGGTCGTCGTACTGCTTTGGTGCTGATCGTCGGTAGGATGGTGGTGCTGATCGTCGGCATTGTCCTTGTGCTGACCGCCGGTTGTGTGATAGTGCGGTCCGTCGGGATTGTCGTGGTGCTGACCGCCGGTTGTGTGATAGTGCGGTCCGTCGGTATTGTCGTGGTGCTGACCGTCGGTAGCGTGGTAGCAGTTCCCGACCGTCGGTATTGCGATGGTGCTGACCGCAGCATGGTTGTGCGGGCGGTTGGCATTTTCGCATGTATTTATGGCGCTGACCGTTGATACTGAGTGATGATGTGGTTCGGCCGTGCTATTAGTAGCCGTCAGTTCTACAATAGCGCCGATCGTCGGGTATCCTGACATTCCTGACCGTCTGTATTTCTACTAGCAGCGCCATCAATAGTAGCCGCCGCTTTGATACAGGGATCGTCCGTGTTGCATTCGTATAGTGCTGCGATATCCGTCGGAACTGGTTTTCGGCATGCCGGGCAAAAATGCTGGTATGCCCGTCGCGACCGTCGGTATTCCAGGTAGTGCTCATTATTTATGGTGGGTATGGTTAATTCTTGCGTTACAAGGCTCAGTCTGAGTAGAAGGCAATCGATTAACCTTGTTCAGTTTATCAGTAGGCCGGCAGACCTATACCTGCAAAAAAATGGCGACGACGGCAGGAAATGAATTTTGGGTCGCGAATTCGAGTCCCCCCACCCACTGCTACAAGAAATATACCGTATCACGCTAGGGTGGTAAGAGAACACACCCCTTCCTGGGACGAATTTCGAAGCTGATTTTTTTTCCGGGTACCGGGGAACGCGCAAGACCTAAAAGCGACGCGTCTATGGACAGATAGATTTCGACGAGATCAACTTGCTGCCCAAACCGCATTTTTCGTTTGGGTGGGCCCCGCTTAAGCCATGGCTCGAAGAAAACGCAGCTCCGAAATTTTCGTCCCAGGAGGTGTGCTGTCTTATCACCGTCGTGTGATGGGGTAAGCCTACGTTTCCCCATGTCGCACCTATAGAGAATAATCTCCCGAGCTTGCCAAAGGTTGGAACCGCGTGCCGGTGACACGCCGACCGGTATATCTGGTCTGGGCCTGAACCTCCCGCGCCTTTCTTTCCAGCCGGGGGAGGGGAAGAGGGGGGGGTGTACTCGATAAAAATCATCGTCGTCGTAGTCGTGCGACCATAGACCCTCGCATCCCTACAATGCCGGGAAGGAGGAGCACGTGTCGGGCTTTCACCGACCAGGCAGGCAGTGCTTGCCTGCACCAGGCGCGAAGCGAAATGGGAGGTGTTGGGCGAGTCGTGTGAAGGATGAGTTGCATCCTGCGAACCGCTTGTGAGGCGGACTAGCTATGGGTGGCAGGTTGAAATGATATCATTCGTTTTCTGTGGTGTGGCCACTTCCAGAGACAGCATTGGGTACTCTACGGTATGATATCTGCCTCGTGGGTGTCTTGCCATATACCTGGTACACACTACGTGATACGATAATTCCCCTTGTGCGGAGTGAGGGTTCTCCAGCCCGAGCGGATGATCTAACTCGACCGCCAGCCTTGGTGACCGAAAAAAACCTTCCCCTGGTTGTATGTCACGGGGGACAATAGTAAACAGGACCTACGGTACAGACAAAAAGCTACCGGTAGATATTATCCTCTTTTACTAACAATATTTGGTCCTATTTACTATGGCCCCCCGTAATAGTTCATGCAGTGAGAGGCGTGTTTTACGGCGTCGTTGCCAACCGACGCCAACCCAACCTGCAAGTAGGGTGTGTATGGCTTACTCTGGGTAGGCGAACGGATAATATTTTTTCAACATTGCCCGACAGACTGATAGTGCCCTAACAATTGGCGTCGATAGCACATCGGAGCCGTCGATAGTGTACATTTTGTGGTATATAGCCGTTCGGTATGGTTTGCAATAATACGGTAGTGATGCACCCGTCGGTAGTGATGCACCCGTCGGTAGTGATGTACCCGTCGGTAGTGATGTACCCGTCGGTAGTGATGTACCCGTCGGTAGTGATGCACCCGTCGGTAGTGATGTACCCGTCGGTAGTGGTGTACCCGTCCCTGTAGTGTAACAGTGTTGCTGATCCCCGGTGTGTCGGGATGGTGTGCAAGACGCTTCTCGAAGCGGGCGATTCCACCGGGTACGCTCGCCCACAAGGAGTAATAATGGAACGAGATAATAGATGGTCGGCTGACGGTGCTGATCATCGGTATTTTGCTATACTGTGTAGTGCTGAATACCCGTCGGTGCTATGATGGCAGTGCCGATCGTCGGTATTACGGTGGTAAATATTCGGCACCCGCCCGCCGGTATGGTAAGTTATCGTCGGTATCACAGTACGTGTGGTTCTGCTAAACGCGCCGGTATGAGAGCCCACCACACCATTCACCTTTTTCTAGAGTTTCGTCCATGGAAGTTGCCACGTATGGTTTCCAGGGGAAGTGAAAATTTCTCCCATGAAATCTCAATTTTTTGCTGCCATGGAAGTCAAGTTTATGTTCCCATGGAGGAATGTACGTGTGAAACCTTCCACGGTTGTTAGTGAAAGTGGAGCTTTTTCCCACCAGCTTTTCCACCAGCGGAAGCTTCCACAACAAGCCCCCATTTGGTGGAAGCCGCCCCTAACTTCCACAAGAGCGCAGCACTGACTTCTATTGCTTCCACCGAAGCTTCCACAGAGTGCACTGCTTCCACGGAGGAAGTATTTTCACTATGAACGTTTCATGGACGTAAATAAATGCGTTGCTTCCATTGGAGAAAACATATACGTCCCATGCATTATTTTTTTTGCTGATGGAATCTGGTTTTCTTTATGCCATGGAATGGAAGTATTTTTCGCCTTCCGGATGGTTCCATGGAGGCTTGTGTATTTCCATGGCTCCTGGGACCAGGGTTCGACAGATGGGCCTCCTCTGGCTCCTGCGGAAGCCTACTGTAGATATATGGCCGAACCTTGTGGGTGGGAGCCGACGGGTAGCAAATGGGAAGGAACGACTGCGGGGTCAGGGTACCACGCGGTAGCAGAGCACTAGGGAAATCGGTGGAATATCCCAGAAGGTAGATTCTACGGAAGCTTTTACGCAACCACAACGGAAGCAAATCCAACCTTCTTGGTGGAAGCACGCGTACTTCCATTGAAGTTGGTTTTTTAGTTGATGGATGTTGTGCTGTAAGGTTCCACGGAACCTATGATTTGTTTCCCTCGATTTAAAACCAACTCCGGATTTACTCCATAAAAAAAGTAAAATTTGCTTCCTCCCATGGAACTTGATTTCATTTCCATGGAAAACTAAATATCACTTTCTCCGAGGAAGTACTTTACAATTTCATACTCTACTTCTTCCATGGACGCTTTTTATGGAAATTAAGTCAAGTGCTAAATAAAAGTGTGGAAGATCGCGGTACGATGGCAGCAGCAGCAGTGACGAACGGTGCAATTACAGTTGTAGCGCAGGCACACCCGTTGGTGCTCTGACAATAACGCAGATCATCGGTATTTCAGTGGTGTCAACAGTGCTAACATCCGTCGGTATGACGCAATGTCGTCGGTATTTCAGTGGCGTCAACAGTGCTAACATCCGTCGGTATGACGCAATGTCGCCGGTATTTCAGTAGTGTCAACAGTGCTGACATCCGTCGGTATGACGCAATGTCATCGGTATTTCAACAGTGTCAACAGCCGTCGGTATGACGCAATGTCGTCGGTATTTCAGTGGTGTCAACAGGGCTGACATCCGTCGGTATGACGCAATGTCGTCGGTATTTCAGCGGTGTCAACAGTGCTGACACCCGTCGGTACGACGCAATGTCGTCGGTATTTCAGTGGTGTCAACAGTGCTAACATCCGTCGGTATGACGCAATGTCGTCGGTATTTCAGTAGTGTCAACAGTGCTGACACCCGTCGGTATGACGCAATGTCGTCGGTATTTCAGTAGTGTCAACAGCGCTGACACCCGTCGGTATGACACAATGCCGTCGGTATTTCAGTGGTGTCAACAGTGCTGACATCCGTCCGTATGACGCAATGTCGTCGGTATTTCAGCAGTGTCAACAGTGCTGACACCCGTCGGTGTGACGCAATGTCATCGGTATTTCAGGAGGTAGGGGTGGTGCTCGCCGGTATTCTTACGGTGCCGACGATCGACGTCGATGTCTCGGCAATAATACTCGTGGCAGCGCTAGTATTTGCCCGTCGGTAGTGAGACATCAGCGCTGATAATCGGTGTCACAGTGATAGCGCGAGTGGCGTTTGCTGTTTCGTGTATCGCGTTTACTTCATTTACGCGGTGTCCTTTGATTTGCACCATTTGATTGCGTGTGTACGAAGTATAACAGCAGTATTCCCGCGTGTTATACTTTATCCGACACATGAAGACATTCCGTTGTACGGGTACCAGGTACGTACGTAGTAGAGAGCCCACAGGCTAACACCTACCGGGTGCCCGGTAGGGCATAGACGGTGTGCGGTTAACAGAGACCACACGCACCGCTTCCTCGGAGTCGTGCGCGTGTCGTCGATACGGTCAGCTCGCGCCGACACTCGAGCCAATTAGCGGCGAGATCGAGATGCTACTTTTCAGTGCACGGCGCCCGTCGAAGCAGCCGCGAAATCCTGACCCCGACATTCGAGGCGATCTACAACAATATCATACCCGGTCGTGATGACTGTGTTTAATTGATTAGTGTGCCGTGGGAGACGGCGACGACAAATTCGGAAGCGGGGACGCTTGACTTACGT
Source organism: Nereocystis luetkeana (assembly GCA_031213475.1). Taxonomy (NCBI): domain Eukaryota; class Phaeophyceae; order Laminariales; family Laminariaceae; genus Nereocystis; species Nereocystis luetkeana. The sequence goes on along the minus strand of JARUPZ010000026.1, from coordinate 8,093,809 downwards.
CCCCGACCCTCAGAGGGGGAGAGAAACGAGAACCAAAAATAAAAATAAAATAGAAAAATAAAAAAATAACACTTTGGTAACACGCAACACGATGCGAAATGTTGCATCGTCATCGTCGTACAGCAGTGTAGCGGGAAGGTCCTAGCATTTTTTTGCCACTATGAGCTGCTGCACATATATATACCAGGTAGATACTTCGAAGTATGCCAGTACTGTGTACAAAGTAGTATACCCCCCCCCCCCCCCCGGGTCCCCCCCCGCGCTATCGCCTAAAACTCCATACCCTGTCGGCATGTATGCCCCGACATGCCCCGCCTCCCTCCCCGGTTGAAACCCCCTGAGTAAAAACATCGTACTATACCAAAATACGTGTACGCGTGGCTTTCGGCCTTTCCTTCATGGGTGCACGAAACGTGACGTATTTAGCATCAGGCGAGCCATCCCCGCTGCAGAGTGAGACGCAACCAAGACGTGAACCCGACTGTCCGACAAAAGAAGGGGAAACAAATACTCACGGCCTCGCCCACCCCACCACCCCACCTCTCTCGCGACACATGCTGCAGTAGCAGCGGTGGTACCAGCGGCGCAGTACCGCAACTATTGTCTTCTGTGGTTTCGTCATCCGAGGAGCTCTACGCTCGTACCTCACACCAAAGAAAAGGGATTTTGAATGTTTTCTTTTCGTGGTAGGTACCCCGTAGAGCGAACGCGTTCAACCCCTCTGGCCGGTATTGTAACAATACCCGCTTTTTTATCTTCGGGTTAGAGTCCCAACGGGCACTATGTTGTCGGTCAGAGTGACCACAGTGTAGCACGCTACATCATTGGGACTCGGAAGGTACTGAGCCATTCTCTAGTTGGGGGAGCTCCGTCACTCAAGCAACCTTCCACTATACCTACCGTACTCAGCGGTGCGGCTCTCGCCCCGACTGCCCCCCGCCTCCTCCTCCTCCTCCTCCTCCCCCCTCTCCCATTCCCTCCCCTCCCCTCCCCACCCCTCCCCACCCCACCCCACCCCACCCCTCCCCTCCCCTCCCCTCCCCTCCCCTCCCCTCCCCTCCCCTCCCCTCCCCTCCCCTCCCTCTCGGACCAGATACTCGGCACCACAGAAAGCAGAACAAACCAACATATATATCCAGGGCGTGATGTCCTTCTTAAAAACGGTGTCGCTCCGTTTCGCGTGCATAAATGACTGCAAGCACGACTTGCAAAAGCGTGGGTACAATACGTGGGGAGGCATTTACCCTGGCGGTACCCGAGTCTCTAGTGGAAGTACACACTGCGGGGGGTACCCGGGTATCTAGTAGAGCTAGATATTCTCTGGGCTACCCTGGGTATCTACCCTGGAAGCCTCCACGTTTCATACCCGGGGGCCTAGTAGAGGTATCTATACACTCTGGGGGGTACCCGATGTAATACTAGGGGGAATACTATCTGGTATTAATAGTACCCACGTGCGACCTGTCCCACCGCGTTCTTCACCCTGATAACTACTACCAGTAGAGGTATACTTGCTAGGGATACCCGGGTATCTACTAGAGGTGTAGTCTCCGGCAGCACTCGCGTCTTTACCCGAGTGCGACCAAGCCACCACTTTGTATACCCGGGTATCTACTGCAGTAGACGTACATACTCTGGAGCCACCCGTGTATCTAGAATAGGTACATTTTTGGGGCACCTCGGTATCTACCCGAGTGCGACCAAATCCACCGCGTTCTATACCCGGGTATCGAGTACGTAGAGGTATATGCCCTGGGGATACCCGGGTATCTACCCGAGTGCGACCGAAAACACCACGCTATATATACCCGGGGTACCCCAAAGTATACGTGTACCCTCTTATACTGAGCACACCTCTGCTTGCAACTTATTGAATGCATAGATGAATGAATGAGCTCCTTACATATCAATAAATTGAGTAAAATTTTCATAAAAAAAGGAAATCAAAAGAATTCGAGCCGCTTCGTCACCCCGCCCGGTATAGGTGCGTCCGCGCGAGACATTCCAGGAGGCCGCGAGTTGACCGCTTGGCTGACTGACCGCTTGACCGACCGCTCGACTGATCGCGCCCACACACTAGAACCAGCACAGCATGGCCGAAAAAAAGCCCCAAAAAGACCGACCCCCTATCATAGCTGGTTGGCGTGAGAGGACCGCGGATTGACCGCGTTGACCGACCGCGCCGTTACAACGAGTATACCACGACTCTGGGTATAAGTATTGTTAATAGAACCGATCGGTCTTCGTCTCAATGTATAGGCGAACCTTAAAAATACGCCCAGAGTTACTTGGCGACAGCAGGGCCTCGGCAGGTCCAAATAGACCCGACCTCCTCCATGCGTGGCGTATTGGCGTGAAAGGACCGAATTTTTTATCGCTCGACAGGCCGCGCCTGCGAGGTTTTACATTACAACTACTGTGCGTGGTACAACTACTGTACGTGGTACAATACGTGTGTGGCTGAAAAAGGTCTCCCTAAAGTCCCCCAAAAACAAACCCGGCCAATCTGGCAAAATTTGCGCGAGAAGAGACCGCGGTTCGACCCGTTGACTGACCGCGCCCGTACACTAAAACTAGCATGTTCAGGCCAAGAAGAAGAGGAGACCGCGGATTGACCCCTTGCTGACTGACCGCTCCCGTGTACTAAAATTAGCGTAGCAGGATCAAAAGTGTTGGCCTCCAAGGGCCCAAGCAGATCTGAAATTTCTCTTATCTTACAGTTTGTTGCTGGGTGAGAGGAGGCTCACCATACACTAAAACCAACATAATAAGACCTAAGAAGGGGGCCGTGACGGCCCGAAAAAAAACAAAACAAAAAAACCCGAACAATCGGCCTCCTGCGGTAGTAGTGACATGTTTGCGGGAGAGCGCTCGAACCGTGCATCCAAAGCTTCGGTACATTAAGGCCGAAAGAGCCTTTTTTAGCACCGCACTCCAATTGTTTGTGCGGACAAACCCTTTAAATTCCAAGTAGTTTGCCCCCAAAACGGGACTGCGGTCCTAAACGACCCGCCGTAGAGTATTCCGGGAGACCTAGAGTAATTAGGACCCCCCCCCATATGCACAAGAATCCATGTATTCCAGCATGTTTACTGGGCATGTTTGATCCTGATTACTGCAGTATATTGCCCCGTAATCCGATGTGAAAGGCGTTTTTCGAGAGGTGCATCCTTCTTCTTGCACGAAAAAGTTGTCGTACAACCGTGTTCCGAATGGACTCGAAAAAGAGGTCGTTCGACGGGCCAGAACCGTTGGGGGGGGGGGGTTGGGCTCTCCTTCTGTAGCATATTTGGGCCCTGATTCTTCATTTATTTCCTCATCGCACGCTGCGTCGTCGATTGGAGGGGCTGGACGGCCGGAGGGGCCCGCTTTGGCTGTCGTAGAGCAACCGCCACGCCTTGAAGTTGCTCTCCAGCTGGTCGTTCCAGGTCGTCACCTGTGTCATTGGCCGGCGATTCGTTCGGCGGGAAAAAACGTGTGATAATGGCATGCAGTATGGTGTACGGAATAAAGCACTCGCGGTGCAGTGTCCAGACGAGACATGGCCACTAGCCGCAACTAACTGCTTGTAACCGAAGAGGAATGGCAAAGGCATGATGTATCGTATCGAAGCACGCGCCTCGAGAAAGAACTGCTTGTAGCCGAAGAGGAATGGCAAAGGCATGATGTATCGTATCGAAGCGCGCGCCTCGAGAAAGATGGCCACTCACCGAGACTCTATCTACTACGTAGACCTCTACAGGACGTAGAAGTACTGTACTGCTCCTCTAGATCCGTATCTATATGTGGCAGCTGTCATTGCATTACTACTACTACTGCTGTAGTATGTGAAACTAAAAAAGGGCCGCAAGTGTAACTGCCGTAGCAGCTTTGAATCGGTACCCCTGGGGCTGTATCTGTGACAGCATTCCTACCTGCACCTGTAACCGCGTCTACGCAGAACTATCCGCTAGAAGTGCAACATACAACCAGAACTCAAACTCTAGCTGTAGCTGTGGCTGTAACTGGAATTTATGTAGAGTTGTAGCTGCTGCTACTGCAGAAGTGAAGCCAGTAGAACTCGACTTGCCGCTGCAACAGAATTAAAGATACTGCAGCAGGACCGAAACCGTGCCTGTGCTCCAAAAGGGCATGTGGCCATGTCTAGGCAAGCACACTGCAAAGTATGCAGATGCGATGGACAACAACCACAACCGTTACACTTAGTGTTGTATACTGTAGCTGTACCTGTTGTGGACTTCGATTTATACCCAGACCGATAACTCGTACTTCGGGGGACCATAGTTAATAGGACCAAATATTGTTAGTAAAAAAGAGGTAAATACATACCTGGTAGGTTTTTGTGTATGCCATAGGTCCTATTAACTATGGTCCCCCGTAATAGTAGATCCGTGATCGTAACTGCAACAACTGGGGTTGTAACTGTAACCGCAGTTGTAACTGCAACTGTGCAATGTAATGAAGCGTTCTTCGATAGGTGTAGCACTTCTTGGCCAGAATATATGTTCTGGCTTACCGAGCTGCTTAACCCCACGTCGTTGGGATGCTGCTACTAAGTACGGGGGACCACAGTAAATAGGACCAAATACTGTTAGCAAAAATAGATGCATACATAGTTTTTGGTATGTAGCGTAGGTCCTATATAATATGGCCCCCCGTAATAGCGTGCCGCCGTACACTTCGGGATACACCTGGACTACTCCTACCTGGTATAGGATTCGCTCGTCGGGTTCACTTTTTGGGTGGGGTATGGAGCTCCTATACTAAGGGAGGAGCGCCAGAAAAATTAGGGTTGCTATCGCTATAAGGCAAGCACGCGTCTGACTGCAACTGCAACTAACTGCAACTGCAACTCCAACTGCAACTGCAACCGTAACTGCAGCTGCAACTGCCGCCGCAGCCAGAGACCGGGTGTGTTTTAGGCATACTCTCAAGGCATTTCGCGACCAGCTCGTGAGCTCACGATGTTACGGGAGCGAAACGAAGAGAGGACTGCCCATCTCTGCGACGCCAAGTCTCCAAGATAATTCGACACAATCCGCGGTTCCATGATTTCTGCCATTTTTTTGGCCCCGCTGAGGATGGCGACCGCGGCATTTTCACTGCTGTCACGATAAAAGGGCGCGGAGGTAATAACGAGGCGACCTACATTGCAGTATCCTGAGAAGATGGACACGCAGGGGCGGACGATGAAGTCGATGAAGTCGCACTGGCTCTTGGGGAGGTTCTGATCTCGCCGGTCGCAGAGCGGAGACACCGCGAGCCCCCTCGCTATCTCCTGGTCCCCCTGGACATGCCACACGTTACGCCAACGCAAAGCGAAACCGGCGCCAAAGGGATGGGGAGAGGGGGGGCGTGGAGGACGTTGGGTGGGGGCTGTCAGCAGGGGACGGGGGTGTACTCGATATCAAGCATGGCCGACGTCGGGGGGTTCTAGCGAGGGTGAGGGAGAGAGGGGTGGAAGGGGGCGGAGGCCGCAGAGGTGGTAGGGAGACGGACTCCGGGGGTCGGCAAAGGAGGGTAGAAGGTGGGGGGAGGGGAGTGAGGGGGAGGGGAGTTCCTTTGTGATGTCTTCGGGACACGGTGGTACGCCAGGAGCCCTACGTACTCCTGGTACGCTGCCGTCGATGAGGGAGGAAAACCGAGCAATCGCAAGAAGATAATCGTTTCTACAGGAGATATTCTATATGCTGCCGTCTCCGTGTTTGAACGGTGGATGCGGTCGGAGACGAGGTTGACCGTGAGTGCCGCTGCTACATGGACTGTTGCTGTCGCGGCTCTTACTACTTCTAATTTTACAACTACTACCACTACCACCACCACTACTACTGCTATTACGGGGGAACCTAGTTAACAGGACCTATGGTGTACATAAAAACCTATATATTTAACCATTTTTACCAACACTATTTGGTCCTGTTAACTATGGCCCCCCGTAATAGTAAAACTACCACTACTACTATTGATACTGTCACTACTACTTGAAGTATTGATACTGCCAATAATACTACTGCTACTATTACGGTGGACCATAGTAAATAGGATCTATGGTAGATACAAAAACCTACTCCGTATATATTTAACTATTTTTACTGACTAGATTAGGTCCTACCAGGTATTAACTATGGTCCCCCGTAATACTATTACAACTGTTCCTACTACTATTCATACCAATAATACTATTACTAATAATACCAGGTACTTGTACCACTACCACCACCGCCATCACTACGATTTTCTGCAGGCATTCGCAGAACGGAACATCACCTGCTTGAAGAACTCCGCCGTCACCAGCTCGGACCACTTGTTGTGAATGTCCCACGGCTTGCACGGGTGGGCGACATCAGCCACCTACACACGAACGGAAACCAAACGTTGGGGTCATCAGAAACGAACACCAGGCACACGGTACCGCTGCCGTTAGCATGCACATGTCTTGATCCTCCTAGGACTGCAGCCCCCTTCTGGGGACAAAACACTCAAATTATGAGCGGTTTTGTTCCCGGTACGGGACTGCAGCACTACGGGGGAACGTATTAAATAGGACCAAATAGTGCTAGTAAAAATAGGTAATATATACAGGGTTTTGTGTGTACCGTAGGTCCCCTATTTACCATGGTCTCCCGCAATAGCCCTTAACAGTCCTAAAAGGGTTGAGAGCACACACATTTTGTAACACGGTGCGTACTGTATGTACACATGTTTTTGCCTGCGCCGGCAAATGTCCAGCTCCAATCACGACCCCCTCATACGCTACTGTCAACGCCTAGAATCGGGATCTCCTACTACAGCAGCATCGTGTTTTATCGAGCGCAGGAGCTCTGAGGTGCCCTCGCTCGCTCGTGCGGGAGGGCGCCCCGTCGACCAGCCAACTCGCGGTCTTCTAGTAGAGCAGAGCGTGGTTGAAGAAAACGCAGAACAAACCCGACGTTCGAGAAGCAGCCTCCGTGGAAAATGAGAACGGGAGCTTTGACCGAGTTTTGGTTGGGAGGTTCGCCCCACCCATCTTCGAAGGACCGCCGTTTGGTCACTCGACTGCCCGTTCCCTGCACTGTAAATAGTGTATTGGTATACTACTGTTAATAGTAGACCGCGGTTTGACCGCTGGACTGACCGCTCCCTACAGTGTGAATAGTACGTTAATATCCTAGTAGACCGCGGTTTGACCGCTTGACTGACCGCGCCTCTACACTAAACCTAGGATTATTTCACATGCTTGTTGAGACCGCGGTTTGACCGCTCGACTGACCGCCCCGTACGCTATAAACTGCACATTAATGTGCTACTATTAATAGACCACGATTTGATCGCTTGACTGACCACCCTCTTACATGATGAATAGTATCGTTCAAACTTGCCGCGCAGGCGACCTCGGTCTGGCCGCTTGGCTGACCGTATCCTACGCTAAAACTAGTTCGATAGACTTGAAATGTGTCCGGTCACCTCGTTTGACCGCTTGACTGATCGCCCCTCCCGACACTAAGGTCGAGTACTTGGTGCCTCAAGGCCAAACGAGGCCTGACGCGTCCAACACAGCCCGGTTTCGTAGTACATATAGATACTCGTGATATACGTTTTCTCACCTTAAGCACCATCTGCAGCAGCAGCGTCTGGCTCTGGATGCTCTCCAGCCCGACCCCCCCCACCTTCCCGACTCCCTTTTCTTTCCCGTTCGCTTTCGCTGCCCCTCCTAAGCTCCCCCCATTCCCTGCATCCGAACAAGTCAAGTATATAATCCGTTAATGGGGAGCTTCAAGGGTGCGTGTATCCGTAATAAGGACCGAGTACATGCTCTAGAGGTACCCGGGTACCTACTCGGGTATACCCGAAACAAACGACATTCGGTACTCGGATGGTTCAGAGTATATCAGTGATATATCTGCCGCTGGGGGCACTCGGGCACCTGCCTCTGGGAGTACCCTGGTATTTACCTCTGGGTGTACCCGGGTATCTACCTCTGGGGGCACCCGGGTACCTACCTCAGGAGGTACCCGGGTACCTATACCTACCCGAGTATGCCTAGAACAATCAGGACTGTTGACGAGCCGTGTCAAAACCTCGCGGATCAGGTCGGGTCGGGTCGGGTCGGGTCGGGTGGGGTCGGGTCGGGTCGGGTCGGGTCGGGTCGGGTCGGGTCGGGTCGGGTCGGGTCGGGTCGGGTCGGGTCGGGTCGGGTCGGGTCGGGTCGGGTCGGGTCGGGTCGGGTCGGGTCGGGTCGGGTCGGGTCGGGTCGGGTCGGGTCGGGTCGGGTCGGATCCGGTGGGGTCGGGTCGGGTCGGGTCGGGTCGGGTCGGGTCGGGTCGGGTCGGGTCGGGTCGGGTCGGGTCGGGTCGGGTCGGGTCGGGTCGGGTCGGGTCGGGTCGGGTCGGGTCGGGTCGGGTCGGGTCGGGTCGGGTCGGGTCGGATCCGGTGGGGTTGGGTCGCGTCACGGATTTGGTGGGGTCAGGTCAGGTAACGGTGACCGGACCCGATCCATGAGGATTTGTAAATTCTGCTGATCCGACCCGACCCGACCCGACGCGATCCGACCCGTCCTGACCTGACCCGTCCCTACCTAACCCGCGGGCTGTCGAAAACTCCCTGGCCGGACCCGCGCGTTGGGGCCATGACCCGTGAAGGACTCTGAAAACTACCAGGTGCGATACCCGGATAGCCCAGGGTATTACACCGTAAAATATCCCCGCTGCAAAGACACCCATGAAGGCGCGTGCTGGGCCAAGGATACGTACTCGAACGGTATAGAGGGGGGGGGGGTGACTAAGTACTAGGCCCCTTTGGGGACCCGCGCGACTTACTGCCCCCAAACATAAAGTGTGGTTTTGTTCTGTATTGACACACTAAAGGTGCTTATATTCGGGAACAGAGCGTGACGCCATCAGCACGGGAAACAAAATGGTTGTCGATCGTCAATAAATACCGAACATGGTGTTTTTTTCGGGAAATTAAATATTCCGGCCGAGAGCGAGAGAGCCTTCCTTCCTTGCCGTTCTCAGTCTATAGCCCTTTTGGGACTATTGCGGGGGGCGAGAGTAAATAGGACCAACTAATGTTAGTAAAATAGGGCAATATATACCTGGTAGGTTTTTGTGTGTACCGTAGGTCCTATCAATTGTGGTCCCCCGTAATACGCTTGCACATGTACGTACATACACGAGAAGATAACGCATGTTGACTTAAGAAACCCTCACCGTTCTCGGCAAAACGAGCGCTTAGCCCTTTTTTCGCTCTGCGCCGTATAGGTACGTACGTGCGGCTCACCCCCGGGCTGACAAAAAGCGACGTTCCTTCGAACCGTACCCTATTTTTTTTTTTGTTGGTCTGAATTCTGGCTTCTTCGCAGGGTACGGCATATAAGCACCACCAACGCATTTTCAACTTTCGGCTTTTTGAGAGAGGTGACAAGAGCCCCCTCCGCCCGAGCTGCCTAAGCGCGGTAGAGTTGAATAATCGTGGCATCCTACCGGAGATGACAAAACAATAATAGACGGTTGATGCGACAAGAGAGGAGTGTCGGTGGCACACTAGATGCTACAGTGGCGGGAAAACGATCGCTGCCCTATAGCCAGGAGATAGACGGTGGCCACGGGCCGGCGAGATGGGAAAGGGGGCGAGATTAACAAAAACGCTTCAATGTTATACTTCGTATACTTATGAGGAAACAACGTAGTGAGCGCCCAACTGTTGGAGGCGTGCTCTGTTATTGTGAGCTGGAACGGCGCTGCCCCGTCTCGAAAAGGGTGCGTGGCCAATGGTGAAAATGGTTGAGGGAAGCAACAAGTAGGTACACTCCCTTAGGCGAAGCACCAGTCCCTGCTCGTTTTCCACCCACATCACCCCTTCAGGGCAAAAAACTGCAGTCCCGTTTTGGAGACACACCGCTCAAATTCTGAGCAATACGCCTCCCCCCGAATAAAACTGCACTCCTTAAGGTCAAGGGCTCATCCATTCAGCACGTATTGCTCGGGGTACTTAGGTAGTTCTAGTCGTGACCGGCCTACGCCTTAGCCCTTTTTCGAACCGCAGTCCCGTTTTGGGGACAAACTGCTCGGAATTTGAGTGTTTTGTCCCCGCAATCGGGACTGCGGTGCTAAAAGGTGCTATCGCCTTCAGACCTGCAAGCATTTGTTTTGGGGAGGCAAACCGGTTGGGGTTGGAGTACTGTTACGGGGGACCATAGTAAATAAGACAAAATATTGTTACTGAAAATAGCGAAATATATACCTGGTAGGTGTTTGTCTGTATCGTAGGTCCTAACAAATATGGTCCCTCGTAATAGAGTGTACGTGAAGTATAAGTCGGCTATATATATATGTATATACGTTGGTTAAGTTCAGCAGTTTAGTTTGGGAAGAAAAAGCGCGCTTACCGCTGGTAGAGCCCCTAGGGCTGCCCATGCCGACGCTGCTGGTGGCAGTGCTAGAGGTGCTGCTCTGGGAGGCTTCTCTCGCCAACATGTTGTTCGTCAAGCTCTGGAACTTGGAGATGTACTCGAGGGACAGGGCGAGGTCGGTCGCCAGGATGCACTTCACGTAGGCGTGTCGGAAGAACTTGACATCCTCAGGCTTCCACCCCTGTTAGATAGCGACACAGCGGCGAACAGTTTGTGCTTCTTGAAAATTTTCAAGCCAGGCGAGACTCTCTTCGTTTTTGCGACTACTCAAAAAAAAAATCCAGGGCCATCGTTCGGGCTGTGGGTCAAGCGGCAGATCTTGACACCCCCGAGATCTGAAACCGGAAATCCGAAGCAAAATAACTCTCCGCAAATCAACAAAAAAAAACATGACCACTCTGATCGTAAATATAAGGACCGTTTACACATAATATTAGTACCAAGCGGTCCTTATAGCCCGGAGTGGCACGCACAGCAGTTGAAGTTGCCGCCGTAAGCGAGACATACTTGCCCATCAGGGAGGGGTTTCAGCGGAGGCCAACCCTGCAGTCCCGTTCATGGGACAATAACCTGTCAAGTTGTAAGCGGTTCGTCCCCACTAACGGAAGCACAGTCCTGCAGTATTACGGGGGGCCACAGTTAATGGAACCTATGGTATACATAAAAACCTATATGTTTGCCTATTTTTACTAACAATATTTGGTGCTGTTAACTATGGTCCCCCGTAATAGAAGGGATAACAGCGGTATGTGGAGGGAAAATGCGTGTCATCAGAAGGCCTCAGCTGTGACATACAGTACTACGACCGGCCGGCACTTCAAGACTGAGACGCATTCTACGCTCGAGGTATTACGGGGGGCCATAGTCAACAGGACCAAATATTGTTAGTAAAAATGGTTAAACATATAGGTTTTTATGTGTACCATTTTTATTTTTTTAGTTTATTTTTTTCTCATCCCATTCATTATCTTCGCACATCTTCTTCTCTCTCTCCTTCCAACTCGTAACTCAGATCCGGGGTCGCATAGCAGGCTCTTCTCCCCCCTTCCCGCTACGGTACGTGCCTTCAATTTTTATCGCGAGAAGATTTCAGCCTTTTCTTCCCTCGTCGACTCGCATCGAATTATGCCTACCCACGCTGCAAGGCGCTCTCAACAATTGAATCCTTTTTTATTTTTTCAAATAAAGTTAAAGTCCGACCCACCTGGGGCTCGAACCCAGGACTCAAACAAGTAGAATTCGAGGTTAACCACTTGAACCACCGGGGCGACCGGCATAACCATAGGTCCTGTTAACTATGGTCCCCCGTAAATATTTTCTGAGTGACGGAGCTTCTCAACCCGAAATCGTCGGAATGCCAACCTTGCTAAAAAAGATGCCTTTTTCGCAAACGTGGGGCATGGGATTATTCATCGGGATACAGTCTGCTTTTTTCTGAAGTCAGTTATCGGGTGAGGTGTGGAACTCCTTAGGCGAGGAGCCTCAGAAAGTTTAGGGGGAACCTCTATCGTAGAACGCCTCCTGACAAGCTTGCGCCACCTCGAACAGATCCTCGACTCCCACAGCATATATCACGATACTCCGGTGCGTATATAGTTCTGGTGCATTTGATCTAGCCTCTTGGTCTAGGACTGGTTTCCTGGGTTGGGTCCGTTCTGCCCGACGGCAGGCTCGGGTCCAGGTGATCAACGCGATCTCGATGATACGCACCAACAAACACCACCGGGTGGGTGGGGGGGGGGGGGGGGGGGGGGGGGTAACCAACCCCTCCGGTACGATTTCCATGCCCGAGACCACAACTAGAAGCCTGGTAGTACCTGGTGTATTCCGCAAAGCAAGAGAACTACTGCAGGAGGAGTGACCACGCCAACCCGTGCGTACACCCCCTCCGATATAAAATTACAGCAGGGACGGGGAACAAATTGCAGGAGTGAGTGCTAGCTGAAACAACCGATGTCGAGGTCATGGAAAACCGGCAGCACAGCGGAGCGCGATCAGGGTAGCAACAAGCTGGCTTGGCTTGCAAAAGTGATCTTCGGCGCAACCCTCGATACCATACCATAAACTCGTGCGAGCTAAAGTGACTTTTTGAAATAAAAAAATAAAAAAACGTAGGTACCAGATACATACAACAAACGCACCTTGAATATGTCGAAGTTTTGGTCGAGCATCATCTTGAAGCCCTCTGCCGCGTGGAAGTTTTCCAGGACGGAGGCGTCATTGTAGGTCAGCGCGAGGGGGTCTAGATCTCGCACGAGGTAGCCGTTGTTCACGCCGGGGTGGCGGTAGTCGTGCATGATGGCAGCCATCAAGAGGGCCAGCCCGTGGGTGCTCCGCACAGAGTTCGAGATCACCTCGACCGAGAGGAAGTGCGCCACCTATGGCATCCAGCGCGGACGATCAATTTGGGTCGGGCGGGGGGGGAGGGGGGGAGCATTGTGATCATGTGAGCGTTTAGTGAAAGTGTGTGTGTATGAGCGTGTGTATGAGCGTGTGTATGAGCGTTTGTATGAGCGTTTGTATGAGCGTTTGTGCGAGCGTTTGTATGAGCGTTTGTGTGAGCGTTTGTATGAGCGTTTGTATGAGCGTTTGTATGAGCGTTTGTATGAGCGTTTGTATGAGCGCTTGTCTAAGCGTTTATACGAACGTTTGTATGGTCATGGGTATGAACTTTGCAAGGAGCGTACGTATAAACGTTTGTGCGCACGTCTATATAATCGTTTGTATGAGGTTTTGTGTGAGCGTTTGTATGAGCACTGGTGTGAGCGTAGACGCACGCAAGGTATAGTAGAGGACGTCATTTAGGTTTCCTCACCGTAAGCGTAACGTCGGCGGCGTGAACGTGTGTGTGGTAGCTGTTCGGGTCGCTCGGGTTGTAGCAGTAGGTCGCCTCGACGCACAAGAACAGCTGGCTCAAGCGGTCGACGCTCAGGCCGAAAGCTCCGATAAGATTGTAGTGGGAGAAGGTAGACATGGCAGCAAACCTGAAACAGTTCAGACATAGACAAAAGGAGGAGTGGGGTAGGGGGGGGGGGGGGGGGGGCGAGGGGGACGTGGGTGGATGGAGTGGGTGGGTTAGTGGATGGGTCGGTGGGTGGGTGCTAAATAGGGTGGGTGCTAAGTAGGGCTACTCCAACAATATCGTCATGGGAGAAAGTAGAGAAAGTAGACATGGTCGCAAACCTGGCAGTTCAGTCATGAAGAGAGGTTGGCGTGTCAGGATGGGGGTGGCGGGGGTGGTCGGGGTGGTACGTGTGGGGTGAGAGTGATGGTGGTTCGGGTGGGTGGAATCGGGGGGGGTTGGAATAAGTGGAGGGGATTATCGTGAGGGGCGTAGAGGTGTGTGTGTGTGGGGGGGGGGGGTGTACGTATGCCGTGCAGGGCCGTAGTCGTACAGCCATAGACCCCTGCATCCTTACATATCCGGGACGAGGCACGTCGGTGTTTGACCGACCAGGCACCCTTTGCCTTGCTGGCCTCTAGCGCGAGGGGTGGGAGTCGGGGGGGAGGGGGGGGGAGGGGGGGGGGGGTGTACTCGATGGAGTGGGGGGGGTGGGGAAGGAGGGGGGTAATAATTGTCATGCCTGTACTCGTACTCGTATGACCATAGACTCTTGTATACATGCAATTCTAAGACGGAGCACGCTGACGAGGGGGCGGGGGGGGGGGGGGGGGGGGAGTAGAAGGATTCCGTCTTCTCGAGCACCGCGACGTTTCGTGGAGCACTGCTTAGCGGTCGGGACGGGGGTGGACTCCTGGTACGCCTCTGCAAGCAGCGATCGTCTACAGTAGATTGCAACGCAAGCATGGGAGCGGCTCAATAGCCCTGTTGTTCATCAGGCGACCAACCCCTTGACAACCAAAACGGGGAGTTCCAAAGTCTACTATTCAATATTACGGGGCACAATAGTAAATAGGACCTACGGTATACAAAAAACAACTACATGCTCGCCTATGCTATCTAAACGCATTTGGTCCTATTTACTATGGTCCCCCCGTAAAAGTAGTCGATATTCATTCGCCATATTTTGAGAGGCAGTTGGGCGATAAACTGCTCAACCCTTTCTTTTAGGACTGCAGCGCCTTAAGGACAAAATCACTAAAAATCTGAGTAGGTTGTCCCCCAAACGGGACTGGAGTCTTGAAATGTTGTTTTCTCCGTTCGGCCAGTCGGGCTACCTCCTACCAGTTGCCCAACAGACTATTTATAGTACCTTGGCGAACGACACGTTCTATGATAGAGGTAGCACATTTCCGCTCTTTGTGTTTCTGGGTGACGGGGCTCCTTAACCCAAAATCGTCGGAATGCCAATCTTGTTTCGAAAAATGGCGATTTTTTATACTCGGGCCATAGGGTAATTCGTCCGGATGCAATTTGAATTTTGCTGAAATTAGTTTTCGGGTGAGGTATGGGGCTCCTTAAGTCAGGAGCCCCAGAAAAATAGGGGTGAATATCTATCGTAGGACGCCTTCCACATCCGATCGAGGGAGCTAAGTTGACACGGACGGACGTAGGGTGAGCTTACCAAAGGGAGTGTCCATCGCTACGCTCTTCCAGGTCGAAGACATCGAAATCCCACCGCAAGAAACCTCCGTCCGCCATCAGCGTCGCGATCCCCTCCATGCGTTCCTTTTCGAACCGGAACCGGCGCAAGCAGTTAGCGAGCGCGGGACAGCAGTACACGGGAGGCGTTAGAGAGGCCGTGCAGCGAACGTATGCTTGTCGTTGTTGTCGTTGTTGTCGTGGTCGCTGTTGCTGTTGTGGCCGAGTTGTGAGCTTGACGGCGTCGTCGTCGTTGTTGTTGATGTTGTTCTTACTGGTATGCGCATCTCGTTGCCGAAACTTCCTCACTCAATAGTCAATAACCACAAGCGCGGACGCCATACTCTCCTGCTGAGGGGAGGACGGGAGCCCCCCCCCCCCCCCCCCCCCCCCCCCCCCCCCCGTCGGTTCTTAATAGGATGCAGCTCAGCCTTCATGCGACTCGCCGGACACCTTACGGCGCTCCGCGCTTGGTGTAAGCAAGCAGTGTCTGCCTGGTCGGTGAAAACCCGACGTGCTCCGCGAGGGTCTACGTACGGTAATACGGCTACGTCCATGCATGACATCGAGTACATCTCTCCTATCGAGTACCCCCCCCCCCCCCCCGCCCCCCCCCCCGCCCAACCAAAACGAAACCGTTTACGTAAGAGTGGGTGGGAGCGATGTCTGATTTTCTACTTCCTTCGCACATAAAGTTTTCGTGCTGATATCGAACGAACGGTACCTCCGGAACTAGCTTGTTCTTTTCTTGTTTTTGTTTATCCCATTTACTATCACGGGGGGCCATAGTTAACGGGACCTATGGTACACATAAAAACCTATATGTTTAACCATTTTACTAACAATATTTGGTCCTGTTAACTATGGCCCCCCGTAATAGTCTTGCCCCTTCTTTTTCTCTCTCCCTCCTAATACGGGGGAGCACAGTAAATAGGACCAAATGTTGTTAGTAAAAGTAGGTAAAAATGTACCTGGTAGGTTTTTGTCCGTACCGTGGGTTTTACTTACTATGGCCCCCCGCAGTAGTAACTATTACGGGGGACCATAGTAAATAGGACCGAATACTGTTAGTGAAAACAAGGAAATATAGAGTTTCTTGTGTGTACCGTGGGTTCTATTTACTATAGCCCCCCGTAAATAATCGTAAGTCAGATCCTCCTATAATATTAATAATCGTCATTCAGACCCGATATTAGACAGAAGGCTCTCCTCCCCCGTCCGCACTACGCTTCGCGTGCCTTGCACTTTTATCGCGAGGATACGTGAGCCGTCCCTTCCCTCGTCGACTTGCTTCACATGCAGCAATGCCAAACAAAGCACAAGACAAAACAGTGACGATTGGTGGGGCTTCTACTATTACGAGGGACCATACTAAATAGGACCTACGGTACACACAATATATATATATATATATATATTTCGCTATTTTTACTGACAGTATATGGTCCTATTTACTATGGCCCCCCCGTAAGAATACACAGAGGAACTAAACGTGCGGGTTTTTTTGTTTTTTTTTTGTGGGTAGGGGGGTCTACCTACCGGCAGCTGCAGTTGCCTTTGTACCTACCGGCATTGGCGAATTGAAAAGTACCAGGCACGTGCTAAGTAAGTGCTAAGCAAGTGCTGAGCAAGTGCTATTTCGGGGGATCATATTAAATAGGACCTACGGTACACTTTAAAACCTATATATTTCGCTATTTTTACCAACAATATTTGGTCCTATTTACTATGGTCCCCCGTAATAGCACTTGCTCAGCACTTGCTTAGCACTTACTTAGCACGTACCAGGTACTTTTCAATTCGCCACTGCCGGTAGGTACGAAGGCAACTGCAGCTGCCGGTAGCTAGCCCCCCCTACCCACAAAAAAAAAAGAAGAAAAACCCGCACGTCTAGTTCCTCTGTGTATAGGTAAGGTTGTAAGGTTAACCCTTTCAGGACTCTGGTAGAACTGCAGCCAGTCCCGTTCTGGGGACAAACCACTCAAGTTTCAAGTAGTTTGCCCCCGAAACGGGACTGCGGTCTTAAGAGACAGTGACAAAAGGGGCAACAAGGGTCAGTATTGACAGGGATATAAGGGTTTGGTTACGCTTCGTATCCTACGCGGCAGTAACCTTCAACCATGACGTCGAAAGATTTTGCGGTGGGGAGGTACCCTCCATCGACATCCACCACGCCCTTCACCAAAAAAACGAAAGTACTGTTGTAGTGCCCGCGTACCGAGGGTTCATCCAAAAAGGAGCCATCTATTGAGACGGCGGTTGTACGCAGTCCGCCACAGCGAGCAGTGGCCCTTAAACAGTGACGCCAGATTGATTGCCGCAACAGCGGTCCCGAGAAACGCTGAGCCCGCTTCGGAGCACGGAATCTCGAATCTCGAATCTCAAATCTGGAAGCGCGATGTTAAATTTGAAAGCAGCGTAATAAACGTAAACTCCCCCCCCCCCCCTCGCCACGAAACTTCTTCCTGGTGCAAGAAGCGTTAGACCTCCGTTGCGCGGGGGTCGAACTGGCGAAAAAAAAAAAATCGGCCGCTTTTAATAATCTCGGCCTCCCTTCATGCCGGCGGCGAGATTCCGGCGAGACTCCATATTCCAGAGTATTCCAGACTCCAGGTCTCCGGGAAAAATATTTTTTTTTGAACGCGGTTTAAGAACTACTTACTGTACGCATTTTAGTATTACACCTGGTATCGGCGTAAGAGAAGCACCGGATGCAGGAAATGACAGACCAACGAAATCTACTCAAGAGTTTAAGACGGGTGCTACGACAAAACAGAGGGAGCGCTTTCGTGGCTAAAATATTTCTGAATTTCGGGGCCCCTTGACCCAAAATGGTCTGAATAATGCCATCCCCCCCCCCCCCCCCCCAGCAAATATTATCATTGTTTTTCTATACCTACAGTAGGCCAGGGGATTATCCGTCAGGTTTTGCGACTTTCCGTTTTTCCTAAAAATCGGTGCTTGGGTGAGGCGTAGAGCTCATATATCATGATCGAGCCAACGGCCCCAGAGAAATAAAGACGCGCCTCTATCTTTTAACAAAAAACACTATTACGGGGGTCCATAGTTAACAGGACCAAATATTGTTAGTAAAAAGTGTTAAATATATAGGTTTTATGTATACCATAGGTCCTGTTAACTATGACCCCCCGTAATACCAGGAGCTACGAACGTACCAGGAACCACTCTGAAAAAAAAAATCCCCGTTAATTACGTATATATTTTTTATTGTTTTGAGTGAATAACGTTGAAGCTCATGCTGCACATTGGGCTCTTGTCGGATTTTTATGTGTGTGTGTGTTTTTTTCTCATCCCATTCATTATCTTCGCACATCTTCTTCTCTCTCTCCTTCCAACTCGTACCTCAGATCCGGGGTCACATAGCAGGCTCTTCTCCCCCCTTCCCGCTACGGTACGTGCCTTCATTTTTATCGCGAGAAGATTTCAGCCTTTTCTTCCCTCGTCGGCTCGCATCGAATTGTGCCTACCCACGCTGCAAGGCGCTCTCAACAATTGAATCCTTTTTATGTTTATTTTTGCAAATAAAGTCAAAGTCCGACCCACCTGGGGCTCGAACCCAGGACTCAAACAAGTAGAATTAGAGGTTAACCACTTGAACCACCGTGGCGACCGGCCTGGATAAAAAGTATGATAATAATATATACATAGACGCTCGGTTTTCGTTACGAGAAGGTCACCCCCTATCTTAAGGCGTACCACCGGTAAACCGCAACCCCCACGGTACTGAACCAGGTACACCACTCGGAGCATATGAGTCATGGCATTCATGACAGTATCCCGTCTCCCCTCTATTGTCGAGGAGGCGTGCTTCTGGTGGGCCGCGCCAAATCAACCAATTAAACCAATAGACAAGCCGAACGTTGGCACAGAAGGGAGGGAGGTAGACTTCGTGCATGGGTTTCCTTTTGTTTCCGAGGTTTTCTTCTCTCGGGGTTGTTATGAGTGACCGATGTTGGAGATCATGCTGCACACTGTCGGATGGCAAGAGAGGTAAGAACACACCAGGTACAAAGTTCCTGGTGCCACAGAACCCTCTGAGGGTCAGGAAAGCGGGAATGATCAAGATGAGACACCCGACTCTTGTGAGGAGTAACCGCACACGTCTATTGACAGCTCGACCTGCATTATTACGGTGGCCGGGACAACCCCATGTACTGCCCCTTTTGGAATCCGGTAACCAGCCTATATCTCCTGGCATACTAGCAAACGTGGTAGTCATATTACTGTATAATAAATGGTCCGTGCATTTCCGGCCGAGGTGGTGTAATTACTAAGTTTCCATTTTGATTTGTTTCGTCTTCCCAATTTTCAGAAAATAAGTAGTTACATACCAGTACCTGGTACAATTAGCGTTCCCTTTTTTTTATTCGTAACCGATAAAAATAAAACAAAAAAAATGCCTTCGGAGGGTGTTCCCTTAGTACACACCACAGCAAATCGTCTGCCCGATTTCGGAAAATAATAGGAAACAGCTAATCAATTATTTGTGTACATTGACTATTTTTTATCTTGTTTTCTGATAATGTTTGGTAGAGCTTGTTCCAGTTACATCCCACGCATACAAGAGGGACTCCGGATCCCCAACGACCACACTTACTTTCGGACGTGGAAGATACTATCTATCTGTCGGATCTGAACACTTTTTTTATTATGACGAAATCATATCAGTAACTAACTAACAACTTAGGCCCTGCTTCTGAACGACTCTTAGACTTCTCCTGACTCCCACAACCAACGTTTCACCGAATCATACCAAAAATCCATGCGATTACAGCAGTATTAACCCTTTTAGAACCGCAGTCTCGTTTTGGGGACAAACCATTCAAACTTCAAGTAGTTTTGTCCCCAAAACGGGACTGCGGTTCTAAAGGGGTTAAGGAGGAACATACCGGTAGTAGTAAATATGACCAAATAATGTTAGTAAAAATATGTAAATATACCTGGTGGTACAGTTTTTTGTGTGTACCGTAGGTAGGTGCTGTTTACTATGGCCCCGCGTAATAGTCGTATGATATTTCCCCCTAAAATATCGGCAAGTTTTAAGAGTGCCGTCTGGACGAGTGTACATCCCAAGCCCCCTCGCCGCGGACAAAAGCGTTTTGTCACATCACAGGCTCAATTTTCATGGTAGACGTAACGTTCGAACTCAACGTCCTGCCGATCGACGCCATTTGTGAAGGTCTTACCGCTTGCGAGCTGTTTTCCGTTGGGCCACTGTGGTCAAAGACAATAACCCTAACCCTACCCAATCTACTGTAAGCCATATGACAACGTTGCGCTCGTTGCGCTTTCAGCCTATCTATCGTGTACCTCGTCGACGCTGGGAAGCCGGGGGATGCGCTTGATGCCGTAGAGCGCCGTCTTGTCTATCTCGAGGGACTCCTCTCCAAGCGGGTGTTCCATAATTTTCTCAGGCATTTTGTTATCTGAAACCAGATCTCGAAGCTCCTGCATTGCGAAACACGACGACCGGAGCAACGTCGGGCAGAGCCAGACGGCAACGCGGGCAGGGGCGACAGGGTTAACGCGCGAATGCGTTGCGGAAGCGAACAAACAGCAGGAGCAGGAGCAGCAGCAGCAGCCGCAGTGCGCCATCATCAGCTCGCACGCGGGGTTGCTCCTTCTCTTCTTGTCGCCGTTGTCGCCAGCCACAAGGCGCAAACCTGCTGCGAGAACAGAATCTGGCCAACAAAAATACTTCCAAGCCTGTCTGTGTCAAAAAGACTCTTCAAAGAAGTACGACTACAACGCTATTATTACGGGGGGCCAAATTAAATATGACCTACGGTATAGACAAAGACCTATATATTCCCCTATTTTTACTAACAATATTTGGTCCTATTTACTATGGTCCCCTATATTAACATTACTACACTGCTGCTGCGGTACACATACACGAGGTATTGATAGTATTATTTTCTGACACGACTCTCTCCGGACAAACAAGGGGATCGCTTGGCCTTGTTTGTTAGGACCGCAGTCCCGTTTTTGGGACAAACTACCTAGAATTTGACTAGTTTGCCTCCAAAACGGGGCTGCAGCCCTAAAAGGATTAACCTATAAACGAGATGATTTCCATCTAAATGTTTTCCCCTGATAAAAAGAGGGGGCAAACACTCTGACTGATTGACTGCTGCCACTCATTATGCCACTCGAGGATGTTGTCATACTACTTACTCTATGTAGTGTACAAAGCAGATACAGCTTCCACGCAATCCTCCTCCTGCACATACAGAGAGAGGTCACCCAACACCCAGGGACACCTTGATCGGCGATCCCCCCCCAAAAACACACACACATTTATTTATCACAAAAAAAAAAGGAAGTATAGGAAGAGAGACGGATGGGTGGACGCGTCCGCACGAGACTACAGCGCTTCTGACATGCTGGGGGCTCGTACAGCAGTATCATCATCGTAGATAGATATTGCTCGCACCTTTTCTTAAAAGAAGGTATATATATGGTATAAGTTTATTGGGGCAGCAAAGTTAGAAAATAAACGGCCAAAAAAAGCGCACCGACTGCGCGCGTGCGTACGCCGTTTCCCTTGCTTTGCTGTCGCTGCTGTCGTGGGGTCGTCTTAGTCGTCGTCGCCGCGGTCTCCGTCGGGTGCGCCTTTGGGAATGTCTGCACTCTCCCTCGCGACACGCGCGCTAAATAAATTAATACCGGTACGCCAGCACGCTGATAGGCTACTACTGCTGCTGCTCCATGGATCTATGCGTATATACAGCAGCAGTACCGCTCTATGCTCTGAAAAACGAAAAGCGAAACACCTGTCCCTGGAAGTGACGGGGTATTTGGGGCGCCATCATCACTCGAACTTCCACCAACTTATTATTATAGTAAATACCGGCCGGACCGGGGAATAATAATATATGTGGTACATTTCGATAGCCAAAATATGTGCAAAAGTGGCTTATATTTCGATTTCCAAAATATGGCATTATTTTTTTAAGGAAATCTGGTAGAATCGCAAATAAATATTCATGAGTCAAGTGTTCTTATTATTATGCTTGCCATCCGACAGCAGTGGGTGTAGTGTTGTTCTAACAAAATACTATCAATAATAATAACAGAAAGTGATAAACTCTCCAGAATAAAAGCGCTGCGTATCAAGTACTGTAGAGTCTAATAATCCTACTGGTATAGTCTACTGCTGTACGCAAGTAGTCGTCTCTGGAAAAAAAATTCGAGCGTCGAAGCAATGCTATGCACGAGTATGCACTATGATGAGCGGGAATGCGAGAGCCGCGTGGTCTTCATATTATTAACGTCTAAGCGATCCTTACATTTTTCGTCGATATTGGTGCGTATTACTATTACAGGGGACCATAGTTAACAGGACCTATGGTATACCTAAAAACCTATCTATATATTTAACCATTACTACTAACAATATTCGGTCCTATTAACTATGGCCCCCCGTCATAGTACAGTACTTGTTGTTATGGGTCAAATCGACTTGATTTCATGGGTTGCCGTCATCGTACGCTTTTTTGTCGCCATTAATAGTTGTGGTCTTATCATTACAATATTCTCTGTTTGTTTTGGATTGCCATTTTTTTCGATTTGATACTACAGCAGTTGTTATTATTACGGGGGACCATAGTTAACCCCTTTAGAACCGCAGTCCCGTTTTGGGGACTAACTACTTAAAGTTTGACTGGATTGTCCCCAAAACGGGACTGCAGTTCTAAAAGGGTTAATAGGACCTATGGTATACATAAAAACCTACCTGGTATATATTTCACCGTTATTACTATTGCGGGGGACCATAGTTAATAAGACCTATCTATGGTAGACATAAAAACCTATATATTTAACCATTTTTTCCAACAATATTTGGTCCTATTAACTATGGTCCCCCGTAATAGTAGCAAGGATGCGCAGTTAAAAGGGAAATAAATGTTGTCAATCCTGATGTGCAAGGTCGTGCAGTGCTCGTATGATACGACGATGATAGCAATGCTGTCGTTCAACGCTGTGAAAAGCACATTCTGTTGAGAAAATTAGGCTCAGATCGGCACGAAGAATGGGAAAATCGGTACCAGATTTTTGGTCAAAACACAGCTCAACAGTGGGATCAAGTCTAAATCCTATACCAGGTACAACAGAGTCAGCTATTAATAGATCAAGGTCAGAAAAACACAAAAAAAATGAGCCTGGATACCAAATTGACGTTTCCTAACATATGGAGCGCGCTAACGGCATTGGCATCAGCAGCAACAACAGCAGCAGCAGCAGTTTAACACTGCACCATGGCATGCAACATTATGAACATTGTCGGATGGCAAGAAAAAAAATGAAAAAATGATCGTATAATATGTGATCACGACACGTAAAATATGTATGTATTACCAGCGGCATTAATATGTCGGGGATGTATTTGAGGGATGAACGTTGAAGGCCATGCTGCTGCTGCTGCTGCTGCTGCACTGCTGCTGCTGGTGCTGTCGGAGTGTTTGTTCTCTTGACAACGGTTGGGGCCCCTCCATGCAACTGACGCAAAATGAGTCCAGTTGTGCATTACGTTCGTAGCTCTGCATGTATGTATGTATGGGTATGTACTCGTGTATCTGCGGGAGTGGAACCTTCAGTTTTAAAATGTCATTATGGCTGACCACGTCCATCCATCAGCTACGAGTATATATATACACGAAGTACTACGTGTGTGTGCGTGCTGTGTACCTTCTTCGTATGTATATCGCGACCCAAAAAAAAAATGAGCCAGCTGTGAGGGTCGATCTTAACGAGGGCTATTTTTTAGGGTTTTTAACGAGGGCTATTTTTATGGGTTTTTCGGTATTTTCCCGCAAGAAGTAAGTTCGGTACCTCTTGGTTTTTTCCTATAGGGAAACACCGAAATTTCGGGAAAATACTGGAAAAAACTGAAAAACACTCCTCGTTAAGATTGGCCACTAGGTGTTGTATATTTAACTCGTTTATAGCGCGTGTTAATATATACCTGGTATTATTATTATTATTATTATTATTATTAAGCGGGGGTCCTTCTCTATGACCAAACTCAAGTACTATTATTACGGGGGACCATAGTTAATAGGACCAAATATTGATAGTAAATATGGTTATAATATATAGGTTCTTATGTGTACCATAGGTCCTATTAACTATGGTCCCCCGTAATAGTCTTTTTTGGAGACAAACTTGTAGTCGTCTCAAATTCGAAGTTTACACAAACACAGATACCAGGCGAAAAGAAGCCCGTTATTACTATTATTATTATTATTGTTATTGTGTTGGCCGAAAAATACGCGAGTCAAGTCAATGGATGGCTGTGTGTACGAGTGGGATATTGTAAGTTTTCCACCCCTGGTAGGATGTGATAAACGGCCGATAGCCGATAACATAGAAATATATCCAGTTGTATCGGCTGAAAAACATCTATCTCTCGAGTCAGTCACAGTTTTTTTGAGTCGATCGTTCTTTCTTTTTTTTGTTCGTCTCCCCGAAATTCGGAGAATCCCCTTATTATTATTATTTCTCTTGCCATCCGACAATGTGCAGCATTGTCTTCAACGTTGATCACTCATAACTTTCCCGAAAGAAGAAAACCTCGGAAACAAAAGGAAACCCATGCACCAAGTCTACCTCTTATCATATCGAGTAATTCCCTGGAAAACGTGCATGACGACAACAAACAAGTGAAAAAAATTACCAGGTATGGCAGAAAATCTTCATCCAGTTTCATCGACCGAAACACATTTTGAGTCAGTTGGAATGAGCGGATCTTTGAAGATATTGAGGGATATAACGGCCGAAAACTTCCATCCGTTACTCGTAGGTGTAACGGCCGAGAACCTTTCGAGAGCACCCACTCGAATAGATACGGGGGGGGGGGGGCAGCAGTAATCAGGACCGAATACGCTTATTACGGGGGACCATAGTTAATAGGACCAAATATTGTTAGTAGTGTAAACGGTTGAATATGTACCATAGTTTTTTTTGAAGTATACGACAGGTCCTATTAACTATGGTCCCCCGTAGTATTAGTGAAAATACTGGAATATATGAGGTTTTGTACGTATGATGGGTCCTGTTTACTATAGTCCGCCTATCTGTACCGCTTGCTTCTTGTTGGTGGGCTCACACAGCATGGGCCCGCCACGCCAGGAAACACCTAATCTGGGCAAGCCTGAGATTTATATTTGGGCGCCATCTTCAGACAACCTTGAGCATAGATAGGCTATTATATAGGAATTAGCGTAGAGAGTCATTTTCTCAACCAAGCATTATGAACCCTTTTTTTAGAACCGCAGTCCCGTTTTGGGGACAAACCCCTATAATTTCAAGCAGTTTGTCCCCAAAACGGGACTGCGGTCCTAAAGGGGTCAACGTTCTCCAAGAGGTGAGCCTTTTTTTGTTCTTGACAATATTATTATTATTATTTCTCTTGGCCATCCGACAGTGTGGAGCATGATCTTCAACATTGATCACTCATAACTTTCCCGAAAGAAGAAAACCTCGGAAACAAAATGAAACCCATGCACCAAGCCTACCTCCCTTATGTGCCAACTTTTAATATCAATAGACTGTTTCCTAATCGTGGGCCTACACTGTGGACAGGCCTGAAGCTATCAGCACTACAGTCCCGTGTGGGGGACGAACCGCTTGTAGCTCGAGAGTACGGGCTGTCCCCGAAACGGCACTGTTGTGGACTCCAAAAATGGGAATCAGCCCCCACGCTCACCCAAAACCAAAAGACGAAACACTACGTACGCATCGCTACCATTGCGGGGGACCATATTAAATACCCTGGTACCTGGTAGGACCTACGGTACACACAAAAACCTGTACATTTCGCTATTTTTACTAACAACATGTGGTCCTATTTACTATGGTCCCCCGCAAAAATAGTAGTATCAATAGTACAACAGCAGTACGTACCTGGTACACCACACAGGACACCAAAAATGTAAAAAGTAGGACTATTAATAGGAGTGCTCACCACCGGTAGCCTGGGGTTTTTTTCATTCGGAACGGGTGTATTTTACAACTACTACTGTCGCTGTAGCTTCCTTCGGTACGCAACGGCTCCCGGGGATTTTACGAGGTACGAGTAGTAGTTCTCCTTGGATCTCGGCCTGCTTTTTTTCTTACGATTGCTACGTACTCTAGTCTAGCCTTGCTTGGTTTTCTTGGTGCAGCCAGTACAGGACACCTAGCAAGAAAAAGGCGGGCTGAGATGAAGAGGTATATTTAAGAAACGCGTCAGTCGTTGTTCTGAAGTTTGTGTAGAACGCGCACTCATTCTCGAAAATAAAACAAATTAAGGTTCAGCGTAAATCAGCTTACCCTGTTTCTTGCTATCAGTGCGTAGGTGTCCTGTGCTGCATCGTATGTATTGCTTGAAAAAAAGGAAAAGTCTCATTTATTTGTGATCTTCGCCCCCTAACCCTAACCCTAACCCTTTTAGAACCGCGGTCCCGTTCTGGGGACAAACCAGTCAAATTATAAGTAATTTGTCCCCAAAACGGGACTGCAGTCCTAAAAGGGCTAACCCTCTCTCTCTCTCTCTCTCTCTCTCTCTCTCTCTCTCTCTCTCTCTCTCTCTCCTGTTACGTACCAGGTATTTATTACGGGGGGGCATAGTAAATAGGACCAAACATGGCGAGTAAAAATAGGTAAACATACACCCGGTACCAGGTTTTAGTGTGTAAGGCAGGTCCTATTTACTATAGTTTCCCGCAATAGTCGCAACTTAAAACGCAGGGGTGGTCACAAATCGGGCTCTCCTTCCACCTTGGCGCTTTTCTTGTTATCTTAAATGCGAGAAGATTTTCAGCCCTATTTCTTCCCTCGTCTGCTCGCGTCTTGTGCCATACCACTCCGTCCCGATTTATAAGGACCGTTTACCCACTAACATTCAATATAACAAGTTCCTAAATTTAGAGACATTGTGGAATGATTTCAATAAAACAAAGCAAGAATTGCTATTATTAATAGTACCAGGAAATGTCTAAGGGGTCCGTCCGGAATAACACCGGAGGCCACGTCCTCGTGTATCATTGCTTGCGCGAGGCTTATGAGCCGCGTTAGCACAACCGCCGAATTCAGCAGCAGCAACAGCAGCAGCAGTAGCAGCAGCAGTAGCAGCATCAGCAGCACCACCACCACCACCACCACCACCACCACCATCACTATTACTATTACGAGGGACCATAGTTAACAGGACCTGTGGTATACATAAAAACCTATATATTCAAGCATTTTTACTCGCAATATTTGATCCTATTAACTATGGTCCCCCGTCATAGTAACAGCAGCAGCCACGATTGCAGCGGCCGCGTTACGCTGTGTGCGAAACACTCATCAATATGGTCGGATATGTAAGAAACTTTTCAGTACAAACTATAGTACCAAGCTTTCCTTATATACGCCTCAAGATTAGTATCACAGAAAGTAACCGGTAAAAAACAAAATTGTGCTTACCCGAACACTCAACCGGTCCGGATCCTTGCGTACGTCTCCCCTGGACATCGTCTTGGCCACCTGTTGTTAGTCGGACCGGAGACAATGACACCGGGGGGTGGGGTTGGCGGGCAGAGGCGGGGTGATTCCGGGGAGGGGGAGGAGGGGGGGGTGAGCGGGTGATCAGGGTGAAACGTGTTTCTTTTGCTCAGAATTTACAGCAATGGTTAGTATTGACGCAAATAGACACTCAACCATTTCCGGGAGATTTTGTTGTTTTAGCGTTCAGAAAAAAGGACGCCTGCATTGCTTTTTTCTTTTTTTTTCAACCCCATTCAGCGCGGTGCTCCCATCATGGCCCCGAAATACTTGAAGTTAGACTCGGAATTAGGCACATGTACACTGCGGCACTAAAAGAGTCGAGATCGAAACCCCGACAATCCGAGGCGATCGGAGAAACGTACCGGGGGGGGCACGGTGCAGTTGCTACTAGACAGACTACGCACGAGGCGCACAATAGGAGAGGACCCGAACAAACGGCAGGACGTCCGTCCGCACTGCGATTATTTTGCCCACCTGTGGGAAAACGTCCCAAACATGAATAATGAAACGAGTACCAGGTAAGATTTTATTGGTGGGACGTCAGGTAAGGAGTCAGCGGAGTCCTTCGAAGAGGCGACTGCTGCTCAGGGTTGGTGCACTATCGTCAAGTATTCGGGTCTGATATAATAGATGGCATCTTCCTTGTCTGAATTCACTGGCTGGACTCTGGAATTCCTCGCGCACGTAGATCTGCGGACGGTATATCATGCATGTTTGGAACAAGCGCCGCACAATGTCAGGAGGCGAAACGGAATACGACGTATTCGAACAGATCGTCGTATATATATCCTGTATTTTTTTTTATCTATTTTGCCTTCAAGGGGCTCAGGTTTAGGCAAAAACCCCAAGCCTTGACGTGTAGCCCCCCCCGGCTTGCACAGCGGCGCCGTCCATACTCGGGGTTGTCAAAACACGGCTCGAAACGGAAAAACAAAAAGAAAACGGAAAAGAATACATACAAGCGAAAACCCCCCCCAAAAAATGCCAATTTATATTTCGCCGACAACCTTCTCATAGTTGAGAGGCCCTTTTTTTATGAACACAGAATACTAATATTTTTTACAGGAACGAAATATCGGGAAAACTTGTTTTCTTTCTTCTCGTGCCGGGCTTTTTCTGCAGAAATTTCCCAACGACGATCTCTTGAATCGTCTTGAAATTTCCCAACGACGATCTCTGGATCGCCTTGGCTGTGGATATCCGAGACAGCTATTATTACGAGGGACGACAGTGAATAGGACCAAATGTTGTTAGTAAATAAATATGGTTAAATATTATACAGGTTTTTGTGTGTACCGTGGGTCCTGTTTAACGTGGTCCTCCGAAAATAGCGCAGCTCACAGCTTGTATACCACTTTTTTTCGATACAGATGGTTGGCCCCGCTAAGCAATGGTTGGCGCCGGACAAACGGGCCCATCGCTGAACAGTGGTCGATTGGGTCTGATTGCCCTGTAGATAGCCTTTCCCTTTTAAAGTGTGGGGATCAAGAAGTTGGTCCCTCTACACTGGCGGTGTTACGCGTGCAAGGCCAGCACACAGGCACTACATGTGGCGGCAACCGGCGCTACTAACAGCACACTGCTACACTTCCAAGCGAATTTCAACGGGCACTGGTCGCGGGCACCGGCAATAGGGAGGGGCTGTTGCGGCCAATGGTTGATTGGGTTTGGTTATACCTACGTCAGAGGGCCAGGGTTTAGAGGAGGGCCTGGGTCAGAGGGTGAGTACTGCGGTAGTTCTAATCGTCTCGTGCAGAGCAGTGACCGTCAGTCTTTTTCTCGAAAAATGTGTCGAGCTACAGCCACCCCCACCTGATGCGTCCGTCCAACACGTGGTGAAATATTCGGAAAACGCCTTTTAATAGGCAGGAGAAAGTCCGTGCAAATAGTGAAAATCTGCGCTAACGCTTTTTTAGAGATAGAGGAAGGAAGGAAGGAAAGAAGCAAGGAAGGAAGGAAGGAAGGAAGGAAGGTGTGCGGAAGGTGCGCGATTTTTGTCCTACGACCCGCCGCGCCGCGCACGGTACGTAAACGCATGAAACTCTGCTTGACGTCGACCCTTTTTCGAGGAAAACATACTTAAGGACTTGATTGGTTTTGTCCCCGAAACGGGTCCTGCAGTCCCGTTCGAACTGCCGTCCGGGCTCAGGGAGAGATGGCTTGGAAACAAAATAAAGTCGAAAATAGGTCTCTGCACAGTGCACTGGTTGTCACTCTCAGGGCTGCACGCCCGTTTTGGGGGCAGACTACTTACAATTTGTCTGGTTTGTGTCCCAAACGGGACTGACGTTTTCCCTATAGGGGTCGAATACTAACGACATACTGCAGTAAGTGACACCAGAGTGCCTCCGATTCCGACAGCCGCGTCTCCCACTCCGCCATTTGGCTACCGCTGCTGCAGCTGTAGTGTGTAACATCTCTCTCTGTGCCTGCCGCAGCCATCTCTCGTACGAGTATTGCTTGTTTCTTGCCAGCGAAAGGGTCGCGGTTGTGCTTTTCGTTCGTCGGCCGTCAATGTTTTCGTCCGTGGCTCCCTTTTTTTCCCTGTCTGCTGGTGGGCGATGTATCGAATCATTCGTTTCTTGCGAGAAAATGTCTCGGTTTTGTTTTTCTCGTCAGACATCAAGGTTGATTTCGTTTTGCTTCTCTTATTCCGTCCAGATCAACCAGCGAGTTTTTTCTTCCCCAGGGTCTGCTGGTTAAAACGTTGTCGATTAACTTGGACATCTGAAGCCAGGGGTAGTGCGGTCCTGCTCCATACAACCGTAACCCTGTACAGTATACAACCTTGTCTCGGACCGTTTCGGAAAAGTAATGGAACACTGTCGGAAATGGAAATGCAACGAGGATTCGGTGCGGGCTATCTAGAAGCGGAGCTATTAATAGATGCAAAGCAAGTCAATCGTACACGATGCCGGTCCAGTGCAAACAAGAAAGCGAAAGTAAAAATGGGGCAAGCGCAACGACGACATTGACAGATGACGAATGGCCTGGGGAGCAGTAACAATGTACCGCCCCACGAGCAGCCGAAAACAAGCCGCACCATAATAACCTCACTTGGCCAAAGTAACACACGCACACACACAAAACGCACCAGCTGCTGCCCCTGGATGAGGCCGCGGTTGAGCTGGTCGAAGGTTCCGGCGTCGTCGATATCCCAGTTCCTCGAGTCTCGCGGCGTGCTGCGCCAATCGAACCCCACCCGTTCGTCACCCCCCAACGCCGAGGGGTTAGCGATGGAGGCGTTTCGCGATCGGGACGGTAACGGAAAGGACACCATGCCCCGTTTGTCACCGCCAGACGGCAAGTGAGGAGAGGAGGAGTTAGCAATGGAGGCGTTTTGCGATCGGGACGGTGACGTTAAAGGAACGACCTTATGTTAAGCGTACAAAACGGTCCAAGGTATTGCGCGTGCTGACGCACGGAGAGATGTGCTACAAGTTTTTTTTTATCGTTGGAACGTACGATCAGACCGCTGGAGATCCATTTTTTTCTTGCAAGGAAATGTCACCCATCGGAGTTAATCGCGCCTTTGGCTATATATACCAATACAATACATGAATGACAGCGTCCGATTAATTGTTTTGTCCTGCGGTGTACTCCATGTAACTGCCTGGTGAGGCCTTACCATGTTGTTGTTGTTGTTGTTGTTGTTGTTCTCACATTAACTCACAATACAACGCAGTCCGTGGTCGCAGGACAGGCTCCAATAACTCTGGAGTGGAAGAAATACCTCGGTAGTAAAACAGAGGTAAAAAACAAAAAACAAGCATACGCACTCCACCACTGCGGACACCAGGGAAGCAAAAAGGAGTATTAATAGCAGACAAAAACCTAACAAATATACCAGGTAAGTCCCAGGCACACACAGTACGTGATACGAGCATTCCCCTTGTCCGGAGTTAAGGTCTTGCGGACGGGAAAACCAACATTTGATTTTTTGTGGGCATGAATTATTCGCCGTATATTTTTCGAACGGCACGAAGAAAGTCCGCCTCGCAGTCGACTATCAGCAGAATGCAGCTCTCGCCCTTCATATGACTTTGCCGAACACCTCACAGGGCCTCGGCGCCTGGTACAAGTAAAACACCTGTCCCTGGTGGGTGAAAACCCAAACATGCTCCGTCCCCCGGCAATGTAGGGATGCGGCGGTCTATGGTCATACGACCACGACCATCCCTGGCGTGATCACCCCCGGCCCCCGCACCCACCCCACCCGCCGATCTACCCACTCACCCACCAGCCCATCCATGCACCCAAGTATATACATATACCAGGAATATAATTATATGTAACAGCGTTCTCTTTGACATATATGTATACCTGGTATAATATATATATACCAGGTATATATTATATATATATATATATATATATGCCACAGAGAACGCTGCTATAATATGGCAGGCATTTTGGGGGCCCACCTTTTGAGCCGAATGGTGTATCGCCGAAGGAGGAGCCGAACTACTAGACAGACTGAATGAAAAAACTACCGAATTATGTATATACCACTGCATCCGATGTGACGAAAAACACAACAACACTCCGGGCGGAAATATGAGGGCCGCTTGGTCTTGGTATTAATATGGTACGGACGGCACTCATGTTTGCAGGCAGAGAGGTGTCCCTGGGCTCCAATGTAACGGCCGCTTGGTCTTCATATTATCGTATGGACGGCACTTAAATTCCGCCCGAAGCGGGAAAAAAATCGACCTGCACTTCCGTTTTGGAGGACAAACTACCGTGTACTACTGGGCGGAAGCCTGGGGTTTGTTTAGACATTAAGTCGGAGAACAAGCGGTTTTTATGTTGACAGACACCCAGAGCGGAACCGTATCACACTAAAACGGGGGACCATAGTAACTAGGACCTACGGTACACACAAAAACCTATATATTTCGCTATTTTTACTAACAATATTTGGTCCTATTTACTATGGTCCCCCGTAATATCACACTAGGGTGATAAGATAACACACCCCCTCGGACGATTTTCATCGCTCGGTTTCTCGCCAACGACCAGCGATGCGTCTGTGCATGCATGCAACCTTCTCGGCGAACTCTTTCCCAACACCACCATTTATTACGGGGGACCATAGTTAATAGGACCTATGGAATACATAAAAACCTGTATATTTAACAATTTCAACTAGCAATATTTGGTCCTATTAACTATGGCCCCCCGTAATAGTTCGTTGTGTGTGTTGCCCCCCCCCCCCATTTTTTGGAGGAAACCGGGTCTGAAGTGCGTACCAGGAGGGGGTGGGATATCTTATCACCCAGTGTGATAG
Source organism: Nereocystis luetkeana (assembly GCA_031213475.1). NCBI lineage: Eukaryota > Phaeophyceae > Laminariales > Laminariaceae > Nereocystis > Nereocystis luetkeana. The sequence continues at coordinate 8,061,031 of JARUPZ010000026.1, read as the reverse complement.
TGATATACGGCACGGGCATCTTTCTCTTGTGTGGCTGCGCACTTGCAGTGCTATAAGAAAGGACCCGGTCACTGCTTCTCGTTGAAGGCCTACACACCGCCGTACCCAACTCTGAGCGGATATAGAAGGGCTGTTTCGACAATGATGTGAAGACCAAGCGGTCCTCATGGCGTCTGCCCAGGGTGGTACGTTAGCACCAGGGTACACCGTTTGGGCCGAAATATTAGGGTACTTTTATATCACATACAGAAACATAACCCCCCTTTGAAGGGGTTTCCAATTCTGTCTTTTTTTACAACGGGGAAAGGGTGTAAAGAGCACCGGGCGATGCGGCGACGGAAAAATATCTCGACGATATATTTACTCACAACGCTTCGTTTGTGTGTGTGCCCCCCCCCTCCCCCCCCCGCCCCCCAGCCGCCAGTTTCGGAACAAAAACTCGCGTCTGAAAACCGTCGCAGGGGGGTGTGATTTTTTATCACCTTAGTGCGATACCGCTTACTTAGCAAAGGCGTTGGGTTGTGTATCGAGCTTACTGCAGCCTACAATTCTTCCACGTCTCTGACATGCCCCATTTAATTTTTCGCTTGATGATATACAGATCGTTGGGGGCACAAAACAAATCCTGATCTGTGGGATCTGCGTGTAGCTCGTGTTGCTACCTCGGGTGGGAGCCGTATGGCCTGCAGGACCTACACAGCACAGGGTCCCTACGGGCTGGACCAGGTCCAGGGTAGACCCCGTACCCAAAGCTCTTACAGCGGCAGGTGGGGGAGCTGCTTCGGCAGATGATCTACAGCTCGTGGTCTGTTCGAGAGGGGATGTTTTTCCTCCTCCTCAAAAGGGCGGATGGGTCTTCAAGCAACACCATGCCTACCTTACCCGGACTACTGCACATAGCGCGCGCTTAGGCTTTACCATTCAACTTTATGCCCAACACGTGGGACAGACCATGCTCCACGGATCATCTACGTGCCTGGACCATCTAGACCTTCATCTACCGTATACTTTTTTTCGTGCGCTCGATTTGCCCGGCACAGATTTAGCCCAGGACACCTGCCCCAAGGCATGCAGATTATTCGGTTCCCACCCGGAAAAACGAGCTAGATCATGCAGATCATACAGATCATATAGATCATACAGTTTATACAGATCATACAGATCGTACAGATCATACATATCATACAGATCATGCAGATCAGGGGTGTACCTTGTTCGAGGTCAAATTAGTTCGGATGAGATGTTCGTGAGCCCCTCATGTAAGGAGGAGCTCAGAAAATAAGGCGCCATCCCTAAAAGGCATTGCTCGTATACGCAGGATTATATATGCGACAAAACCTTATGCATTGCCCGCATTTGCTGAGGCGGAGAAAACACTTGACCTTAGTATGGGGGCATTTTGGCAGTAGAAGAAAGTAGTGTCTTCAGATGAAAAACGCGCCTGTTGCGAAAATGAGGGATTCGACCGCCCTGGTTGGTCTAGATCATGAACTGTGGGAATGATCTGTAGATTATCTGTAGATGATCTGTACATAATCTGTAGATGGCCTATAGATGATATATAGATGATCTGTATATGATCTGTATATAATCCGTATATATTCTGCACATGATCTGTACATGATATGTACATGATCTGTACATGATTTGTAGGCGATTAGTCGGAAACGCGAATACGTGCACCCACAGCACACACCTCTTCCAGATCGCGACGTCGTCGATATTCCCTTCCCTGGCGCGGGTCATGTCGTCCAGCAGCTCGTCCAGCTCGGTCTGGCCGTTGTCCCCGGTGTCGCTGTCGTGTCTGTTGATGCTGCTGATGCTGTTCATCGCGTTGATCGTGTCCGTGCACGCGTCTAACGTCCTCACTTCACTGACCACCGTCCCCGGATTCTCTGACGCCGGCTAAGGCCACAGGGGAGAATTGGAGGGCAGGGGGGGGGGTGGGGTGGGGTGGGAGGGAGACCAGACATGGTTGGGAGGAAGGGGGGCGGGGGAAGGGGGAAGGGGGGTGTACTCATTTGTTGCTTGCCTTGGTCATTTGACCATGATCACGCATCCTTTTCGAGACGGAGCACCGTTCCTACGCCTCTGATTGAGACACCTCCAACATTTTGGCGCTCACTAGGTCGGTTCCATGTATTGCATAAAAACATATTTGGTTAAAGTGATCCCCTTCCTGTTTCGCCGCCAGTGGCCACCATCTATCTCCTCGGAGGGGGGGGGGGGGGGGGGGGAAGTCGTGCTATGCATGGCCGTAGTCGTATGACCATAGATCCTCGCATCCCTGTAATGCTGGGACTGAGCAGGTCGGATTTTCCCCGTCCAGGCAAAGATTTTCTTGCACCCAGCGGGAAGCGCCGTGAGGTGTCAGGCGAGTCGCATGAAGGGGGAGCTGCATCCTACTAAGAACCGCTCGTGAGGCGGACTTGCACATAGGGATGACAGCTTTGACGAGTTAATTTATTTTTCCGGCGTGGCCGGCCACTTCCATAGACAGCAATGGGAGTACTATGTAACTGTACGTAACTGCCTCGTGGGTGCCTTGCCATGAACACTACGTGATACGATCATTCCCCTTGTGCGGAGCAAAGGTTCTTCACCTCGCACAAATGGTCTAAGACCGGCCGCGGGCGACGGATTAAAAAACAAAAAACGGTACCCTGGTTGTCTAATAGCTCAAGTAGTGAGCCATATGTTTCGCAGTGTCGTTGCCAACCGACGCCAATCCAACCCATATGTAGTAAAGGACGAGGGGGGGGGGAAGGGGACTAGCGAAAAGAAGGGTGACATGGGGGGGGGGAGCGCGGGGGGTTGGGTCAACGTCGCGGGGTGCTATGCAAAGGGCCCCGACCACCCAACACGGGAGAGGGGGTTTCATAGAGACAGCCCGAAGAGAGCATGTCTTACAGGGGAGGGAAGCGCGGACCACGAAAACCGTGCATGCTTCAGACGCTGGGCCGGGATGCGGCGGGGTCGCGAGCGGGGTTGGGGGCCGAAAACGTATCCAGCATCACGGTGGGGATAATTTGATACCGTATGACACTTATCACGCTTGGGGTGATGAGAAAACACACCCCCTCGGACGATTTTCCACGCTGGGTTTCTCGCCAAACGGGGAGGCGTTCTACGATAGAGGTTCGGTCTAATTTTTTCCGAGAGGCTCCTCACTCTAGGAGCTCCATACTATTAGTAAGTCACCCGAACACTGACCTCAGCCAGAATCGAGTTGCACCCGGATGAGTAAATCCCATGCCCCGAGTATACAAAAAAAAACACGTTTTTCGGAACAAGATTGGCATTGCGACGATTTGGTGTTAAGGAGCCCCGTCATTCAGAAAACATTTTAGCTGGGCGTACTGAACACGACGAGCGATGCGTCTACCTATGCATGCAGACCTTCTCGACGATTTTGTCCCAAAACCACCCTTTATTTCGTTGTGTGTGTTGCCCCCCCCCCCCCATTCCCGACGTGCTCCGTCCCGGTATTGTAGGGATGCGAGGGTCTATGGTCATACGACTACGGCCATGCATGAGATCGAGTACATCTCTCCTATCGAGTACACCCCCCCCCCCCCCCCATCGTTTCGAGTTTGGAGGAAACCGGGGTCTAAAATACGTCCCAGGGTGAGCGTGATCTTATCACCCCAGTGTGATATTACGGGGGCCATATTAAATAGGGCCTATGTTGCACACATAGACCTACGTATTTACCTATTTTCACTCACAATATTAGGTCTTATTTACTATGGTCTCCCGCAATAGTGGTATACGCGCTTTGGGTAGGCCGGAGAATCGCGCTTTGGGTAGGCCGGAGAGGGAGAGGGCGGGGGGGGGGGGGGGGAGTACTCGATAGGAGAGATGTACTCGATCTCATGTCGGCTTCTCATATGTTTCTTGCCTCAGTCATTTGACCATTGACCACGCATCCCTTTCGAGACGGAAGCGAGAGGGAGAGGGGGAGGGGGGAGGGCGAAAAAGAAGCAAGGTAACAGACCGAAAAAACGGTGCTGGTCGAAAACGCTCGGAGGAGGGGGTAAGGGGGAAGATCATTGTAGACATGAATTTAGGTGGGAGATGGAGAGTGCCACAGGGTATAGGTGTGGGGGGGAAGGGGGAGGAGCGAGGGAGAATGGAGAGGGGGGGGGGCGGAGGAGGGAGGACAGGAAGGAGACAATGATGAAGGGGGGGAGAAAAGGAGGGAGGGAGTGAAGGCGGGCCGTCACGAGACGGGTCCACAGCACCCAACGCTTCTGAACCTCCACGCTTGTAGCTCCTCAGCGCCCCCCTTCCATGGCGATCATGACAATGGTTGTATTGTTCATCAACCATTTACAAGCGGTGTGAGCGCCCGGCCGTACACGGGGTGGCAGGACCTTGTGGCTGCTGCGCCCCGTACTATAGCGGCGCCTTCTTTCATCTCCATTGTACAAGCAAACAAAAAAATCACTCGGGACATTTCCTTTGGAAATCCCCGAAGCACGAAAAACGGCCAGTGCTGTGAGATCGTCCCTTTGTTTTTTTTTTTCAATTTTCAATCTTCCGTTCTCAAGTCCATTGACCCTTTTAGTACTGCTAAGACTGCAGTCCCAATCTGGGGACAATTCACACAAATTATAAGTAGTTTGTCCCCAAAACGGGACTGCGGTAGCCCTAACAGGTCACCCGGTCAATTTTTGTCTTCGCAGAAAACAAAATACGGCATACCTACCGTGGGCATTGCTCATACTGAATAACACTCAGTCCTGAAACATAAGGAGGTTTTTTATTCGATATTAGTATACACACGGTCCTTATACTCAGGGACAAAGTGGTACACGGAAAAAAATGAAATAAGGCACCACCCCCACGTGGCACATCCATATCAGTATTACCTCTCGCCCCAAGGTCCTTACGACGAACATTCCTGTCCTCAGCTTCCTCCAGTTCCGGTCCGCGGACGAGTTCTTGACCTTCGTCTGAAGAACGTTCTCGATGTAGCTCCGCGTGCCCACATCCATGGTCACCCGCCTAAGGCAAGGCGGAGGGGGCGGGGGGGTATGCATGTACGTGCGTGTAAGAAAATCTTTGTATTTAAACAGAGATTTAAGTAATACATACCAGGTATATACATGAAGCACCTACTGCTCAAGTATACCTGATCTACAACCAAAAGTATCGTACCTGGAACGGAATGCCTGATACGCCAACAGCTGCGAGTTCGCCACGGTGAAGCATATCTCCGACACGAATTGTCTCCGTAACAGCGGGATACCAACAAACGATATTTGTTTCACGCGAAGTATCTCTCCTGTGTTTCCCTCCGACAAACGTCGACCTCAAATCTCGATCCCAAAAATCGGTCCCTCATGCTACCTCTCTTGGAAGGAAACACAAGACATGCTCGAACAGTAGTATGAAGACCAAGCGGTTATTCTGTTGTCGCCCAAGGTGATATCCGGTAGTCGCGATGGGGTATAAATATGAAGACTGAGCACTCCGTCTATATCCAACGCGTTCTACTTTAGAGGCATTCGTATTTCGGGGGAACATAGTTAATAGGACCAAAAATTGTTAGTAAAAATAGGGAAATATATATATTGTTTTGTGTCTACCGTGGGTCCTATTTAGTACGCCCCCCCCCCGTAATAGCACAATCTTCTAATAAACGTTTTCTGGACGACGGGGGTCCTTAACCCAAAATCGTCGGGACGCCACTAACCAAAACAAAATGACGGAATTGTCTACTCGGTTTGGGCCATGGGATTTTTCTTCCGGGATGCAACTTGTTTTTTCGCTGAGTTCAGTTATCGGGTGAGGTATGGAGCTCCTTAACCCTCCTAAGACCGCAGTCCCATTGCGGGGGACCACGGCATAGCTTTCGACATCCGACATGATGTAGCATGTGCAGCATGAGCGCCATCGTTAACATCCTCCCGTTATCACCCTCTCTTCTGTACGTTCTTTTACGATTTACCGGTAACCTTGCTCCACCACCTACTCTCACTTCCTGAGCCGCGTCCAGACTCCATCCAAAGTACTATTCGGAGCGCTGAGCACTGGCACAGTCAGTGTGTAGCGATCCAAACACGCCCTATATTACTACGGGGGACCATAGTAAATAGGACGAACTCTTGTTACAAAAAATAGGTAAAATATATTGGTTTTTGTGTGTACCGTAGGTCCTATTAACTACGGTCCACCCGTAATAGGAAGGAAACCCCACTAGATGCGCTTCGGGGGGAGAGAGTGTATTGATAGTATGCTGCTGCAATCCAGCGTACCGATTGACTGTGGGGACAGTACAATCGCTACCGACTGACCCAGCCAGTGCCAAGCGTTAACTAAATACAGTTGTTGTGCTACGTTTGCCACCCACAACAATGAACGCAAACAATAAGCTTGATAACTGTCGTTCTTATCATTTTTGCGTTCATTGCCATCTATCTGACAGCGAGCACAGCACGAGCGCCAACGCTGATCACTCATACGCGTAACCTTTGTTCAAGGGCTAACTAACCGCGGTGATGATGGCCCCCTGGTAGAGCCCTCCTTGACGGCATGGGTCTCACACCTTGGTTGGTGTCGGAGGGACGGTCAGCGTAGGGGCCGAACCGCTTATCATACCGATTTTTTGTGGATAGGGGCGGTCAAACCACGAGATCATACCGCGGTCACGGCGGTACCTGATGGAACCCTCCTTGACGGTGTGGTCGGAGTCTTATTATACCATGTTTAGTGTAGGAACGCTGTCAGTGAAGGAGGTAAACGGCGGTCGCGGTGCCTGGTAAAGCCCTCCTTGACGGCGTGGAGGGGGTCCTATTTATGGTATACTGCATCTGGTGTATGGGGGCGGTCAGTCAACCGGTCAAACCACGGTCACGGCGGTACCTGATGGGGCCCTCCTCGACGGTGTGGGGGGAGTTCTTACCCTCCTTGACGGATGCGGATGGAGTCCCGAAGGTTCTTATATTGCCGGTCAGAGTGCACCAGGTTTAGTGCAGAGGGCGGTCAGCCATGGTGTCAAACCGCGGTGACGGGTACCTGACATAATTTTACTATACCACATTTAGTGTAGGGGGCGGTCAGTCAGCGGCTCAAACCGCGGTTACATCACATACCGGATGGGAGCCCCCCTTGATCGTGCCTCACACATGCAGTTTTGCTTTAATCGTACTAAACTTCGTATGTGGGAGGGCGGTCAGTCAGTCAAGGCGTCAAGCAGAGGTCACGTCGGTACCTGATAGAACCCTCCTTGACGGTGTGGAGGGAATCGGGGTCTGACAGAAGCTTGGCCACCCGCTTGAGCTGCCTCTTCACCACCGGATCCGTGATGTTCTCCGACGCGCTGTTGAGCAGCCGCATGCTCTTCTGGAAGGGGGTTTCCAGGTAGTTGATGGGGTTTTCGTCCTGGACAGCCGTGGTTGGAACACAAAAAAACGTACGGCAGTTCAAACACGCCAGACATATCACTATCCACCGTAGCTCACATCACTCTAGTCCCCGAAAAGAAGAACTATGTCCCCAAAAATATCCAATCAGTACGTTGCCTACATTTAAGGACAAAGCGGCATAGTACCACACCACTCTCGCTGGCACAATAAATTTCGGCTAGAAACGTTTTCTGAATGACGGGGCGCCTTAACCCAAAATCGTCGTCGGAGTACGATACCTATCCTACTTGACATATCATGACGGCAGGTGATGAGCTGCAAATGATCTACAGGTCGCGATCTGCCCGAGAGTTTTGAGGGGAGCATTGACTTTCATTTCCTGAGAGTAGAGAGGGACATTTTTCGAGCAACGGTGTCAGGAGACATGGTCGAACGAGGGAAGACGTTCGCTGTCGCTGTCGAGGGTGTGTGTAGGGCCGAGTGTTCCACTCTAAAACCTAGTAGTTTGGCGTCGGTCGAAGCACGTTTAGGCAAAAATGCTGTCTGACAAGGGGTAAAAATGCTGTCTCCTGACGTTTTCGCTTTCTAGGCTAAATAAAGTGTACTACCATTAATCTAACCGACCGCAGTGAAATCTCCGAAAAATTATAAAGCGCCCCCCCCCGGATGCCCTTTTTTTTCGGCCAATCAGGACAGGCTATATCGAGATGCAGGACACACAATAGATGAAAATAGCACAGCACTCACCAACCCAACACCTGACACAGTACGTAGCACTTGCGAGATGACGACAGCGACGTATAATTATCCCGCTGCTCTACGAGTTCCTAGATCGACAGCGTGAATCATACCACAGGTATAATTTTTCATTTCCGCATAAAGGTATTCCAACTATCGGCTGGAGACAAGGCATGGACGAACGTCAACGTAAGTATATGCGTATATAATATATATATTATAATATGTACCAGGGGTATATTATAATATATTGTATATATATTATATACACCAAGTATTATAATATATTATATATAATATATATGACGTCTTGAGACTTTCGAAAGGGAAAATGACAGTACAGAGTCACGATTACAGAAACGGTAACTGCGCGACTCAGGCAGCGATACAAGCTGGGGCCCTGTTCATAATTACAACGGAACGAGAAAACGTTCGGCGCGGGCGCAAGACGACTCTGTCCGCACTGCTGGGCGTTCACCCTGCTCGCAGACGGCAGCTAACACTAATATTATGATCGTTTTTTTTTTCAGGTCACACATTGCCCTATTAGTCTTAATTCCGTCAATTCTCCAAGTTTCGCTTTTTTCGGTTTTCTCCTATTCCTGCTGATTCTGAGGGCATCCATATTTTGATCAAAGACATAGTCCGGCGGGGGGGGGGGGGGGGGGGGGGGGGGGGAAGGAGGGCGGAAGTCTACCAACACCTTGCTAACATATTCACAAAATTGTTGGACGCAGAAATTGTTCTCAGCCATGTTGACATACATACATACATACATACATACATACATACATACATACATACATACATGCATACATACAAGTGGTTGCTAGCCATTGCGCTGCTAGCCCGCGCACGGTACACATCTATGGGCCTGAACTCTCACCGACCCTCTCCTGCCACCGGTGGACGACGAGTCTCCATCAAACGAACCCCCGCTCCCGTTGGTGCCGTTCTTCGCCCCCTCAGCCCCCGGCCCGGACACAGGGCTCGACGACAACGAGTCGCTACTTGCCATGCTCGTAGCAGACCCCCCCCCACGCTTCCCGCCCCCTCCCCCGCCCCCCCCCCGCCCCCCCACTCCCCCCCCACCCCGCCACCACCCCCACCACCACCACCACCACCACCAACACCACCAACACCAACACCACCAACACCCCCATCACCACCCCCACCCCCACCACCAGAAGCATAAGACGTCGAGCCGCGGTTCATAGCGTCTCCTGAGTGAGCACCTTCCGGTCGATTGCCCGAGAGGTCGGGGTCCGTGGGATTGAGAGCGCTTCCTTTTCGAGCGGAGGATGTTTTTTGGTACTGGGAGTGGTTTCGGGAAGAGGATCCCTTGTCCCCGGGAAGGTACGCCGCGTGGAAACCCCTATGCCGCTTTTTTATGTGTCTGGGGGGAGAGGAGAAAAGGGGAGGGGGGGAGAGAGGGAGGGATAAGGGGGGGGGAGAGGGGGGGAGGGGGGGGGGGTGAGAGGGTGTGGGGGCGTTGGGAGGGGGGTACTCGATATCTTGCATGGCCGTAGTCGTATGGGGGGGAGGGAGTGTACTAGATATCGTACATAGCCGTAGTCGTATGACCGTAGACCCCCGCATCCCTATAATGCCCGGGACGGAGTGCGTCGGGTTTCCACCGAGCAGGCAGAAGGGCAAAGGGTAACAATATCAGGCTACGATATCGGAATTAATTGTTTTCCGGCGAAAAAACAATATATATATATATATTCACGGGGGATCCTCAGCCGTTTTAGTATCGCAGTCCCGTTCTGGGGAGGAACCACTCAAACTCCAAGTAATTTGTCCCCAAAACGAGACGGCGGTCTTAAAAACGTAATAATTAGTATTCGTGTTTTTCCGATATAATTCGCCATACACCTATTACGGGGGACCATAGTATACCGGACCAAATACTTTTAGTAAAAATAGGGACATATATAGGTTTTTATGTGTACCGTAGGTCCTATTTACTATGGTCCCCCGTAATAGGTGCGTAATAAATAGGCCACGGTGTCATTATTGGGGGCAATGCGTACAGTTTGCCTACCCATCAAAAAAGAGGTTGTTGGATGAGGCATACGGAGCGCCTCATGCGAGGAAGGAGCCTCTCGGAAGGTATGCATCGTAGGGAAGATCGCGGTGGGGGCCATCTACGCTTCCTGGGTACTGCATGCGTTGGTTACAACGCTAGGGCGCGCGCGACCGAGCATTCAACAGTTTACTCGTCTTTCCCCGAGCTCTTGACTCCCGCGCACGTATATACGGCAAACAAGATTGTATCACAACAACCTTTCTCGGAGTTCGGCGAGAGCTTTCCTGCGAGAAAAACAAAATGGAGTTGGGTTACCAACAATCAAGGTTGGATCCCAATAACCTTGCCAGGCGTTCCGCAAAAAGGCTTCCGGCGAGAAAACATGCGGTTGGGGTCATCAACAACCCGGTACATACGTATGTCGCGCGGCACACATTCGAGGCTACAACAGCAGGCCCCTTTACCGAACACAAGCGCGTAAAGCAGTGAGTGGCGACAGGTTTTCAGCGCTGGTTTCTTCGGCAAAGGTCAAGGGTCTAAAACCGAACAAAACGTGTGTATTTTAGGAATACTCTCGGGCCATATCTCTCCGAAAAACACCACGATTGTTGCTCGGTAACCAGCCCCGCTCTGGAAAACAAAAAAAATCGAGAGCTGGAGAAAATATTCGCACCCCCCCTCCCCCCCCCCCCCCCCCCTACGCGAAGCTCAACGCCTCCTTACGGTGCTTTCAAGTTTCTATGTAATACATGGAAATAACGTAATGAGCGCCCAATGGTTGGAGGTGTCTCTACTAGGAGTAGAAACGGTGCTCCGTCTCGAAAGGGATGCGTGGTTAGTGGTCAAATGACCAAGGCATGAAAAACATAAGTACCCCCCCCCCGCGCCCCCAGAACACTTACCTGTCCCATTTCACGTAGAGATCCCGGACCAGGAGCAGGTGCACGGTGACAGGGATGACCTTCACCAGCAGGCTCAAGGTACCGGTTGCGCTGTCCTCGATGTACTGAACCAGAGACGCCGTCACGCAGCCGAGGCTGATCAGCACGATAAAGTCTCTCTGCCGCGTCTGCATCCAGCCGATGAATATCCTCTGCGCGCTCTCCTTGTCACCGCCATCGTCACCCCCCCCCCCGCCTCCGCCGGCCCCTGAACTCGCCTAAACATAAGTAGGCGTGTTTTTGTTTTGGTGTTTTCGGGGGGGGTGGGGGGGAACGATATTTGGGAGCCTAGATGAGTTGATATTTATTGCGGGGGACCTCATAGTAAATAGGACCTATAGTACGCACAAAAACCTACCAGGTATATCCTTCCCTACGTTTACCAGCTAAAAATGGTCTTATTTGCCATGGTGCCCCGCAATAGTACGTACGCCTGCGTTTGTTTGTTTGTTTGTTTTTGGGAAAAGGGAGTGGTGTATATACGTATGAGCCTGGATTACTTCATATTGGCTTTGTACGCGCAATAGGCGTTTTTCAGATTCTTTGGGAAAAACGCACGTAGTATATATAGGAGCGTTTTGGTCTGGAATACAAAGATAAGGCCATCTCTTTTGGCAAAATGGTTTTCGTTTCTGTAAATCGAGGTTTCAGCACGTTCGCAGGCGCGTGTGAAGAGGGAAACGGGCGAATCGGGCCCGCTTTTCTTGAAGTCCCACCAGCCATTTTGCGAGAGGCATGCAACGCCGTTTGCCATTTCTTCAGGATAGCAGTTTGAAAAATTGTCGATACCCTCCAGTTTTCTCTATTCAGTTTTGGACGCGATTTGTTTGTAAAAGAGGCAATTTTTCATCTGAAACATCGATATTTATCTGAAAAATGCCTTGTTGATTTTTTGTCTGAAAATAACAACAACCGTAAAAAAACTCGAACGACACCCCTGGAGAAAAGAAAAACGGGTCTAGATATCTCTCCCCAAAATACTGCAAGCATACTGAGAAGAGCGAGCCTGATTCGGTCGGATTCCGGGTCTTAAATACGTGAAAGCACATATAAAATACAGTTTCGGGTAAGTTTTTCGGTTTTCGAAACTCTCCCATGAGAGATGGCCTTAGGAGAGTAGATGGAGATTGATTTCAGTTTGAATGTACCAAGTAGGCATTTGTTTGTGTTTCGGGGGAATTGTTGATAATAGAAGGTGCTTATACTCGTACAGCTTTTTCCATGGATGGAGGCTGGTTTGCTTAAGGGCTTTCCACTTTTCGGGGAAAAAAGGGATAAGTATAAATATAATGGATTAGATGGGTCCTAGGTTCGTTCGTATTGCAGGCGTTTGATTGTTTTTGTTTTTGTGCGTTCGAGAGACACCACGCACCACTTTGAAGATCGTTTTAAAGAATCACATTTTTAATGCTTGCCACCCAAGAGTGATCACTCGAAAAATTCTAGAAATAATTAATGTAAATGTCAGGATCGTTTCAATATTAATGTAAATTTGAAGATCGTTTAAAAATAAATATAAATATTACTAAGCGGTCAGTATATCCACGGGCGGATTCTGGATGAGTTACGTTTATTTCGAAACTCCGGGCGACGAGGGGCACGGGGAGATATATAGTTGGGTGTGAGGAGCTTCGGTTAGTTCGTACGTACGTAGGCGTTTTGTGTCTTGGCATTTTTCCGGGGGCAAAGGGTTGCAGAGAGATAGTTGAATGGGTGGAACCTGGATTAGTTCATAGGTAGGCGTTTTCATTCGGAATTTTAGGGGGGGGGGAGAGGGGTACATAAATAGAGTCACTCAACAAACGTAAAGAGTAAACGGTAAATGGTAAAAAAAGTAAATGGTAAAAAAGTGGATGGTGAAAAAGTAAATGGTAAAACGTGAAAGATAAATGGTGACTGCTAAAATGGAACATGGCAAATGATGACATGGTAAATGGTTAAACCGTGAAAATGATAAAATGGGAAAAGGGAAATGGCAATTGGATGTACCGTGAATAGACAGACGGTTAAATACATGGTTACGAGGCAACACCATAATTACCAGGTATACCCGTATACTTCCAGTTTCGATGTTGTTGTTGGTCTGGATTACTTCGTAGGTCGGCATTTTTCGCTCCATATTTTCAGGGCAAAGGGGCATATAGAGAAAATGAAGTGGGTGGCGTCTGGGGACATGAAGTCGAAATTAGTACGGATGCGGTTTTCGTCTGGCGTTCTCGGACAAGAAGGGTCACATAGAGTGGATACAATGGATGGAAAACGGAGTGCACATGGAGTTATCGTTTTTGTATGGTCGACCGAAAGGGGGGCGGAAAGCTGTGCAACGGGTGGAGCCTGAATGCGGCTTAGAAGAAAGCGGAGGGGATGCTGAGCCCTCTGCGCGACATAAAATGAAAAAGGCGCGTACCGGGTGGGGGAAAGGGACGACACCTGCGGCGACGGTTTATTCAGAAGATCGCTGAGGGTAGAATCCTCCTACGTGTCAATCAAGCTGGAAAGGAAAAGCGATGAGATCCAGCAGAAAAAAATAAAATAAATAAAACAAAAGAGGCAACCACACAAGGCATTACGGGGGGCCATAGTAAACAAGACCAAATCTAGTCGGTGAACATAGGTAAATATACAGGTTTTTGTGTGTACCGTAAGTCCCATTTACTATGGTCCCCCGTGAATAGATAAACGCAGGATTAGAGAAGGTTGAAGAACCGGCTGAGAGGAAAAAGAGTAGATGTAACAGCCGTTGGATCATGAATAATGAGACCGAAAGGTTGCTATCTTTTCGACTTAGAGTGGAAGGCAACATGACGAAAGGGAAAAAAAAACAAAGCAAAACATCCTTGTGGTCGTGATGACTCAACCCCTTTGATTAGGACTGCAGTCCCGTTTTGGGGACAAAGTACTTGAAACTTGACTGGTCTGTCCCCAAAACGGGACTGCGGTTCTAAAAGGGTTAACGTCCGTCTTATTTTTGGGTTGTTCTTGGCCTACTGTATGCTTGGGCCGTGACGGGCCGATGTTTTTACGCGTGGACGTTACGTCGGAGGGCAAATCCCACGACCAAGCACTGTCAAGTACATATTGATGGTGATAGAGGTTTTTGGTGCTGGATGGAATCAAGCAACGAGTGGTTTTAGGTAGTGCTTCGTAGGGACGAATTGGTTTCGGCGACGGAGGGAAATGATACCTGAAGCGTGCTGAATGAATTGATCGACTGATTTAACTGGTTACTTGAAGCACCGTGCCGCGCGCTAACGAATCGATTCGTTTATTTTAGGACACGGTGTCACCACACCGATTGTTTCTAGAAAGCACCCTGGGGAGACCACTCACCGCAACGTTGGCATCATCAACCGTGCCAGCACCACCACCACCACCCCCACCACCACCACCCCCACCAACGGTAGAGGCAGCGCGGCCATTGCTCCCGCCCCCGCCACCCCCGCCGGGAGGTAAATCAACAACTCCGCCCCCCCCTCCAACCCCCCCACTCCCACCGCCACCACCACCACCACCACCAGCGTATCTGCCTTCCCCCCCGAACACCGGGGACAACTTCCTCTCGGGGGATGGGGATGACCCGGAGATGCCTTCTAAACCACCCTCGACAGACCAAGAGTCTGCCTTCAGGGAGGAGCTAGCGCCACCGATGGCACCGGTACCACAGGTGCCACCACCGCCACCGCCACCCCCGCCGCCACCGCCGGCCGGGTCTGCCGTTGTCTTCCTGGAGTTGCCGTTGCGGCTTGCCTTGGTGTAGCCGAGCCGGTGGGAGCCTTCGTCCTCGAGGGGAGGTAGTGACTTTTGCGGGGGGTTTTGTTCGTTGTTCATGCGGCGGGCGTTGCAAGGAAGGAAGAAATGAAGTTAAGATAATGCAGTTAACGACTGCTGTATCTCGTACAAGGAGTGGGTGCGATTCGTTAGTCCATGACGGGAGACACACGCGCAGTGGGGATCCATGAAGTTTTGCCCCGCGACAGCGAGACGCGATGGGAATACCCCGACGACAGGCGGACGCGGAGGATGCTCAATCGGTTGCGGTGCAATTATTAAAGCAACGATAAGAAGAAGAAGAAGAAGAAGAAGAAGAATAGGAACAAGAACAAGAACAAGAACAAGAACAAGAACATGAAGAACAAGAAGAAGAAGAACAAGAAGAAGAGGAATAAGAAGAAAAGCAAGAAGAAGAAGAGCAAGAACAAGAACAAGAACAAGAACAAGAATGGAATGTCGCCCCTTTTTGTGTTCCATCGTCAGCGGAGCGCGCCTGTTGGAAAGCAGGGCCTATCACACGGAGCCCACAAGATGTACCGGGTGGGATACTTGTCCGCATGGTTGAAAGGTAACGCAAACCACTGCCGCATTGCGCTCACAAGCCCTAATGTAGCATATCCCGGGGCGAGTGGCCTTCAGTTGCGTGTGTTTGCACTCGCCAGGTACGGAGGCGAGCTACGATAGAGGTCGTGCATTTTGCAGAAACTGTGGCTAACTGTCTTGTTATTGTCGGAGTTCCTCACCCAGCAGGCGTTGAGTACGAATATTATTACGGGGGGGCACAGTTAATAAGACCAAAATTGCGCACAAAAACCTACCAGGTATATATTTACGTATTTTTACTGACAATACTTGGTCCTATTTACTATGGTTCCCCGTAACAGTGAGGAATCGTTAGCTTTTGACATGGAAGGGTTGGGGCGGGATCGACGTGGTCAGGTTATGACTCGAGCTTTGCGTGGAGCTATTAATAGCGCGGAATACTTAAGTAGTCCAAAGAAGGAAACAACAGACAGAAACAAGGCCTGTTACGGGGGGCCATAGTTAACAGGACCAAATATTGTTAGTAAAAATGGTTAAACATATAGGTTTTTATGTGTACCATAGGCCCTGTTAACTATGGTCCCCCGTAATAGCAGTCGCTACTAGTACGGGGCCCGCTTCTTTTTTCTCTACTTTTTTCAGTTTTTTTCTTCCTGTGTTCGAGGCTTTTGTTCGCTGTATACTGACACGAAAGAAAACACACCCACCAGCTAGCTGGAACGTTTTTTTTCGAGACGAGTTCAATCGAAACACGACGCTTAAAGCGGGGGCGCACCCATTGAAAGCGATGCCATTGGGAAGATCTCTCGTCGAGCTGTTTCCTTAGACACCTTGCGCGTCCCCGCGCCCCCCACCCCCCCGTTGCCGAGGTGCTCGCGATGTCTGTCTAGTCGGTGAAAATCCGACGTGCAATCCGTCCCGGGATTATATCGAGTACCCCTCCCCCCCCCCCAGCTACTGCATTGTATAGGCATGAGTGTATCCCTTTCCACACTGCAGGGGGATGACTCTCTTCCCTACCGCACTGCCGAGGCATGAGTATTTCCCCTACCGCACTGAAGAGGCATGGCTGTAGCCCTTACCGAGGCATGACTCTCTTCCCTACCGCACTGTAGAGGCATTACTGCCCTCCCTACCGCACTGCAGTCGCATCACCCTCCATCCCTACCGCAATGTGGAGGCATTACTATTGTTTAAGTTTTTTTTGCTCATCCCATTTATTAGCTTCGCACATCTTCTTCTCTCTCTCCTTCCAACTCGTAACTCAGATCCGGGGTCACATAGCAGGCTCTTCTACCCCCTTCCCGCTACGGTACGTGCATTCATTTTTATCGCGAGAAGATTTCAGCCTTTTCTTCCTTCGTCGACTCGCATCGAATTGTGCCTACCCACGCTGCAAGGCGCTCTCAACGATTGAATCCTTTCTGATTTGATTTTATTGCAAATAAAGTCAAATAAATGTCCGACCCACCTGGGGCTCGAACCCAGGACTCAAACACAAGTAGAATTCGAGGTTAACCGCTTGAACCACCGGGGCGACCGGCAAAATATCCCCTACCGTGGCATGACTCTCTTCCCTACCGCACTGTAGAGGCATGACCGCCCCCCCTACCGCACTGCAGTCGCATCACCCTCCATCCCTACCGCAATGTGGAGGCCTTTCTATATCCCCTACCGTGGCATGACTCTCTTCCCTACCGCACTGTAGAGGCATGACTGCCCTAGGCTGAAAAATGTGCTGCTCCCTGTCGGAACATGCGTTTACTTCGGCGTACGGACACACCCACACGTTTTTTTTTCGTATTCAAATCAAGATTTCATTGAAATTAAAAAAATTATTTCTAAATAGCGTCCCCCGTTAAGATGAGCCCGTACATGACTTAGAACCCAACGAGGCATATTAGTAAGGCATGCCCGCCGTATTACCCAATAATGCATGCCCTACATGGTATGCGCCCTATCAAGCAATAAGGCATGTATCATCGAGTTAATGTGGAGGCCCAACGGTCCTTATACTTCCGCCCAGAGTGGTTGTAAATATAAGAATCATTTAGACGGAAATATGAAGACCCGACGGTCGTAAATATATGGATCGTGTGTGCGTAAGTATCAAGACCCAGCGGTCCTTATATTTCCACCCAGAGGGGTCGGAAATATAAAGATCGTGTACACGTGAAGATGGAGACGCAACGATCCTTATATTTCCACCCCGAGTGGTCGTAAATGTAAGAATCGTTTATACGTAAATGTGGAGACCCAACGGTCCTTATGAATATATGAACCGTTTCCACGTAAAGACGAAGGCCCAACGGTCCTGCTAGTTCCGCCCAGAGTGGTCGTTAATATCATCGTTTATATATATATATGAATATCCAACGGTCCGATTTAAATGTTACCATGTGGTGTATGTGCACTATTTATTGATACAGCAGTAAGACATTGAGCACGCTGTAGAATGGGAAAAAATCGGGGAGGCGCCCTGCCGAAGTTCGTTTTGTAGTAAATAGGATCTACGGTACACGCAAAAACCTATACCAGGGTATATTTCTCTATTTTTAATAACAATTGGTCCTACCAGGTATGTACTATGGTCCCCCGCAATACCAGTCTCGAAATGAGAAATAGAGGTCGTATCAGGTACCAAGGTATTAATATTTCCCTTGCCATCCGAGAACGTGCAGCATGATCTTCAACATTGATCACTCATAACTTTCCCGAAAGAAGAAAACCTCGGAAAAAATAGGAAACCCATGAGGTATCGTACTACGAGTATAAGAACGCACCCGTTCTCGAAATAAGAAATCCAGGCTGGATTGATTTGTTTTTTTTTTCAGGAACGGAACGCACGTGGTCGTTTCCAACATGTGACGCATGTGGTGTAGTGGTAACATATAACCCTCCCAAGGTTATGCCCGGAGTTCGATTCTCCGTATGCGTATGTTTGTTTTTTTTTTTCTAGTTCTTTTTCTTTCCACGTTCAAGATGAAAATGAAATACGCACGTACCGTAACAAATCAGAGCAGTGACGTCCGTGGAAAAGAGATAACGACACACCACACCCCGCAGAGGTCGGAATGGAAAACGGTTGCAAAGTTGCCACTTTTCACCGTTATGATTACATGATGCAATAAGATTTTTTTTTTCTATTTTTTTTTTCTCATGATTTTTTTTTTTTCCACTTGGTTCTACAGCAATAACTCCCCCCACCCCCCCACTGGCTAGCGAAAACAAAATCTGTGACGGTTCACTTTTTTTTTTCCCCCGGCCTCCTTTCAGCCGCCTCCTTTCAGCCGCAAAGTTAATTCTTAATTATTGTGCCGTCGGATCGGAAGGATCGAAAAGGTCTGTTTCCGTTCCACTATGACTTCGACCGGGTGTATCTGTATCTATCTGGGTGTCTTCCTTATCGTCAATCGGCGTCAGTCGGACCGAGTTCGTGGTTTCCTGTGGTCTTCCTGGGGGCGCTTGATATCATACGCGCGTTGAACTGGTTTGTGCTGCTGTCCTGCTCGCGGGTTCTAGGAGGTGCTGCGCTGTGAGCAGCAGCAGCAGCAGCAGCAGCAGCAGCAGCAGCAGCAGCTCAGCATCGGAGAGGTGCTCAGGCTGCTGCTGTGTGGTGTGACCATGTCTTTAGAGGGGTGGGGAGGGGTGTGGTGGGCTTCAACAACTACTTTGAGGGAGAAAATACGATCGACGCATGCATCCCGTCCAAAAATTGGTGCTCGATCGAAAAAAGTTGGAATCGAAAAGGCCCTTCTTCAACAGCATAAGAAAGCCCGACTTCCTCTCCGATCGGAAACCGGCCTTTTCGATTGGTGTGTATCCAACTTCGCAAGAGATATTAGCCTGATGAGCGATCGGAGGTGTCGTCGAAACTCTCCATAAGAAAGCCCGACTTCCTCTCCGATCGGAAGCCGGCCTTTTCGATTGGTGTGTATCCAACTTCGCAAGAGATATTAGCCTGATGAGCGATCGGAGGTGTCGTCGAAACTCTCCTATTCGCAAGCTGTGTATGATACTTCTGAATTCAGTGGCATCTTGCACTGCATTACAGTAGTACCAGTACTATTTATGGGGGACCATATTATAAATAGGACCAAGTATAGGTCGTAAAGATAGGGAAATTATAGGTTGTCGTGTGTACCGTAGGTCCTATTTACGATGGCCCCCCGTAATAGCGTACTGCAATACAGCAGCATCGTGCTGCACTGCAATTCAATAGCGTACTGTGCTGCACTACAGTAGCGTACTGTACCGTACTGCTGTAGCGAGCTGTAGTGCAACACAGCAATGTGCTGTACTGCCAGCCAGTAGCGTACTACCGGTACTGCAGTAGAGCGGTAGCCCCCCCCCCCCCGTAAGGCGTTGGTGTGCCGCTTCAAAAAACATGACCGCCTCACAGTACTCGGTACGCGATCCCTATTATTGTCGAGAAACCCAGCTTTGACATTCATCTGAGGGGGTGCGTTACCTTATCACCTTATTGCGGGGGACCTGAGTAAATAGGACCGAATATTGTTAGTAAAAATAGGTAAATATATACCTGGTAGGTTGTTGTCTGTACCGTAGGTCCTATTTACTTTCATTTTTTTTTCATCATCACTTTCACTTTCCAGCCTAACTCGTAGGAGGCTTTACCCTCGACGACCTTCTGGGCAAGCCGTGGTCACAGGTGTCTACCCTTCTCCCCCCCGGTACGTGCCTTTTTTTATTTTTTGTCGCGCATAGGGTTCAGTATTCCCACTGCGCCTCGATTTTTAATCGAATGTAGCTAACTCACGCTCTCGTGCTTTCCGCTAATAGTCAATTTATTTCATGCAAGAAAAAGCCCTTACGAGCATGCACTCGGTGGGACTTGAACCCACGAAATCGATAATGATAGGCACGCGAACCGCCTACCAAACCACCGACCTATGGTATACATAAAAACCTACCTGGTACATATTTAACCATTTTTAGTAACAATATTTGGTCCTATTAACTATGGCCCCCTGTAATAATAACTGCCTTTACTATCCCGAAATGCAAGGACAGTTTGGAGGGCGGATATGTAAGGACCGTTGGTATATTAATATCAATACCAAATCGGTCCTTACATTTACGCCCTGTAACGACGCCAAGAATGGTGTGTATATTTCAATTGCAGTATGCGGCGCTTGCTCCAGCCGCACCATCCACAAAAAAGAGGGCGGCTACGGTCAGTAGAATCCAATGATTTATGGCAGGGAACTGAAAACTTCACAAAAACTTACCAATAATGCTGTCACACTATATAATGAATGGCTCTACTGACTCATAACCGACCTTCCAGGGACCACAGCAAATAGGACCACATGTTGTTCTTAATAGCAAACGTAGGTGAATATATAGGTTTTTGTGGGTACCGCATTATTTGCCATGGCCCCCCGTAATAGTCAAATCGTGACCTGGTCCAAGTCAATGCCAGGTATGTGAAGGGTTGCGATGGAGCAGCACATCCACCGCACAGGAACGTACATACCCGTACGCGAATCTTGTACGGCTGCACGTAGCGCTTTGGGAATATATATATATACCCGAACGATATGCGAATCTCGTATGTATGTGGTTGCTAGTGGCGCTTTGGGAATATATATTTACCCGAACGATATGCGAATCTCGTATGTGGTTGCACGTAGCGCTTTGGGAATATTCAGTGGAACTCGCTTGGAAAATTCCTCGTGAGTAGAGCATTATGTTATAGGTTGGGAACATTCTTTTACCGAGTGAGGCGTCGAAGCCTTCACCACGAGGTATGGGGTGGATCTATCCCCTCATTTCTTTGTTGAATAGTCGCATCTTATATCTCTCTTCCCGACTTTGGGGTGATAGGGCCATCATCCTTTTATCGTCGCGTGATCTGCATGCACGACTATTCAGGGTGGGCTAGTGTGACAGAGTGGCAAACCCACCGTCTAGGAACGTACCCACCGGTGTGTGAATCTTTGAGGACATTGAGTGGAACCCGTCTGGAATTCCCCTAGTGGGCAGAACGTTGTGTTTTGTTCATAGTTTGGGAATCTTCTTTACGGCGACGTCCCGATAGACTCGTTCCTGGATACCAGGTTAGTTTTGGTCAACGTTCGCGCTGAGTTTCTCTCTCTCTCTCTCTCCCTCTCTCCCCCTCCATCTCTCTCAACTCACTTGAGGATCAATAGTAAAAACGTTTCCTTTTGTTTCCGAGGTTTTCTTCTTTCGGGAAAGTTATGAGTGATCCATGTTGAAGATCATGCTGCACATTGTCGGATGGCAAAAGAAATAATAACAGTAAGAAGATCGTTACCTACAAGCAGCGTGCCCTACCCACCATCGACACCCCTGTAGGTACCAGCTTATAGCTCTGCACTACCCCTACAGGGTCCTTCAATCTAGGGACAAAGTGGTAGTCACCCCAACTCTCAGCCCTACTACTGCAGTCCCGTTTCGAGGACAAGCCACGCTATCACACTAGGGTGATAATATAACACACCCCCCTCGGACGATTTTCGAACCTGGGTTTCTCAACAACCGGGAGGGCGTACTGAATACGACCAGCGACGTGCGTCTATATATGCATGCAACCTTCTCGATGAAAAAATATTTCCTAAACCACCACAATCGTTGTAAGTGCCCCCCCCCCCCCCCCCCCCCCCGCCCCCCACGATTTGGAGGAAACCGTGTCTGAAACTCGTCAAAGGGGGTGCGTGTGTCATCTTGCGTGCTACGAGTACGCGGTACAGTGCTTGAAAAAAATGGGTGGGTTGTCGCCCTGAAATGGAACTACTGCAGTTAGTTCTGAAAATCATCCCCTTTTTTTGTCGGACTTCAGGGAGGAAAATCGACGAGAAAAAAAGTGTGAGCAGCGCCCACTGCGTGAATGGGGTAAGGGTCGTGCGAAACCGGTGTCCGAGCTACAATGGTTGAGAGGAGTCGCAACGGCGCGGGCGCAATGTGATCCTCTACCCGTGCGCGCAGACGGTTGATAGCGCTCAAGCTTCGGCCGTTCTCAATTTGCATATTTTTTCCCCATAATTTCCGTATGTTTTTTCCCGCAATTTTTTATTATCTTTATCTGGGTTATATAGTATCGGTGCGCAGAATGATGATGTATGTTGTCCTGTTGACCCGGGCAGCATCCAGGGAATACACTGGCCTATATCCTTGACAAGGAAATACATATTGAATACGCACGAACGGCTTAATATCATAAAAATTGGAAATTCAGTAAAAATGGGATATAGACGAGACATATTACGCAGCTTGCAAAGTTGAGTATCAACTATGTAATCAGTTCAACTCACAGCTGACGTATTTCATCATTTTATAAAATCTTTCCAGGTTTTCCTGATTGTTTTTTTCGAAATAGGTGAAATTTAACTTTCCTGTTTTTTTTTTTGCTTCTGGGGATTTTCACGAATTGTGACGGAACGCCTCCGTACCTTGATACACATCTCCAATTGTTTCCACATTTAGGAAAATATGGAAAGAAAAAACTCTCTGATAAGAATGAACCTTTTTACAACACTCAAAACAGTTAGTATGTTGCGGCTGTACTGGGTATACCACTACTCATACGAATACATGTACACTGGAAATAGTGCTCACCTTTCGCCTGCGATGTCCCTCTTCCAAGTGCGTGCATGAGCCTCCCGACTCGGGCACAAATGTAGTCACGATGGATGACCCTGGCATTGTAATTTTCGCCCGCTAGCTGCTCAGTCAAAAGCTTGTGAAAAACGTGTCCAAATGTTTCCGTCCTTAAGCTTGCGCCCCAATGCTTGTTGGTCCGAAAATTTTCGTCCAAAGCTCGCCCCTCAACGCTTGTCGAAAGTTTGTCCGATAGCTTGCCCTTTGAGCTTATCCAGAGCTGGCCTATGAAGCTGGTCTGGCGTTTGTTGGCGTAAGCTCGCCCAAAGCTTTTGTCCAAAGCTTGCCCGAAAGCCTGCCCGGAGCTTTTAGGGAGTCCAAAGCGTTATGACCAAAGCGCGCGCTTGAGCCTCCTGCCATCAGGTGGTGCGCGGGAAGGATCCCCCGCACGGAGAAAATCGGGAGGGTCAAGGCCAGGATGCCACAAGGCCACATCAGCGAGAACAAAGCCTTTTATAACTGCTGCACGTTTCCAGGCAGCTAGCTCGTCGAGTCGCTGTGCTACAGTATATATCATCACAATTCCGCACTAATATTACGGGGGCCATAGTTAACAGGACCAAATATTGTTAGTAAAAATGGTTAAATATATAGGTTTTTATGTATACCATAGGTCCTGTTAACTAGGGTCCCCCGTAATAGTATTCACATGAACACCTTGGGACCCCGAGAGTGGCATCTATCAACCATCTATGAGCAGCGTGACAGCCCACAAGTACACAGGTATAATCGTGTTGCGCCCCGCGTGCCGTGCGACTCGCTGCGTTCAACCATTGCTACTCGGACAACAACCACTGCATATATACATCCCGCGAATCACGCCGTGGCCGTCTCAGTACAATCGTCGAATTTTGCCGTCAAATTTTGCCGTCAAAAGTCCCAAAAACGGTCACGAAAAAACCCTTTCAGGAATGCAGTCCTGTTTCGGGGACAAACTACTTAAACTCTGACTGGTTCATCCCCATGCCGGGACTGCAATTTAAGTAGTTTGCCCTGAAATAGTTATAGGGTTAACAGTAGCAGCAGTAAGCGCTGTCTTTGTCCCTGGGGGTACGAGTTATCCTAGAGATGCGTCCCAACCGCCGTCCTTGGGGCCCCCTTTTGTCTTTAGCTCGTAGAGCAACGCCCAAAATAATGCCACGCGATAGAACATCCTCGGCCGCGGAGAAGCCGCGCATACTCCTGCTCGGCGACGCGCGTGATATGTGGTATATACCACTCTGTCAATCCTGTAACTAATGCCACCGTTGTGATATGATATCGATAGCAAGGATATAAAAATGGAGTAGACAAGGGAGGTAGACTTGATGCGCGGGTTTCTTTTTGATTCCGAGGTTTTCTTCTTTCGGGAAAGTTGTGTGTGATCAATGTTGAAGAATCATGCTGCACATCATTGTCGGATGGCAAGAGAAATAATAATAATATTATAAAAACGGTCCTCGTGTTGAGTAACGGAGTGGTATGTACAGACATATATTCGAAGCAAGCTTCAAGCCAACAACTCAAACCGCCACCGAGGTGCAGTTGCAGGCGACCCTTATTGTTTGCTTGGCAAGGTGAATTCGATCCTGACCCTTTGCTTGACGAGGCAAAGGGCCAATTTCTCCGCTTCGCTCCTCGGCTCTCCGTGACAACTCTCTCCACATACAGCAGTAGGTAATGCGACACAAACAAAGCTCGATGTTGCTGAGGCTACTGCTACGTGTTGGTATTTCACCGCTGCTACTGCCACTGCTGCGCTACTGCTGTTCCTGTGATTGCTGCTGATACTGCTACTGCTGTTTGCTTCTGTTGTGGCAGGGAGTTTTGTGGGCGGGAGCTTTTCCCTCCTGCAAGGCATGGTACTATAAATAGTCAAGTCTCCCCGAGAAATGTCAGTCGGCAGACAGGCCTGCGGGTGTGCGTATATGGCTGTGCTCGGGAACGTACCGTGCGAACAACCGTATGCAACTGATACGGACGATGTACCAGGCATGTATGTATGTTTGTGTGCATGCACGCATGTATGTTTGTCTGTCTGTATGCATGCATGTATGTAGGGCAGCGTCACTCTTACCTGCGGTCATGCTCGACAGGTTAGTAGCCGCTACGTACCCCCACGATGACGTACTACGTATTTCATAATCTTATAAAATACTACTGCTGTAGAATGGGCCTGGGCATATGAACCTGGCCCAGCCAATTCCGCTCTGGCTCCGCCCCACCCAGCTGTACAACAGTACAGTAGTAGTACGAGCATCCACACTACAACAACATCACTACACTCTCAAGGGCACATGTCCCAACAAAGGCTATTGCTGTGCTGTACTCGTACCTCGTAGCCCGAAACTCCTTTGGGTACCTATTTACGACGGCCTCGAACCTGCCAACGAAGAAGTACCTCCCGGGTACCGGCGGCGCTGTTCGATACTCACAAAGAATGAGGCCTTCGAATCAACAGCCGCGGAAGGTGTTGCCACCAGTGGTAGCAGCAAGACGGGGAGGAGAAGGAGGAGAAGGAGGAGAAGGAGGAGGAGGAGGAGGAGGAGGAGGAGGAGAAGGAGGAGGAAAAAGTCGGCTCGTTCGAACAGAAGTCTCTCACGCCGCACCACTCCTTCGCTGTCCTTCCCTGGTGTGCGCACCAGCGATGCACCAGCGATGCCCGCTGTTTGGCCTACAACAACAGCAACAGCTGGTGCCGATTAGCTGGCCGTGGGCGACGAGAAGCAGACGCCCATCGTGGGAGAGGTACTAGCCAACTTCACGGAGTGACCTGTTGAACTTGCGCTCGTATTTTTTTACCGTTGAGCCATCTGGAAATCCCTCTGGAGCGGTGGAGTTGGAGTACTATTCGTTCGAGGGGAAGCGGTTACCGGTTACGCTTCGGGAAGAGGGCGACGCGGATTCGTCTGTCAGAGCTGGTACATCATCGGGGGTGAGCGTTCCTCTAAATGCTTCTACGATACTGCTGTCTATTTTCCCGATCTCTTGATGTTTTAGATGTCTCGGCCTCTGCCGGGTTCTCTCTCCCGATCTTTTACTTCGGCCTCGTACACCGACGCCGGAGCTACGTTTCAAAGGTCGCAAGTTGCGGTTGGAAATATTTACCGTTTCGAATGAACCGTCGATAGTTTCGCCGCATTTACTGCCGCCGCGGCCGAGACCTGATGACTGATGACAGGTGGCCGGCAGGGGAACCTCTCCGAGCACGAGAGCGGTGGCCCACCGCTCACGAGCCGAGGTGGGAGAAGGAAGAGAGGAAGGCGGGTGGGGGGAGGTGAGGATTATTGGCTGACCGAACCGCATGAAACAACTGTTGTCGGAAGCTTAAAGAACTAATAAGAACCTGCTACTCGTACAGCAGTTCGTAGCTGGTAGGACTAAAAAAGCAAGTGAGCTATACGAGTATATGAGTTCAACGTTCAACAGATCGGTCGATACGTATATACCAGGTAGTCAACTTTGCAAGCCGCGTGAACATTTAAAATTGGAAGCCGACACAGCGACCAGACCATGATGTGCCAGTATACACCGACTGCAGTAACTTCGATTAGACACTAGCATTGGTCGTCAACCTGGTGTTGCTGTTGTCGTTGCCACGGTTGTTTCTTCGTGCTGACAACGACCGCTCCATACTCAGTGTCCTTCCCCCGGAGAAATACGTACACACATACATACAAGGCGGTCGCAGACTGCCTGGGACCAGGTGCGCATGAAGAAAACAAGAACATGATGCTGCCGCTGTATACATGGTATGCCGCATCGCAGACAAGAAGAGGGTATTGTACGTTATACCAACAAGACGAACTCGCGTCGATGCAGGTGCATGTAGCGAGGGGTGTGGTCTGCGCCTGAACTTCGAGTGCGTACAACTGCTGCAGGAAACGCGTATATTATTTAGACCACAGCACCGGCCAGCTCACAAGCGGAAAAAGTACCAGGTACGTGACTCACAAGAAGGTCAGCCGTAAAAATTGAAAAAAAAATAAGAAAGCCATCAGTCCACAGTACGTGTTGTCAGGTCAGCGTCTATGCTCTAAGAAAGTTGACCCCTCCCTGTGGCTGGCCTGGGCCCACGACACCCTGCACCATTGCCACCAGACGGTCGTGCTCGTAGAAAAACCGTTTGCTCGAGGGCCGAAAAATGAAAGTGTGACACAAGAGAGCGCGCTTTCATATCGCGCTGCCCGAATAAGAAAACCAGCCTCTAAGCCCGATGTTGGGTTTCTGGTGAGGGCCGGCATTGTACAGTAGTCTATGGACCAACAGCAAGTGAAGTCAAACCAAAAGAAAGTACGATAGCTTTCGCTACAGTAGGAACTTGCCCGTCGTACTAACAAAACTGCAAGGAGTTGCATGAAAAGATTGCCACAATGTGCCACTCAGTGCTGCCTGGTGCGTGTCACCAAACTATGTAGGTGGGGTACCGCAGTAGCCCTCGTCGCCAGATTCTCTTGCCTGTGGAGATGTTAGCAAAGCTTGCCGCCCACCGCTTCGCGCCGCTTGTAGAAAAAAAGGCCCAAAAAATAAACGAGAAAAAAAATGGTGACATTTTCGGTTGGGCTGCACGAATCTTCGGCTCCGGCTTTTTCGATAGGATGGGTGCACCTAAAAGTTTCTGAAGCTTCTCCGCTTCAATATCTCCAGACTGTTATGTACCAGGTACCCCACCCTGAAGCTGGCTTCGAGAAAAAAGCAAGCGCACCAACCCAATCAGAACAACATTCCATAAAGCAGCAATGACCAACAGTTTTTTTTCGCGAAAAATAGTTCGGACTGCAGTCCCGTTTTTAGGGACAAGCCACTCGAATTGAAAGCAGTGCGTCACCAACACGGGACTGCAGCCCACAAATGTAAATTCTCGCGGTAATGAGGAATGCCTTATTGGGCAATTCCTCCTTTTTGGAGCCGCAGTCCCGTTTTGGGGACAAACCACTCACATTCCAAGTACTTTGCCCCCAAAACGGGACTGCGGTTCTAGAAGGGTTAAGGAAATATTTGCCTCGCGAGGCAAAAAGTGCTACAAGGCATGCCCCTCTTGTACCACGCGTAATACGTACAGTGGCATCTCCATATTGACCCATTTCGTACTACAGTCCCGTTTTGGGGACAAACCAGTCAAATTATAAGTAACTTGTCCCCAAAACGGGGCTGCGGTTTTAAAGGGGTCAAGGCATGTCCTACAGACAGTACAGTTCAGGTGTTCTCACGCACATGCTATGATGGAGGTTCACCCAATACTTTCCGAGGCGTCTTCGCTCGCGTAGCTATGCACTGCCATCAACTAATGATAACAGTGGCCCACCCGGAAAGCTGGCTTCGAGAAGAAGAAGCGAGCAGCACCACGATCGAAGCAACATGCCGCAAAGACCCAGGTATCCATCGAAAAATACTGTCAACCCTTTCCACACTGCAGTCCCGTTTTGAGGACAAAGCGCTCGAAAAAAGTTGAGTCAGTTTGCCCCCAAAACGAGACTGCAGGCCCAAAAGGGTTGTAAACACAAATAGGAACTCGCGCGGTACTGAGGCATGCCTTACAGGTCAATTCTTCAACGACGTCTGTCGGAATTTTTCGCCCCTGTGTTGAGGTTTCTTAGTCCGGTGGGCTGCTGGTAAAAGGTTAACCAATCGCCTACCCAATATAAGCCTTACAACCTCTTACAACCCCCCCCCCCCCCCCCCCCCCTTCGGAACAGCGGTGTCCTTGGTCTTTTTATGGGGGGCCGTACGTGCCTATTAATAGTCCTCAGTTCTTCAGAATCTCTGGGGACCCAGGAAGAGTGCTTAACCAGATTCTTGACATACATGAGAAAATTTACTTTTCTTTAAAACGCGTTTTCATGGTGGACGTGAGGTCCGAACTCACGACCAACGACCCATGTCCTACCGACGACGCCATTTGTTACGGTATTAGTCCGTTGGGTTACTGGTAAAAGGCTAACCAATGACCTACCCAATCCAAGCCTTATAACTCTGTGAAGGCCAAATGTGCTACGAGTGCAAGGCATGTCCTGTCGTACCACAGACGCCAATGAATGTTTGGTACTGTCATCGATCGGCACAGGCACCGCCGATAGTGGTGGGTTGGTTCGTGATGCACCATGAGCTGCAGAAAACAGCTCAGCTCTCTCTCTCTCTGTCTCTCTCTCTCTCCCCCTCTCTTACTCTCTCTTTGAGCGAGTGGTCTCGCGGGAATATGTTCATCCCGTATGTAGCAGAGAAAACCCCCCTCCGTAAACTAGTAATCCCGAATAATCGGGATGGTTGACACCGCCGCCCTCAAATTGCACTCTGAGCATACAAACAAGGGACGCTTGGTATTATTGATAGTAACGTTTAAACGTCCCTTACATTCCGGTCCAGGTATCATACCTAGCACTTCAGACAGCATCCGCTGTAGTCAGCAGCCACGAGTCGGTTAGTGGTGGGAACGGGGGTACTCTTCTATATTATAGTTGAGAGGATATACCCGTGGCCATGTTAGTTCAGTTTGCACATTGGTTTTAGCTCGTGTGCGCTTTCTTCGTCTCGTGTATTTTGAGGCAGACGAATTTTCGCCTTTTTTTTCGTTTTTCGGATCTTCCTAGGGCTCCAGCACCTTTTGTGTGACCACGGACTCCTTCGTCTGAGAGTTCATGTGAGAACAACAACAACAACAACAACAACCTAGCCAACAAAAATCTAGCTGGAGACGTTTTAGTCACTTGACTCAACGCCCGAGAAAAAAGGGCTGAGGGAAGGTTGGGTGTGGGCCTATCGCGCACGTAACAATGGCGAAGCAGCATAAACGTTAACGAAAAACAAGTAACCGGTAGAAACTAGTGTATTGAAAACGTTGGGGGTTTTTTCCAAGTCAGGCAAAGTCGCTCCTTATTATTTTCATCTTATTTCGCGGTCAGCCTAAGCCCTCCCCACCCTCGACTGGACCTAACGTCTGACCCTTGACTAAACGGTTCACAGCGAACAGACGACAGCGCGTACGTACGTGCGATACATGGCTGTGCTGGATTGGAGATGCTGGATGGAAGCCGTCGCTCAATGACAGCAACCCCTCGGAGCTGCTACTGCTGCTGCTGCTGCTGCCGCCGCTGCTGCTGCTGTCGTTCTGGCGGCCGTTTCGTCGCTTGACGCAGAGCTCCCTCCTGGTGGTGGAGGTGGTAGTGGTCGCGGTGGAGGCGGGCGGGGGGGGGGGGGGGGGGGGGGATGGGGGCCAAGCCTAGCAACATGAAGCAGAAGGCCATCGTCGCGGAGATCGAAAGGTGAGACAAAAATTCGATTCGCTTCCGTTCGCTCGCGCTCTGTACCAGATACTCGCCACCGTGTGGTTTGACGTGTTACGCGGGGCCAAAGTAAATAGGACCAAATGTTGTTAGTAAAAATAGGTAAACATATAGGTTTTTGTGTGTACCATAGGTCCTATATACTACGGTCCCCCGTACTAGTATCCACGAAGCCAGAATGCCAGACGCCGTTTGTATCGTTGTGTCGTTCGCCGCCCGATCCTTTTCATACGCTTAGCTTGACCTTTGCTAGAAAAGTTGCATCCCGATTAGTTTCAGAATCCTTTTTTTTTGTATTTTGGGATTTAACCAGGCGGGGGCAGTACTGTACCTGCAACAACAGAAGGGCTATACCTAAGCCTTGTCGTTGATTTGTCAACGAACAGCTGCAGAAAGACAACCATAGAAGAAATACGAGACAACCATGGACACGAAAACACGGAAGACTTTTGTGTACCACGTTCGTGTCATAGACCCGCGGCAAGATAAAGGCATGTCGGCACCGAGTTTTATCACTCGAGGCGATTATCATGACTCAAAACAAAACGCAAGCTCAAGCCCCGGTACACCCCAAGCATATTCCATGAGCTGAGCATCCGACGAAGTATTGTGTGCTATACCGCATATTCGAATATATATCGTTACACAAATATACCAGGCACCAAGTGTTTACCGTTAAAATATAGACTGGCTATAAATACGTATCGTCTGTCAACAAATACACCAATAATAATTCGAAGTATATCGTTAAAAAAATGACCAAACACATATCGTTAAAAACACATTCCAAGCACGTAATCGGGCCCAACGAGTTTTAGGTGGTAGCTCGTTAGTTGATTGAAGCTTTCGCTGTAAAGTGCAACCCTCCTGCAACGTGGCTCCGGCCCACACCGAACGTATCATGTCTACTCCTATCTGGCCTAATTAGCTCCGATTAGTTTTCATCTACCGCCTTTTCCTCACTCTTTCAGCTCGTCTACCCTCCACTGTTTTATTTATTTTCCTCTTGTACTCTCCTCGAGTGGAATCACCCCATCCCCCCCCCCCCCCCCCCCCGCGGCCGACATAAGCGCCGTGCTGGTTCGGGGCTCTTGAAATACCCCCCTGCCTGGTCGGTGAAAACCCGACATGCTCCGTCCCGGCATTGTAGGGATGCGAGGGTCTATGGCCATACGACTACGACCATGCATGAGATCGAGTACTCCCCCCCCCCCCCCCCCCCCTCCCCCCTGCCGCCTGGTCTTGCCCGCCACATGTTTTGGAACCTCTTGACAGTTGGCCAGGATTTGTGGAGCGAACATGCTTGTCGTCCTCGGACCTGTCGACCCTTGCGGCGGCTTTCAAGAAGGTAAGTTGGCGTTATCAAGGGTACCCCAAAAACAAGATCGACACCCCGCTTTCGTTTTCGAGTCCTAGACAGGGGGGTGGTGCAGTCATGCCTCTACAGTGCGGTGGAAGGGAGTTCTACCTCTACAGTGCGACAGGGGATACACTCATGCCTCTACAGTGCGGTAGGGAAGGGAATTATACCACCACAGTGCGACGGGGGATACACTCATGCTTCTACAGTGCGGTAGCGGGGGGGGGGGGGGGGGGGGGCGGGGTGTACTCGATGTCATGCATGGCCGTGTAGTCGTATGACCATTGACCCTCAGGTCCCTACAATGCCGGGACGGAGCACGGGGGGTTTTCATCGACCAGGCGGACAGACGTTGCTTGCACCAAACCCGAATCGAAACGTTACGTGTTCGGTGAGTCGCTTGAAGGGTGAGCTGCGTCCTACTAAAAACCGCTTGCGAGGCGGAAGTGCACATATGGATGACATCTTCAATGAGCTACTTTATTTTCCGGCATCACCCCTTCCAGAGACAGCAATGGGAGTACTCTGTAACTGCCTCTTGGGCGCCTTACCATATAAACACTACGGGCTGCGACCATTCCCACTTGTGCTGAGTAAAGGTTCTCCACCCCGCAAAAGTGATTTATAACTCGATCGCCACCTGAGACCGACCGCCAAAAAAATCAAAACGAAACGGCACCCTAGTTGTCTAGCTCACGTACTGAGCGGCTTGTCTTATAGTGTCGTTGCCACCCGACGTCAGTTAGCCCAACCTATGTAAAGTGTAAGCCTGACAGGAGGGGGATACTAAAATCGATTACATACAACTGAGAAAAAAAAATGTTTTGTCGGATTTCTGACAAAAATCTCAACCCACGATTAATACACGTACGTACGAATTAATTTTTGTCAGTTCCGAGTTGGTGCCGAACATTGCTCCGTTCTCCATTTTTCCGCTTTGATATGATACGTATCATCATGTTTTTGCCACCCGAAAATGTCGACCTCTCATACCTGGCATACGTATTAAGGAGTATACGAAGTACTGTGTGTAAAGTAAATACCTGGTAGCTGTTTGTTGTACATGAAAGCACAAACACAAAAAAAATGTCTTGGAAACCAAACAAGACCGAACACAAGAAAACAAGAAGAACGAATATCAACAGTCAGCGAAACTGAACCAGCATTCTTACGTACGTACTTACTTCTCACGTACTTACTGGAAAGTACGCAGCACGAGCGAGCTATCATGCCTCCAAACGTGTCGGAAGAGAGGGGTGAGGGATGGGGGGTCGGGGGGGGGGGGGGGGGGTATTCAATGTCATGCATAGCCGTAGTCGCCATAGATAGATAGATAGAGTGGTCATAGATAGCGTTTCGACATGCACGGCACACTTACGGCGAGTACCCACGCAAGGCGCGTGGAGCGAATGGCTCTGTACGCGCACGAACATATGTACAGCAACATTCACATGACGCATGCCTCTCGAGAACGCATTCGAGTATCGAAGGGACAACAGCAGTATCTAAATCTGCCGAGTGTTCCCGTGCGCCCTCTACTAGACGCCGATCGCGATGTATGCTGGGCGAGGCGCGTTTGTTGGCGAGGCGCTCGGTTGGGCGCGTTCGTTGTGTCAGGTGTCGTGGGAGCTAGAGTAGGACCGGGGCGTCACGATGGGTTGTGTGTTTGACGCGCACGAGGCGCGGTGTGTTTGTCACGTTCGCGAGTAGCTCTAGGTACGACCGGGGGGCAGACAGGGAGGGAGGGAGGGAGGGAGGGAGGGAGGAGACAGGATCAGGAACACGCAGGGAACGAAGGATATCTTGAAACCATCAATACTGTGCCACAACGCCGTTTCTCGATCGTAGAAAAACATGCCAACTCGGAATCTTCATTTCTCACTCGGCGTTTTGTTTTTCCACCAGGTTTTTTTTTTTTGTTTTCCTGTTTTTTCGCGTTTTTATTTAATCGCCTGTTTTATCAGCTCCCAGCTTGACTCGTCGGAGTTTTTTCCCCTCGGCCGTCTTGAGGACAAACGTGCCGTGGTCCTCCGTGATCCTTGGAGTGCTGCAGTCCCGTACGGGGGACAAAATATTTGTTTTATAAAATCGAGTTGTACACGTTGTCCCCTCGCCGGGACTGGCTGCAGTTTGCCCTATTAATAGCAAGGTTGAAATCAATATGCTTTTAACTCTTGCTTTTGAAAGCTTCCGGCGGATGGGTAAAAAATCATGCTCGAGCTGTTGTGTTTTGACTTTCGATGCGTTCTACGATTGAGGTTCAACCTAAATTTTCCGAGGCCTCTCGCTTAAGGGGCTCCATATACCCCACCCGAAAAATGACTCCAGAAAAAAACAAATAGCTTCCCGATGAGTACTCCCACGACCCCAAGTTTTAAAAAAAATGTCATTTTTCGAAACAAGATTGGCATTCTGACGATTTTTTGGTAAAAGGAACCCCGTCATTCAGAAAATGTATTGGCGGAAATGTGCTACCCCTATCGTAGAACGCACATCTTCCGATTTACTTTTCACCTTCTTTCGGGGAAAGGCCAAACATAGGGGTATTATACCTACGTGGGCATTTTGAGTCGTTTGCGTAGATACACGGCATATTTTTGCTCTCCGAAAAAAGGATTCCTGGCCCCTTTTATGTGATTGGTGAACGGTAGATCTTAACCCCTTCAGGGCTGCAGTCTCGTTTTGGAGACAATTTGGGACAAACTACTTGGAATTTGACTGGTATGGCCCCAAAACGGGACTGGAGTTCTAAAAGGGCAGTTCTCAGATGTCCAAGGTGCGCCTGTAGCCGGCTTTTCAACTTGGCCTTCACCCTCTTCCGTCGTGGATCCTACCTACAATCGGCTCGGCCGGCCCCTTTTCTGGCGACTGAAATACGGGCGAGGCTGTCGGCTCTTATTACGGGGGACCATGGTAAAGTAGAGGCGTTCTACGATAGAGGTGCTCACCCTAAAATTTTTTGAGGCTCCTCAAGTGAGGGGCTCCACACCTCACCAGACATCTGGTTTCAGAAAAAAAACAAAAAGTGTATCCCGATGAATAATTTCATGGCCCAAGTACTCGAAAACGTCCTTTTTCGAAACAACAAGAGCGGTATTCCGGCGATTTTGGGTTAAGGAACCCCGTCATTCAGAAGCAAAATAGGGGGAAATGCGATGCCTCTATCGTTGAACGCGTCAATAGGACCATAGTAAATAGGACCAAATATTGTTATTAAAAAAAGGTATATAGGCAGGTTTTTGTGTGCACCGTAGGCCCTATTTACGATGCCCCCCCGCAATGTCAGCCAAACGGCCCGAGCTGTCAGCACAAAACGAAGACACGAGCAAACTGCGGAATATTTTTTTCGGCGGGAAAAAACGTCACAATCGAGGTAAGAAACATTTTCCTGCTAGGTAAAGAGGTTGCCCACACAGCAGTAGCCAATTTATTTTTTGTAGGTATATATAGTGTTGTGTTAACCTCAGCCCGTGGTTCTTAGGTACGATAAGATGAGTGTCCTCTGAGCCGATAATATGTATGTGTGCCGTTTCATATCTCCCTCCCCACCCCCCTCCCTCCCTATTTTTTATAGGTTGGGTTGGCGTCGGTTGGCAACGACGCTGTAAAACATGCGGCTCACTACGTGCGCTACACAACCTAGGTACCGTTTTTTTTTTTTTTTTTTGGCGGTCGCCCACAGCTGGTTGTCGAGTTAGATCATTTGTGCGAGGTACAGAACCTCTACTCCGCACAATTGGGAATGATCGTATCACGTAGTGTTCAAGGTAAGGCACCCAAGAGGCAGTTACATAGTACTCCCGTTGCTGTCTCTGGAAATGCCTACACCGGAAATTATAATAACTCATTGAAGCTGTCGTCCATATGCAAGTCCGCCTCAAAAGCGGTTCTTAGTAGGATGCAGCTCACCCTTCATGCGACTCTCCAGACACCTCACGGCGCGTCGCGCTTGGTGTAAGCAAGCAATGTCTGCCTGGTCGGTGAAAACCCGACATGCTCCGTCCCGGCATTTGTAGGGATGCGAGGGTCTATGGTCATACGACTACGGCCATGCATGAGATCGAGTACATCTCTCCTATCGAGTACACCCCCCACCCCCCCCCCTCCCTCCCTCCCTCCCTCCCTCCCTCCCTCCCTCCCTCCCTCCCTCCCTCCCTCCCTCCCTCCCTCCCTTCCTCCCTCCCTCCCTCCCTCCCTTCGTCTGACCGGATGACACCCTCCACCCTCCACCCGTGCGCTGTGTAGGCGTGCGAAATCAGCGAGCACGAGTACCTCGAAAGGCACGACTTCGAGCACTGGTTGGAGATGGACAAAAAACCCAGCAACGTGGAAAACCGACTGTTTGTGGTGTTTAGCGTCACCTCCCCCGACCAAGAGGTAAACTCGTATATATTTCGGGACGGGGGGGGGGTCTCAACTTTGTCGACTCGGACCAGCTTCGTCAACATGGTTGACGAGATAGCACTTCGTACTGATTACTTCTTCTTCTTCTTCCGAGAGATTTTTCCCAATCGAACTGACTCATGTGCTGAGGTGGAGATGCAAACCTTTTTTTTCCTGTGGTTCCTCACTCGATAGTAGATAAGCATAGGAGCTCTATTTCTCACCCTAAGACTGTTTTTTTTAGAACAACGAAAGCGGAACTCGATGACAGAACTCTCACTGCCTAGCCGGGGGTACGGAGAGAAATCGAAGCCACATATATACGCCACCATGTCGGAATAGCAAACAACCTACGTACGTAGCGGGCTGGGACTATGGTCTCTGAAATCGAATAGAACAAGAAACGTGTTTTTCCTTCCCGTTGTTTAGCTTTATTTTTAGTCCCCTCCTCTCCCCCCTCCCATTGCTGTCTCTGGAAGTGGCTACACCGGAAGTCAAATTAACAATTAACTCATTGAAGCTGTCATCCACATGTAACAAAATCCGCCTCGCAAGCGGTTCTTAGTAGGATGCGGCTCACCGTTCATGCGTCTCGCCGGACACCTCACGGGGCTTCGCGCTCGGCGCAAGCAAGCAAGGTCGGTCTGGTCGGTGAAAACCCGACGTCATGCTCAGTCCCGGCGTTGTAGGGATGCAAGGGTCTATGGTCATACGACCACGGCCATGGCATGAGATCGAGTACATCTCTTCTATCGAGCACCCCCCCCACACACCCCACCGCACTGTAGAGGCATGACTGTATCCCCTACCGCACTGTGGGGGCATGGCGCTCTTCCCTCTACCGCATTGTATGGGCATGACTGCACTCCTCCCTCCTCCTGCTGATCGGGACTCGAAACAAACAAGTGGGGTGCCTACCACTGTTGCCGCTTTTTTCGTGTACCCTTCGCCTGCAGTAAATCTACAAAACAATAAATATTGCGGAAAAAAAAGACGATTTACGACGAACTTAGATTGAGGAGCCCCGCCATCTCAAATTTTTAATTTTTAGAAAAAAAAAGTGCTGCCCACTGCTGTGCTTACCGCATACCTGGTACGTGGCAACGCAGTATCTCTGTGGTGCAGCTTTTGTGACCACAGAACTTGTATCTCTTCTAGGATTGAAGAATCGGCACGGACACCGGTTGTGCTGGACGTCGACGGGTAGAAAGAACGGTTTGATGTGAAGAACACACACACACGAATCCTATCGTGGAACGCGTCGTTTATCATTCCGAGAATTTTCCCGTCCGGTAGGGGATATAGGGCTATAGGATTAGGGTTAGGGGAAAAATATTTCGGCGGGTACAGCGTCGAGAAAAACAAAGCCGTCTGTTGGTGTTGTTCGGCATCACTTTGCCCGACCTCGAGAGGAAACGTCGTTTTTCGTTTTTTGTTTTTCGTCGTTGCTGTCGCTTCGCTCCTTATGATGTTCAGGCTGTCGTCGTGTTTTTTCTGGCATGTGCACTCATGAACACTTACGTAGTGTATACGCGCCTGGTTGATTGATTTACTTATTCTACTGGTTGATCGGCGTATTGATTGATTGAATGATCTGATTGATTGCTTGACTGATTGAATGGTTGATTGATTGGTTGAAAGATTTTACTGATTGATTGGCGTATTGATTGATTGAACGATCTGATTGATTGATTGGTTGATTGGTAGGTTGGTTGGTTTGGTGGTTGGTTGTTGAATTGTTTCGACTGATCTATTAAAACGCTGATTGGGTGGTCTATCGATCGGTTGATTGACTGATTGATCAGTTGATGGTTTGGTTGATCTGTTGCGTGATGTATTGACTGCTTGCGTCCGAATGAAAAATGCGCTCCGTCCTCTGTGAATCGATAACTGACGCATTATTACATTGACCGATTAAATGATTGATTGATTGATTGATTGATTGATTGATTAAAGGATTGATTGGTTGATTGGCTGATTGATTGACCGATTGTTTGATTAATTGATTGAATGCCTGTCTGCACCCATGGACGTAAATGCACAAAAAACACAGATCGGATTGGTCGACTTTATGGTGGGCATCTGGAACTACTGCGTGGACAGCAAGACAAACTTGTCGCGGTTAGCCTTCGACGTCTACGACCGGAACGCGTCGGGAACGATCACCGAGGCCGACCTGGAGGGCATGCTGGTCGACGTCTGGGGGGAAAACTGGCAAGTGCTTGTGAAAACGACTCGAAAAACGACACGCACGTGCGTCAGCTGGGTGTGGTATCGATAAGTTACTTCGACACCATGCATCATGGCCTCAAGCTCGCCCTGTGATACGTGTACCTCAATCGCGCTCGCGACGGGGTTGCTTCCCGCGTGCAAGGATAAACGGGAAAAACCCAAAACCAAAAGAAAAAAGTATTTCAAAGTTGTTGAGGGGCGAACACACGACTCGTGCGCTACGGCGAATCTGATCAGTGTGTGGGCGCGGGGGCGTTGCCTATCCGGCCGGATGCCTCGAATGGATTTCCGAGGGGGCGGGCCGGCACCGCTTCGAATGTCGACGTCCGATCTTCCTGCGGAGGCGTCAAGCTAGCAAAGAGTATACCACAATGTTAGTATTCATAGTGGTGGAATGCTTCGTTGAATACGTGTATTTTTGCAGAAAGTTGACCATTGACCCCGACGAGCTCCCTGAGACAGGGCTACACATCAGTCGGGGAGAGGATATAGGGGCATTTGGGTCACCACAATCATGCTGTGAAGTCGTGGGGAAAATCACGTTTTTTTTTTCAATCATCAATTCATGTTTCTTTTTTTTTTCGCTCGCCGTGTGAGGAAGGCATCTGACGGCTGCCGGACGTCTGGGGGGCTAAACCAAGGTTTTGAATAACGTTTTTTCGAAGACACCTCCGTCGTTTGCATTCTGTTTTTTTTTCTTTTTTTCTTTTTTTCGTTTTTTCATTTCAGATTTCAGTTTTTTTTTTGTTTTATTGTACTTTGCTTTTATTGTTCCGGTCTTGCTTGTATTATTTTGTTATCGTACCCGGTACGCTGGCATTGCACTTGCTTACCAGTTGAACTTGCGATAATGGTGTAATTTTTGGTCTTCCTCTGTCTCACAGTCTGTGGCCACAGAACCAGTATCTCTCTAGGATAAGGAATCAGAACGGACACTGGGTGTACTGATGAAGCTGGGAAGAAAGGACGATCTAATGCGAAGACACCAACAACCTCCGCTGTGAGATCATTTTTTTTTTTTCAGTTGACACTCATCGTTGCAAGTTCGCGGTGTTCTTCTGCCACATTAAATAGGACCTACGGTACTCACACACAAAACTATATATTTGGCTATTTTCACCAAGGTCCCTATTTACTATAGTAGCTACGCTTCGATCGCCCGTTCTACGTAGGTGGTTGTTTTTGGTTTTTGAAAAAATTGCGCTGCGGATTTTTTTTGTTGGGTTGAAACTACTTGTGTGACACTCTGGATGTAAAATATAAGGGTACTATATGTTTTTAAAATGAACACCGACCGCCCCATGTCATATTCCTTATATTTACACCTAGAGTGGTAGCTGGTAGCAGGTACCAGGTATGAGTTAGCGCGCGCCAGTGGGGAGAAGGAAGGCAGATATTTTCGCCCAACATTAGCTTCAATCAACGCTACGTGAAAAAAGTGGACGGTCCAGCTTCTTGCCATCATATCTTGCCGGCCGTTTAACTCCTTTAGAACCGCGGTCCCGTTTTGGAGGCAGACTACTTAAAATTGGAGTGATTCGTCCCCCAAACGGGACTGCGGCCTTAAAAGGGATAAGTTTTTTTAACCAAAATAATAAGTTTGTTCGTACGTTATATATATATCATCATATCATATACTATATATATGTATTCATAGATTAGGTTTTGCACCGTTTTTATGCGCCCCCCCCCCCCCCCGCGATAGTTTAAAGCACCGAACGAAACGGATTATGGCCTGCAACGTTTCTCCAGTGGGCATCATCCTGTCGTGGAGTATCAGGAGGTGTACGAAAAAAAGAAGAAGGAGTTACAGCAGTCAGAAGTGAAAAAAAACGCGTGCTTTTTTTCAGTGTTGTTTTACTGCATTACTGATAGCATCGAAAACCAACATACCTCAAGAACAAGCTTGGATGGTTGTTGCCAGTGACATGAGGGTCGGGCACGTGGACGAGGAATAGGGTACACGAGGGCTTTCCAGGAGAGAGAGAGCTGGATGGTGGATGCCAGTGACATGAGGGGTGGAAACGTGGATGAGAAATAGGGTACACGAGGGGTTTCCAAGAGAGAGAGGGAGAGAGAGGGCGGTAAGGAGGGGCTTTCAAGAAGGGGAAAGCGGGATATTTTGTCGGACCACAGCGATGAAGAAGGAAGAGAGAGTAGTGCGGTAACAGAGGGGGGCGTTCCGTTCAAGGCGGAGGAGGAAAAAAAAAAAAACGAACAAGAACAACTCCAACAACCGGCCACGAAGCCAACGTCACGGACAACAGCAGCACCAACAACTTCCTTCGACAACCACCTATGAACGAACAATTTCGACGTCAATCTAAAAAAACAGCTTCAATACCGAGCTCCGAGATCAACTTTTTTTTTTTTTACAAAAAAACAACTTCCAGAAAAAAATCATCACCAACGTTCGACATGAAACTTCAACCACTAACGACCCCCAGGGAAGACGATGAGCGGGCGAGCGCTCTGATGGCGGAATGCGCGGGGACGGACCCGATGGAAAGCGTCCACTGGGAAAACTTCTGCAGAGCTTATCCCAACCTCCTGCATCCCATCTTCAAGTTGCAGAAATCTCTCCAGGTGAGCAAACATTTTTTTTTTTTTTTGTTGAAACCGTCAAGGTGTCGAAGGGGCACGTGCGAGAGCCGCGCTCTCGCTGTGGCCCCAAAAACGCCTATTTACGGGGGACCATATCAAGTAAGGCGACATGTATTTTGAGTAAATTTTAGGGAATCATCAGTAAAAATGGGCAAATATTTAGTTTCTTTGTGTGTACCGTAGGTCCTATTTACTGTGGCTCCCTGTAGCAGTTTGGGCACATCTACTATGTGCGGGGGACCATAGTAAATAGGACCAAAATTGCTCGTAAAAAATTGGGGAATATGTCGGTTTTTGTGTGTACCGTAGGTCCTATTTACTGTGTGTCCCCCAGGAAGGATCTAAAAGGGTGACTAGCCACTCGAAAAGCTTGACTACGGCGGACCATGGTAAGTACGACCAAACACTGTTAGTAAAAAAGCGAAATATGTACGTTTTTGTGTGTACCATAGATCTTATTAACTATGGTCCCCCGCAGTGTTAGTTTGTCCCAAAACCGGGACTGCCGCAGTCCTAACAGGCTCAAAAGGTTGATAGAGGCGGAGCGGGTGTTCGGCGGGGCGAGGCCCATCCCGAAACGCCTCTGCACGCCCGTCTTTTGTGCGATAGGGGCAGCGGCGAAACGCCAAAAACGGTGTTCGTACCGCTGTCTCTTGATATCAGTTTCGGGGACAAGCTACTGAAGAAGTTGAGAGCTGTGTCTTCGGAACGGGACTGTAGTCCTAAACTGGTTTAAACGAGATTGGAGATAGCCATGGGTGGCGACATGTATGTGTCCGAAGTATGCGGGGGATGTAGACGGGGATAGGGACGGGGATAAGGGGAAGAGTTGGTGTCCAGTAGAGTCTTCTACCGCTTATTCGAGGTATTGGTCTGATTGGTTTAGGGTCCGCTTTAGGTTTCATCCGATTGGCTCACACATCGTCTCGTGCACGGTGTGTGTCAACCATTTGCTAAAATAAGGGGCGCGCAGCTCTCTTGATTTCGGGATACGGAAAAATCTCAAGGAAAATGAAACGGATAGGAATGAAGGTAGGGGCGGGGATATGGTTAGGGCTAGGATGGGACTAAACGTTGGGACTGGGATTGGGACTGGGACTAGAATTGGGAACGGGACTGGAATTGGGATTGGGATTGGCATAGAGACGGGGGATTGGGATTGGGATTGGGATAGAGATGGGGATAGGAATACGGATGAAGATACGCATAGAGGAGGAGGCGTGTTTCGAGAGGGGTAGATAATCTCCGGCCACAATATTTCTGACTGACCGGGCTCCTTAACCCAAAATCGCTCTCGGAAATCACGAGTGTTTACAATATTGCTAAAATAAACCTGTATGTTGCCCTTTTTTATCTTTCCCCCTAAAATCAGTTTTCGGGTGAGGTATACATAGAGCTCCTGCACTATAACCGAGCCAGCATCAGGGACCACCCTTGTGAGGCAACCGCGCCTCAGACGTA
Organism: Nereocystis luetkeana; assembly: GCA_031213475.1. Lineage (NCBI taxonomy): Eukaryota > Phaeophyceae > Laminariales > Laminariaceae > Nereocystis > Nereocystis luetkeana. Next base: position 8,018,690 of record JARUPZ010000026.1, on the reverse strand, counting down.
GCGCTATGGGTAACGATAGGGATAGGGAGGGGTAGGGATACGGGTAGAAATAAGGATATATCTGGTGTAGGGATATGGATAAGGATAGGGATAGGGAGGGGTAGGGATACGGGTAGAAATAAGGATATACCTGGAGTAGGGATATAGGTAACGATGGGGATAGGGAGGGGTAGGGATACGGGTAGAAATAAGGATAGATCTGGAGTAGGGATACGGGTAGAAATAAGGATAGATCTGGAGTAGGGATATGGGTAAAGGAAAGGGGCACATTGTGGGTGGGTGGGTGGGTGGGTGGGTGACGCGCGCGACGATGAGTGTGGTGGCACTGTTTGGCCGAAAGATGCCACTGGGAATGACCAGGCTCCGTGACTCCACATCGTCGGAACGAAAACAAACACACACACTTGCTTGCTTTTGTTTTTTCATCCCGCCCACCATCCCTAACCTCTACCTTCAACGGCTTTACCGGTATACGGTTTTCCACGCTTTGGCATCCAAGGGTCATTTTGCGTTACGGTACGATTCCTCGAGAAAGAAAACTATTAACGTGAGATTGTATTTCATGTTTTGGTGTTCCGTGTTATTGCGTTCCGTGCTGTTGTATTAACAGTCCGTGTTATAGGATTTTCCGCGTGATTTGTATTCCATGTTCCGCGTCATGGGTATTCCGTGTCCCGGCGCAGGAGGCGACTCTCGGGCGGAAGCGGTGGGCGAAAATCGGAGCAAAGCTGCAGAAGCGAGATAAAGCCTTGGGTGAGAGGTGGCGAAGCTGTTCATGCTAACGGCTAAGTATATACCTGGTATAATATATATGTATATATATATATTAATTATCACTCTCACTTTCCAGCTTAACTCGTAGTAGGTTTCTGCCCTCAGCGATCTTCTTCTGGACAAGCCGTAGTCATAGGTGTCGTCCCTTCTCCCCCCCCCCCCGATATATATATGTACCAGGTATACTATATATACTTCGAAGTATATATATATATACATACTATTCTAACGAGCGCCGGCCATCGTAAGTCGAGACGAACCATTACCATTGGTGGCGACATGCTTAGAAGATCGCGATACGTGGCAGGAAAAAACCCGGCAACACAACACTTTTGACCACCACAAAATGTCATCACTCGTAATAAGAAAAGAAGTACGGATTACTCCACGCTACATTTCGATTCCGGCTTTTGCCTTTTGTGTGGGTCATGTATTGTGTTTGTTTGATGTTGGCGTGTTTGAGATGGAAGCCAGTTCTTGACCAAGACAATACCAATAGAAAAGTATTACATTTTTCGGCGAGGGGTCAAAGTATCTCCGAGAAGCACCCAGCTCGAAACCTCCGCTTGTTCGGAGGCGTAGTTCAAGTGTTCAGCCCACGGTGGAGTATCCGATGATCCGACGCCGTCCCGAGCCAGGAAGTAGGCTTATTTTTCTAGAGCTGCTGCAGACAATCATGTGGGCCGGATGTTCGGTAGTTCTGCAATAATAGCTTGAACTGCGGCGGTGGGCACCCTTCCGAGAAAACGCACGGATTTGGCTGAAAGGCCAACACCGAATCGAGGGAGAAACAGTAAACTCCTGTTGGACGAACGGCGTAATTACGCGTATCATTGAAAAAAAAAGTTAGGTGCCAGAACTATCCGCGTCAACAACTCCCGAAAGGACGTTTCCTGTGCTTCCAGCTGGTGTTGGCTGATAGAGGTCGAGGGCGAACTTAACAATGAAAATGCCGATTGTTGTTATTTTCTTAGCATGTTTATGGGTGATCGATCGCTTATGCTGCACATACATGGTCATGTGGAAAAACATACGCGAACCAATTAAACCGCACACTCCAGCTGCCGAAACACCGCTCCCGAATGCTGAAAAAGCGTACCAAGAAAATGCGTACCTCGCATGCATTCATAGCAACAAAGTGCCATTTCCAGTCACAAGGGTATCCGCACCAACTCCAGAAGAAATGTGTTCCTTCTTCTCTTTGGTATTGGCTGAGAGGCACCGTGATTGTCACGCCCGAGGGCAAATGTTGCCATAGAAGTGTTCTTAGGGTGTTTTTCCTTTTTTGGACGCTTTTGAGTTGCCGATGTCACATTGTTTGGAAGGGATTATATATATATATATATATATATATATACATATATATTGCATCCTCCAACTGCTGAGAGACCGCTTCCGAAGTCTGAAAGAACGGGACGACAATGTCACGAAAATAATCTCTCAACTGCTAGGAGAGAAACGAAAACGATTGAAAAATCTAGTCACGCGTATGCTTAATTCGCAGCTGTCGAACGTGCCATTATTCTCTTTTTTTTAAACGAAAACGACATGCCCACCTACTATTAATACTGTAATAATATACGTCCTTTTTTGAAGAAAAACACGGACAAACATTCATGAAAAAAAAGACTCCCCAACGGCTGAACATACACCCCCCCCCGGGCAACGAAAACAATTGGTTGAAAAAAAACAGGCATGGGTAGGAAGAGCACACGCGTACGTGGCCCGAAGATTGCAGCTTACGAACGCGTCATCCTTATTATTAACAACAAAAAAGCTCAACCTCGAGCTCAACCTCGCCTACCGCACAAACGTTGTTTTGAAATAAAAGCCTTCCTAACTGCTGACCCCCCCCCCCCCCCCCCTCCCCCCCCCTCCCCAACTGCAAAACAAACGACGCAAACTACAAAACGAAAACGTTGGCGAGAAGAGGAGGAGCACGCGCGTATGATGAAGAACGCGGTGACGGACGAGGACAAGCGGAGAGTGAGGAGCGAGATCGAGGCCCAGCAGCTGGAAGACTCCGCCATCATCGGGAGCAGGAGCCACAGGTCAGAACCGGGGGGAAAGCATGGTTTCGTTTTCGAACACGTAATTTTAAGGCGTGTGGCAAGGGCGCTCGACAGAAAGCAAAAACGGCCTGCACGTCTTCTCCCAGCGTCAAAATGAAAAGCAAACCAGCGCCTTTTGGGATTTCTGGACGAAAATTCGGAGGAAAATGACTGTTTTCATGTATGTGTGTTTTCACTTGGTTCTATTACGGGGGACCATAGTTAACAGGACCTATGGTGTACATAAAAACCTATATATTTAACCATTTTTACTAACAATATTTGGTCCTGTTAACTATGGCCCCCCGTAATAGCATACCTGCCCTGTCGGGGTCTCGCAAAATCGGCAGTGGGGGGTCGGGTTTTTTTTTTCTGGTGAACCCTTGCGTGTAGCGTTATCCTGTGTTGCTGTTATCATTGTTGTTACCATTGTCGCTTGCTCGGTTGAGACCCACGGGTGTAAGAGAAAGGGGGGAACGGTAGTAGGGACAATCGACCGCCCCATCCACCCGCCCGCCCATCGTTGTGCCCGAGGTTTATATTCACTGGAGCAACTATTAATACTACTGGGGGCCGTAGTAAACAGGACCCACGGTACACACAAAATGCTCTATATTTACCTGTTTTTACTAACAATATTTGGCCCTATTTACTATGCCCCCCCCCCCCCCCCCCCCTGTAATAGTCTCTGCTATGACGCTAATTGCCATCGAACGAGAGCCTATCCGGCTGATCGCACCGGAGGTCCGAAACAAAATCCCAAACAAGTCCCACGTATGTTTGCGACGCACAAGTGTTCCAGAATACATCCCAAACAAAACACCACTATGTATTTGTGATGTCGCGTGGGTGCCAAAACAAATCCCAGACGAATCTTCGCGTGTGTTTCTCGATGCACACGGGTCCCAAAAACGAACACCAAACAAAAACCGATATACCTGGTATATATCTGTAAGCTACACCTACATGGGACCCCAAAACAATCCCAACAAAACAACCCACGTATGTTCGCGAACGGACAAGGATCCCAAGACGCAACCCCTTTCGGTTGTGCGTGTGTTCTGTTGGAAAACGACGAAGGATCGAAGCGGCGAAGCGAGGGGAGGGTGTGGGAGGCGCTGTAGCCGCTGCCCGCACCGGCTTGAAGACAGGGCTAGGGGGTGGCCTCAACGGGTCTGCCTCGAACCCGTGAGTGAAGAGGAGCGACCGAGCGACGCGTGCCGTGACAGAGGCAGCACCTTCTTTTTTTTTTTGTTGCCTTCCAGGGAATATATTTCTAGCTGAGCGTGCTCCTGAAGTCAATTTCGGCGCGGAATACCATGAGCCTGTTTGTGGGGGTTGCGTTTTTTTGTCTGCTGTTCTCAAAACCAATTTATTTCTGGGTCAGGGATATACCCCCCCCTACGCTATGATCAAGGGTGGAGCGGCAGAGAAAATTCTCAGAAAATTCAGGGAGCACCCCTACCTACCGTAGCATGCGCCCCACGACCGATACGCCTGAATCACGCGAGCGACACCCCAATCACCCGCTGGCCCTGCCGCAGGATATCGTTTTTTAAATACTCCCAAAAAAAAACGGGATACGGTGTTCGAGAAAGTACTCAGCAGTAGTTCGCGAAGAAAGCACAAGAGCATAGGCCCGGGCGACCGAGGTAGTGCGGTGCGGCCGCCACGCTTCTCGACAGGCATCGAACCCGCCGCCTTCCGTGACTTTTCCCCGGGCTTTTTACATGTCCCTTCACCCTCCGGGCGCCAGCGTCACCGCTTCCCTCCGCGGCACTTGGCGCTGGCCTCTGCCTCTGAGCGTCAAGCAACGCACATGCACCGGTGCACGGCGGGGGGGCGAGCAACAGCGAGCCGCCTGCAAAAAAGCACAGAAACGCCTCATCTGAACATAGCTTGCTGACTCGTTGTGTCGCCCACTCCTCGAGCCCCCGTCAGTGTGCCGGTGCAGTTTTGCACGATTCAGTAGTCCCGATTTTGTTTTTCGCAGGAGAACATGGTAATCAGAACCAAACATCCCTCGTAAAAACACCGGAATATATGTCTTTTTTGTGTGTACGGTGGGCCCTGGTTACTATGGAGTCCCGTGATAGCGCCCGCCGAAACCTTGGGGTCTTCTACGATTGCCGAGGACCATAGTAAATAGGACCTACGGTACACATGGGAGACCATACCAGGCATATTTCACGATTTTTACTGACTATGTTCGGTCCTATCTACTATGTATGGTCCCCCGTAATACTGTACTTCTTAGTCTATATATATATATATACTGATGTGCCTTTTTTCCCCCCTTATGGCCCAGCCTTCTTCCCTTTTTTCTTACACTCGCGTCTACCCTCTGCAACAAACCTTGCACAACCAAACGGACCCGTAGACTTGCCTTTCTCTCCCCGCCCCAGCCTCTCCACAACCCGGAGGACACACCGCATCAGGTCTCCCGCGGTACGACAGTAGACCAGATCACATCATACATCGGGTATCCTAACCCGCCCGCTTGAGGCGAACCATAGCAAAAAGAACCCGCACAAAGTACCTACTGGATGCCCCCCCCAGGAAGCGTGCGCTATTTACCGCGGACCATAGAAGACAGAACCTACTGTACACACAAAAAGCTGTATGTTTCCCTAGTTTTAGTAACCATATTTGTTCCTATTTACTATGGTCCCCCGTAAAAAGGTAGTACCTGGTACATCGTGCATGCTCTTTCGGGTTTCCACCAGGCAAACACGAGCTGCTGTAGACCACGGGGCATACAGGTCACGCGTATTGTCTTCGATAGGTGTAGCGCTTCTGGGGAAAAAAACCGTTTCGGTTCCGATTGGGGGGGCTTCCAAACTGAGGAACTCCCCGAACGCCGTTTGTTTTTTCAGTCGGTTTCCGGTAGAGGCCGACCTACAGCACAGAAGTAGGCCGTGTGCTTGCTTGCGGATCCGCTTTTTAAGCGAGAGACTCAAAACCATTTTTTTTTCGGAGGGGGGGGTGATATTGTTTTTTTTGGGGGGGGGTGATAACTCATACCACTCTGTCCCGGAATATACGGAACTTTTTAACACCAATTGAATACAAAAGGTCATAGTTAGGAACAATCTGTCCCGAAACATATGGAACTTTGTAACATTAGTGCTGCATACAAACGGTCATCATATTGAGGGACGGAGTGGTACAAGAGAACTTCGGGTGCGCGGGGGGGCGGTGATACACTGTTCGATGTCGCGCTATCTGCCCACTCTATCCATAGTCGGTCTGATCGCACAGAACACAGTGGCACGCTTTGAGCAGAAACAGATCAGATCCTGGTTTCGCCGCCCGATATATTTCGGGCGATACATCGTAGTAGACTCCCGGCTTATACTACTGTACGTGGAACATCTATCACGGGGGACCATAGTAAAACAGGACCAAATATTGTCAGTGAATTTAGGTAAATGTATAGGTTTTTGGGTCTACCGTGGGTCCTATTTACTACTTGGCCCCCCGTAAATAGATTATACGGCTTGCAGTGACAGATATATATAGGGTTATATATATCATATATATTTATATACATTATATATATATATATGCCGCTTCTGGGGGGCGTGGCCCTCCGATGGGATATCACGTAGGCGGCAGCTCTTATAACGGCAACGATAGAACTGCTTGCAAATAATCTCGTTGGGGCTGGTCGGTGTGTTTACTTGTCCGATCGACCCTTTACCCGGTGGTTCATTGTATATTCTTTTAGCTTCCATTTTATTTTTCGTTTTGTTCTGGATGTGCTTGTTCCTTTTGTTTTCTGTAGCTTCCAAAAAAAAAATTTCACGATCCTTTTCTTTTCCTCATAGCTTCCAGGATTTTTTTTTTTATAATGCTCCTTTTTATTTTCTTCAGCTCTTCCACGATTTCGTTTTATTTCTTTCCAAACGCTTTTCGTTCTTACCCGGTTGGCTACGTACCAGGGCAGGGGAGCTGGTACGAGGAAAAAACGCCTGCTGGCTGTGTCCTCCCTTGTCGTCTTGCGACACCCTCGGGATTAAAAGTCATGGAACCACAATCGAGCAGGGGGGCCTTGTAAGATCTGTCTTTGTCCACAGCAGTAGCTCTTGCTCTGTCCGATGTTTGGTAATAATTGCCCTGTTTCGGAAATACGTGCGCCAACTGAACAGCAGGTAGCTATAATAGGCGCTGGTAGTAATGTCTACGTCGCTTCTGCCAGCGCACTTTGTTGTGCGAATCGAATCACTCCAGTCATGAAGACCGCAGTTAAAGGGGCTCGAAGTATTGTATCGGCGATCACCAGGCTTGAACAAAACGCGGTGTGTGTGTGTGTGTGTGTTTTCCCCCGCATCCGATCCTGATTTTTGTTGTTGCCTGAGCTGCGACAGGGCGACGGCGATGAATCTGAACGCGCGAGACCGCCTCAAACTGGCGAGGGAGCGCATCGACGCCTCGAGCGAAGCGTCGAGGAGCTGGGACGACACCTCCGTCAAGAGGCAAGCGCGTTGTCGGTTACCCGGGTCACTCGCAGACAAAAAAATCGGTAAATTTCGCGCCCGCTTGTCTTAGGTGGCCACGGACGAATTTGCTATATTTCCTGACAATTCCTCAAGTATTTATAATAACATTCAAGGGCACACGAAAACGAAAACAAAAAACGACCCCAGCGAAAAGTCAAACGCCTACATACATGTATGCGTCCGTGGAACGAGTGACCTTCCACGAAATATTTCCAATCTTCCCGAAGCCATCAAGCCATCCGATCTTCATTGTGTGCACAGCATAGCATTCCCCCCCCCCCCCCCCCCCCTTTTCTAATAGGATGCAGCTCAGCCTCCATGCGACTCGCCGGACACCTCACGGCGCTTTTCGCGCTTGGTGTAAGCAAGCAGTGTCTGCCTGGTCGGTGAAAACCCGGCATGCTCCGTCCCGGCATTGTAGGGATGCGAGGGTCTATGGTCATACGACTACGGCCATGCCTGAGATCGAGTACATCTCTCCTATCAAGGGAACTTTAAAATCGACAACAACAGCAAAAAATAACTACTCTACAACACGACTTACGGGGGGGGGCATAGTAAATAGGACCTACTGTGCAATACGCACAAAAGCATACCGGTATACATTTACGTATTTTTGCCAACAATATGTGGTCCTCTTAACTATGCCCCCCCGTGATACCCGCGTGCAACGGTGCACTGAATGGAGCGTCCACCCTTTTTGTCGTTGCTGCTGCTGCTGCTGGTGCTGCTGCTGGTGCTGCTGCTGCTGCTGCTGTCTTTTGGTGAAGCAGGGGGTCGCGAGGCGCGGCCGAGGAAGGGCAGCACCTGCCGAAATTCGCCGTCACTTCTCGAAAGGTCGCGAACATCGCCGCCGGCTTCGACGGAGAGGGGGCGGACGGGTGAGAGAAATAGGAGCACACGGACCTACCGTAGTATTAATAGTCCCTCTAAAGTGCCAGTTGCCCTCTATAGTGCCTCTGCGGGATCGCTTATTACGGGGGACCAAAGTAAATAGGACCTACGGTACACACAAAAATCTACACATTTATCTATTTTTTAACAACAATGTATGGCCCTATTTACTATGGTCCCCCGTAATATTAATAGTACAGATGGGTTTCGCCAGTGTCGTATTAGCAGTGTGGGTTGGCGCTATGCCAGTGCCAGTATTGCTGGCTGGCGCATGCATACCGGCACTATAGGCACTATAGAGGGACCGGCACTACTACTGCTGTGTACCTGGTGTACATACTGGGCGGATCACAATGTCAACCACGATGTCGACCACGAATTAGTCTGCTGCAGATCGCCATCTATCTATCAATTGAGCAGATCAATATCTTAGGGTCATTCTTATCGGAGAGCTTTTTTTTTTCCCAATTCTTTCGACATTTTTTTCGCGCAATTTTTCAATCTTCCATATTTTCCTGTTTTTTTCCCCCAAATAGTGGAATGTTAACGAACTTGATATTTTCGGTTCTTCTGGAGAATTTCACGAATAGTGACACAACGCCTCCGTATATTGATACATATCTCCAATTATTTCCAAACTTTGCAAATAAAGGGAAAAACGCTCTTCGATAAGAATGACTCTTAAGTCACGATTTAGAAACAAACATTCCAGAGGAATATGTCGACCACGATCTACTCCGCTGTAGTTCAATATCTACAGTTTAGGTTCATTCTTATCGGAGAGCGTTTTTTCCATAATTTCCAAAGTTTGGAAATAATTGGATACATGTATCAATATACGGAGGCGTTCTGTCACTATTCGTGAAATTCTCCAGAACCCAAAATATCTAGTTCGTTAACATTCCAATATTTGGGGGAAAAAAATGGAAAATATGGAAGATTGAAAAATTGCGCAAAAAAAATCGAGGAATTGGAAAAAAAAACTCTCAGACAAGAATGACCCTTAGGGCCGGTCCTATCGAGGGCAAAATAAACGAAAAAAAAAACGAAATGAAAAAACGAAAAACAGAACTAAAGAGTACTTGAGTTTTATTGGTCAAATTGTAAACATTAGAAGTAGAGATCCCGACACCTCCGTTTTCACATTTCGTTTTTTTAGTCCCAGAGGACTTAAAAAAACGAAATGGGTGCCAAATAAACGAAATTTGGGATACCCAGGGTCGAAGAGGAATATAGGAGGAGCTCGACGCGTTGGGATGAAGTTCCGATAAAGTTTCTACGACCGGTTGGCAAGCGCACGATGGCCGAGGTAGTGCATGTGGCTGCCACGCGGCTTGTCTGCTGACGGCGCGAGCACATATGGGTAGGGAATCACCATGGGGTGCCCTCGTAAGAAACCGGGGGATCGGGAAGTGGCTGTGGCGGTATATTTTTGGACATGAGTCCCACTCAACATTCAAACGTCTGCCATCGAACAGCGATGGCCGATACACAAGTTCTAGAGCACTCCGTAGGGAGCGGGTTGGACCACGAGAACCGCCTGCTGTGGAGGGTGCCTTACGTGTTCGAGTTGTGTCTATCCACCGTCGCTGTCGAGCGCTATCGCCGGGAACCACGTGCTGTGGCGGTTGAGTCATTCCGAAAAATTGCACCGCGTAAAAATTCGACTCGGCTTCTTATTTCTGTTTCGGATATGTTTTCGTTTTTTTTGCCCTCGTTAGGACTCAACCTGCTGTTTTTTGCGAAAAACGAAAGTCTGTTCGTTCTAATTCGTTTTTTTTTCGTTTATTTTTCCCTCGATAAGACCGGCCCTTAGTACGAGGTATACCACAATTTTAATTACGTCATCATGGAGGCGTCCTACGATGTAGGTTCACCCTGATTTTTCCGAGGCTCAGGCTCACTCGAAGAGCCCCATACCTCGCCCGAACACTGACTTCCAAGCAAAAACCAATTTTGCATCCCGATCAATAATCCCATAACCCGAGTACCCAAACCACGTCATTTTTTCGAAACAAGATTGTGTAACCCCGGCAGCCACAACAAATTTTAGCGGAAATATGCTAGATACCTCTATCATAGAACGCGTTCATACATCGTGTTTTGTCATTCATGATCTACTACAGTAGAACACGGTGCATGGCACGATCGGTACCACGTTCTTAGGTCACGTTTCAGGTTGTGTGCAGCATATCCCACCAGGTTTATTCTCCCGATATGAGATGCAGTGCACGAAAGCCTCTTGTGACAGAGACCCCACCCAGAAAACATGCGCGTGAAGAGCCGTCTCGTTCAAAGCTCGTCCAGCAAGAACCGTTTTTTATGTGTGTTTTCTTCGTGTTCTTGTTCTTGTTCTTATTGTTCATCTTCTTCTGTTTTTCTTCTCTTTTTCTTGTTCTTGTTCTTCTTGGTCTTCTTCTTGTTGTTTCTGGTCTTGTTCTTCTTCTTCTTGTTCTTCTTCTTGTTCTTCTTCTTGTTCTTCTTCTTGTTCTTCTTCTTCTTGTTGGTGTTTCTGGTTTTGTTCTTTTTGTTCTTCTTGTCCTTGCTGTTGTTCTTGTCCGTCTTGCTCTTCTCGTTCTTTTTCTTGTTCTTTTTCTTTTTCTTGTTCTTGTTCTTATTCTTGTTCTTCTTCTTGATGCTCTTGTTCTTCTTGTTGTTGTTCTTGTTCTTCTTGTTCTTCTCCCTCTTGCTCTTCTTGTTCTTGTCCTTCTTGTTCTTGTTCTTGTTGTTCTTGTTCTTATTATTCTCCTTCTTCTTCTTCTTCTTCTTCTTCTTCTTCTTGTTCCTGTTCTTCTTGTTCTAGTTCCTATTCTTGTTCTTGTTCTTGTTCTCGTTCTTGTTCTTGTTCTTGTTCTTGTTCTTGTAGTTGTTGTCGTTCTTCTTCACACCCTTAAATATCTCCGCCTGTTCATACATAAGAGCCGTCGCCTGCAGTAGTGTCTTTTGTCTGACTCTGATGGGGGGGGGGGGGGGGGGTCACGTACATAGCAGGCTCTCCTTCTCCCTCCCCCCACGGCGGCTCGTGCCTTCGATTTTTTCCCTCGCCGGCGCTCGCGTCTTACAGCCACACCGTACATATCTCATACCAGGTATACCATGGAGCGTTTGCATGCTATCAATAACATCCAATAACAAGTGTCTCTATATTTTACAGTAGCATCGAGGAGCACAGTGGTGTCATACGTATCAGGCAGGGATATATTTGCCTGTCTCGAATTCTGTATACATATATATATATATGCTTGCTGAAACCGCAATGAATGGAGGCATGATATGTGCGATGTATGATGTGTATATGCACCCTTCCCCTTTTTGTATGTCGTCGGTCTCGGGAAGGTCTCGGGTAACTAAGGCCCGCACGGTCGCGACTGCTGGGAGCGCAGGCGTGGCGCGGGCGGCGCTAGGTTCGACACGCAGCGGCAGCAGCCTGAGGCAGGGGCCGACAGGCGCAGACGTGGGTTGTTTTCTGAGACGGCGGTCAACGCTTTATCCTCCGGCCCATCTAGACCAAAACGACTAATTGGCTCACACTACAGCGTGCGTTATGTAGCTCAAGCACTGTACGTACCTCCAAAAGTTAAAACCCACCCATCCCTCACCCCTTATTACTACTTTTACGGGGGACCATAGTAAATAAGACCCACGGTACACACAAAAACCCATATATTTACCTATGTTTACTAAAAATATTTGGTCCTATTTACTATGGCCCCTCAGAATAGTGAGCCTCTCTGTTTTTTCAGCGCGACTGGGCAAAGCCAAAGTGAAAGGAAATACCTTCGCAGAAGTCGCCGTCGCCGTACAGTCTCGAAACGCGTCGCCCAAAAAAATCGATAAGCCGCCGATGCTTTGATTAAGCCGCCGATATTTTCAAAAAAGCCGCCGACGCATTTAATAAGCCGCCGATATTTTCAACAAGCCACCGATGTTTTCAGTAAGCCACCGAACATACACAGGGCAGGAAGCACGCTACGGTGGAGGTACCTAGTGTAACGTCTATTATTTGTCTCTGGTCAGCTCGTTGCACGAGGACCTGCGTACCGCATCTACTCGTATTGCCGCACGAGGTGCATACCGTGTATATACCCGGATTGCGGAAAACAACTCACTCTCTCAATCTGCAGTGCAAAAAAGGATGATACATCTGCCATCAACCATTCATTCATGTGCCGAGATGCATTTTTGAAACGGCCTGTTTTTTGTGACCGCGGGCAGAATTTGAGAGAACGCCATCACCATCAAAAACGTCGTCATCGTATACGACCTTAATCCACCCTATTATCACTGCAGTCCCGTTTTAGGGACAAACCAGTCAAGTTCTAAGTAATTTGCCCCCAAAATGGGACTGAAGTCCCAAAAGGGCCACACGAAAACCATTCGGTACCCTTGGTCGTTACTTTTCACCCTCATTTTACCATCCATTGTTGTGATTCTACCAGGTGCCAAAAGCCCGTGGGACTCGGGATCTAGGCAGTAAAAGTAAGACGAAACGCTAGCGTGTGTGTTCAATCATATCTATTTATTTATTTTATCCTCCAGCGGATTGGTAAAAATGGAGCTTTAAGCTCACCACACTTCCACGCTGTCGAGTCGTGCATCAATTTAACCTACAGCTCCCGTTGCAACATCAATCATATTTAATTGTGTTTTGACATCTGACCACGTTGTAGCGCGAGCTTCGGCGCTTTATCAACCAACTTAGGAAAACGAAAAAAAAACACACAAGGCACTACTAACAGTGGAAAAATAAATACTATCCCCGAAGACCGTCCCTGCTCTCCCTCCTTTTACTTGCTCCCGACTTAAGATCGATCTGCCGCAACTTTTGCCATCCCTGCTCCTTCCGCGCGTTCTGGCGTGTCTTTGTATGATCATATGGCGGCTTATTGTTTTGTCGGCGACTTTGGTGGAAGGCCGGGCGCGGTAGCAGTGATAGCGGCAGCGGCAGCGCTACAAGCAGCCCGATGGGGACTGGGCGCATCGGAGCGGGCCACTCGTATGGAGGCGCTTCAAGTGGATGTGAGAACCAGAAGAACCGTTTGTTTGTTTTTTTCCCCCCTTCGCTGTGAAGTACAGTAGACAGACGCCTCAGCTGTGATAGCATCGAGTTTTTTTAGTCGATACTCACATGTTGAAGCCGCTTGTTGCACACCAGCAGTGCCATTGTACGGGCGGGGATACAAGGGCCGCTGGGTCTTCATATTCATGTATAAACGCTCTCAATGCCTCAATGGTTGAGCCCAAAGCGGTATATACTTCCGCGACCGTCATGAAAAGATGGCTCGTTTTTTGTGTCTTTCACGTAAGTAAGCCTGCCACACCGGCAGGTGTATATATACGAAGTATAATATAGAAATATATACCTGGTATATACTATATATATATTGCATATACATATATATTATATCTATATACGATATTATATAGATATATATTATATATATTATATATATATATTTATTTATATATACCAGGTATATATTATATATATATATATTATATATATATATTTATTATATATATATTATATATATATATTTATTATATATATATTATATATATATTATATATATATATTTATTATATATATATATTATACCTGGTATATATTTATTATATATATATATATATTTATGATATATATATGTTTATTATATATACATGTATATGCATATATATGATATATATAATGTATATGCATATATATATGACACGCAAGAATACCACACCGTCCTCGGATTATTTTGGAACGCGAGGCTCTCTCCACAACTGGCCAGAATCGAAAAAAAAACGAGCGACACGTCTACGGAAGCATCTCGATGAGACCATCATTCCAAACCCGCCACTAACCCTTTTAACCCTTTTAGAACCGCAGTCCCATATGTGAGGACAAACCACTCAAATTTCAAGTAGTTTGTCCCCAAAACGGGACTGCGGTTCTAAAGGGGTTATGACCGCAGTCAGCCCCGTTTTGGGGACTAAACCACGTAGAATTTGACTTGCAGATCCCCCAAAAAATCTACGCGGATTTGAGTGGCTTGTGCCCAAAAACGGGGCTGCAGTCCCCCCCCCAAAAAAAACACTAGGTATCCGCATCCAGGAGTCTAAGGATCTCACGCGACATCGAATCGCACCAGATCGGGGCTTGCCCCGACGTCATCGCCCCCGCATAGCTCGTGGCCGTGTGCGTATCACTCGCCTGGTATGACAAACTACTTAGGGGTTCGAGTGGCTTGTGCCCAAAAACGAGGCTACAGTCCCGAAATTAAACTGTTCATATTACGGGGGACCATAGTAAACAGGACCGAATATTGCAGGTCAAAATACGGAGACATTATAGGTTTTGTGCGTACCGTAGGTTTCTGTTCACTATGGCCCTCCGTAATATTACGGGGGGACCATAGTAAATAGGACCAAATATTGTCAATACAAATAGGTAAATAGATAGGTTTTTGTGTGTGCCATAGGTTCTATTTACTACCAGGTATATACTTCAGTATATCTTTAATCATGACTTTCACTTTCCAGCCTAACTCGTAGGAGATTTTGCCCTCTACAAACTTCTGGACAAGCCGTGGTCACAGGTGTCTACCCTTCACCCCCCCGATACGCGCCTTTATTTTTTGTCGCGCGTAGGGTTCAGCACTCCCACTGCTCGTCGATTCTCATCGGATGTACGTACGTAGCTAACTCACGCTCTCGCACTATCCGCTCATGATTTTTGTTTCTTTTGTCCCCCGCCATAGTTATAATTCGATTTGTTTGTGCCCAAAAACGGGACTGCAGTCCCAAAATGACTTACTTGTGAATTGAGTGGTTGTGCCCAAAACGAGACTGGACCCAAAAACCTGTAACAAACTACTCAGAATTTGAGTGGCTTGTGCCCAAAAACGGGACAGCAGCCCTATCTCGAGGGAACTTATTAAATAGAACCTACGGTTCGTACAAAACCCTATATAGTTTGCTCTTTTTACTAGCAATATTTGGCCCTTTTTACTACAGTATGGTCCCCCGTAATACTGTGAACCCCAAAACAAACCGCTTACAGTAAAATTCGAGTGGGTTGACCCCAAAGCGGGGCGACCGCAGTCCTAACAGCCCTTTCCTGGCAACGGCTCCAACACTAGTTTCAACGGCTCTCTCTACTTTCTCTCTCTGCTTTCTTTTTCGTTCGTACGGCCCGATCGATCGATCGTCTGTTTTTCTGCTGCTGGTTCCATGCGTTCAGCCCTCCCGCCCAGCGGCCACTCAACGGGTTCAGCTTCGACTGAGGCTCAACGAGGCTTGAAAGCGGTGAGATACGTAGCTTCGAGGCGCGTCGTCCTGCACGTGAAAAAAGGCCTGCCGCTGCCGCTGCCGCTGCCGCTGCCGCTGCCGCCGCCGCTGCCGCCGCCGAAGGCTTGTTGATCAAGGCCGCCCACCTGCTTATTTTCCTCGAGGCATGCCAGCCGGCACCATTTTTTATGTCGTCGTATGTTCTTTGCAGACGCCGTTGATTCAGCAGTAGTTGCTCGATCAATATTATGGTGCACAATGTCGGATGGCAAGAGAAATAATAATACTGTATATATACTTTATCCTAAAACGTAATCCGGTAGGCGGAAGGATATACCTGCACCTTTGGCGTCGTCGTTGGCAGGATATGGAGTTTCCGAACTCGACTTCGAACTCTTCTTGAAAAACAATCTCTTGCTATTGCGGCGTGCGCCCGCAGAACACGTCGTCCTCCCAGGGGTTTCCACAGATCGGATCGAGGGTTGGGTGGCAGAGATGGACAAACCGGGATAGAGTCAAGCTCAGTGCGGTGTCGACAAAAGATGCCAGCCAGCGAAGAATAGATTCGACAAAAAAAATCGATAGCTGATACCCGATAGCTCGTGCGTTGAAAGTCATCGTTCGGTTTCAGCACTGAAAATACGGGGATGCCAGAGGGGATGGGAGGCCAAAACCGCGTTCGATTATATGACATATCGCAAGTGCGATATTGCGACACATTGAAACTTAGTGACAACACAAGTCGATACTATTTCGATGTACTGCGTTGGACCTTAATGTGATACATCGAAATTTCGACAGTTCGATAGTGCGATATATCGATATATCGAATTTCCGATGTGTCGACCTATCGAACTTTCGAGCTTTGTATATCGAAGGTTCGAAAGTTCGATGTATCGATAAATCGGGTGTTTCGATAGTTCGATATATCGATATATATTATAGCGAAATATATATCGCACTATCGGTGTATCGATATGTCGAACTTTAGAACTTTGTATGTCGAAGGTTCGAGGGTTCGATGTATCGATATATTGGATGTTTCGATAGTCCGATAGTTCGATATAGCGAAAGTTCGATATTTCGAGGTTTCGAAAAAAACGATACCATACAATAACCAATGCTACTGAGTAGGCACTCACGACCGTGTGCACACGGAGGCCCGTCTACAGACACGTTCCCTAGATACCCCACCGTTTCACAGGGGGGGGCGGGGGGTTGCGACGCAGAATTCCAACTTTTGGCCGACTTTTTTATTCGTGTAGTAGGTCAGTGGACCGACCCCCTCACTACCGTCGCCCCTTCGGGCCGGAGCCATAGAGGAGCCACACCTGGAACTGTTTTTTGTTTCCTGTCTTTCGTCGAGAGAAGATCAATCATCAATCACCAATCATCAAACCATGAACCATCAATCAGCAGACGTTCTCCTCACCCTTCTTCCCCCCAAACTAACACCAGTTCACATGCCTGGTAAAACATCGTGTTGGCTGTCCTTCCTTTTGCGCTTCTGGACGGACAAGGGCCAGAGGGTGAGAAGCCTGCCCGCTGAAATACAATTCCACCCCCCCCCCCCCCCCGCCCCCCGACCCCCCCCTGACGCAGCCGCGAGAACCACCAGCCCCGGCTGAATCTTTCAATCTGTAAAGAACTCGCCTCCCGCCCCCCCCGCCCCCCAGCCCCCCACCCCCACCCCCACCCCCCCCGCGCCAACCCCCTCTCCCCCTGCCGACCCTCACCACCCCACCATACCTCCCCCCCCCGGCACCCATGCTCCGGATACGTGGTCAGTAGTCGAATGACTAAGGTAGTCTAATCACTAAGGCAAGCGATAAATGAGTACCCCCCCCCCCCCCGCCCCGACCCAACCCATACCCTCCACCCGCCTTAGCCGCGAGCATCAGCTGCCGGAGCTGGACCTAAGAGATCGTCTGGTACATCGGGCGCGCGAACACAGGCCACGGGGACCATCAAGCCTGGTGTTAAAAAGGCGTTACCGTCACATGGCTCCGGCAGACAGGGGTCCGAGCGGACACCATCGTCTACCGGGAGGAGTGGTGGTGGTGGGGGTGGCGGCGATGGTGGTGGTGGTGGTGGTGGTGGCGGCGGTGGTGGGGGGGGGGGCGGGGTGAGCAGAGGAGGGGCGGGGCCTTCTTTTAGCCTTAACCCAAGACCTGTGAACCCTGGCTCGCCTAGGAAAGCTCCGGCCGCCGTTGACAGAAGAGGGTCGAGGGCGATCGTGGCGGCGGGTTCCTGAAACGTGATCAACGTGTACCCTTTCGAACAAACTCCGACGGTATCGTACTCGTTCAAAACGAGCGGTAAAATTGGGCAGCTGTGGTGTGTGTGTGAGCATTGTCCACCTGCCATTGTGTTGTGTACCTGGTAGTCCACTTTCGTGGGTGCGCCGCTATATATATGCCGCGGCCTGCGTCTGTATCATGCGGCTTTTGCTGCACACAGCATCTCATAATGTAACGCAAATCAATCTTGGGTTTTTCGGCGTGATTACACTGCTGCAGAGAGATGGGGTGGGTACGTCCAACACGTGGAAAGACGCGGTCGACGATAGAAGTGTTGATAGCACATTTCCGCTCAAACTTTCTTCTGAATGACACGGGGCTCTTCAACCCAAAATCGTCGGAATGCGTATCCTGTTTCGAAAAATGGCATATTTGTATAGTTGGGCCATGGAATTATCCATCGGGCATGCAACTTGATTTTCTTGCTGACGTCAGTTTTCGGTTGAGGGACGGAGCTCCTAAAGTGGGGGAGCCTCAGAAAATTCAGGGTGAACCTCTACCTATCGTAGAACGCCTCGAAACGTGTCGAGTCGCATCTCGCACTGCCGTTACGGTCAAAGGGGCAACCCACAAAGAAAGCAACACGCCGTTCATTTTTTTTTTTTTCAAAAGAGAAATCCCTTCGCACGAGAATAAATGTGTTTTTTATTTTTTATTTTCCTAGCTCAAGCACCGCGAGGGGGGGGTGGACCTTAGACCAGTTCTACGATAAGAGGTAGCACATTTCCGCTATTTTTTTGTTTCTGAAAAACGGGGGGATCCTCGACCCCAGATCGAAAAAAAAAACGATTTTGTAGGCTCGGGCCATGGGATTATTCGCCGCAAGCATTTTTTTTTTTTTGCTGGAGTCAGTGTTCGGATGGAGGTATGGAGCTCCCCAAGTGAGGAGCCTCAGAAAAATTCAGGGTGAACCTCTATCGTAGAACGCCTCCTTATACACATCCCACCTCAATGCCACCAGCGCAGCACATTCATGGGCGTCTTGACCACAATACAGCGGCAAGAGTCTAGACCCTCAACGACACATCGTTTCAACCGGTAAGTCGTGAGGTAAGCCTACGTCGTCGTTGTGATGGCCACAAACTACGCGCGAACTGCCTATCATAAAAATTTGGAAATTCAGTCAAAAATGGGATATAGACGAGACGTATTTACGCAGCTTGCAAAGTTGAGTATCCAGCTATACAATCAGTCGAACTCACAGCTGACGTATTACATAATTTTATAAAAATGGGTCGATCAGTATCCGCGCATGCATCCAACAGGCGCAAAAGTACACAAACAAAGTACCCGGTATACATACTGAGCTACCGTTTTAGCAGGGGGTAACTTCAAAGCTACATACGTTGGGCACCCCGAGTCATGATGAGCACGTCGTCAGAGTAGCGAAAAGGCCTTGTAGGCGTGGTGCATCATTTTCTGAGATTTTCTCACACGAGGATCTCATTGTCCCACCCGAAACATGCCTTCGAAGAACCTTGTACCTCGCGACCCGATCGAGACTTTTACTTGCGCTACGCACGAAGTCCTAAAACAAATATACTACCCTGGTATACTATTACAGGGGACCACATTAAATACGACCTACGGTACACATAAAAACCTGTATATTTCGCTATATTTACCACCTGTATTTGGTCCTATTTACTATGGTCCCCCATATTTAGTAGTAAAAATATCAACCTATCTGGTAGTTGCTCACTTGATCTGTTGGGGCCAACCAGCCAGAAAAAAAATCGAGCCAAAACACAGGCAACCCCTAAGTACAGTACGTACGGCGGGACGAGTCGCGCACACCTAAATCGAGCGATGATAACTACGCATCGCTCCCAGCTGTAGTGGGCGATCCCTTCCCAGGGGCCACTCTTACGGTATGAGAAGGCGGGACTCGCCCCAGCGGTCCAGCGATCACTCTCGAATGGAGGACCTTTAACAATCTGGGAGAAGGGATCTTTAGGTTGGTAGGCTGTTCGGATGTTTTGTTTCCTGTTGGGATCAAGGTACGGGCGAAGACCCAACCCAACCCCTGACTCTAACCCTAACCCTAACCCTATCCCTAACCCTGACCCAAAACCGCAGCCGAAACGGGCCAAAACTCGCCATAAACGAGGCTACGCCGAGTTTGCAATCGAACCAGGAAAATTCTCAGATGCGGACGACGATTCCGAAGTGCAGACCACGCTACATACCTTTCAAGTAAAAAACGTCCCTAAAGATCCCTTCTCCCAGACTGCTAAACCTATTCCCAGGAGATGATTAATTGGGTCCACCGAGGCGGGAAAAATGTTCTAGTTTGCTGCACGAAAGTAAAACAAGAAGAAAATAAATACCTGGTAGGAAGAAGGAATCGACTGCTTGAGAGCGCCCGCCTAGCGTGGGTAGAGGCGCAATTCCGTGACAGGTAAATAGGCTACTGACTGCGGCACATGGGGGATCATAGTAACCAGGACCCATCAGATCCACGGCCGGCGCTTGGTGCAGTGTCCACATGGATCATCTGCCGTTGCCAATGCCGAACGCAAACAGGGGGGGGGGGGGGGCAGCTTTAACTAGACGTCAACCCGATTCCAACAAACCAAGGAGCCGCAGCAGTACACCTGACCGCGCGACTCTCTACCCCCAGATCACCTCCCAGTATTTTTACAATAGGGGCTCTAGAGGATCATTAGCCTGTTATCCCCGGTGCACCTTTCGTCCATTGCGCGATGGCCTTTCGACACAGAACCACCGGATCACTATGACCGACTTGAACGTCTCTGATCGAAGTGCCTTTCTTTTCGGCCAAGCAGGCTTACATCATTATACTCAGTTCTCCTCATAAGGAAATTAACCTACCCTTGTACGCCTCCGAAGTTATTTGTAGGAAGTGGCAAGGAAGACTGTTTTTGATGCGGCGTTAGGGGTTAGAGAAAATATGGCAATATATTTTCAGGGCCGACCACTGGTCGAGTTAAAACCCTCGTGGGTCAGGTCGGATCGGGTTAAACATCTTGACCCGTGAACCGACCCGCGAGAGTTTGAAAAACTCTCTGACCCGACCCGACCCCACCCGACCCGACCCGTGAAATTTCGGTAAAGTTCCTGACCCGACCCGCGGGCCAGATCATGCATGACTCGTAGAGAGCCTTTGATAATTTATGATTTTCTCTCGAGGCTGCTAAACTGATTCTTGTATAGGAGCTCTACAACCTACCCAGTCATCAGTTTTGTGAGACAAAAACGCACCAGGTACGCTAAAGCCCGATGATACACCATTCATCCCGCGAGGTGTAGATACCTAACCAGTCCTAGCGTTTAAATATTGATTCAGAATCGAGAAAAACAATACGCGATCCACTGTGAAAATCTTCGAAGCGTGCCGGGGCGGGAAGAATATTTCATGGGTTTGGCTATTTGTGCAAACGGAAAACCCAAGAGGAGACTCTTAGGAATATGTCGGGTCCGACGACATGGGTCAGCTCATCAAGCAGGAACTCCTGCCAGTGGGCATCAACGTTTGGGCTGAAAAGTGCAACCTTTCTCTTAAACCGTACAAGGGTTCGTGTGCTTATCAACAGCAACAAATGACAAACAACAAAAGTTACGAAGTTCATCCTTCCAAAGCGGTGCGATACAGAAAACCCCATTTTGCACGCAGCAACATCCTTCGGCTCACAGTCGTGTCAGCGTCCGTCTTTTCTGCGAAAAGTCGACAGTCCTTCGAAGCAAAACCGCTAGTGCTCCGGAAGTACTTCGCGAAAGCTCGATCGGAAACCGACAACGCTTTCCTCGGCATCTTGGACTACTGGTATCCTCAGCACTCACATCAAGGCAACACGGCATTGAAGCCCCACCTCTGCACGCCGATTGTTCCCCCAACACCTCGTGTCCTTCTCCACCGCCCTCCACAGCAAAACGCCAGATCATCGAAGCTCCTCACCCCGCACCGAAGGCATCTATACTGCGACACACACACGTGACCGGCACCGTCGGGACCCTCGAGACTACAAGCTATACGTACACCCTTTCTCCCTATCGCGCACTGACCGACTGATGTTTCCGCTGCGCCTTTGCTGTACTGCTCGTGGTGAGCGGCATCCTTACAACAGACACGCGCTCCACTCTACGGTATGAAAAAAGAAACCCTAGGATGGTCATATCGCTCGCAGATATTCTATCGCAGACCGGCCGCCTCTCCCGACACCTTTCGGCTCTCTCTCAGGGTCGCTCGAAGAAAAGCTGCACACCTCTTCATACAAGCCCCTCCGCGCGAGAATCGCACACCGAGAACCATGTTCTGATTGTTATGCCCAGCATGGTTCAATGCAATACGCTCAGAAAAAATATTTTTTCCAGGGGTGTTCCCGGGATGTAACCCGGCCCGCAGGTCGGGTTAGGAGGTCTTCAACATTTCATCGGTCGAGTTGGGCCGGGTCGGGTCGGGTCGGGTCGGGTCGGGTCGGGTCGGGTCGGGTCGGGTCGGGTCGGGTCGGGTCGGGTCGGGTCGGGTCGGGTCGGGTCGGGTCGGATCGGGTCGGATCAGAAGGTCTTCAGAATCTCACGCGTCGGGTTGCGGTTGGGTTACGTCAACACCGAACCCGACCTGACCCGACCCGACCCGACCCGCAAGGTCTGGCCCGACCCGTGGGAAGCCGTGGTATTATCCCTTGGGAAACCAAAACAGAAAAAGCAACGTAAACGCATCCATGCGCACACTATGACTGTACCCGAACACCACTACAGGTTTATATACGTATCTTCACGACCCTTCGAAGCCAAGCGCCTCAGGAAGGTCTACCGCACACCGATTCGCGTTTTACGACACCACCTACTCTTGCTAGACCATCAGCGTCCTGAAGAAGAAAACACTCTGTGAGAAACCCTTCAGCACGCTCAACCGTACCGAAATACGACACCCCATCACCTCATACAGCAGTAGCCGTGTTTGTTTACTATCACGCCAAGCTTAAAAGGAACCCCTGCTGCACGCCGAGTGACGTTCTGCGACACATTGTTGCTGCCGCACCGTTGTCGCCAAGCCTCCTTCGAAGGAAAAGCGTCACATTCCCCCCATCCCACTAAAAATACCCAACCATGATCTGCGAGAAAATATTCCTCTGTTCCAGCATAATACATACCTGGCATACATCAGCACCCTTTCCCCTACCAAG
Source organism: Nereocystis luetkeana (assembly GCA_031213475.1). Classification (NCBI taxonomy): domain Eukaryota; class Phaeophyceae; order Laminariales; family Laminariaceae; genus Nereocystis; species Nereocystis luetkeana. Next base: position 7,995,744 of record JARUPZ010000026.1, on the reverse strand, counting down.
GGACACCGCCGCTTCCACACAGAAACCCCTGCCCCTGAAAGTCCTTGTCCTTACCAGGACCCTTCACAGCTATACACGTATGTCCGAAAAAAATAGAGTTCGTTCCGACATCCGGATCATGTCCAAGCGCGCGCCACATTTCCGAACAAAAAGAGAGCGATAACAACTTGTTTATAAAAAATCGAAAAGCATCAAGCTGTTGAGATGGAGGATTTAGCCGAACCTTCTCCCACGTGCGAGCTGCTGACTGTGTGTCACGATTCGATCGCGTCATAAGAGGCGTTCTACGATAGAGGTTCACCCTATTTTTTTCTGAGGCTCCTAACTTGAGGAGCTCCACACCTCACCCGAAAACGGACTTCAGCAAAATCAAAGTGCCTCCCGGTGAATAATCCCATGGCCCAAGTACACAAGAACGTTAGTTTTCGAAACAAGATTGGCACTCCGACGATTTTGGGCTCGAGGAACCTCGTCATTCAGAAAAAAAATAAAAATAGCGGAAATGTGCTAACCCTATCGCAGAACGCGTCCACACCGCAACCGCTATGCCCCCCAGGTCATCCGCCGGCGTCAGACCAGCTTCAGGTTAGATCGATGTCGACAGCGAGCCCGTCGTGCGCCAGCCTAACGTTCGGCGCCCCCTCCTCTTCTTCCCGTGTCGCCAGCAGCGCATTGGTGGCGTGGTACTCGATGTCGTTACCGAGCCCCACAAGAAGGGTCCGCCGCGCCTGGAGCTGGGCCGCCAAGACAACACTATCTTCGACACTGCCCGTCCATGAGTTTATCACAGAGCGGGAAACACGTCGAAGATAACGCGTGGGGTGTCGGGGGAGGGGGGGGGCGGGGGGGGGCGTACTTATTTGTTGCTCGCCTTAGTCATTTGACCATTGACCACGCACCCCTTTCGAGACGGAACAGGGGGGGGGGGGGGGGGGGGGGGGGGATCGATTTAAAAACAATGGTGGGGGGGGAAACCGTTTTCAATATTTCACGCCTGCCCCCCCCCCCCCCCCACCCGAAACAAAACCGTGAACAGCGTCGCGTAATACACCGTCGCGACAGAAAAAAGGGCGTGGAAAATTCCGCTCAACTACACCACCGTCGGCGGTAACGTCGTGTCCATGCCATGGCCACAAGTGTCTTCCTTTCTTCCCCCCGGTATCATGCCTTCACTTACATCTTACATGGGGTTCAGGCAGCATCCCCACCCTTTTCTATTGCAGTTCAAGCTAGCCATCTCGCCCGCTGAAGATTTTCACGAAGGAAACAAGACTCTATATTCGGAATCCTACTCCGTACTTTTTTGTTTTTGTTTTTTGTTTTTATCCTCCGGCGGATTGGTAAAAACAAAGCTTAAGCTCACCACACTTCCACGTTCGTGTCGTGTGTCAATTTACTCCGTACTGGTACATACCTGGCTTACACCAGTGCCGGGGAGGTGTAAAATAAACACAATAATTCGGAGCTTGTGGGCGAGGGGCGAGCGGGCGACCGTATATAATGTACGGTATAACACCTTCGGGTTCGTTTTCACTGTGGAAAAATTATTCAGAATATTGTGCCTCAGCTGCTGCGACTTCGACCGATTGAACAGTTGCTACGAATATCCAACAGCTCTCTACGAACTCCGCTGGCCCAGCATCCAAACTACAGTAGTAACGCCAACGCCGCGTAAGTCTAGTTGTTACGGGGGACCATAGTTAACAGGACCTATGGTACACATAAAAAAATATCTGTTTAACCATTTTTACTAACAATATTTGGTCCTGTTAACTATGGCCCCCCGTAATAGTACACCTAGAAGCTGTACCGCGGACTCTGCTTCGCGGCGTGCTCTGCTCGTGTTCTCAACGGCCACGAACTGAGCACGATGCGTCTCCAACCTCCAAGGATGTACGTACGTACGTACGTACGTGTAACCGTCAAGCAAAATCAACCCGCGTTTGTTCTAATCGGCCAAACTTCACACAACTCAGATAATCTCTCGCGCCTCGATAATACGATGCTTCGTGCTACGAAAATACTTCAGACACACAAGCAGCGGTCCCTCCATGCTGCTGGTTCAGTACAATGGCGCGGGCCGCCCGCTCTAGCTAGTGCCCGTGACATCGCTCGACACAGATGCGACTAACTAATACTACTACGAGGGGGCCATACTTAACAGGACCTATGGTCTACACAAAAACCTATATATTTACCTTTTCTTTATTCGCGATACTTGGTCCTATTTACTATGGTCCCCCGTAATAGGGTGGCAGTGACCGTGGTAGGGTTAGTTGCCGCTGTATAGATTTAATAGTGCCTGTGAACTCGATTTTTTTCACAGGTGTGAATAGCCAGCGCGGCGGTGTGCGGAATAGTGCCGGTCGTTGCCAATATAGTACCGGTATTGTTGCCTGGCGCTGATGACATCGGCACCATACAGAAACAGGCACCGCTGTAGCGCACACGTGCGACATCTCACGATGTAGATCATCTAGATCATCTAGATCCTAACATACCGTTGCGAGATATTGTGTAGGATCTGTAGAGTGCAGATCCCTGTAGAGTACAGATCCCTGTGGAGTACAGATCCAACCAACCCGGAAAACATTTTCTGGATTATGCAGATAAATGCTGCTCCCATCCGGCAACATGAGCTAGATCATACAGATCATACAGATCAGGAAGAGATAGATCTATCTGCCCTGAACGGTCTATATCATGAGGCGGGAGTGATCTGTAGACGATTTGGAGATGATCTGTCAGCCGCGTGTTGAAAAAAAAAGAAAAACGACCGAGTAGTCGATACTCAAGGCTTCGCGGGCAATTGGACGGATAAAACGCGAATTGGATGACTACAGCTTCGGTAGTAGTTCTCATGAGCGCATCGCACACGAGCGGCTAGCTGCATCACAATTGCAATTCAAGGTTTGGAGGACGAGTGCGGGCGAAACAAAAACAAACGAACCACAAAATATAAATAAATACATACCCTGGTACCCTGGTACCTGGTACACAACAAAAATCAACTCGAGTCCACAGGGTCTACGAACAAAGAAAACTCCGGACACCCCACCACCCATTTCCGAGACCCAGACAGGGGGGGGGGGGGGGGGGGGGTGCTCGATAGGAGAGATGCACTCGATCTCATGCTTGGACGTAGTCGAATGACCATAGACCCTCGCATTCCTACAATGCCGGGGGGACGGAGCATGTCGGGTATTCACCGACCAGGTAGACATTGCTAGCACCAAGCGCGAAGCGCCAGGCGGGTGTATACTAAAACCCAAAAAAAAAAAAAAATGGAAAACAAAAAAAAAAACGTTTTGCGTAATTTCGCCCGGAAATCCCGCCGCACTGGTTTGATTTTCATTTTGACACTGGAAACGAGTGTAAGAATGGGTCGTTTTCTCTTTTTTGTCGAGCACCCTTTGACTCCTTTTATCGTAGGATGAGCGGGCCTAAGACACCCCCTACTCGTCTTCGACGTGCGATCACGAACCAGATTTCTTCGAAACGGGCCTCTGTGTGGGAACACCACCATCCCGCATCATCAATCAATCACTCACCAACACCAGACCAGACGGACAGGCAAACAAAACTCCTACCTGAAGTGCGTGGGGTGGCTGACGGTCCGCATGAGCGCGTCGCACACCAACAGCTGGATCGGCCCGTGACTTCGGAGGAACCCCATGCTCTCCGGAGGCACCCGACTCACGTCCGAAATGTAGCAAATTTTGTTCCCCTCAGGACCGAACAGAAAGCCGTGAGACACGTAGTCCTCCCCGTGGAGGACGGGGAAAGGGGTGATCTCCAACCCTCCCACCTAACACACGCCATGGTGCAAAAAAAACAAAAACAAAAACAAAAACAAAGATAAGAAATAGAAGACAACACAACACAACACAACACAACAACAAAACAAAACAAAAACAAGACGAGACAAGACAAGACAAGACAAGACGAGACAAGACAAGACAAGACAAGACAAGACAAGAGAAGACAAGACAAGACAAGACAAGACAAGAAGAGACAAATATTGTTAGTAAAAAGGTGGAAATATCAAGGTTTTTGTGTTCACCGCAGGTCCTATTTAATAGGGGGTCCCCCGTAATATTACGGGGGGGCATAGCAAATAGGACCAAATATTGTTCGTAAAAAGGTGGAAATATCAAAAGGTTTTTGTGTTCAACGCAGGTCCTATTTAATAGGGTCCCCCGTAAACAGTCTTCATTACACCACGTACACGATACCTGCCACACCACACCTCTCACGACACCACCCCCCCCCCCCCGCAACCAACAGCACGCAAAACACACAACTACATTTTTGTTTTTGTTTTTGTTGCCATCTCATTTATTATCGGCGCCCTCCTTTTATCTCTCCTCCCTATCAACCTGACGGGGGGCCATCATAGTAAGCACGACCTACGGCACACACGAACACCTACATATATATATACCTATTTATACTCAAAATATTTGGTCTTGTTGACTATGGCCCCCCGAGATATTACGGGGGGCCATAGTTAACAGGACCAAATATTGTTAGTAAAAATTGGTATTTAAACATATAGGTTTTTATGTATACCATAGGTCCTGTTAACTATGCCCCCCCGTAATAGTAGGAACTCAGATCTGGGGGACCAAAAAGCACAGGCGGTCCTCCCTCCTCCCCTCCCCCACTACATTCTTGCCTTCGAAGGCATTTTTATCGCGAAAAATAACACTTCACCCCTGTCTTCACTCCTCGACTAGCGTCTGTTAGCGCAACAAAACACATCAACACCCCCACATTGGACAGCACAACACAACACAACAAAACTCGCACCCAACCACACATCAACACCCCCACATTGGACAGCACAACACAACACAACAAAACCCGCACCCAACCCCGATTAACCCCCCCCCCTCCCCCCCCCCCCCACCTTCGCGCTTGGTGCAATCAATGTCTGCCGTCATCGGTGAAATAACTCGGCGTGCTCCGTCTCGGCATTGTACGGATACGAGGGTCTATGGTCATGCGACTGTACGGTCATGCATGATATCGAGTATACCCCCCCCCTCATTGAAACTGTCATCCGTATGCAGGTCCGCCTCACAAGCGGTTCTTAGTAGGACACAGCTCACCCTTCCATGCGACTCGCCGTGACACCAAACGGCGCTTTCGCGCTTGGTGCAGAGCAAACGTCTGCCTGGTCGCTGAAAACCCGGCATGCTCCCGTCCCGGCACTGTAGGGATACGAGGGTCTGTGGCCATGCGACTACGCCCGTGCATGAGATCGAGTACATCTCTCCTATCGAGTACACCCCCCCCCCCCCCCCCCCTCCCTCCCCCCAACCCCTTCTCTCCATCCTACCCTGCAGGCGTGATAAAATGAAAAAAAAACTCGTCCACTCTACGCACCCCCCCCCCAAAGCCCCACCCTCAACCACTTCACCCACCCACCCACCTCGAACGGCTTGAAGTCTTCAAAGATATTGAAGGTGAGGGAGGCCACAAACCTCCCCCCGGCTCCGTTATCGTTCTCGCGGCCCACCAGGTAGGGGAACACCCTGAACGAAAAAAAAAAAAAAAAAAAAAAAACGGTTGCCGGTTGGGTTGGGACATAAAAAAAAGGTGTTTCGAGGCATGCTACGATATGACGTAGGAGCAGCAACAGCAGCAATAGTAGCAGCAGCAGCAGCAGCAGTAACAGGAGCAAGCTCCAACAGGATCAGCAGCAGTAGCAGCAGCGATAGTACCAGGATCCCGGTCTTTTCGGCATGGTCAATGCCCCTTTTAGTCATCACCGTAATGATTTTAGGGACGGCCAGAAGCTGTCGCCAGGAGCTCGCGCAGCAGCGCGTCTGGCGACCGTGGGCGGCTTGTGTGGGTAGCCCACACTGGTGTTGTCAGGTTGAAAGGTTTGGCGCTGCGCATTAAAAAAAATACTTTGTTTGCACCCATTTTAGTCAATAATAGCAGCCTACACGTTTTGAGAAGACGATGAAAATTTGCCGACCCAATAGAACAACTGTACAATAGAAAAAAAAAGAAAAAAAGAAAAAAAAAGCCTTCAGCAATCTCGAAAGGGCTTTTCCCTGCCTCTCGGTTCCGAGAAAAAATTAAACTTACAGTAGCACTCGCTCGTACCAATGAAAACGCGAGTCTCAGAAGGGTACGTACTCTGGGGCACTCGGGTACATACACAAGATGTGGTCAAACTGGCCATACTCGGGTAAATACCCGGGTATACCCAGTGCATAAATGCCGCACTAAACACGCCCTTGAAATTGACACGCTGCGTAGAATGGTGCAACTCGGTGCACGTGACGCGTGGTACGATAAGGGTAGCGCTTTCTGGCCAAGCTACTTTTCTGAATGGCGGGCGTCCTTTGGCCCTTTTAGGACCGCCCTCCCGTATCGGGGACAGAATACTTGAAATTTGAGTGCTTCGTCCCCGCAATGAGACCGCGGTTCTAAAGGGATTAACCCGAAATCGTCGGGGAGTTTTGTCCATTTTTCTTTGTACTATTACGGGGGACCATAGTAAATATAGGACCAAACATTGTTAGTAAAAAAAGGTAAATATAGAGGTTTTTGTGCGTACCGTGGGTCCCATCAAAATATGGTCCCCCGTAATATGGTTGTTTTGCATACCCAGGCCATAGGAGTGTCAATTCAACCATTGTTCTTTGTCAGCAATAACAGAAAAAAAGGTTGTTGGGTGACAGACAAAAAGAGCTCTAAAAGCGAGGAGCCTCAGCGAAAAAGTTGTGTCACCTCTATCGTAGCTTGTGCCAACACAGCACGACTAAATGTCAATTACTTCATATTTTTTTCACGGGGGACCATAGTAAATATGACCAAATACTGCAAGAAAAAAATAGGCAAATGTATACAGTAGGTTTGTGTGTAACGTAGGTCCTGTTTACAATGGTCGCCCGTAAAATAGTAGTGATGCACCGCGTGCACTGTCCCTGTGGGACCACAAAAAAACGCTTGTGCGAGGGGCTTCTTAGACGAAGGCGTTCCAGTCTAAGGGATGGGGGGAGGGGGACACCCGGAGGACACGCACAAAAAAACGTGATCCCCGATTCCCGGAGGCTCCACAGCACATGCATTCGTGGGTGACTTCCACGTTGACAATTAAAAAGGATGACATTCCAATAATCCCACCATCTCGAAGCTTAAAAAATCGAGATTCGAGATTACAAGAACGTTGAGTACGAGCAATTCCGAAGATAACGGGCGTTCGCACCCACGAGGCCGGGTATTACCCTTGACGCAAAAACCAACGCGATTCCCGATTCCCGTCAACTCAGGATAACCGCTCGACGCAACAGGCTGGTGGCTTCCCGTTGGAGAAAGGGGGTGCTATCCGACCAAATCCCACCACCCGAGTGGAAAACGTGAGACCAGTAGCAACGCTATGTACGAGGGTTTCCAAGACGAAGGCGTTCGAGTCCCACGAGGGTAGGGAAAACTCCGTCAACGAAAATGATTAAAAAAAAAAGAAGATGAAAGTGAAAAATGCTCTTCTTGCCGTCAGCTCCACTTGATGGAACGATCGGTGACTTTTCGCACGTACGTGTGAAAACGTTAACACCTTCAGTACTGCAGCCCCGCTGTGGTGGACGAAGCGCTTAGAATCAGAGCTAGATTTAGGTTCCAGGACGGAAGCGCGGTGCGAAAAAGCGTTAAGGAGCCTTGGCCACTACCTCATACGACAATTCCAACGCCCGCCCCCCCCCCCCCCCCCCGTCCGGCCAAGCACGCGACGACAGTGACGATGGGGATAACATGAATGGGTTTCCCGGGCAAAAAAAAAGAGGACAGCATAGGTATCAATGTCGGGCGTTTCTGACCCGACGGGGTTCTCCTCGGCTGAAGGAACCACAGTATTAGGGAGGACCATACTAAAGAGGACCTGCGGTACACATAAAATCCTATACATTTCGCTTCTTTATATCAACGCTATTTGGTCCTATTTACTATGGACCCCGGTAATAGTACGGTTGGAACCCCATCCCATCATGGTTTTAGAGCTCTTTTGACGGCCTTGAAAGTAAACATCGGGGAAAGAGGCGAGCAAATTGTAAATTTATATACCAAGGTAAATAATAAATACTCGCGATAGAAAGCCGGTCCATAAACAGCGGTCTTCTGATATGGCCGGAACCCTCCAAACCGGTCCCCTATGAATGCGGTGCACGCCTGCAACGCTTCTCTAGTGAAAAAAAAAAAAAAAAAGCGAAAAACGACTACGACAGCGACCGGGTATTTTCTTGTCAGGCTTGTTTGGTTGAAAATTTAGTCCGCACCCAATACGTCGAAAGTGCCATGACCATCTTTTTTCCCGACACGTGCATGATGTATTCCTCGATCACACTTGACGCACAGTTGATAAACGCAACATGCGAGTGGGGTTACAAACGAAAGTGCAAACACACTCGCGAATTTAACCCGAAAACGCTCTCGAGGACAGACTGGTTGTAGCGGGGATACGCTTGTCGTTGCTCACCTTCTCACGGCCACATCGGTTATTTCCAACACACAAAAACAAAACAAATAAACACTAATAACACGGTACGAACCTCCCAAGAATAAATTAAAAAAAAACGCTAAAAACAACCGCACATTCGAAGGAAAACACGAAGGCACACGGAATCGAAACAACTGCTGTCAGAAGGGACGAAAGAAAACCTTTGGAAGCAGAGCAACCGCAGCTTTCATTTTTTTCGAGAAGCCCTACAGCAGCAACAGTATTTCTCTTAGGACCCATCGTTGGCGTATTTACCGTGTTCACCTTTTGACGGCCTTGTCCGTCTTCTCACATACATGCACCGGCATCGGCGGCGCCTTCTTGTTCTGGAGCGTCCGATTTATGGGGGGGGGGGGGGGGGAGGGTCCACCGATAAAACCACAGCGTGTAGAGATGTGTGAAAAAAAGCAAATGATCAGGTTTTGCCTTGTGCATTCGCTTTCAAACTGGTGGGGGTTTCATACTTAAAAAACAGGCGGGTGTCATTCGGATATGTTGCCACCTCTGTTTCACTTGGTGATAATTCATTCGGGTGTTTTGTCGGTGTTTAGTCACTTCGGCTTGTTTTAATTGGTCGGGTGCCATTTTGATGTTTTTGTCACTTCGGCGTGTTTTAATTTGTGGGGATGTTTTCGGTTGACTGGTTATTCGCTCGGTTTGTTCCCATTGGCGGGGTTCGTTTTTTGTGTCCCATACACCAGGTGGTGTACCTGCCGTCGATAATTCCCGCTGGATAACTCTTCGCGTGAGAAACGGGCAACCGAGTCCCACCTGGTGCCGACATACAAGGACCGTTTACATTGAAAGAATGTGTAAATATGTACCTTCTTTTTCCGGACAGCGAGGGAAATCACACAGCGGCCAGCCATGTCGCGATCTATATCACCTATGTAGGGCTGGACACTGGCTGGCTTCGTCAGCAGCGAATACTCTCTCGTGAAAAGTCTCAATCAATATATATATATATATATATATATATATATATATATTATATATATATATATATTTTGGATTGAAGCAGAATACTGCTCTCCCATCTGCACTCTCTCCTCCCGAAGCGCAATCAGTGGGTTTCCGTACCATACTAGGGTATGTCGTGTTTATTCGGCGCGCGTACGATAAAACCTCCTGGCGAATATACTGGCCAGGTCAATCAGCAGGTTAATACTCCCAGCACCATACCGTGCCAGTGCCCAGTCCTACATGTTTGCCGTTATGATGATATGTTGAACTAGAGCCGTATCATACAGAGCCGTAATCATACAGTAGATCATGTGTGCTGGGCGGGGATGCACCAGTGGCAGCGTCCTGACTATAGCAGTGCCGGTTGCCGTTATAGTACCGGTATTATTCGCTGGCGCATACCGGCACCATAGAGGGGGCGTTACCGTATGGGCAAGAGGCGTACTAGCCCACCTACACAATCCACTGTACTACTGTAAACCTTGCAGCATCACTTAATAAACCAGAAACAAATCTTTCTCGAAATATCTGGATCAAGCTAGTTGGAATCTCATCTGTCCAATGTTGTGAAATGTTTATCAGATTCACTGCTAATGACATGAATTTGCTCTGTACCTCGAATAGAAAGACGGCTACAGTACGATAAACAGTGTACGTGCAATGCGACAACCGATCGCGTCGGCTGGGCACATACCTACCAGGTAACGAACAAAACTGTAAAAATTAAACGGGATTGCAAAAATGGTCGGGTAGGTTCTTCAGTTGGGTTCAAAACGCACCACCCCTATGGCATGGCAGTTCAAGAGCTTTATCGCTCAGAAAGGTCGGCCCCCAAAGCTTCCCCCTCTCACGGTGGCATACCTTGGCGGCGTAATCTGCAAGTTGTTTAACCCACAAGTTAACCCACTTGTGTATTTGCCTCGGAATCTACAACATTTACCCGCTACGCAACCCGCCCACGCCTTGGCGGTATAATCCAGAAAACAATCAACTCGCACATGCAGTTGCACAAGAATCCGCAATTAACCCGCACACCCCTTCTGCGGCGCACTATAACGCGCATATTAATAAGGCAATAGAACCGCAATCCGATCAACGCATTACATTTTCGGGATGATCCACAATATATGAACAACCCGCACATGCCTTTGCAGCTAGAAAATTAGACAAATGAACCGCAATTGATCTCGCACATGTATTTCACGGGATAATACGCTGGATAGTTGACCCGCAATGTAACCCGCTCACACTATGTGGCGTAATACACAAGATCAATAACAAACCCGTTAAACCATACCAGTACACGCTTTTGCGGCGTAACCCACAAGCTAATTGACCCGCAGTTGGACTCGAACACGTATTGCGATGTAATATACAATGCAATTAACCCGCAAGTGAACTCGCACACCTACTGCACCTGTAAACCCCTGACGTCATCGAGGCCGAGCATGGCGTCCGCGTGGTCGTGCGTCAGGACGATTCCATCAATGCTCTTTACCTTGTGCCTGGTCATCGGTGATTGGTGGTGGGTCATTGGTTGTTGGTGGTTGGTGATTTGATGATTGGTCAATAGAAATTTGAGAATATTTTTTTCGTGGTTGGTGATTGGTGATTGGTGATTGGTGGGTATTGGGGGATGATTGGTTATTGGTTTCGTAGTGGTAGTTGATACTGGTGGTTGATGACTGCCGATGGGTGATTAGCGAGTCGTTCTTGAGGATTGGTGGTTGGTGATCGGTGATTGGTGATGAAAGAGGATTGGACACAGAAAGCCGGTGATTGGTGAGTGATGATGGGTCATCGGTCATTGGCTATTGGTGATAGAGGCTTCTTGATGGTTGATTGGTGCTTCATTAGGTTCTTCGTAGGGGATGATTGATTGATTACTACTACATATTCTTGTGAGGATTGATGGACGACGGTTGGTGATTGGTTACTGACGTTTGATCAGGCACGCACAGGAGCACGGTACATAACCAAAAATTGTGTAATTATATTACCGATTAAAAAAACTCTGGAAACATCACGCACGCCCAGCACCTGAGGCATGCAAACCCAGAAAACAATTAGGCCCAAACGCTATGGGTGACAGAATATCACGATTTTGAGATATTTGGCTTGCGGTAGGAACATCATGCGAGGAAGGTGAAAGCGCCAAATTGGAAACCCTTCACCCCCCCCTCTATTCTGCCTCGGGGCTCAAGCGATTTATCTCCTGGGATAAGCGGGGCTGTTGTTGCTATTGTCGCTGTGCAATGCTCACGGTAACTGACTCCTCGCCAAAGCCAACACAAAACAATGTTAAATCCGTTACCACACGCAAAGACAGACAGACAGACAGGCAGACTCGAACGCTGTGAACGATAAACAAGACAATAACACAAACAACACCAAAACCACGCCCATCGAAACTGCGAGAGTTTGCATACCCCCCAAGCAATCACGTCCCCTCTCTATAGCAATCACGCCACCCAATCACGGAACGCCCTCTCACCGGGGGAACCAGCGAATGATGCCCTCCCGCCAAGTCTTCCCCGTATCGATTTGTACGTGCTTCACGTGAACCCCCTCCCCACCTCCCCCTCCCTGTCCCTTTTCCCCACCCACCCCCCTCTCTCCTTCCTCGCTCGAGATGTCGTTTCCACCTCCTCTCCTCCCTCCTCTTTCTCCTCCTATCCATTCATCTGCGTTCCCGCCCTTGCCCCGGCCCTGCTTGTCCTTGACCACCCTAACCACGACCGACGTGTTGCCCCTGTCAAAGTGTAGCCGCCGTAACCGTCGCGGCAACTAACAATTAACCCGCATTTAGTAATAATGCTGCATGCAATTGACCCGCATGTAGTTGTTATGAGGCATGCAATTAACCCGCATGTATATACGATATTATGCATTTAACCTTCAGTGAGAACAATACACAGCATGTGCAAGGAGGCAGAAGCTTCGAGGGGAGAGCGGGGATAAGGACGGAGGACATTCCATCCACAATTCAGTCGGATGACTTCGAAGCCACAACATACACGCAGAGAGGGAATTTTCAAGGGGCGCGCGATACGGCGGGGGGGGGGGGGGGGGGGGGGGCGTCCATCGCTACCGAAGCCACGACCGACGTATTGTTCGTGTCTGTTGACTGTGCTAAAAGATACGACGGAGATGATCCATTTTGTAGTAGGGAGTTCCATATATCGAGGAGGCGTTGTGTGTGAGGGGAACATCTACGTGGAATTAGTGGCTATATTGCGGGAGAAAGGGACGTTTCATGTCTGGCAGCTTGCTGGATAATGTCCTTCGATGTTTCGTCATGGGCTGTCACTCGACAGCTCGATAATAATACAAGAGAGAGTTTCTGTGTTACTGCCGTCTTGAGTCATCAACGACGTGTTCCTGTGCCAACTACGTATACCTTTAGAGATCAATCAACACACTAGTGTGAGCCGGTGATCTTCTACTGGTACGAACGTAGTCGAGGCCAGCCTAGAGAGGCTGGAACCAGCTCCCAGCGATGCCCGATTCAGATGGGCAAAGCGTGGACGCGAACGTCGAAGCAGAGGAGAAGATGCGAGACATGAGAGAGGAGATAGAGGTCCTGCAGAGGACAGTGGAGGAGCAGAGGCTGCGCGCCCGGAGGGACGCGCTTCTCGCAGAGGCGGGAAGGGGGGCCGGTGGGGGGAGGAGAGAAGATGCAGCATCGACGACTACTGCTGCGACTACTGCGGCGACTGCTGCTGTGCCAACACCCGGGCAAGGAGCCCACTCAGGCACGTCGCACTTTTCCCTTTCGTCCCGCCCTACTCATAGTTTAAGTCAGTCGAGACCCCCCAAGTTTGATAATATAGAGGCCCACTTTGGTATGTGGCGCAGCAAGTTCCAGGCTTACATGTCATCACTTGGTTGCCTGCACGTACTCAAGTTGACAGCCAACCCAGTGATGGTAGGAGACATGAACGTGTCTCAGGAGGAGTTGGAGCAGAGGCACACGCCACAAGAGATTAGAGATGCGCGGTTTGTGTATGGTTTGATGATGGAGTCGATGACAGGATACGCTATCGCCGAATTTCGTATGCAGCAGGCAATGTCACCGAGTGGTGCGTGGCAGGAACTAGAGAAGTACTACATGCCTAAAACTATCGCCGCAACCCATAGACTCAAGAGGGACTTTGAGACCATCCGGATGGTAGAGGGAGAGGAACCCCTGTTGTTTCTCGGCAGGGTAGACCAGGCAGCTGATCAGTTGGCCATGCTAGGTTGTGGGAAGAGCGTAGAAGAAGTCAACAGACACATCGTCAACAACCTTTCCTCGCTGTACAACATACAGAGCAAATCCATCCTCTCTCGCCCGTCCATCCCTCGTTCCGAGATCGATGAGATCATCCGTGATGCGTACGCGAATGACAGGGTTGAGAAGGAGATGATATCCAAGGCATTGGGGGTTAAGGGGGTAGGAGATCCGCATGCCTTGTACGCCGGCGCTGCGCAATCTGCCGGTGGTGGAGGTGCGGGTTCAGGCGGAGGAGGGAGGAACAACAGGAGAGGCGGGAGGTTCAAGGGTGGTCAGCAGCAGCAGCAGCAGCAACAGCAGCAGCAGCAACCTCAGCAGCAGCTGCAACAGCAGCAGCAGCAGCAGCAGCAGCAGCAACCTCAGCAGCAGCAGCAGCAGCAGCAGCAACCTCAGCAGCAGCAGCAGCAGCAAGATCGTCGCCCGAAGCAAAACGGTGGCGGTAGGGGTGGAGCTGCACCGCAGGGCATAACTGGCCCCCAGTGGCGTTGGGATGCCGCGGCCTGCAGGTACCGTTGGGATGACTCTGGTTCAAATCCGTTCGGTACCGGTGGGCAGGTCCCGCCGATGGGCTGGGTACCTACTGCGCCACCGCCTGGGGCCATGCCTCCGATGCCCCCGCCGCCAGTCAACGCTCCGACGGGCTGGGGTCCCCCACCGGGTGGTGCGCCGAGGAGGGGCAAGGGACTTTGCTTTCGCTGTAACCGACCGGGTCACTATATCGCAGAGTGCCCGGTTGTCCCCGCGCATATGAATGTCGCGATCCCGTCTGCTGCCCCTCAACACCCCTCGATGTACTACGGTGGTGGCTGGCTGCAGGAGACACCGACACCCTACGGCAGTGGTGGGTATACCTCAGCCGGAGCTTCCCCGCCTCAACCATCCTCGAGCCCTTCTCCTGACCAGGCGAACAACGGCAGCTTCGCGCCTTCGTTCGACCCGCATCTCCTCACCGCGCAGTTTGCGCAGCAAGGCAAGGCTGGTAGTCATGATTTTGTTCGGGGGGATAAGAGGGAAGAGTGGGTAGCGGATTCTGGTGCTACTTTTCATGTGACGGGTAACCCCTTGGGTATGGTAGAGTGTTTCCCCCCTTCCCCGGACAGGAGCAGTTTGGTCGTCGGTGACATGAGGTCACTGAAGGTTGAATGTTTTGGTAGTATACCGATGGTGATGCACAGTCAGCAGGGTGACGTAGAGGTCAAGCTGTTGGACGTAGCGTATGTACCCGGTATTCGCTTCAACCTGTTCTCGCTCCACGCGGTCATGCCGAAATGCCCTGTCACGCTCAATGCCAATGGAGCTCACCTGTTGGGTGGAGGTTTGTCTTTCATGCGTAGAGATGCAGGATCATACATTCAGGCTACACGGACTGTCGAGACCCCCATCGCTGCCGCAGTGTTGGCCCCTGGTAAGATGAGGAGGATCGATATTAACGATCTTCATGTTTCCCTTGCCCACTCCCATGCCGATACGCTTCGTGAGACGGCCCGCCAAATGGGCATTAAGGTTTTTGGAGAGTTGGTTTCGTGTGCCGGATGCTCAGAGGCGAAGGGGAGGAGGATGGCGGTGCCGTGGACGACCGAGTGCCGCTCCACCAGGCCTCTGGAGCGTCTTTTCGTGGACCTGTCGGGCAAGCAGCCTACGTCTGCAGGCGGTGCCGAGTACTTGATGATGATCGTCGACGACTACTCGCGGCTGGGATGGCCGTATTTCTTGCGCCGGAAGTCCGACGTCCCGGAGGTCTTCGCTGCTTTCCTCGCCGACATCAACGCCAAAGGTCGCCCGTCCATCGTGGAGTGCCTTCGCTCCGACAACGGCACCGAGTTCCTTAAGGCGCAGTTCGTGGCGATGCTCAACCACTACGGCATTCGGCGCGAGCACACGCCTGTCGGCTCTCCTAAGCATGATGGCGTGGTCGAGCGCCGGATAGCTATGACGCTGGAGCTTGCGATGGCGTCACGCCTGGAGGCCCCCCGCCTGTTCGGGGACGCGAAGATGCCATCGACGCAACCCCTCTGGGCCGAGGCCTGCAAGTACGCGAGCGACGTCATCAACATGACGGCGAGGGTGAGAGACAAGCCGGACATGCACTCTCCGTACCGGCGTTTCTACGGGAGGTCACCGTTTGCGCGGCTGCTCCCGTTCTTGAAGCCGGGCTACCACCACGTGAGGAGAGCCCTGAAGACGGGACCCAAGGCGGAGCCCTGCTTTTACCTCAACAGCGGAAATCATCACTCGGCTGACTGCTGCAAGATCCTGCTGCTGTCTGGCCAGAAGTCGTACTCCCGCGACGTTACTTGGGAGCACCCAAGGAAAACGTTCGTGGGATTACTGCCTTCGGAGGAGGAGTGCTCTCCGCCGCCGCCGCCGTCGCCGTCCCCGGGCACGCCGGAGCCTCTGGGAGGCCCCGGCGTAGGATCCGACCAACCGTCGCCTTCCCCACTGCTGCCGCCGCAACCGCCGTCATCACCGCCGCCGCCGCAACCGCCGCTACCGCCGTCGCCGTCACCATCGCCGTCGCTGCCGCCGTCTTCGTCACCGCCGCCGCCACCGCCATCGTCACCGCCGCCGCCGTCGCCGCCGTCGCCGCCGCCGCCGTCATCGCCGCCGTTGCCGCCGCAGCAGTCGCCGCAGCCACAGCTTTCTCAGCGTGCTGCCCGGGAGTTGGGTAGTTACAACCCAGGCCCGGAGGATGGCGATGTACAGAGAGGCCGGACTAGGGGGGAGACTGTGAGGCACCAGGAGCTGGGTGGCCTCACCCCGAGTCCGGAGGAAGGTGACGTGCAGAGGGGCAGGACCAGGGGGGAAACTGCGCGTCACCGGGAGGCTGTGGGACATGGGCTGCTGTCGCTGATGGCAGCGAGGGAGGGTATAAGTCATATACTTTTCCACCAAGCCCCGCCGTACGAGAATCCCCCCCTTCCCGCACGACCGGTGAGCGAGCTTTCAACGCCGAACTCGTATGCTGAAGCGTGTACGGACGAGTATTCGGCCATCTGGAGGCAGGCGATGGAGAGCGACGTAGCAGCCAAGCGGGCTGAACGTCATCTCGGCGAAGTGGGTCTTCGCCTGGAAGTCCAACGAGCATGGTGAAGTGGTCCGGGCGAAGGCGAGGCTGGTGGCGCGAGGTTTTAAGCAGCGTGAGGGTATTGATTTCTTTGAGACTTTTGCCCCCACCCCCGCGGCGTCTTGTTTTCGTTTGTTGGGTGCTATTGCGTGCGAGTTGGGTTTGGATTTGTGTCATTTTGATGCTGAGCAAGCGTTCGTTCAGTCGAGTTTGGAAGAGGATGTCTTTATGCGACTGCCCCCCGGTTGCGGCGAAATGTCTGGTAAGGTAGTCAGGTTGAACCGCAGTCTCTACGGCTTGAAGCAAGCGTCGAGGTCGTGGCACAACCACCTACTTACACACATGAAGAGTCTTGGATTTGAGCAGAGCCCAGCTGATGCTTGTGTCATGCGATTGGTCGAGTCGGGCTCTGTCTCCATTGTAACAGTGGTTCATGTGGATGATATTTTTGCTGTAGGACTCAAGACCAGGTGCGATCAGTTCTGTGAAGATCTGAACCATCTCGTCCCGATTAACAACCTGGGCGAGTTGCGGTGGTATGCTGGTTGTCGTTTTTTGAGGGATTGGGATGCTGGTACTTTGACGATTTCGCAGCAGGCTTTCGCTGAAAATACCGCGGCGAGGTTTAACGTTAGTTCTGGGAGGAGTAACCCACTTTCGACTGGTGTGAAACTCGAGGAGTTCGACGAAAGTGAACCCGTGAGTGACTGGCCTTTTCGCGAGTTGGTAGGATGCTTGATGTGGCTTGCGAACCAAACACGACCGGATATTGCGAACGCGGTGCGAGCGGTAGCAAGGTATTCGAATAAGCCGAGGGAGGTACATTGGAAGATAGCGATTGGTATTTTAGAGTACGTGCTTTCTACGAGTGATTTCGGCATTACGTTCCAGAAGGGAAAGGGGCTTGACCTGGTAGCGTTTGCAGATGCAGACTATGCTAGCAAGGCCACTGACAGGAGGTCAGTTTCCGGTGGGGCTATAATGTGTGCGGGGGCGTGTGTGTGCTGGTTTTCGAGGACGCAGAAATGCGTTACGCTCTCGACCACTGAGGCCGAGTATGTAGCACTGGCAGAAACCATTAAGGAGGCGATGTTCATGCGGTATGTCTGGAGTTTTATTTTTCCGGGTTTTGGGGAGACATGCATGACGGTTTTTGAGGATAACGAGGGAGCAAGGCACCTGGCACAAAACCCAGTGTGTACGTCGAATTCGAAACACATCGACGTGCGACACCACTTTTTGCGGGAGCTTATTTTTAAGGGGGAGTTTGGTATTATCCATGTAGAGTCGGAGGAACAGCATGCAGACTTCTTGACAAAGCCACTCAACAACGCGGCTTTTCGTTACCACAGAGGTTTTCTGATGAATATTGATGCGTCTTCGAGATAGGAGGTTTTTATGTTGGTTTTCATTTCGGGTATTGTGGTTTGAACGCCGGATTAATTATTTGGGAAGGAGTATGTATGCTATCTCGCGTTACCGTCGCGATCTGTGTATCTATGGCGGTAGTAGGGGATGGAAGGAGGCTTTCATTCGAGGGGACGGAGTCCCTTGCGATCTCTGGCATTCTATACTTTTCCTAGTTTTTATTTTTTTTTGGTGTAACCACGTACAATAGTGTCCTATTTTTCATGGCTACGACGTAAAATGATTTTCGTCTGAAATTGTGTGAGAGGCTTTTGAGAGGTTTTTGCTTGTCGTAAGGATGAGTTTTTCCTTTTGATATTAAGATGTTTTGGGTTTGAAGGTTCGGATACCTGATATGAGGTTTTGAAGGTTTGATTTGGAGATTTGATGAGCTTTCAGTTTTCAATTTCATTTTTGGTTTTCGATTTTGTGCTTCAAGGGTATGAGAGTTCATTATGATTGCGATGTGTCCACCCTGCGTTGTCGTGCCTTGTCATGCACAGAGCAGGGGGGAGGGAATTTGTATGGTCGTATGTATTGAGCAGGGGGGATGTTGACTGTGCTAAAAGATACGACGGAGATGATCCATTTTGTAGTAGGGAGTTCCATATATCGAGGAGGCGTTGTGTGTGAGGGGAACATCTACGTGGAATTAGTGGCTATATTGCGGGAGAAAGGGACGTTTCATGTCTGGCAGCTTGCTGGATAATGTCCTTCGATGTTTCGTCATGGGCTGTCACTCGACAGCTCGATAATAATACAAGAGAGAGTTTCTGTGTTACTGCCGTCTTGAGTCATCAACGACGTGTTCCTGTGCCAACTACGTATACCTTTAGAGATCAATCAACAGTGTCACAGTGTAACCGTCGCCGCTTTCAATGAACTCGCATATAACGAACAACCAGTCGGAAACACACACACACAAAACACACACGAGACACGTACGAGGTATGGAGGGCGAATCTTCGAGAGGGGAGGGGGGAGGACCGGGCTGTTCCCCACCTTAACCAACACAGACGTGTTACCCCTGTTAGAGTGTAACCGCCGTAACCGCCGCCGAGTTCAAGTGTTCTGGGGCTAAAAACGGTCGGAAATACACACACAGCACGTGAATGGAGGCCGTATCTTGGAGAGGGGTGTGGGGGGGGGTGTCCACCAAACCTCACCACGACCGACGTGTTGGCCCTGTCACAACGTAACCGCCGCCGCATTTACGAATTAACCCTATTTAATGACAAAATCGATCGGAAACAAACACACACAATATGGAGGCTGTATCTTCGAACGGGGGGGTGGGGGGGGTGTACCCATTATCATGCATGGCCGTAGTCGAGGGGGGAGGGGAGTTACATTTCAATTGGAATTTATCGGAACACACATACACGTTCAAGGAGGCAGTATCTTCGAAGGGCGAGCGGGGGGGGGGGGGGGTTCCTGAACACGCCAATCAAGACGGACATGTCGCCCCTTGACAAGCGACAAAGTGTCAACCCATTTCAGACCCATGCTACCGTGGCGGCGGGTGACCATCTCCTGAGGATACTCACGTAAAAAGATCTCTATACCTCACACAACCCCCCCCCCCCCCGACTATGATGAGAAAGAGTACGCGCGAAACCGTCAAGCGATTCCATTGGCTAGGAACCAGATACCTACCAACGCGTTATAGAACAAGTGGGAGTGCGAGAAACTATTGCAGCAGCGGCAGTGCGTACAGCAGCAGTACGTGACCGTACGCACCGCAGTGGAGAACATGTGCACCAGCAGCAGCATGAATGAATGTGTGTGTACAACAGCAGCGCTTGTGGTATGTACGTACCGAGTCAGCATTCAAGGCAGAAGTAAGTACAAGCAACGTTAGCAGTTAGCAGCGCCTACAGCAATTCGGTAGATGTGCACAGCAGTGTTGATAGCAGTATTAGTAGTTGCACTATAACGGAGGACCATAGTTAACAGGACCTACGGTATACATAAAACCTCTTATCTTTCACCATTTTTACTAACAAAATTTTGGTCTTATTAACTATGGTCCCCCGTAATAGTAGTACGTGCGATGTTCTGTAGTCTCTGGAGGCGACGCCGCCATCAGGTGATCGAGCACTGTACAATACCGCAGCAGATATTCGTATAGACAGCAACAGTAGGTGGAAACACAGCAGTAGTCCTATCAATCGCAGTAGTTACAACAGTAGGTGTACGTATGGGGGTAGATTTATGTACAGCAGTTTTGATGGCAGTACGCACAGAACCAGAATGAAAAGGGGCAGTAGTACCTATAGTTCTTGTTGGTCTCTGGAGGCGTCGCCACCGCAAGTTGAGCGAGCACCGACCTACGGGTGTCCTCCTCAGGGTGGAGCAGATCAAATGCGCTGTCAACGACGACAGGAAAGCGGGAGAGAGGGGCGGGTAGCGAAGCAACGAGAGAGAAACATTACGTTAGGTGTCGTAAGATGTACGATATACTAACTGCTGTGGTCCTGTTTCCAATTTTGCGATTGGTTGTTTGAAGAAGATAGCGAGCGCTTGGAGAGCTCAGGTATGTCTTTATTTCTTCTTTTAGATGTGCAAGCGAGCAAGCCATGCTCTATCATGTACCTCGTATTCTACGCCACACAAGCGGCACGCCATCACAACTACTGCGCAACAACAACATCGCCACCACCACCACCACCACCACCACCATCAACACCAACACCACCACCCCATCACCACCACCACCACCACCACCACCATCAACAACAGCAACAACACCACCACTACCACCAACAACACCCCCCCACCGCCACCACTACCACCACCACCACCCCCAACAACAACAATGACACCGCCACCACCACCACCATCAACAACAATGACACCGCCACCACCACCCGTACCACTGCCCCACCCCACACCCCCCACCACCAACCATACCTCGGGACCGCAGTACTCGACCCCGTCCCGACGAAGATGATCTGAGACTTCGGCTTTACCCGCCGCCGCCGACCCTCCCCCCCCCCCCCTCCACCGCCTCCACCCTCACCACCACCACTACCACCACTACCACCGCTACCGGCGCCAAACAAGGCGCCGTTGCCGTTGCCAGCGGCGCCGCCCCTTACGGTAGACTTGGATAGCTTCGACATCGAGGGAGCGGGAGCGGCGGCAGCTGCTGCGAAAGCGACTTGGCCTTGCCCCGCCCTCGCCTAACGAAACCAAACGTAAGGAGGCCGGGGGGATCGGTGACAAGGAGGGAAGGGGGAGAGTTGATCTATATATTAAGATGGGGGGGGGGGGTGGTAGGGGTGGGGGGTGGAGGAGGGGGAGAGATAGGAGGGGGGGTCAGGGGATCGTTAATAATTATTAACAAAACCGCTCCCACGCTTTGGGGGAAAAAACTGCCCAGAATTTATGTGCGGGTATATACGTAAATATACTCGTACCATTTATATCCAAGTAAAGAAAACAACGGGTGGGATACGTAGCCGATTCTGTACTTACACCGGTGGCTGATGTTCTTCTCGCATATTGAAAATGCATACAAGGGAATTCGCATATTCGCAATATTCGCAAACATAGCGCCGGCATTCTGACATTATTGCATTGTTGGCACTGCACACGAGCTATAAGACAGGTCTTTCTGCTCGCGCCAAGGTCTCTTTCGGCACTGCTGTACTGGTTTCGGTGCAGGGGGCTTCCAGTGCAGGAGGCGGTCGGTCAAGGTGTGGGATCGCGGCCTCCTGTGTCATGTGCCAGAGGTAGCCTCTTGGCAACTGTCCGCTGTCCGCTGGCTGCTGTTTTCGACGACATGTATACCTGCCCTCCGTAAAGCACCTGCCCCATCTCTCAAGAACGAACTTCGAGCCCCCAAAACCGAGCTCGTAGCTACTGTAGGTCCCAGTGCACTACTGCTGTCTACCTGGTATTATAGTACAGGCTGTTTACCGCTTGTTGTTGCTGCTGCTGCGTACTGCTGCTGCTGCTGCTGTACCACTGTAATGCTGCGTACTGCTGCTGCCGCTGCTGCTGGTGTACGGCCGAATTAATGATAGAACAGAAGATATGCAAAAAAAGTACCAGGGTACCAGGTATTTGTATACCGTATTTTTTTTTGTGTGCTGTTCCCGTCCCCGTGTGTTGCCCGCCTCCCGCCTGTTCGGTTAAAACCCGACGTGCAATACGTCCCGTCATCGCAGGGATTCGAGGGTCTATGGCGATAGGAGCACGGCCATGCATGGCATTGGTACACCCCACCCCCCCCTCCCCCAAATGGCGCGCAAGAGTAAAACGTGGTCGAAAACGCTGCGGTGTCATCTCCGGGGAGTATTTTAGTTTTGATGCACAGGTCTTTCTCCTGCGCGAAGCCCCCCCTACCTCCTTGTCACCCCCGGGGACAACATTTTGCTCAGAAATCAATCGTTGTCCCCGGGGCGGGGGGGGCGTGGTGGGGGGACTCATTGTCATTGTCACCGGGGGGGGGGGGGGGTGTACTCGATAGGAGATATGTATTCGATCTCATGCATGGCCGTAGTCGTATGACCTTAGACCCTCGCATCCGTACAATGCCGGGACGGAGCATGCCGGGTTTTCATGGACCAAGCAGACATTGCTTGCACCAAGCGCGAAGCGCCGTGAGGCGCTTGGCGAGTCGCATAAAGGGTGAGCTGCATCCTACTAAGAACCGCTTTTGAGGCGGACTTGCATATGGATGACAGCTTCAATGAGTTAATTTAATTCCCAGTGTAGGCATTTCCAGTCCCGGGGGGGGGGGGTGTACTCGATACGAGATATGTACTCGATCTCATACATGGCCGTATTCGTATGACCTTAGACCCTCGCATCCGTGCAATGCCGGGACGGAGCATGTCGGGTTTTAATCGACCAGGCAGACATCGCTCGCACCAAGGGCGAAGCGCCGTGAGGTCTCTGGCGAGTCGCATAAAGGGTGAGCTGCATCCTACAAAGAACCGCTTTTGAGGCGGACTTGCATATGGATGACAGCTTCAATGAGTTGATTTAATTTCCGGTGTAGGCATTTCCCGTCCCCGGGGGGGGGGTGGGGGGGACAACACAAAAATATCGAAGTCCCCCCGGGAGGACAGGCAACATCGAAAACCAGTTGTACCTCTTTGATTGAGGCTGCGCGACCGGGGTGCAATAAGCGGGCACCACTGCCAGCAGCGTGTCACGAACCATCGCCCCCCGAAGACCCCCTAAGCTCTGCCTCCTGCGACCCCCAGTTCCTCAGGAGTTTCGGTTCGATGCCAAACACCGTGGCCTCTCCGCGGTTTCCGACGTGGGTGGCCGTCGACACAGACGAGACGGCTGAACTCCAACACCTGCAGCTTTTGGCGGTGCTCGTAAGGGACGCGGACCTTGGGCTCGATCACCCGCCGGAGG
This sequence comes from Nereocystis luetkeana, assembly GCA_031213475.1. Lineage (NCBI taxonomy): Eukaryota > Phaeophyceae > Laminariales > Laminariaceae > Nereocystis > Nereocystis luetkeana. The sequence goes on along the minus strand of JARUPZ010000026.1, from coordinate 7,972,143 downwards.
TCGAACAGGGGCTCTGGGTACTCTCGAGCCGGCGGACGCTATCGTTTTTGGTTGTTGTTGGTGTTGGTGTCAGGGCGGACGATGGCGTCGTCCTTCTTCTCGTCGTTGCGACTGCTGCCCCCCGAGGAAGGGTTCAAACGTTCCCAAGAAGAGTCGTCCGTCCTTTGCTTCATTTATGCTTTCTCGTAGGTGCCGTCGAGGCCCTGACATGGCGCGTGCGATTGCGCGCAAGGTATGCAGCGGCACGGAAATGTGCTGCGTACACACACACACACATGCGAGTCCGTGGGCTCGGTCTTGGATGTCGAGAATACGCCCCCGACAATGCTTTGTTTAGAAACAACACCCGAGGGGCTTTTCTCCCCGGGGTCCGGGATTTTTTCTCCCCGAGGTCCTTTCCTCATTTATTGTTATGAAGTGCTCAAGTGTCCCCTACATACCCCCTACATGGTACCCAACATAAGTACTCGCAGCTCGGTACTCTATTCTACGAATATATACGGGGCGGACACCGTGTCTTACAGCAGTACTTGCTCAAGAACAAAGGTAATATGACAACACTGAGGATACTATTACGGGTAAAACATACCAGGTACCAGGTACCAGGTATGGATAGCTGTTTGTTTCTGCTGAAACAAGCGACGAGAGAACGCGACACAAAGAAAATACGCCCACCTTGGCACACATCGCCTGGCTCCACACAATCCCGAGGCCCAGAAGGCTACCCCCGCCGGCGAGAGCATGCCTCTTCATCACGGCACACAGACAGGAAAGTACACCTTTGCTCAGGAAAGCTGAGCAGTGCGACGCACGCAGACATGATTGAAGGACGACCGAACGATATATATGGGGTTTCCATTAGGTTCTCATAACGTGTTTGTTGTTTTACAGGGTTTTCATTTGGTTCTCGAAGCGTGTTTTTGTCGACGTCAATCCACGCGGCCCGTAGCGTAAACATGATGCTGATCAAGGTACTCTAGTGAGTGCTGCATCGACAACACAGCAGTGTCGCCACTATGAAGAGCATTGGTACTGCATCGGTGGCTGCATTAGTTTCTCTGTGTTCGCTGGGCCATCGTGCTGTTGCTTGGACGACACCACCTACGGCAACTACTGTGGCGTGTGGCCGAGCATCGGGATCCTTGCCCTGGTGCCGACAGCAGTCCCGATTACTTCACAAACGCAACAAGTTTGCAGCCGGAGACAACTGTTTGCGTGCCAGAACAAGCACCAGCGCCAGCTGTAGTAAAAGCCACACCATCGTCGTACCTCCGTCGATTGTTTTGTCGCCGGCCGGTGATTGGTCGCGAAGAGGACAGCCGCGATCTCTACGGCGTCAGTTGTCAGCAGGGAGGAGGCAAAGTCTCCTCTACGCAACTACTTCAACAGCAGCAGCAGGAGTCGAGTCAGAAGACGATGGCCGTGTCGAGATTGCCGGTGCGTGTGCTTCTTGGGTGGCGTCTCTATTACAGCGGCTGCGATGCAGTGCAGCAGCACAGCAACTGCCACGGCGGCCGTTGCAGCATAGCAGACAACGAGCAGTACAGCTAGCCGGCAGAGCGAGGTGTTGGATTTTGAAGTCAGCGAGCGCCTTCGCCTGACTGATGAGTCTGTTTGTACCCGAGTATGAACATGATGGGATGCAACTGCTATGATACAATACTTGTATTACGAGTACTGCTCGAACTATACCAGGTACCAGGTATGTAACATTGGTCTACGTACCCGTGTCGTGCGTACCTGCTGCTTCTATCATTAGATCATCAGACAGCAGTAGACGCTTACAGCAGTACTACAGCAGTAGTTCTGAACGTGTTCGGCTGCTGTTCGATTGCTACCAACGTCGCTCCGGCAATCGTACAGTAAAACAACAGCGGTGCTACCAGAGGTGCGTACGTATGTACACGAAAATAAAAGGAAACAAACCACTTCGCCACCTTTGCAAACAAACTTATTACTCCTACAGGACTGCTGTACGTGATAATATGAATATTAATAGTACATGCCTTGTACAGCAGTAGTATTACGGGGGTCCATAGTTAATAGGACCTATGGTATACCTAAAAACCTATATATTTAACCATTTTTACTAACTATATTTGGTCCTATTAACTATGGTCCCCCGTAATAGTGGGGGCCCCGTGTTGAGAAAAGTCAATTTGGTGTTCGGGCTCTATGCCTTACCTGGTACCTGGTATTTTTTTTCCCCGACCTTGATCTAACTCTGTTGTATTCGATTTAGAATTGGTCTCACTGTTGTGTGTTGAGCGGCGTTTCTTAACACAATTTTCTCATTGCTCGTGCAGCACAGCAACCACTGCTATTGTCGCAGAAGCTCCTGTCAGACGCAGACCGGTTGCAGCAACAGCAGCCAGCAACCAGTACTAATGCTATTGCTATTGCTATTGCTAGTAGAGGCCCTTCCCCCGGGTCCCACGGGTGTATTTTCCATCAAGACTGGGCAGGGCTCTGCCCACGAGCTCCGTACCGCGAACGAAACGCGTTGACCGGTGGCGGTGTAACTCCCATGGGAACACTGCTGCCGTGCTCTGCAAGACCTGTTGAGCATCGCGTGCTGGCTTCGTCGGCACGAGAAATTGTCTGCTATTGATACTACGTACTGGTAAAAATTATGATACCTCAGGTCAACGAGTTCCATCTCATGTCGATGGTGGGGCACACACACGGGCATCGGACTTGTAAACGCCTGTCTCGACGATACAGACACACACACACAAAATTAGCGGGATGTCTTGCGCGGGTTCTGTTGTTGTATAAGTGTTTGCCGTGAACCCTGCCCGACGCAGTCCTAAACTCCCCGGTCTCTTTCCCTGCCTCAGTCTCGGCTTGTCAAACGCCTGCCAGGCTTCGACCGTCCGACTTACATGGGATATTTACGGAGCGGCTGTGTCATAAATGCTGAATGCGGCGTATCTGGTACAATACAAGCAGTGGTAGGAGCAGTGCTGTCCGAGTACAGTAGTTCTATAGTGGTTGGAGCCCAAATCAATACCAGGTACTGATGCAGAGTGGTGTTGGTAAAGCTATTACAGAGTGGGCAGACTGTACGATCGTACCGGCACGAACGGCTCCTGCTCAAAGAAAAACTCGGACAACTCCACCAAACCCAACCCAACCCAACCCAACCCAACCCAATCCTAGCCAATCTAAACTAAACCAACCCACACCATAACGTTTCAGCGAAACTATTAATAGCACTCTGGATGTTCTGCAACATTTTTTTTATTGTTTTTCGCTTTATTTGAAGCAGGCATTACAGATGACGACGAGGCCGCGGAAAAAGCCCGGGACGGCGAGGACGGGGAAGGAGGCCCTGCGGAGGGTGGAGGCGAGGCCCGGGAGGGAGCATCCCTCGAGAAGCAAGTTCGTCTTTTCATCGAGATGTCGACTCCATTTTTTAAGGCACGGGGGGCGTAAACATAAGGACCGCTTAATATTCATGGTAATGTGTTAACGATCATTATATTTCCGACCAGCTCGTAGTGCAGTAGTATTGTTAATGCACCTGGGGACGGATTCTGTGGGGAGGTAGTATGGGGCTCCTGGGAAACGTACCCGTACCAATTAGTACTTGACGAGATCACGGTGGGTCGTCTCATTCTGTTGCGAGGTTTTCGGGTATGTGATGCTCCTGATTTTCCTGCTGTTCCTGCCGTTAAGTGGTTCTTTGTCTGCAGTAGTAATCGTAGTAGTAGCAGTAGTAGTAGTGGTAGTATTCGGGGGACCACAGTTAATAGGACCAAATATTGTTAGTAAAAATGGTAAAAAATATACCTGGTAAGGTTTTTGTGTATATCATAGGTACTATTAACTATTGCCCCCCGCAATAGTAGTAGTATGAATATCAGTGTACGTGGTTGTATTTGCTGATGTTGCTGGTATTGTTGTTGTAGTGGTAGTAGTAGCAGCAACAACATTAGCAGTAGTAACACCACTAGAGGTAGCTGGCGGGTGATCGACGAACCCCGCCCCCTTGTTCCAGGGCTCGTGCCCCTCTGCACGCGCCAAGAGCAGCACCAACACTAAAAATACCGACGCGCGACACTTGTCATCTTGACGCCCTGCCGTTGCCGCAGGAGGACACGGGCGCGCGCTGGCTGCTGGCGACGGTGGTGGCCCTGACGCTTCTCAATAGCGGCGTCTCCGTGGCGTTTTCGTACATCGGGCGAGACTTTTGGACCGCGCTTTCCAACAAGGACCCCGCCCAGTTCAACGTCATGCTGCAAAGGTCAGGGGCAGGTCCCTGTGTTGCCTCCGCAGGAGGCGGCTGTGTTGGTTCTCGGGATACCTGTAGGCTCGCGCTGAAGCCCCTATGCTGTGTGCAGGGGTGTTGGTGTATGGCGTTTAGCGTTTTGACGGTGCTGTTGCTGTTGTCGCTTTGGGTGGGGGTGGTGGGGATGGCGTTTCTGCTTGCTGTTTTAGTGATGTTGCTGGTGTTGTTGTTGTTGTTGGTGGTGGTAGTGGTAGTGGTAGTAGTAGTAGGAGGAGGAGGAGGAGTAGTAGTAGTAACAGTAGTAGTAGTAGTAGTGGTAGTAGTAGTGGTAGTAGTAGTAGTAGTAGTAGTAGTAGTAGCAGTAGTAGTAGTAGTAGTAGTAGTAGTAGTAGCAGTAGTAGCAGCAGTAGCAGTAGTAGTAGTAGTAGTAGTTGTTGTAGTAGTAGTAGTAGTAGTAGTAGTGGTAGTAGTGGTAGTGGTAGTAGTAGTAGTAGTAGTAGTTGTAGTAGTAGTGGCAGTAGTAGTAGTAGTAGTAGTGGTAGTGGTGGTGTTGTTGGTGGTCGGCCTGTAGTTGTTGTTGGCGTTCTTGCCATTGTTGTTATTGATGTTGCAATCGTCGTCGTCATTGCCGAGGCAAGCTCAGACCCAGCCCATCCCTTCGTCGTCGTCGGTCCCCCCCCCCCCCTCCCGCCCTCCACAACTTACGCCTCCCAAGGTTCCTGGGTGCGTTGATTGCCGGAGTACCGGTAACGGTTTTCTACCGCTACGAAAGGAATAAGCTGGCGCTAGCCTGGAGGGAGTGGATGACCAAGCGAGTCATGGATGTGAGAGAGCACAAAAATTGTACAACCGTTCCGGCAGCGATCCTTTTTCCCGATAACCGCCTCCTAGAACACCAATGGCTAGTTGATCGCTCGGAAAAAACAAGTCGGCGGGGGTGGTTGGGGGGAGCGCGAGCGATGCGCACCGCTCAGTTGGGGCACGTTGCGGGAGAATAAATTCAACCAACCTACGCAGAATAGTCTTTTTCCCGCTGTTCGGGTAGATACCGGTGGAAGTTAGGGAGAGGGGGGGGAGGGCTGTGTTCCCATTTTTGTTTTTTAACGTATTTTTTCCGTGCATGACGAGTCGTCTGTATCGCTAGCGTGGATCGAGGGAAGTGTTGGTAAGCATGTGATTGAAGCATCTACATACCTACATTCTGTACTTTATATTGCTCGTTCAGCGTCTACTCAGGGGACTGACCACGCGAGACCGGGGTTCAACCCAGCCAGGGCTCGCAAGACCACGGTGTGGGGTCAGCGTTTTTGTGTTTTTTTTTCTCTCCAGAAATTTTGTTTTCTTATCGACCGTTTTGCAGACCCTTTTTTTCCGGTGGTGGATGGGCGAAATATTCCAACACTAGTTCCAGTTCTTTCAACCAGTCCTCAAAAACGTAACGGGGGCAGTTAGCTATAAAGGAGCAAAAAGGAAAATCAGCTATAAAAAACTGATGATTGCGTGCTACGATAGAAAAATTGGTGCATATTTTGACCATTTTTGTTTGTCACTGCGACTGACGGGGTTCCTTAACCCTTTTGGGACCGCAGCCCCGTTTCGGGGACAAATTACTTAGAATTTGACTGGTTTGTCCCCAAAACGGGACTGCGGTCCTAAAGGGGTTAAGGGCGCCGAAAAACTACCCAATACACAATTCTGGCCGAAAATATAAGGAGTTTTTACGCATTGACATGAAGACCAATCGGTCCTTACATTTACGCCCAGGGTGGTAAATCGCTTAAAATATCATTTCTTTTTGTCACAATCTTCGAACAACACCTACGAAAGGCCGAGCTTAACCTTAGGTCCGTTTTTGTTTTTGTTTTTTTTGTTTTCTTGGTCAAAAAAAAGTTTTTTTCTGGGAGCGGTATACAAGTACAGAGTTCCTCAACTTGAGCAGCATCAGAAAAATAGGTGCTTCCTCTGTCGCCACCACGTTGTGAGCGAGAGCAATCTTGGTGACTGCCTGACCTCGGTTTTGCCCAAACCACCGTACCATGCCCGCCCGCCCCGCCTTGTGACCGAGCAAAAACCTTTGCGACGCAGATCTACGAGTAATATTACGGGGGGCCATAGTAAATAGGTCCAACGGTTCTCGCAAACACTTACACATTTCGCTATTTTTACTAACAATATTTGGTCCTATTTACTAATGACCCTCGGAATACGGCAGTGGTGGGCGTAAAGTACCGTGCACGAAGTACAACGCTTAAGATACCCCACACCCCCTTTTGTCGATTTTTAGAGCTGCTTCATTTTTCGGGACCGCTGCGAGAGTGTAAAGTAATCGTTAAGCGGGAGGATGTGTACGAAAAATGTTCTCGGTGGAGATATTTTCCACAGCCACAGTTCTGTGTTTTGGAGGAAAATGCTTCGGAGGTAATTCCTCCCAGGCAGGGTGTGGGTGCTTCTTTCGTGTTTTACTGTATGCCCTCGAGCCTGGCGACCCCCTACAGCGCACCATACCTACAAAGGCTGGGCACTGGCACAGTAGGTACTGTGAGTACCAGTAATCTACGGATTGACCTGGCCAGTTTATTCGCCAGTAGTTTTATCTCACGAACGCTCAAGAAACACGCCGTTTTATAGTACGGAAACACACAAAATGAGGGTCGGGAGAGAGGAGTGGAGAAGAGAGAGACCGCGCGGTAGGCTGCTACTGCTGGAATCCAGTACTCGTACAATGATCGATTTTGGCCACAGCGTAATCGTCACCGTGTGAGTCAGCCACTGCCCAGCCCTAGTCGTACCGCGGTCTTGGTGAGTGCCCTTCCTCGGCCTGTTGTTGTTGTTGTTGTTGTTGTTGTTGTTGTTGTTGTTGTTGTTGTTGTTGTTGTTGTTGTTGTTGTTGTTGCTGTTGTTGTTCTCACATTAACGCACAATTCAATGCAGTCCATGGTCGCAGGAAAGGCTCCAATAACTCTGGAGTGGAAGAAATACCTCGGCAAAAAAAATAAAACAAGCACAAAAATAGTACACACGAAAACTGGAGCACATCTACACTTCAGGCAAAAACATGAAAAAATGTGTCCCTCATTGACGAACATTCGGCGTCGCAGATTTACTACAGCGGGCAGACGTATTACACCCTCGAGGCCTCGAAGGAGATCGACAACCCCGACCAGCGGATAGCGGAGGACGTCCGAGCCTTCACGCAGGTGTCGCTGGAGTTCCTGATCACGATCCTGACGTCGTGCATCGACCTGGCATCGTTTTCGACCATCCTGTACTCGTGAGTCGCGGGACAGCGGCAGCGGCAGCAGCAGCAGCAGCAGTAACAGCAAGCAAAAAACAGCACCAGCAGTAACTGTAATCAGACAGCGTCATAGTTGTTTATAGCTGGAAAGGGCGCTGTAGCAGCGGCGGCATCAGCAGCAGCAGCAGCAGCAGCAGCAGCAGCAGCAGCAGCAGGAGCAGCGGCAGCGATAAACAGCGGCAACAATAGCAGCAGGAACAGCAGCAGTAGCAGCAGCAGCAGCAGCAGTATCAGCAGCAGCGGCAGCAATGGCGGCAATGGCGGCTGAAACACAAAACAATGGCAGCAGTAGTAACAGCAGCAGCAGCAGCTGCTGCAGGAACAGGATATTTTTGGCGGGAAAGCGCAATAATGGCGGGAAAGGGCGTAACGGCAATGAGACGGGTTGTGGAACGGAATGGGTCCGCCTCCGATGCGGCCGTGGTGTGTCCGCTTTCGTATTATTTCATGTCTCGTCTTTTCAAGATACGCGAACATTCCATTGGAAGGATTGCGTACCTGGTGGGGACTGGACATTATATCGATTAACTATGAATAGTTGTGTCGTACGAGTACAAACCACGATATACGCGTGATGGAAGTATCATACCCAGCTGGCGAATTTACCTTTCGACCGAAGTCCTCCATCTCGCGGGGGCCGATGCTTTTTTTTTCATTGCTTTCAATGCAGACTTACATCGACGGTACCCAGAACGTATATATATGGGATTCAAGTTCACGCTTTTACCTCCGCCAATATAACAAGCACTCTCCGTTCCAGTAATTTTATCCCCCCCAGACACGGATGTATTTCCTCAACCCCTTTAGCACCGCAGTCCCGTTTCGGGGGCAAACTACTTGAAATTTGAGTGGTCTGCCCCCACATATGGGACTGCGGTTCTAAAAGGGTTAAGAGCTGTCAGCGTTTATTGTTTATTGAGTACAAGTATAGCCTAAACCACCAGGTATGTATGTGCTCATTTTTGATATATCTATCTATCGCCCCGGTGGTTCAAGTGGTTAACCTCGAATTCTACTTGTTTGAGTCCTGGGTTCGAGCCCCAGGTGGGTCGGACTTTGACTATAATTTGCAAAAATAAAAAAGGATTCAATTGTTGAGAGCGTCTTGCAGCGTGGGTAGGCACAATTCGATGCAAGTCGACGAGGGAAGAAAAGGCTGAAATCTTCTCGCGATAAAAATGAAGGCACGTTCCGTAGCGGGGAAGGGGGGAGAAGAGCCTGCTATGTGACCCCGGATCTGAGTTACGAGTTGGAAGGAGAGAGAGAAGAAGATGGGCGAAGATTATGGATGGGATGAGAAAAATAAATAAATATATACCGGTATATATTATATATATAAACATTTTTCCCTCGTAAACCCCGTTTCGTTTTCAGAATCTACCCGCAGCTCTTTGGGGCGATCATCGGGTACGCTTCGTTGGGAACCTTGGCGACGACGAAATTGGGGGGGAAGCTGGTGGGGCTCAACTTCGACCAACTACAGACCGAGGCGGACTTCAGGTGAACCGTAAAACCGCGGCCACTCTGTCCGTCGATGTGAGAACCGCTTGGTCTCCATATCAACGTCTAAACGAACAATATGTTTTTGACCACATCGGCACGATTTGCAGTGGAAGGCCGGAAGGCTGTACGTAGTGGGGGCCAGCCAACCGCGTGAAACGATTTTGCTCGGTGGGCTGGTTAATTGGTTGCACACTAATTTTGGGTGTTTTCTTTTTGGTTTTTGTTTGTCTCGCTGTCTGTAACCACCGAACTGAGCATATCTCTCTAGGATGAGGCACCAGGGCGGACACTGGGTGCACTGGTGTAGTCGGGTAGAAACTACGGCTTGGTCTAATATCAAGACAACACAGGCACACTTGCGGAGTTGGGATATACTTCAGTAGTACTGACTGCATGTACATGTACAAAGTAAGGCCGCACACGCGAAACGCCTCTTTACTCGGTGGACCGGTTACCTGCCTGCAACGACGGAAGACCCCCCGAAATGAGGCGAGGAGGGTTAAGTATCAACAAACACTCGATTGGTCGAAGTCACAGCTGACGTATACGTAGGTGTGTGAGGAATCTTCTGAGAATATTATCTGCCAGGGGTCGGGCTGTTCGTTGTTTGCCCCCTCACACTATTAGTGACTGTAAATTTCCCAGAAACTTCCCGGAAATATTGTGCGAGATGAAATGTGAATACTACGGATACTTGTAGAATATCGTTGGTGCATCGGTGCACATGGAATACGGCACGTGATTGACAGCACTGACTGTAAATTTCCCGAATTTTTCCCGGAAATATCCTCTACCTGATGAAACACGAACACTACTGATACTTGTAGAATATCATTGGCGCACATGGAATGCGGCGCGTGAATGACAGCATTTAAAAGCATAATGTATTTTGTTCTGGGCCGGGTTCAATTTCTTATTCTTGTAGTGTATGCGAGGCAGGGTGTGGGTGTGTCCTACACTTGATTTTAATGAAAAAACACGATTTAATTTTTTTCTTGCGGAAAGTCGAGCCCAAATAAAAAAAAAATGCTTTCATTATTTATTACGTGTTTCCATTTGCTTGGATTCCCTCCGCCAACGTTTTTAGAAACTACTTGGGCTTACTGCATGAGGTTCCCCCCCCCCCCCCGCAATTTGTTCGAAAAGGCTGCTTTCCGGGCGGCGGATGGTGTATCTCCACCTCACCTCTCGAGGTGGACAAATGCTGTTTTCACCGGAAGCGACAGGGGGCAGTTGAAACATAAATTCTTTGTTGTACATCCTTTGAATTGGCATGTCATCATTATTATCCCCTCCGACGTCGGGGGGGGGGAAGGGGGGGGGGGGGTCCACTGCCGTGGTACGAGGGTCGCGACACCGGGCGCTGACTCCCGTTGCCTATCGTACTACCAGTACCCGGGAGTCCCCCCCCCCCCCCCAGCCGACTGGCCGGGGCTCTAACAAACGCAGTCTCGGACGACCGAGACCCCCAGTGGTAGGAAACCGTTGACATACCCCACTCTCCTATTACGGCGGACCATAGTTAATAGGACCAAATATTGTTGAGTCAAAATGGCTGAATATATAGGTTTTTATGTATACCACAGGTCCTATTAACTATGGTCCCTCGTAATAGTGAGAGCCCCGAATCGCAATCCGTTAAACACAGTCAATAATGAAATACGTTTCAAGCTGAGCTCTTTTTATGGTCAAACGTTATATCCGTTAACCCTTTTAAGGACCGCAGTCCCGTTTTGGGGACTAAACACTTGAAATCAAAGTGGTTTGTCCCCAGAACGGGACTGCGGTGCTAAAGGGCTGAGGGGGCGAACGGTCAAGTTCTAAGTATTACGGGGGACCATAGTTGATAGGACCAAATATTGTTAGTAAAAATGGTCAAATATATCGGTTTTTATGTACACCATAGGTCCTACCAGGTATTAACTATGGTTCCCCGTAACAGTTTGTCCCCCCAAGGGGGACTGCAGCCCCAGTGAAAGGGTTATGTAGGCTTTCTTTTCTCACCAATCGGCCGGAAGATGTAGAAAGAAGGTTAAGAGAAAAATCGCTATATTTCCAACTTTCAAAGCCTTTTCCGCTCCGAGCTTCCATCAACGTCGGACGGATGGTCTTCGACGTATCATCATCACATAGATAATCTGTAGATCATCTGTAGATCATATGTAGATCATCTGTAGATCATATGTAGATCATCTGCAGATCGTGTAGATCCTGCCGTTATTTTGAGGTGTTGCAAGCGCGGGGTCTGTGTAGTACTTATTCAACCCGGGGATCATGTCTGTAGATCATGCGTATTATACGGCTCCCACCCGGCAACATGAGCTACAGTAGATCATACAGATCATACAGATCATACAGATCACACAGATCACACAGATATTACAGATCACACAGATCATACAGATCAGGGATATAACTAGGTCATGATGTGCCCAAGGTGTGGGAGTTTCAAAAGGGTTATACGTAACCCATCACATGGTTGCTGTTTTTTTTCTCCCCGTTTCCTTCCCTTTTTTTTATATTCGGGGGGGGGGGGGTTATCTGATGGCCTGCTACAGGTACTCTCTCATCCGCGTCCGAGAGAACGCCGAGTCGATCGCGTTCTACGGAGGCGTGCGGCAGGAGTTGAACGAGATAGAACGACGTTTTGGAAGGGCCGTCGAAAATTTCGAGAAGGTCATCCGAGCCCAGAGGGACCTAGAGTTCTTCACAACGGGGTACCGTTACCTCATTCAGGTGACGCCGCTTCTCCTCTTCAAATGCTTTTGTCTTTTGGGGATGGGTTGGGTTTGGTTGGTTTGGGTTGGGATGGGTTGGGTTGGGTTAGGTTAGGTTAGGCTAGGTCAGGTCAAGCTAGGTTGGGTTGACTTGAGCCGTGTCTTGGCTCTCCCTCTCACTCGCGATACACGCTCAAGCTCGCGTGAAGAGCCTTATCTTCTCTTGCTGCGCCAGGTTCGGCGCTGCTGCTTTTTTCTGCCAGTTTTTGCCCTCATTGTTGCTCAATTTTTCGCGTATCTGCCTTCTTTTCGATCCCGCCGATGGTCGCCTCACCCTTCCTAGCCTTCCCCAACACGACCCCGTCAAAAGACGACGGCCATGCATTACCTTAGTACCCCCCCCCCCCCCCCCCTCCCCCCGCGGCTAGGCGTTGCGCCGTCCCAAAACAACCGAGGACCTCAAAGTAGCGGCGCAAGCAAGATGAGAGATACCCGCCCGCCCACCCCTGCCGTCGTTATCGCCGTCTGTCGCCATGATCATACCCCCAGGTCCTCCCTGGGTTCGTTGTGGCGCCTTTGTTCTTCCAGGGCCGCATAGAGCTTGGCGTGGTAAGAGGGCCATAAGCTATGATAGTTGATAGTATTGCATAGGGCAAGGGTATATGTATACATTAACACGGATTTTGTTTATCGACATCTTCACTTTTTGTTTTTTTAGTCCCAGACAGGAAGGGGGGAGGGGGCGGGGGGGGGGAAGGGGGGGGGGGGGGGGGGGGCGTACTTATTTGTTGCTTGTCTTGGTCGTTTGACAACTGACCACGCGTCCCTTTCGGTGTTTTTTACTTCAGTTAGCCGCGAGTCGACGAAGGCACAAACATGCTGCTTTCTTTCCGCGATGAAAATCTCAAGGCATGCATCGTTGTGGGGAGGGGGGGCGGGGGGGGGCATAATAAATGGGATGGAACAACAAAACAATGCAAAACAAAAACAAAACGAAACATTACCCCCCTCCCCCCCTCCCCCCCCCCCCCGTGTACAATGGTGCTTGTTCACAAAGAGCGTTGAGATCGAGCTCGCACACAGGGCAGGGTGCGATCGTTTTTCACAGGGCTCGACTTTACCAGAGGGAGGAGGGAGGTTTCCAATACCGAACATAGGAGGCATTTTCGGAAAAAAACAGTAGAAAAAAAAAATATTCAGCACTCTTGCCGTTGTCGTCGAGAAAAAGAAGCGATGATAGAACGATCGCACCACTCCCTGGCGCGAAGTCCAACGCTCTTAAGGTAAATGGGAACATTTTTGTTCGTTTTTTCCGTCCAACGCTCTTAAGGTCAATGGATTTTTTTATTTTTTTTCCCGTCCATCGCTTTCAACCCTTTTAGGACCGCAGTCTCGTTGTGGGGACAATTGGGGAAAAACGACTTGGAATTTGAGTGGTGTGTCCCCAAAACGGGACTGAAGTTCTAAAAGGGTTAAGGAATGGGTTCATGTGTTTTTTTTTTCCCCCCAACGCTCTTAACCCCCTTAGAACCGCAGTCCCGTTTTGGGGACAAACTACTTGAAGTTTGAGTGGTTTGTCCCCTATACGGGACTGCGGTTCTAAAAGGGTTAAGGTAAATGGGAACATGTTTGTTTGTTTGTTTGTTTTTTCGGGCTGGAGTGGTACCCTTTTCGTTGGCAGGTAGATAGCGGCGCGGGTAGATTTGTGTGTTCTTCCCACCTACAGCCACAGCAGCTCCTTCCAGTGGTCACGGGTACTGACTGCCTTTGGCACGTGACGCTTGCGGTATGTATCAGGCAGTTGCTACGTCACTGCTATGTACGGCAGTGCTAGAATGCGTACGCGCTACGAACTACGTACGAGCACTCGTATATCATACGCCTATCATCGAATGCGGCAGCACGTACGGTCGCAAGCTACGTACTGGTACCGCGTAACCCCGTTGCTGCCTCTGGAAAGAAGTGGCCACACCGGAAAATAAGCCAAACTCAGTCGCGCCACGTATGCAAGAAAGTCCGCCCCACGGTGGCGGTTCTCACGCGGTAGGATGCAGCTCCCCCTTCAGGCGGCTTGCCGAACGCCTCGCGATTCACCTCGGGCGCTTGATCCAAGTGCCTGCCCGGTCCGGGAAGACCCCCTAGCGTGGCTCTCAAGTCCCCGAAAATTTCGGGACGCGAGGGTTTCTGTGATCTTACGAACACGGCCATGCAAGAATCGAACACACCGTGGAAACATTGAGCAATGCAGCAGCCCCCCCCCCCCCCCCCCACGAGGCGTGGTGCGCTGCGTTTGTTCGATGTGTCCACAAGGATGCGTTCACGCCCGTATTTTGCGATCCCGGCTACCTGTGAGGACATTGCAGCGTATGCATGTTTATATATTTAAGCAGCCCGTCCTCGTCCTATCGCCATGCTTGAGTACACCCCCCCTCCCCCCCTCCCCCGCCCTATCCCCGGCGTTCCAAAACGCCTGCACAGGTGAGCCAATCGTACGGTGCTTTTAACCATATCCTCGGCGACCTGTCGCTGATCGTGAACCAGTTCGAATCCCTCAGTGCCTTTTCTGCGGGGGTGGATCGCCTTGGGGAGTTCCTCGAGAGAATGAAGGGGGACGAGTCAGGTGATTGTTGTGCTTCTCTCTTTTTCCGTTTGGTGCAGCACTCTGTACGGAACTGTGAGGATCCTTTTTGTGTGGGGTTTATATTTGTCGATACCGTATATACCGATCCCCGACCTTTGAAAGATGCAGTCCTATTTTGGGCACCACTCGGTTTTTGAATACTTTGTCCCCAGAACGGGACTGCGTTTCTTAAACGGGTTCAAGTTCCGGACTGAGTCGTGAACATCTTCGTGTTTCTGATACTGTTTGTTTGTTTGTTTGTTTGTTTTGTTTGTTTTGTTTGTTTTGTTTGTTCGTTTTGTTTGTTCGTTTGTTTGTTTTGTTGTTTTGTTTGTTTGTTTTTCTCCGTTCGCTTTTTGATCAGGGTTGTTTTTTATTTCAGTTCTGTTTGTTTCATCTTCCCTTTTTTTGTTTCATCTTACTGTTTTTGTTTGATGTTGGTCGGATTTGTTTTCGATTTTGCTTCTGTTGCTGTTCGTAGCACGCAGACGGAGTATGCCTGTATTGTACCGACGGGCCCTCCCTTTCTTAAGGTTCCTTTAGTTGCTTCCCCTCTATTCCCCTCCCCTCCCCTCCCCTCCCCTACCCTCCCCCTCCCCCTCCCCCCGCGGCTCAACAGAAACAACTTCAGACGCCAAAAAAGCCGCTGCCTCCCCTTCCCAAGCCAAGCGAGGCCTCCTAGCCGCGCCACCGACAACCCTCATGACAGGCGCAGCAAACACCGCAACCGAAGAGCCCTCTGCTACCACCCCTTCCCCCCTGAATGACAACCTCCTCGAGGAGCAGGAGGGGGAGGGGGAGGAAGGGGGGGCGTCGGGGCTCGAGCAGGAAGGCGCTGGGCTGGGGAAGGAGCCGCGGCTTAAGACGGAGATGGTGGCCGGGGCAAGGCTAGCGGTGAACGATTTGAGTGTGGTCACCCCTACAGGTTAGGCTTGGTGATCGGGATGGAGGCTGGGGTGGGGTGGGTGATTAGTGTTGGGGAGTGGAGTGGGCCGTGGGCCGGGGTGGGGTGTGGAGAATGGAGAGGGGGGGGGGGGGGGGGGTGTACTCGGTAGCATGTATAGCGGTAGTCGTGTGACCATAGACCCCCACATCCCTACAAATGCGGAGGCGGCAGAAGTCGGACTTTCACCGACAAGGAAGACGGACACTGCCTGTACCGAGCGCGAAGCGGAACGTCAGGTGTCCGGCGAGTCGCCTGGACGGGTGGGCTGCATCCTACTATGGACCGCTTGTGAGGCGGACTTGCACGTGGTTGACAGCTGTGTGGAGAGGGAGGGAGGGGGTAGCGGTGGGAGGTGGGGGTGGAGAGTAGTTGTAGTGTGTTAAGTGTGGATTGGGGAAGTGGTGTGCTCGTGTGCTGTTGATGCTCCGATTAGTTGTGCCTGGGCTCCCACCGGAAATTCTGGAACAACACTCTCGAGTAAGCGATAATTATATTATACGACCCATGCGCCTGCAAAAAACCAACACCACCCCCCCCCCCCCCCTCCCAGCCATATGGTCGCACGACTACGGCCATACATGATGATCAGCACCCCTCCCCCCTCCCCCCCCCCCAGCCATGTCCGCGGTTTTGTTTTTTCAATCGCCGCGGCAACCCGAACGCTTGTCGCGCGCCTTCTCTCCCCCAACCGATGATACTCTGCTTTTTTTGTTCTCTGTGCCCGAAACGTGCTCTCCCTGTATATGTATATATTATAGGGGGACGGGTGCTTGTGTCCGGGCTCTCATTCAGCCTGGGAGAGGCGGAACGTATGCTGATCGTGGGGGAGTCGGGGGCGGGGAAGTCTAGTCTGCTCCGAGCGATGGCTGGTCTTTGGACTACAGGTTCGTTTATTGCTGCGTCGTTTGGCGTCCGACAGGTGTTGCGTTCATGGTTGTTGTTGTTGTTGTTGTTGTTGTTGTTGTTGTTGTTGTTGTTGGTTGTTGTTGTTGTTGTTGTTGTTGTTGTTGTTGGTGGTGGTGGTGATGTTGTTGTTAATTTCCTGTTGGTGATGGTGGTGTTTCTGCTTGCTGTTTCAGTGATGTTGCTGTTGTTGTTGTTGTTGGTTGTTGTTGTTGTTGCTGTTCTTGTTTCTCTCCGTGTTCGTACCGCATTGTTGTTGCTGTTGTCGTTACCACATTGACTCATAGCCATAGCCCACAAAACGCCTCTTCGATGTTGTTTACACGCAAATGGTTCAAAGGAGTATACAGGGATAACCCTAGGCCTATCTTTCTATTACGGGGGGCCATAGTTAACAGGACCTATGGTATACATAAAAACCTATATGTTTAACAATTTTTTCTAACAATATTTGGTCCTGTTAACTATGGCCCCCCGTAATAGCAGATATATTTGTAGCATTTAACAATTTTTACTAACAATATTTGGTCCTGTTAACTATGGCCCCCCGTAATAGCAGATATATTTGTAGTGGCGATATTAATAGTATTACGGGGGACCATAGTTAATAGGACCATATATTCTTAGTAAAAATGTTCAAATATATAGGTTTTTATGTATACCATAGGTCCTATTAACTATGGTCCCCCGTAATACCTGGTGACTTTATTATGGTATAATGTAGCGTGTGACATGAAACGTGATATGACATGACGTGGGGAAACAGCCCGACCTCTTGACACCCGGTACGATGTCTCTAACCCCTTCCCACCGCCTCCATACCGCCTCCGTCAACCTGGGTCCGACAAAAAACACGACATCGCACCACGGAGGAAATGCTTTTCTTGCCGCTATCACGGGGAACCATAGATAATAGGACCAAACAATTTGAGTAAAAATGGTTAAATATACAGGGTTTTATGTATACCATGGGTCCTATTAACTATGGTCCTCCATAATAGGACCACTAGGGACCAGATCAAATGCCCGTCGAGCCCCCCCCGCCCTCCCCCTTCCCCCTCCCTTACCCTTCATGCGACTCGCTGAACAAACACCTCACGCTTCGCTTCACGCTTGGTGCAAGCACGCGAATGTCTGCCTGGTCGTTGAAAACCCGACGTGCTCCGTCCCGGCCCTGTGAGAATTGGAGAGTCCCTGGTCATACGACTACGGCCACGCATGATATCGCGTCCCCCCCCCCCCCCCCCCCCCCCAGCTACCGCACTGTAGAGCCATAACTGTACCCCCCCCCCCCCCCCGGTCCCCCTCCCCCCCCCCCCACTTTCGCCTACACCCCCCGCCGTGCACCCTCAAATGTTCCCCGATTTTCGTCCGCTGTGCGTGCCGCCTGAGGTTTTTCCACCCTTTTTTTCATCCTGCACCCCTCTGGTCGGAAATACAAGGACCGGTCGGTCTGGTCGGAAATACAAGGACCGATCGGTCTTCATATTTTCGCCCAAAATAATTATTGTATTTCCGCGTGTGATAGATAGACCGGTAGGTACCGCAGAATATTTCCCAATTGTTTTCGGCTTCTCGTGTGGGCCGCCGCCTGATTCTCGCTCGCTCGTCCTGAACTATCTGACTTGTTTTTTGTTGGGTGTGTTGTGTGTGTGGGTGGGTGGGTGGGTGGGTGGGTGGGTGTGCGTGTGCTTTTTCGTTTTTTCTGTTCGTGTTGAGGGCAGGGTCGGGGCAGATTGTACGGCCAACAACGGAGGAAATGTTCTTCCTCCCTCAGAGGCCTTACTGTACCCTCGGGCCGCTGAGGGATCAGATCACCTACCCGTCGAGCCAGCAGGGGGAAGGAGTTCTCCATGGAGAAGGGGGCGGTCGGGGGGGGGGGGCGGGGGGGGGAGGTTTCGACAGCGTCAGAGAAGGCGGAGCAGGGAAGCATCTCGACGGATGACGAGGAGCTGCTGTCTCTTCTGGAAAAGGTACGGGGGCAGATGTTTTTTACGTCACACGTGTAAAGGAGGCCGCGGGTTTGACTCCCCCCTTGACTGACACAGCTGAAGACAAATACGCGAAATAAGTCGTACGGCACTTATGCGTGCCCGCTCGATCGTCGTCAATAGGCGGGTTGGTAGTGTTTGTTTGTTTGTTTGTTTGTTGTTTGTTTGTTTTTTTCTTGTATATATTTTTTATGGTCGCCAGCCTCTATTTGTTCTTGTTCCAAAAAACAAAACCAGCGCTCAAGGCGAATCCAAGGGAAGCCTCGCTTCGATGATAGATTTGCAGCATTATCATTGAACGGAAGAAACCCGAATTTTCTCGTCACTTGGTTCGAAAACACCGGACGCAAGAAATTGTTTGCCGCCGCTGCGCGCGCTCAGCCGATCCCTTAGAAAGGGTAGTTGCATGGCAAGGGACCAAGTTTGTGCTTCGCTCTCTCTTTTCCCGCCTCCCTACAACAGCGGTCTACACTACAGTAGGTGGACCCTGGAAAGCCTGGCGTGGCGATGACGAATTCACAAGAGTCACTACACTACTTACCTGGTACCGGTACTATTTAACCCTGTTAGGACTGCAGCAGGCCGATCAAAATTTATGAGCAGTGCGGGGGTAACACAGTACTACGGGGGACCATAGTTAATAGGACCAAATATTGTTATTACGGGGGACCATTGTTAATAGGACCTATGGTATACATAAAAAACCTGTATGTGTTTGACCATTTTTACTATCAATATTTGGTCCTATTAACTATGGTCCCCCGTAATAGTAAAAATGGTTAAATGTATTGATTTAAAAAACCTACCCCTGGTATATATTTGACCATTTTTACCATCAATATTTGGTCCTATTAACTATGGTCCCCCGCAATAGTAAAAATGGTTAAATATATAGATTTTTATGTATACCATAGGTCCTATTAACTATGACCCCCGTGATATTATCCAGGGCCAACTATGCTCAGTAATCGTACTGGAATATCCAGGTTTTTTGTGTACCAGGTACGTGATGGGTCCGGAGTACTATGGTGTCCCTCCCGGAACCTTTTTTTTTTTTTTGCCCTAAAGGGTCAAGTTGAAACAAAAATGAGGGGAGTTGCGCCGCACGGGCGAAGCAGGCAGCATGATACACCCAACATCTCAATTTCGTTGTTCGTCATTTTGTCTTTTTGTTGTTTTGTTTTTGTTTTTTGTTCCAAACACCTACTGTGTACCTGGTGAACAATGCTGACGGTTAAGGTGGACCTAGGAAGCCTCGCGGCGATGATGGGGGGAGGTGACGCTCACGCCGGGCTCGGGGCTGTCCGGGACTGGTCGGACATGCTGTCGCTGGGAGAGCAGCAGCGGCTCGCGTTCGCCCGTCTCTTGTACAACAAGCCCACCCTCGCTATCCTCGACGAATCGACGTCCGCCCTGGTGAGCGTTGATCCCCACAGATTTAGTTTTTTCATGTGTGAGGTCCTCCATCGAACGCGATGGGTTGGGGCGTCACTTTTGTTTTTTTTTCAGGGTGTGTTTTGTGCTGCAGTTTTTGTGCACCTGTCTGTGTGCTATCGTGTTTCAGGTGTGTTTCGTTTCGGGTCTTTTTTTGTCTGTTGTTTTAGGCGTTTTGTGTTTGTTTAGTGTGTATCCGTTGGGTGCGTAATTTCCCGTTGGGTGCGTATTTATCCGTTGGGTGCGTATTTATCCGTTGGGTGCGTATTTATCCGTTGGGTGTGTACCGGTAATGTGTGTTCTGTGTGTATCCGTTGGATATAAATATATATATATATATCTACGTATAATGTATATATATACCCTGGTACAATATATCGGTTGGATGTAAATCCTTTGGAGGTTGTTCGTAGTTGCGCGTTCCTTGTGTGTGTTTTGTGTCGGTTGGTGTGTGTTTTTGCTATCCACATAATCGTGCCTTCATGCTTTGCGGTGTCCGGTGTTCGGTGCTCGTTGTGTTAGTGTTAGTGTTTTATTTTTGATGTCGCTCCCGGTGTGCCGAACATGACTGAGGAGTGGGAAAGGGGGAGCGGCGGGGCGGGTCGCGAGGCCCACGCGCGGAGTCATGTCCCCGAGAGCAGAGGCGCCCCGTTTGCTTCTCGAAGCCCACGTTGTTTGTGTGTACGCCACGTTCTGATGTTGGTTTCGGCGGCGTTCTTTCCCACCGGCGAGGACAAGCTATAGGAGGGGGTGGTAGTGATCAACACCATGGTTCGCCGGTGGAAGGGCCACGCGACGCCGCAAGCAGTGGGTGATTGGTTGATTTATGGTGTATTGTGTTCTCTGATATTTGTGTGCGGATGGAGTTTTGTTCCTGTTTATCGTTCCTGCTTCCCATCTATTTTTTTCAGCCCTTCTTTTCTTTGGCCCTCGTGTTAATATCATCACGGGGGACCATAGTAGATAGGACCAAAACTTGTTTAGTAAAAACAGGGGAATAGATAGATTTTTGTGTGTACCGTAGGCCCTATTTACTATGGCCCCCCGCAATAAGAGTCGTGACTCAGATCCGGGGTTACAAGGCAGGCTCCCCTCCGCCCCTCCACACCACGGTTTTCGCCTGGCGTGCTTATCGCGATAATATTTGAACCCTTCCTTCCCTGGCCCACTTTCGTCGAATTCTCCAGTTGGACATATATTGAACATACTCCAATAACGCAGCAATAGTAGTAGTAGTGGTAGTAGTAGTAGTAGTAGTAGTGGTAGTAGTAGCAGCAGTAGTAGCAGCAGCAGTAGTAGTAGTAGTAGTAGTGGTAGTCCCTCTTTTATCCCTCTGAACCGACAATTATGCCACTTTTCGTGAGGTTCCTTCCTTCACTCGGCAAACCCTCGTATACCCCACCCCTTTTCAATGATGCAGTCCCACGTCATTGGCAGCAGGAACTCCGGTCTCGTGGTAGACGACGCCGGCATGCCACGGCGCCCGGAACCTGACATTTATTGTCGTAATTTTCCGCAGTCGATACGCTGTATGTACTGAAGCAGTCACCATTCCAATAGCGAGTTCGAAAATCGGCACCAAGGAAAGCCTTGGCATTTTTGCGTCATGTGGTTTGCTGCATTATGGGGCTGCTTCCGGCGCTCTTCTGTACGTCGCGGCCGGACTGTCGAAGGAGACTGCTTTTTGTATTGGCGTTGCGTCATGATTCCAATTTGATTATTTTCCGCTTTTTTTTTTTTTTCTTTAGTTTTTCGTGATTATTTTATGATTACCTTTTTCATTATTTTGCGTATTCTTTGTCGTACATATGATAGAAACATCCTTCGCCGTATTACGTAGTATTTCATGGTTCGTCATTTCATCATTTCATTTTTTCGTAGCCGCCGCGGCACTTCACACACAATGTTTTTTTTTCCTGCTTTTTTTTTCCTGCTTTTTTTTTCTGCCTTTTTTTTTTCTACTTCTGCTTTGCTTGGGTTTTCTCGCAGGACCTCGGGAATGAAGCCCGGATGTTCGCCCTGCTAGACACTCTCCCGGGCCTCTCCGTCGTGAGCGTTGGCCACAGGCCGAGCCTCGTGCCCTACCACGACACCAAGCTCATCCTCACCAGCAAGGGCTACTCCGTCGAGAGCACGGGGTCGGACAGGGAAGCCAGGGGACACCAGGGAAGAGTCCCCGGTTCTACCGTGCCAGGCGTTGCGGAAACCGTGAAAACCGGCCGATAGCACACCATGGGTGGGAGTTGAAAGCTCTTGAAGAGTGTATTTAGTAGGGTAACTACTCGGGGGTACCCGGGTACCCGAGTTAGGCCTGGACATCAAACCCGTTGTGGTCTGCGGTACCCGGGTATCAAATATTGGTAGACTCTGACGTGCACCGGTGCCAAACTTGGTTGTGCTCTGGAGTACAAGGGTACCAACCTGGTGGTGCATTTAAGAAACCCGGGTATCAAACGTGCTTACACTCTGCGGTACCCGGGTACCAAACCTATTTGCGCTCTTCGATGGTCGGGTACTAAAACCTTGACGTGCTCGTGGGTGCCCGGGTACCGAACGTGGATATGCTCTTGGATACCCGGGTATCAAACCTGGCTGTACTCCGGGGTACCGGTGCACTAGACCTGGTTATGCTTTGAGATACCAGCGAACCAAATCTGGTGATGCTCTGGAGTACTCGGGGTACGTAACCTGGTTGTCCTCTGGGGTACCTGGGTACCAAAACCTGATTTTGCTCTGGGATACCCGGGTACCGAATCGAGTTACGCTCTGGGGTACCCGGGTACCAAATCTGTTTCTGCTTTGGGGTACTTGGGCGTCATACCTTGTCATGCTGTGGAGTACTCTGTTACCAAACCGGGTTATGCTCTGAGGTACCACGGAACCAAGCCTGGTTGTGTTTTTCTGTACCGAGTATAAAACCTGGGTGTACTCTGGGATACCCGGGCACCAAATTGGTTATGCTCTGGGGTACCCGGGTAACAAATCTGGTTTTGCTCTGAGGTACCCGGGTAACAAACCTGGCTAGTCTCTGGAATACCCGGGTACCGGACCGGGTTATGCTCTGAGGTACCCGGGTTCCAAGCCTGGTTATGCTTTGGGATACTCTGGTACCAAACCTGGTTGAGCTCTTGGGTACACGGGTACTTGAAGTGGATGTGCTCTGGGGTACTCGGGTACCCAGCCTGGTTATCTGGTTAAGCCTCGAGGCATCTGGGTACCAAAGCTGGTTATTTCGTTGGTCATCTCCGGGTAGATACCCGGGTACTTTCAGGGTACAGTTCCCTGCTACACACACCCTCAGATGTTTCTGTGTGTGTTTGCGGTTTTGTCTCTCTAGAGCGGAGCGCGGCAAATGGCGAGACCTATATGCAGCTCACCCACCATTCGTATGAGGGTGTTATTTTTTTTGTCATGCTCTCTATGCAGTGAAGCGGGGGTTTACACACTGTAGCTCTAAAATGGATGCCTGGTACGGGATCGGGGGTTTCGGCGCGGTTGGCGTGAGAGTCGAAGGGGCTACGTATCACGTCCGTTATGGAGCGAGGGTGCGAACCGCAGCTGTAGTGCGTAGGGATGTGTGATCTCCAGGATGGGCTAGGAGATGTTGATGGCGGAAGAACAGCCCCGTCGTGGGCTGCGGTGCCCTAACGTGAAAGGCCTACCCATTTACCGACCGAGAAATCATCGTGGATTTTTGTTTTCCTCCTCTTCTTGCGTCTTCCGTTTTTTTCGTTGAGAATTTTTGCTGTCGGTGGGTTCTGATTACTCCGTATGTATTACGGGGTGGGCGTATGTAGTAAGAAGCACAACCCACGGTGCACGAAAAAAACGGGTATCCCCCTGCGGTGTGTTCACACGCTGTGTTTGGTTTTGAGTTCCCTGTTCTCCCGCAACGGCGTAGTGGGTGGTATTCTTTTGAGGTCTCCCTCCTCCACCTAGGCCTTCCGAGGCAGGACTATCATGGCCTCGAGATCAGAGCAGGCGGGGGCTATAAACTACACTTGTCACGTGCAGCGACCAAACTTTGGACGACCAAGTAAGTGTCGATTTTTCCGCATGCCTCATTTTGTTGCGAGCGTATCACCGTGCAAGTTGTGTAGTAAAGCGCAACTCCTTTCGC
The DNA here is from genome assembly GCA_031213475.1 of Nereocystis luetkeana. Taxonomy (NCBI): domain Eukaryota; class Phaeophyceae; order Laminariales; family Laminariaceae; genus Nereocystis; species Nereocystis luetkeana. The sequence continues at coordinate 7,948,380 of JARUPZ010000026.1, read as the reverse complement.
TGATTTTTGGAGGTGCTTCGTCTATCTTCTGCCCTGGTACCTGTGATACCCCCCACCCCGACAGTCCATGCTTTTGCTGTGCGTCGTATAACCAGCGGCGTGACACTCGTCATGTTGTTGGTGTTGTTGTTGTTGTTGTTGTTGTTTTTTTTTTTTTATCCTTTTGCTCTTCCAATGGGCCTACTGCAAAAAATGATACCAGGTGCACTCTTAACCCCTTTAGAACTCCAGTCCCGTTTTGGGGACAAACCACTCAAATCTCAAGTAACTTGTCCCCAATTGTCCCCAAAACGAGACTGCAGTCCGAAAAGGGTTAATACTTCCAAGTAGCTCGTCCTCGAAACGTGGGGGGGGCAGCTCAACTTTTGTCGCAGAAATGAGTGACCCATCTCTATAGTATTTCCTCCTGTAGCGTAAGCTGCCCGAAACGTCGAGACATGAAATCTTGACTGCAAATATGGGTGAACTTTGGAATCTCACAATTAATAGACTCGTCCCCGATATTGGGTAAACTCCCAATGTATACTAAACGTACTGAAAACAGGAGTAAACTCTACAGTAGTTCCAAGTGGTTTTCCGTCGAAAAGCGGGGTCATCAGTTCGTTTTTTTCTCGGAAAAACATGTGAATGTTTTTTTTAATTTACAAGTAATAGGTATTGCCCGAAACGTGGAGGCGTTTCCATTTCTACTGCACCTACGAGGAGTGGGCTCTAATTCCAAGTATGTCGCCCTTCGAAACGTGTGGACAAATATATTTTTACAGCCAACAGGAGCGAGCAATTTCAAGTTGTTTTTGCCCGAAATGGAGGGACAATGCTTTTTTTTCGCCGCAAGAACGAGTAAATTATGATCCCAAGTTGTGCTCCGTTCGGACCTGGGCATACAAAACTAGAGGGGCGATACAATGAGCTCGCGCGTATTCAATGAGGCGTTGTGGGAGTTCGGACGCTCGAGCAGGCTTTTTCGCAGGGGGTGGTGGCCCGCAAGCATCCGACGCCACTCAGAACACAACACGGGAACGCATAATATACAGCCATGCGTCATGTCTCTCTTCGCTCTCTTCGCCGAATAAACTCCAGTCTTTGCGCGTTCTGTTGACCAACAACGATTTCATGGCATCGAATTTTCCTTTACTCTCTTTGCCACCCCGGGGGGGAGGGGGGGGGAGGGGGCGCTACTCCGTATAGATTAAAATACGCCTTTTACCACTACAGACCCCAGCCAAAATTCCGAGCATTTTGCCCGTGGATCTGAGCGATTCTTCCGTGTTTACATGTTTCGATGTATCTCTCTATTATTATTACGGGGGACCATAGTAAATAGGACCTACGGTACACATACAAACCTATATATTTCGCTATTCTTACTAGAAATAATTGGTCGTATTTAGTATGGTCCCCAGTATTAATAGTCGCAGGGTGACTGATTGGCGCGGGCACTGGTCGACGGGTAGGACGAACAACGGAGAACGGCAAGACGTGACGAACACATACATACACAAGACTCATGTATAAATGCAGGCGCTGTCGGTACAGTGGGAGAATACGAGTACTCGTAGCAGCTGAAAGTTTGCGGTGCTGCATCGCACCAGGTATGCACACCAGTTACTTACTGGGTTCATACTTGGTCACAGGGAAATCCTTTTTGGTATCCCAACGGTAGCAAGAGGCGAATATCACACTCACAATTTATATTTTTCAAACATACCGCTTTAGGCGGAAATGTAATGACCGCTCATATATAAACATGCATATAAAATGGTGCTTAAATGTCTGTCAAGATGATAATAAATGCGGCGTAATAGCAATAATACAGCCACCCCCTGTTCTGGGCTTGCACGTGCTCCTCCTCACCCGCCTCTGGCAAGCACAACACAACGTTCCAAAGTTCAAGTTTTTCGACCGTTCGGCCAAGAAAAACAGGGCAGTTAGGCATCACCTCAAAACATTCGCGTCGTACAGGTGCCTCAATCAAGTCTGGAACACCTGTCCGTGCCCAGTCCAAGAGGTTGCGACCTCAATTTCGATACGACTGCTGCTGCTGTACCTGGTAGGTGACAAAGGAAGGATGGTGTATCATAGGCGTCGTTGAGAACGAGCTTGACAGGCCACGTATGGTGTGGTACCCGATTCGATAGCAAAAGTCTCGCAGGACGAATGATCAACCAGACTGGACGGCCTCTGCCTGTCTCTGTAGAACTGCTGTGTGCTTCAGCAGTAGTACCTGGCACATGGTTGCAGCTGCTTTGATGTACCGACCACAAGGTGGAAGGATGCACAAAGGCGGTGTTGTAGCAGATATCTGATACCCTCCCTTCCACTGTAGTGCTGCCGTTCGGCATGCTTTCCGGTAGGTGCGTACCAGGTACATCAGTAGTCTTGCCAGGCGTCCGAGCTCCCGGTTCGCCAGCTCGCCAGCGATAAATGCTTGTTGTTCGGGTGATGTGATGCGACTGTCTGAGCACAACATACATACATACATACATACCCTTTGATAGCGACTAAATAAACCAATGATACACCGGGTATCGTTGGTGTCTTCCAACGCCTACAGTCTACAGTACGAGCAGAGCAGCATGATCAAAGCAGAGCAGCCGTACGGGTATACAGGTAGGACGGACCATGTTGCACCCGTGTCCCGTGCCGCACGACTCCTTGCACTGTGACTCGGGCAGCCCTAGTTAGTGCCGTCCTCCAATCACGGAGTGTGGTTGTCCTAGCTAGCTGTAGTCGTCATTTCTATCGGCAATTTTCTCTGAAAGTCCCAAGTGGTCGGTCTACAGCAGAGCAGAGCGGTGACATGATCATGATGATGATGATCATAATCATGGTCAACATTTTACGGCCCCCTCGACGAGTATTCTCAAGCTGATTAACGAGATCGGTAGCTGCTAGTCCCAGGCACCATCACAACGCGATATACAGCTATTTGCAAGACCACCCCCCGCTTGGCGTGTTTTTCCGAACCCTTCCTCCGCCGTACTGTTCTGTTTCCTGCTTCGCTGCGATGCGCATATCGCCAGCCAGTCAGTGTATTTTAATATCGATGCTATTTTTGTCTTGTGATCGGTGCCTGTTTTTGCATCGTTTCGTTCCCTCTGTCTATGTATGCACACATCATATACCCTGGTAGCAACGAACCTGGTCGAAGGATGAGAAAGCTCAACACCTCCGCGGCGACCGCCGCCGCGCTCCTCTTTGGAGCCTTGATTGCCACACCAACGACGTCTGCCGCGGCGCCGGGGCAGCGCGCGTTTCCGTGAGTCAGTTGGTGTCGTCGTTCCGCCATACTATATTGTGTTCGTACAGAAAAAAAAACGAGAACAAAAAAAATCGCCGGAAGAAACGATGTTAATGGGGGTGCGGCTGGAGCGTGACGTACTTTTTCCGGTGCTATTTCCTCATCATTTGATCGTATTTTGGTTGAATGGTTCGTTGGTTGGTCGCTTTTTATGGTATGATTGCTGCTTCCGATCGTTGATCGTTTAGTTATAAAAAAATGTCTTAGTATTAATATCTGTTTACTGCTCCCAGAATGTGCTGAGAAATACCGCGGTTTGATACTTTCACTGACCGCCACTGCTGTACTAAAACTAGTATACTATGGCCGAAACACATACCTTGACGCGGCACAAAATCCTGTTTTCCTACCAAGGTATATACAATGGTTTAAACACTGCGGCAGTAGTACGTATAAAAAACGTGCAGTAGTACTACAGTACTCGTACTACGAAGTACCAGGTATAGCTTTGACTGTTCTCAGACCAAAACACAGGCCTCTGTGAAAAAGTACCTTGGTTTATAGCACACCAGGTAGAGACCAACCATCAGTATGTATATAGACCAACCGTCAGTAAATAAGATAGTTGTAATCGCAGAATGGATACGTACGTCTAGCATCGAAGTAGCCGAGGAGATAGAGATATACGTACGTACTATCCTCATACAGAACCCATGGGGTGTTGCGCTACATAGCACCTTCATACTTGAGGTTTTACGGGATGGCAAACTTGAAGTTGAGGGTGGCGCGTGCCCCCAGTTGAGGGTGACGCGTGCCTCCTTGCCAGTAGATTATAACCGGTTGAAGAAATATTATAATTGTGTCATAAAAAAACCAGCAGCGTCCCACCCCCCCCCTCCTTGCTCACTCGTCTCTTGCCCCCTTCGAGCAAGCCGCACACTCCTAATAAAAGAGAAGTCTCACGAACTGCGTCTAAGTTTGGCCAAGCACAGACACCTGTGTCACCCTTCTTCTGTGGATCACTCATCACTGGTACCCTTGCCATTGCCCTTCTCTCACCCACATCACACCTCGTGACCAGCCACCGAAAAGCATCCCCGGTTTGTCCTCCTTTTCGAGACGCATCGTTTGCTGTAGTCTATGTTGTGACCAAAGGTTATGTCTGCCGAAAACAGGGAACTTTCTGTTACAATGTGAGACCACCACCATCATTCTCGTCATCGAGTTCGTGAGCTTTACTCTTCAATAAAGTACAATACGACTTTTCACAACCGCGTCTGTACTCGCAAGGTCCACCACATAATTCCACTGTTGGAATTTCGATCCATGGGCCTTGCCGCCTACTTTCATGGGCGTGAAGTTATTTTGCCCGGAACTAGAAATAACAATTAATTGTTTCCGCGTTCTTTCCACGGATATAAAAATTACTTCGTTCGATGGAAGCTCAAGTTTTTCTTCCCTGGGAGCATAAAACATTTAAAATAGACTCCCATGGAAGTAAGTGGGAGCGTTTGATTGTGGTAGTGACAATGCTTCCGTGGAAGCACCTGGAAACTTTCCCTGTGAATGGAAGTGGAAGCTTCCACCAACTTTCACAACACCAACACGCTCGGTAGGAGCTGCCATCCACCTCCTTCCACAAGAGACCACCCGCTTCCAATAAACCCACCAGCTTCCGTCAACTTCTATATTTCCATGGATGTAAATATGACAGAAACGTTTCATTTCAATGGAAGCTGTTTTGCTTCCACCGGAAGATTGCTTCGTTCTATGTCGTATGAGAGTGGTTTTTCTTCCATAAGAGTAAATGCACTACTTTCATGGAAGTTGTTTTTGCTTCCATGGAAGTGTTCCGACTTTCTTCATTGGAGTATTTTTACTTTTTGTACCTACATACCAGGTACGCATTACTTATATTGAAGCTTAGTATGCTTCCATGGAAGTAAACAATACTCCCATTACCTCCATTACTTCCATGGAAGTATGTTGACTTCCATGGTTCCTGGGAGCAGGGTGACTAGTGGGTCTCCGGCACGCCTGTCGGGGGCCATTTCATTTTCTGCACCCGGCGTCGCCGGTGGCTTGGTAGGTGGCCCGCGTGCTCACCAAGATCAATTTTGTGGGTGCGAATGTTTGCGAGCGCATACTCGGAAGGACGTTCGCTTGCCGAAAACAACGTTTTCCTCGGAAAGCGTGAGAGCGTGAAATATTTGCAACACTCGATAAAAATCGACGAGCAGTGGGAATGCTGAACCCTATGCCCGATAAAAATGAACGTACGTACCGGAGGCGCGAAGGGACGACACCCGTGACCACGGGTTGTCCGGAAGATCTCCGAGGGCAAAAACACCTAGAGTACGAGTCAAGCTGGAAAGTGAAACTAGCCATGAAGAGTAAAATAGAAAACTGTGTGGGTGGGAGCAGATTGCTAAATGGGAACGGCCCACGGCGGGGTCAAGGTACCAAGCGGGAGCAGGGCAGTACGGAAATTAGTAGCGTATTCCATGTAGGCAGATTATTCAGAAGCTTGCACAACGGCCGTGGGGGTAAACCCATTTTTGGTTGAAAAAGTACACTTGCTTCAAACGGAAGTTGATGAAAGCTTCCATGGAACTTGCTGGAAGGTTTCATGAAATCTAATATTCACTTTAGCGGAAGTGTGTTTCCACTTCCATGGAAGTAAACCCATTTTCCATGGAAGCTTGTTTTACTTGCATAGAAGCCAATTTACATGGAAGTGCCTTTTACTTCCATGGAGGTGAAATTCCACTAGAAAATGAAAATTCATGGGCGTTTGTTGACGATTTGATTACAGTATGGGAGCACATTTTACTTCTAGGGAAACTTCCATGGAAGTAAACTCGTAGAGGTATGCGCAAATACTGTAGTAGTAACAGTCAAGTGGCAGTCGACGAAGGGCTCGCTTACCCCCAACGAACCAACCCTGCGGCTTGTTCAGTTTTTGCCTGGTTTTCTCGCTCTGGTTGTCTGGCTGATGATGCGGATGTACAGGAGTTGCTTTACTCTCTTTTGGATCCCGCGATAACGACCAGCTGTTGTCATCAACCATCTATTATGTATATCAGCTCGTGAGCGTCCGGCCGTACGCGCAGGGTCATGTTGTGCCCGTGGTGTCCGGTCCCTTGCCCTGCATACTCGGGCGGCAATTTGTATCACCCTCTAAAATCACGCAGTGAACGTAGCTGTGACCGACATCTGAACCATCGCTATTTTCCTTCTAGAGTCTCAAGGGGGTTACACAGTCGTCTTTTCTATACGTAAATGGCTGCTGTGCTATACCTGGTGCACACTACGCACTACCTTCACTAGACCAATACCTGTATCATATACCTGTGCTTCGTACACTCCCAGGTTGCATTGTACGAGCATCCCTTCACCACAAGTTCCCACGGGTGTCCTCCTGCTAACATATGCTTCACGTAGTGCTGCAGGGTAGTGGGCAGCCCACAAACGAAAGCCGTTACTCGAAACAATTGTTCAAGAAGTAATGCTTTAACACAGCAGTATGATACCGTGGTTCACAGTAGGCGTTTCCTGTCAAAGCAAACATGTTCATGAAACAAACATTTCACCCCTTGACAGAGAGCAACGTTTCCTTGACATAGGTACCTAGACCGACACCAAACTACTAGGTTTTAGAGTGGAACACTCGGCCGTACACCCTTGACAACGCACGCTTTGGCTTGCTTGGCATGTCGTCTTCTGACATCGTTGATGTCATGTACTACTGTAGACAGATACAATATCTTCGGTTTCATGTACCATCCACGTATACACGGTTACTACAATACTTAACCGCTGGGGTGGTATGCATCATGCTTCACTTTGCTCTCACCTCGTATTGACTTTGATTGCCGTTACGAACCTCGTGTTGGTTTTGGTTGCCGTTACGAACCCCTTTGGTATGCACTCGATGCCCCCACATGCCAGCGTAAACAACAATATCCCATGAAATATACCTACATGGTTAGCTCCGCCCACCTTCCCCTGCGCTAGCGGTTCTTAGTAGGATGAAGCTAACCCTTCATGCGACTCGCCGACCACCTCACATCCCTTCGCGCTCGAAAAAAACATTGCCTGCCAGGTCGGTGAAGCCCCGACGTGCTCCGTCTCTTTCAAGGTAGGGATGCCAGGGTATATGGCCATACGACTACGGCCATGCACGATATCGAGAACACCCCCCCCACACCAAGTACACCCCCCCCTACCTTCCTCAGTGTCTTTCTCTGTGCACTAAACTACGGTATTTGTGAACTGGCAGAGTCTACGAATTTATCCGACGCACTAACAATTCCTCTACCCATTGGTTTCATTCACGGTGGAGGGAACTAGACCACTATTCCGAGAGGGCATATATCGTACGTCTACTGTTCCGCGCCCACAAGAGAACCCATGCAGGTAACTCTGATCGATGCTCAAGCCAGTCCTGACATGTCTTCCGTGCGTAGATTGTGTAGTTTACACTTTTGTCAACCTTAATAGTCTAGACGTTGAGATGTACCAGGTGCGTCGTTCCGTATGCGCAACACATGGAGTGTGCATACACCCTTGCTATCCCTCCAATGCGTCACCTGACCACAATCACCATTTACATATCCCTCGCCCACGCCCACACCCTGGCCGTTGCTGTCCTCGGTTTCCGCCTCCCCAAATGTCATGCGTCCCTCCGTTTTAAACAATCGGTTGCAGTTCTGAGCGCTTCCAGGCGACCTGCGATTTTCTCGGCCGCCATGTACCAATCACCTCAGCCAGCGCCATGTGGGTCACCACCGCCGCGACGCCATATATCGTTGTGAACAATTCCCACGGATGTTTCCTACCCGATGACCTTGAAGAGCACGGTGTCGACCGCCTCGGCAAGCATCATAAGTCAGCAGACCATCTATTTCCGACAATGGGGAAGGCGCAAGCCGATCCGCAGGTCGCTAGCAACAGAAGCAGCAGCAGATGCAGAAGAGTGGCAAACTCCGCCTGGTTTACCTTTGCCGAATACCCATCAGAATCCGGTGACTACAACCTAATCGGTGCTGGGCAGATTATTTTACACTGGTCGGTAGACCCGCTCGAACAGCTGGCCGTATCAGTTAGCATCGGTGCCGTGTCCCGGTGGACCCTAGGCCCGAACGAGCAGATGCCGCTCCAGGTGTCACCAGTATTCCACGACAGCTCCGGCGACAGGAACAACGATAGCAACGAGTCACGATGGAGGCGGTACGAGCATGATGTACCACCGCTGCCGGATGTATTCATGACCCGGTATGTACGCGTTCTCATGTACCTGGCGGACGTCCTCGAGGCAGACCAAATAAGCGCGCTCCTGTTCGGACGGTGGCCCCCGCGGTACCACCAACGTGCGCGGGCCAACCGATTTGACCGGAGGAGGCGTAGACGCCGTCGCCGGTTTGCCATGTACGTCTGCGACATCGGCATGATGTTCCGTGGCGCCTGGCGGACGAATCGGTCTACTTCGTGCTGCGTCGAAGATTTGCCAGGAGCGGCTGTGGCAGCCCCGACGTTCGCCCTCGCATCGGCTCCCGCGGTACCTGCGACCTCCTCGGTTGTTTCTGCGCCGTCGTCACTAGGCACATGCGGATCAGACATTGATCATCTTGACGTGATGTCGATACAGGTTTGACTGGTGTTACGAAAAGGAGAGGGGAGGGGGGAGGAGGGTATGCTGCCATCATTTGTACGGTCGCGTTTACGCCATTAGGGCGGCGAGTGGAGGTGTGTTTCCTCACTCAAAATTGGATCGTAACACCACAACGTCCTGGTATCCCATACTGTACTGTAGTAGCCAATAATATATTGGCAGTAAATGTCACGAAAACTAAATGAACATTTCAAATATATCACACGGGCCTGGGGAGATGGTTCTTTTTCGGTCCAAGTGGCTCCGATCGGCTGTAAATATGGGGTTCAAAGCAGCCCCCCCCCCTGCCGGTGCACGCGTTTGTGTTTTTGAGTTTCGTGATATATATATGGTACATCTCTGGTGATGTTGTGATACCGATATGTGTAGTCTCCAGCAGCAAATGGTTAGCTGTTGAGCATCGCGAACACAAGAAGGGTGAGTTTCACTCAGCCGCGTTAGGCAGAAGGAACACAGCATACCTGGTAGGTGTTATAAATATGCCAACAACCGTCTTCACATACACGTGTGTCGTTCCGTGTTCCCCTCCGCCGTACAGTAGTCAATGCCCACTGGCAGATGTGGTGTGTCACCCTTTACTACAGTAGAGATTCATGCAGTAGGTGGTAAGCGTCTCGCGTAACTCGAGCGCGCCTGTAAATCGTTGCACAACATGTACGCGTTGATGCGAGCCTCTATATCGACGGTGTCAACATCTGCATGCTGAGAGGTCGGTATTTCTGCTATCTATATTGTCTTCCCTCGCTCACTGCAGCCCCACTCATTGTTGCCCCCCGCCGTTCCTACATCGTAGTTGCTCCCTTCCTCCCTTCCACATTCTACCCTGCCATGCAAGGCCGACCCCGTCTATATTGTGTCCCTCCTTCCCTCCCTCCCTCCCTCCCTCTCTCCCTCCCTCCCTCCCTCCCTCCCTCCCTCCCTCCCTCCCTCCCTCCCTCCCTCCCCCCCTCCCTCCCTCCCTTTCTCTCTCTCCCTCCGGCATGCATGTTCGTACCAATTGAATTTGATCCGGCGAACCGCCTCTGAAACTTCAAGGATAACGACCACGACATGGACAAACATTCCGTGCTTGGACCCAACGTTCTTCTGGAAGCTTTCGCTGAACCGTGCGCCTCGGTTCCTGCGGTACAGGAGAAGCGCTTTGCATCATCTCTCGTCTCGAGCCACGTCCAGTCTGACCTTTCTGTGGTAAACATCGATTTTTCTCAGATAGCTTTAGCGCAATGTCGTTAGCGGCTTCGTATGTATGATTTCGTAGTTGCTCTCATAGATGAATGCCACAGAGGCTCGCATGCTTCGTACGCCAACATCGTGCACACGGATTCATTATCTCCCAAACCATTGGTAGATGTAAGGATAGCTCAGCCTTTTACGACAGGTATGGTAATTTCCTCCTGTAGTTCTTACATACACGAAGAAGCCTCTGACCAATGGCGGAGTTTGTCTGACTCTTGCTGTTAGCCTTGCGCGGTATGGACACTTCAACCTGCACTCTATTGTCGTTTGTACTTCTGTCGCTCGATACGGTTTGTCTAAATGTGCAATGCCCTCTTCATTTTCTCGTTGCACTTCCGCTTTCCGTGTCCCCCGTCTCCTGTTATACCCCCCCCACCTCTCCCCTGTTTCAAGGTAAGGCACCCGAGAGCCAGATACATATAGTACTCCCATCGCTGTCTCTGGAAAGGCCTACACCGGAAATTAAATTTTTACTCATTGAAGCTGTCACACATACGCAAGTCCGCCTCACAAGCGGTTCTTAGTATGATGCAGCTCACTTTTCATTCGACTCGCCGGACACCTCACGGCGCTTCGCGCTTGTGGCAGAGGCGTTCTACGATAGAGGTTCATTCTAAAGTTTCCGAGGCTCCTCCCTTAAGGAGCTCCATACCTCACCCGGAACCTAACTTCAGTAAAAATCAAATTGCGTCGCGGCGAGTAATCCCATGGCCCGAGTCGACAACACGTTTTTTTCGAAATCAAAATTGGCATTCCGACGATATGGGCTCAAGGAACCCCGTCTTTCAGAAACACAATAGCGAAAATGTGCTACTTCTATCGTAGAACGGGTCGGCAAGCAATGTCTGCCTGTTCGGTGAAAACCCGACATGCTCCGTCCCGGCATTGTAGAGATGCGAGGGTCTGTGGTCATACGACTACGGCCATGCATGAGATCGAGTACATCTCTCCTACCGAGTACACCCCCCCCTCGCCCTCCCCTGCCTCCCTCCTTCTTTCCCTCCCTCCCCAAACCTCCCTCTGTTTCCCTGTTCTCGGATCTTTCCCTGTGCGATTCTCCTCCAGAATGCTCGCGTACAGGAGACGGAGTGCCTTTCCCGCTTGGGGGTCGCCCTCCTTCTAGAAGGCTACACCGCCTCGTGTCCGCCTACACGCAAGAACCGGGAACCACTCGTGGAGATATCTGATCCGCCCGCCGACGTTGCCACAGAGGGGAAGTATACCAAGGTGGATTGATAATTATTTCCACCTCCTGGGTGTTACTCACGTGTTAGGGTTTGGATTGTGCGGCTTCACGGAGGTGTACTGCAGTACCGACCTGAGCACGCATGGGGTCGGCGCACTTTGCACACAGGGTTACATATCGCCTTCTATGTGGTTCGTCGGAAACGTCTGCCCGGGAGTGTATAGTACACGAAGCAAGTTTTCAATGAACTTGTGTTTGTGGTCAAAACCGTGTATGCCGTTGTAAAGGGCCACGTGTGAAGATTTGTTTCGTCGGTCTTCGCCTCGTGCGGCTCGAGCTTCATTTGAACCCTTGCACGGCATGGGTACGTCATAGCTATCGGTTTCTGAACCCCCCCCCCCACCCCCATGCCAGGTTTCGTCCCTGAGTGATCCCTGCTTATCACGCCCTCCATCTCTGCACCCCCCTGCAACCCTCCTCCTGTTGTGCATCCCTCTCTGATCACCTCCGTCCATTCTGGCGTCCGCCCTCTCCTCCTGCCGGCCTCACTTCCGTGCGTTGAAACACAAACTGCCGTGCCGTGCTCTGGCAAAACGGACACCGAAATCAAGAAATTCGAGAAGGAGATGGAGTGTCTCTCTGTCCGAGGGGTTTGTCTTCTCCTAGAAAGTTCCTTCGCGCACCCCCCCACGCTGGCGGTCAGCCTTCAAAATCCTTCCTCCCTCGGGGCCATGCTATACCCGTCTGGTGCTGCCGTAAATGACATGAGGCTTACCGAGGTGAGCCGATCAAATGGAAGTATGGCACTAATTCTCAATATGACGGGAGTATGCGTATACAAGGTATCCCCCACGGCCTATTGGGTTGTTGGATTTGACATAGATAACACCTTGCTGTGCATGCATGTTTGTAGGTTGTGGTATACGTGGGAGTAAAGGTAGTGCTTTCAATGGAGTTGTTGTTCTGCTTTCCAGCACTAGCAGGCGTACAGTGACCCTCCCTTGACTATGAACTGTTGATGTTGATTTACGCCAGGTTTGGCTCAAGAATCTATGGCACACTCGCGCAGCTTTGACACCTTGACTGGAGCTGGAGAGTCGATATTTACAAGCCTAGTACGGCAGTGTTTGATCGCTGGCCATCGTCTCTTTTATCGCTCTCTACAACCCCGCCCCCCTTCCCTTTCCTCCCCCCTTCCACCATCCCTCCTTCCTTCCCTCTCTCCCCCTTCTCCCCACGTGTCCAACCCCCTCTTATGCTCTCTGATCCGTTCCCGCCTCTTGGTACCCCTATTTGATATTTGTGTACGAGCGAACTCCTACGCTTGCAGGACATCACAGAAACCGATCAGATGGAGAAGGAGCGCCTGTCCGTTCTCGGAGCGAATCGTCTGCTTCAGGGTTACCACGCACCGTGCCCCGCTAGGACTTCCATGCACTTCAAGAACCGTGCTCAGGTTGTGGCAGCGGCCGCCCTCACGCCCGACGCTAGCGTTGATGGCATTGGCTACCCTCAGGTGAGTCGATATTTTGTTTCCGATCGATGACAGAGGTAGCGATAGTACCTAATGTTTCTGTGCTCCATACTAATGGGAAGTCACCCGAACCCTGATTTGAAATAAATTGCGTGCAGCTCAATGACCAATCCCACATAGCCTACTAGATATAACACGAAACACATATCGTAAGACGCCAACAGTACTCCAGGGGTATTGGAATTAGGAGCTCGGTCAGTCAAAGCTATGTGTTGGCAGGGTCTCTGATAGGGCATCACTATATATATATATATATTGCGCCAACATTTATAACTTTCGCACCGCCTGGAAAGGGCTCCTTCGGACCATGTACTATCTCGCCGAACCGCTGCTATGTTTAGCGGTGTCGGATTGAGCATTTTCACATGCATACATATCTATGTTTATAATTTCCCTTCCTTCCTGATTTATATGATGACCACTGCCTAACGTATTGATCCTTGTTCGACTTTTGCATGTGTTTGGTGGATACGCGCGATGCGCGGCTTCATCACTTGTAGGAAGCCTACGAAGCATGAACACGCTGATATAGGCCATATTGTCGCTATTACAACCTATATATATGTGAGAATGCGTCCCTAGGGCAATCCTTTTTTTCCTCGCCTCTCTCTTCTCGTTCCCCCCCCGTTCTCAATTATTATAACCTATCGATATCGATATTCAAGTCTCGTATCCGATTTATGCCTGCCATATCATGCCCATCTGTTTCTCCATACGGGCGAAATCGTACGACAGCACAAAATTATGAGCAGCCCCGCGGTCAAGGCCACCGACGAGGAAAAGGACCGGCTGTCGGTACTCGGGGCCACACTTATGCTCCAAGGCTACTCCAACGCACCTTGGCCTCGTATGTGTTCCACCACAATCAAGAACCGCGCTTCTCCGATGTCGAAGACCGCCCTTTCTGGTGTTGGTGCAAGTAGGACTGCCCACGCCGAGGTGGGCCAACGTACTGTAGTTCGCCGTTGTATCCCATGGCGGGGCGTTGATACGGTCACTCGACACAAATCCTACACCAGCGACACCCGCTATATTGGCACTCCACCGATACGGCTTACGTGTTTCCCTGCTTTTCTTCAGATGGTTTTCGCGGGTCAGGGTCCTACTCATGTTCTCACGTGCTGTGTTAGTCTCATACCCCCAGTAGCAAAAACACGTCTGGCTCATTATTGGTTTGTTCTCCCTGTACCGCATACATTTGTGGATCGCTGATACATCCTTCACATATCTTGAGCCATGGTATGGACACTTTGGTATGGCCCGAAGTTCGACATTCACAGCTAAAGGTTTCGCAATGATTAGTCCCTGCGTTACCACTTCTTCCCTCGTTCACTGCACCTCCTGTCCCCTGTTTTCACCCTCCCTCCTTCCCTCCAACTATCTCCACCTCTGTTCCGACGCCACGTTCGCCGCTGACGGCTGCCATGCTTGCTAATTTCCGTTCGCACACGAACGAAACTATTCTACACCACCCTATGAACACGCACATTTACCCCTTCAAGGCAAATGAAAATGAGAAGGAGTGGCTTTCTGTACTCGGGCTGACTCTCCTACTGCAAGAACCCGCCCCAGCATGGCTCCGTGCGTCTCCCGCAAATATCAAGAACCGTGCATGCCTTTTGATGATGTCAGTCCCGTCTGTTTCTGCCTCTATTGGCCATGGGTATGTCGAGGTTGGTGGAGTTATGGTGGTGCCCCTGCGTAATAAGGTAGGCCTCTGATATACTAAGACCAGGTTTGAGATGTTCATAACCTCCCCGGCGGTGTCACCTCAGCTGAAGCAACTGCTTATCGTGTCACCCATGGCATACGTACCCTCTCCTCACATCGCGCACACCTACCGTTTATGGCGTGGACCTCGATGGTGTGAAGCAGCTCAGGAGTTCAGCACGTGTTATTGCCACCAACATAAAAATCGCGCATATGTGTTTATCTTCACACACAGGAGTCCAGGTCCCCTGGCGGATTCGTGCCCCCCCCCCCACCCCCCCCCGCCCTGTCGTATATGGCAATGCGTAGACACTCTCCCCCCCTCCCCTGTCGTATGCGCAAAGTCAAAGGGAAGAGGCGTTTTGCTGTCCAGCTCCCTTGATCTGCGCAGTGCCCGACGAACGCGGCGGGTATGAGCAGACCTCTGAATATACGGCCATTGTCGAAGGTTTAGAGAGATGTTTTCTTCATCCCACGCACGGGGTGGGTTGTCCTTTTTGCCGCCTTAACATCCTTTGACTGGCTATTAACATGCCCTTACTACTGTGGTATAAGTCGAAGTACGGGCACCCAACTCCTCCGAATTCACGCTTAGGGTGATACATTGACCTCCTCAGATGAGAAGCCCAGAAAGTAAGCCACCACCCCCAGAAGGCATTGCATGTTTTCCTAGGAGTCATCCCACGGTGGGAGTTGCATATTTCGGTCGAGTATCTTGACCCGTTCTACGATAGTGGTGCACATTTCCGCTATTTTGTTTCTGAAAAACGGGGTTACTTGACCCCAATCTTGATTTCGAAAAAAATACTTTTGGAGACTTGAGCCATGGGAGTATTCGCCGCGATACATTTTGATTTCTGCCGAAGTCAGTTTTCGGGTGAGGTATGGAGCTCCATAAGCGAGGAGCCTCAGAAAATTTAGGGTGAACCTCTAGTGTAGAACGCCTCTTTTCTGAACGGTGGAGTTCCTGAAGTGGGAAGCTATTGGTCTACCGGGTTGTATACTATTTTCACTTTTTACAGGGGGTCGTAATAGTTAGGGGTAAATGCGAGTAGTGAAAATACTGGACGTTTACGTTTTTGTGCATGAGATGGGTCCTGCTTACTACGATCAAGGGCAATAGTATGTTTGGGTTAGGACTGACCATCAGGATTGGCCGTCGGGTTTTGCGACCTCTCTTATTCGAAATCTTCCCCGGTTCACGGATCGGGTCGTTCCTGCGCTATTCGTTCAACCCTAGCTCACTGTGCCCCATCTGTCCGTTTCTCCCTCCGCCAACCCCATTCCGCCGTGTATGCCTTCATTCCCCCCTCCCTCCTACTGTCCTTACCTCTGTCCCGTCGTTCTTTTCGCGGCTCACGCCTGTTCTTCCTCCACATTAACGTTCGCGCTTGAACAAACTGTACGCCGCCCTCTAAACACGATAATTCACCCCTTGAAGGCAAGTGGCAAAGAGGAGGAGCGGCTTTTTGTACTCGGGGTGGCTCTTCTGCTGCGAGGATCTGCCCCCACGTGCCTCCGTACGACTCCCGCGGCAGTCAAGAGTCGCGCCTGCATCTTGGCGGAGACAGTTCCGCCCGTTTCTGCGTATGTTGGCCATGTACGTGTCGAGGTGGGTCGGGTTAGGTTATTGCCGCTGTGGAATATTGCCGCTGTGGAATATAGTGATACCGTGTTTGAGATTTCTGAAACCACCCCGGCAGTGTCACCTCATATGATGCACCTACATGCTGTGTCTCCCATGACGTACGTATCATATTCGAGCATGGCACCAACACGTCGATGTTTGCTTTGAACCTCGACAATGTGACACAGGTCAGAAGTTCAGCGATAGTTGTTTATCGCCAACATACATGTCGTGGATTCGATTTATCTGCTGTACAGGCATAAGCAGGAGTTCAGTCATTTTGCCTCCATGTGGAATGAAAACAACAAAGAGAGAAGGCGGTAAGCTGTTCAGTTCGATCAATCTGCGCCGTGCGCAACGAACGCAGGATTCCAACCAGACTCCGGAATACAGGGCGGTTGTTTAGAGTTTTAGATTTTGTTCCCTAACCCCATGGTAGTGGTTGCCCTTTTTCCAACCAGTAGACATGTTTCGATCGGAATATTATACTTACTGTACGACTACTGTGGTATATTCGTTGCAGAGCTATTCAGAGTAGACGGTAGATATGCTGGTCGGATTGCGGGAACGAATCTCGTCGAAGTCACGTTTCGGGCGAGACATTGACCTCCTGACATGAGCAGGACAGAAAGTGAGGCACCACCCCTCAAAGGCATTGCGGGACGCTGGGCGTTCGTTACAAACCCCCAAGTAGTCATCCCACAGTCGATGTTGCACCTTTTGAGTTCTTCAAGTGAGCAACCATCGACTAGAATGATGTTTTTACTGAACGTAGAATATTTGGGTTAGGACTATACTATTAACAGGAACGCTTACAAGTGTTGGCCGCATGGCGCGGGTGGACATGTCTATTTGAAGTAATATGTCGGGTGATATATTGAGCTCCTCTTGTCAAGAGCTCAGAAGATATTAAGGCACCGCCCCTACAAGGCACCGCCCCTGCCGTGACGTCGCTCCCGGTTCATGCCGTGCACTTGTTTTCGAGGCAGGCGCCAGATGAAAATACATAATGCATTGCAGTACCCGGAAATCATTAAAGTGGTACAAATTCTCCAGAGGCGCACCAAACCAGTTATCACTTTCGTCTGGCTCAGTGCAGCAGCAGTGCGCACTTTGGTTGACCTCGGGCCGGTATCGCCCACTCTTTTCAAAGTGTAAACGGTTCGTGACACATCACGCTTCACAATAATAGCTTGGTGGTTGCATCGAGGTTAGAGGGTACTTGATCATTCCCCACCATATATGTGTATGCACTATACCGCTTCCCCCTTTGGGATGAACGGTCATTGCGAGTTGCTGGAGACGCACGGAGGCACGTTGGGGCGGATGCTTGCAGTAGAAGAGTCACCCCGAGTTCAGAAAGCCACTCCTTCTCATTATCATTTGCCTTGGAGGGGTGAATATCCGAGTTGTTCAGGCGCAGCGCAGAGCTTTGTTCGTGGGTGCCAGATGTCGCTACAGCATCCATGCCCTGCTCGAGCGATACGGCCGCACCACAGAAAGTAGGGCATGGATGCTGTAGCGACACCTGGCACCCACGAAGAAAGCTCTACGCTGCGCCTGAACAACTCGGATATTCACCCCTCCAAGGCAAATGATAATGAGAAGGAGTGGCTTTCTGCACTCGGGGTGACTCTTCTACTGCAAGCATCCGCCCCAACGTGCCTCCGTGCGTCTCCAGCAACTCGCAATGACCGTTCATCCCTCTTCTTGGCGATCGCAGTCCCGTCCGGTTCTGCCTCTATCGACCATAGATGTACCGAGGTGGGTCGGCTTACGTTACCCTCATGGTGTACGTTAGATTCCTGATAGTGACAACGTTTGTTCGAATATCTAAAAATAAAACAGTGTTCCCTCAGCTGAAATACTTGCATATCGCAACCCTCGTGCCGTACGTATAGCACTTTCACATCGGACGCACACAACAAGCACGTAGAGGTTTGCCCTGAACCTCGATGTTATGACACCGCTCAGCGGTTTAGCGTTATATGTTGTTACAAACATGCGTATCGCGCATTTGCTTCATCTGCTGTACAGTCTAAAGCAGGAGTGTAGGCCCACTGGATGAGGCACTTTGACCCCACCCCCTGACGCACAAACCCAACCAGGGAGAAGACGCGCTTCGCTGTCTAGTTCTCTGAATCTGCGCAGTGCACAACGAACGCAGGGTTCCAAGCAGACTCCTAAACACAGGGCGGTGGTTGCTGTTTCAGAGATTTCCTGGTTGGATAGAGTGTCGGTCGTCGGACACTGGGTTCGTTACAACTCACCTGGTTCATGCCGTCGACTAATCTTGGAGGGGCAGGCTCAAGTTGCACAAGGCACGACAAGACACCGAAATAATTCAAGTAATATGTGCTTCATCAGTGCAGTAGCGATGCCCATATTGTTTGGTCTCGGGGCAGTATCGCTCACTCCTTTCACAATGTAGACGATTCGTGATACACCACGCCTGACAATGGCTTCGTGCTGGCATCAAGGTTCTCAAGGATTCCAACCATTCCCAATCATATACGTATGCACACGTACTACCGCTCCACCCCCCCTTCCTGTGGTGCGACCGTAACGCTCGACCAGGGCATGGATACCCTAGCGACATCTGGCACCACGGACCTGAGAGTCACCGCCGCTTACGAAGAGCTCCACGGGCATGCCGACACCGAGAACATCCTTGCGGAGCCATTTTTTGTGTCGGAGCTTTTCACGCCTCCTAGCACCAGCCACATCTTCGAGAGCGGTGTAATCTACACACCCATTTACGTATCCTACATGCACGAATCAAGAAACGTTAGCAGTGTGTATACAGAGGACGCCCCGCTAGAGACGGAGGCGTCGGATGTGTCGGACGTACTGTGGCCCGCTGTGAATGCGCGGCTGCGCTTGAAATGGTCACGTTCACTCGTTCAAACCGCCGACTGCGAGTACTACCGGTCGTCTGTAGATGCGGTGTTCGTGTCTCACGCCGTTCCGGACGACAACGATTGGCTGGTTTTACGCGCTTTGATCAAGAAGTTTCTGTGATATGTGGCTGCTGAATTTAGGCTAGTCACAGGCCGCGCGTAAATGGGTAGAAGCGGTGGATTGGAGGTCAGTGTTTTGTGTGCGGTTTTTTTCTTCGGTGTGCATGCTGACGGCTGAAACATGATCAGTCAAGTTTGCCCTCGATGGCTGAGTAGTGACTAACCAGCGAGACAGGGGGAGGGGGAAAATGGAAGTAGTATCCAGTGCTGAGAGCGCTTGGATAGCGCCCATTATATATACACATATATATGTTGTAGTTTAATAGGACTGTATTTTTACTTATATCATGAATAGGTCGCTCGGCGTGGTGTATCACGAGTGGGTTGTTTTTAGTCGATGTAGAGACGCACACTAACGCGCGTCGACTTCTAGTTTGGGAAACAATATACTGACATTATCTACCATGGCTATACCTTGCACCAATATTCAGAACACAAGTGGTCGCAACATTTGCTGAAGAGCTTATTATGTATGCAGACATCCCATGGTACTTTGTAGCCTAAGGCACTGCGTAGGCATGCTTGCCACACGAGAGTCAACTTGCGTTGGGACAATCTGTGTCTACGATATCGTCAGTTGTGCCGACACTGCTCAGTGGTCTTAGGATACATGCGAAAATGCTTCCACATAACTCAAAATACACCCGGAGTTCTTGTTTTATCTTCTTGCAGGCACGTAGGTCATACCAACAAAATGCTGTGGTCTGAAGAATGATGTGAAACCTTTCCCGGCACGAATCAATGTGATATACATATACCTGGTACTTGATTTGCATGCGGTCATTATGCAATCAACATGGGACCTACAACAGTTTATTTGGGAAGCGAGTATCACTATGGGAAGTATTTCATTAGGCCTTCCGACACTGCAGAGAGTAGTTCCTTGCACAACAAAGATATATGCAAGCGGAGTCCTTGCGTTCAGCCTTAGTCGGTATCGACACCGTGTGTCACGTTGTTTTGCGAGCACTAGTCGAGTGATCTTCAAGGCTTACTCCTGTGGCAGGGGCTACGCATGCTACTTACAGCAGAAGTGCACCTATACCTCTCTGAGGCTCCATGCTTCCGGAAATAAATGTGAAAAAGACTGAAACCTTGATTTCGATTAGAACTACTCTAGACGTGCGCCTCACGAACAAAAACGTAACACACTACTTTAAAGGGGGACCATAGTAAATAGGACTTACGGTACACACAAAAGCCTGTATATTTCCCTTTTTTTACTGAGAACATTCGTTCCTATTTACTATGGTCCCCCGTAATAGTACCAAAAATGGCATTCCAACGATATTGGGTCAAGGAGACTATCAATAGCCAGCCAGAAAGCTTCTGCAACCCCTGTCCTTGGTTTGCCTCGCAAGGCTCACGCTTCTGACGATTTATACACTCCTGACCTGGGGGGCTACCCAACCAAGCATTCAAGGCATGCTTTATCTTTTGTGCTTGTCACTGCTGTTTTGGCTTTTTACCTATGCCACCGCAGTGTTCAATGTGATACATTTTCTTTAGTGTTTAGGCTCATCCAAGATGTCAGGGGTATTGTACCGTTTTCTGAGCATATTGTTTCCTGACCGGTTGAGCTCCACAAGTGAGCAAACAACTATCAATACCGGGTAGAGTATGGAATTTATTTGCAAGAGTATAGACTCAACACAATACGTATGCGCAGAGCTAGCATCGATGTGGTCATTTTGTCTCCCCTGCCGCTATTTGAACATTTTAACGGTATACACTTGGTGGTGTTTTAGGGTTTAGAGCAGCGCATACACCTCTTCATCGGGTTGCGCGATGAAACGTCCTCGAAGTCATGGTTCGGGTGTGAGATGTTTAGCTCCTCATGTGAGGAGCTCGGAAAATAAGCCACCGCCCCTGTAAGGCACGACACCCCTACCGTGGGACGAGTCGGTTGCCAACGTCAGGGTACGACAGTAGAGTACCCGGTATGCTGTCAATAATTTGGCAGTTAAGAGTTTCAGCCTGAATTTAGTTTATTCAACTACAGGAAGCATTTAAGCTAAGCTTTTGTGCTCAGAGAAAGACGCCACCAAAGACGGTGTAGAATGGCCACTAAGAGCCTACGCTAAACGCTGACGTCAGAAAAAGCCGCAAACCTTAGCCAACATAGGAGATTCTTAACTGCTGTCGCGTACTCAGGAAATCTTTGGTACACCCTTATCGTTTGCAGCTTGCATCCTTCTCTAATCCATGGAACACAGCGTGGACGCGTTGCCTTGGGCGAAATATTTTCTTATCGTCACTTTTACTCCCCAGCCTATCTCGTAGGAGGTTTTACGCTCAGCTTTCTGGGAAAACCGTGGTCTCAGGTGTTGTCCGTTCTCCTCCCCGGGACGAGACTTCAACTTTATCGCGCGAAGGATTCAGCATTGCCACTGCTCGTCGATTTTCGTCGAATGGTACTAACTCACGCTCTCGCGCTTTCCGCCAATCATTTTCCATGGAGAAAAACGTCCTTACGAGTATGCACTGAGTGAGCCTCGAACCGACGAAATTGATTTTAGAAGGCTCGCGGACAATCTACACCAAGCCACCGGGGGCGCCGGCTTTGGAGTTGGCAACCGAGAAAAAAATGACCACACGACAAAGAAAGACGACTCAACACGAAACCCAACAGTAGGCGCTGCGGTTTTGGGCCTAAATTGTTTTTGTCGAACTGGAGAAGTTTCCAAACTCTTTCGAACTACTCAGTATGATCGAATCCGACATACCTGTTTTCGTGAGTATGTGTTGGTCTCACACGCCGATACGTATCGGGCTCAACTTATTGTTTTAGTGAACATTGGTTTGAGGGCGACGCATGGCTCCGAATGTGAGGGACCTAAGAAGTTTAGGTGTTTCCTCTACCGTATCGCGCGATATAGGTGCATGAGGTTGCGCTTGCATTATACCCTTCCTTCCCGCCGGAGGTTTGTCGCACAAAGTCATTCAGTAAAATTCATATAAGCACTCGAATAGCTTCCGCTTGGCCCTCCGGGCAGTACTAGCTTCCGCTAAGTAAGGGCGATACTTTTGATGCAAGGGAACGCAAACGGCGAACATATGTTTTCAAGGTGTTCCGAGGAGGAAAACAAATCTTCAGAAGAGGCCACTTGATGCGTACCAATACCTGGTAACTCCGTACTCAAGGGTTTCACTGTTCTACTATATATACTATTAATAGGTGGAACATGTCGCTGTCTGTATATTGTAGACGACCGGATAGGCGAGGAGCCATTTTTCGACGTCGTCCAGCTTGTCCTCCTCGCCCACGTCGAACACGCGTGATAAAGGATAGGCTGCAAATCTACAGCAGTGACTGTATGTACTGTAGTCTAGACCTACTCTCCAGTAGGCATCGTCATAATATATCGCTATCCTCTCCAAATATGTTGTGCACTATGTTAAGAATTTATTTCCCCTCATCGTCCAGTCGAATAAGACCGCACAGAGTCATCATATCATACCATTATTACCACTCTTCTTGCCATTCGACATACTCTGTTTAGATTCATCTACGCCTTTGACTACTACAGACCCCAGGTAATTTCCAACGATTTTGCCTATGAATCCGAGCAGTGCCGTTTAAATGTGTCAGGTTGTATCTCTCTATTTGCAGGGTGAATAATCATGACGGGCACTGGGTGTGCTGAAGGTCGACGGGTAGAAGAGAGAACGGAGAACGGCAGGACGTGAAGAACACACACACACCTTGCATGCATGTATACATGTATGCGCTGTGTACGTACTGCAGGAGAATACTAGTACGAAGCAGCTGCAAGTTTGTGGAGCAGCATTGCGCCAGGTACGTACACCAGATACAAACTCCTACCAGGTCCATACTTGGTCGCAAGGGTATCTTTTTTTGGTATCCCAACAAATCCCAACCGTATCAAGAGGCGAATGTCACACGACCCATTTTTTATTTTTTATTATTTCAAATACACCACTCTGGGCACAAATGTAATGACCGCTCATGTATAAACATGCATATAAAATTAGAGCTTAAATTTCTGTCAAGATCAATATAAATGCGGCGTAATAGCAATAATACAGCCACCCCCTGTTCTGTTCTGGGCTTGCACGTGCTCCTAGGCACAACACAACGTTCCAAAGTTCCAGTTTGTGGACCGTTCGGGCAAGAAAAACAGGGCAGTTTGGCATCACCTCAAAACATTCGCGTCGTACAGGTACCTCAATCAAGTCTGGAACACCTGTCCGTGCCCAGTCCAAGAGGTTGCGACCTCAATTTCGATACGACTGCTGCTGCTGTACCTGGTAGGTGACAAAGGAAGGATGGTGTATCATAGGCGTCGTTGAGAACGAGCTTGACAGACCGCGTAAAGTGTGGTATCCGATTCGATGGCAAAAGTCTCGCAGGACGAATGATCAACCAGACTGGACGGCCTCTGCCTGTCTCTGTAGAACTGCTGTGTGCTTCAGCAGTACGTGTAGCACCTGGCACATGGTTGCAGCTGCTTTGATGTACCGACCACAAGGTGGAAGGATGCACGAAGGCGGTGTTGTAGCAGATATCTGATACCCTCCCTTCCACTGTAGTGCTGCCGTTCGGCAGGCTTTCCGGTAGGTGCGTACCAGGTACATCAGTAGTCTCGCCAGGCGTCCGAGCTCCCGGTTCGCCAGCTCGCCAGCGATAAATGCTTGTTGTTCGGGTGATGTGATGCGACTGTCTGAGCACAACATACATACATACATACATACCCTTTGATAGCGACTAAACCAATGATACACCAGGTATCGTTGGTGTCTTCCAACGCCTACATACAGTCTACAGTACGAGCAGAGCAGCATGATCAAAGTAGAGCAGCCGTACGGGTATACAGGTAGGACGGACCATGTTGCACCCGGGTCCCGTGCCGCACGACTCCTTGCACTGTGACTCGGGCAGCCCTAGTTAGTGTCGTCCTCCAATCACGGAGTGTGGTTGTCGTAGCTAGCTGTAGTCGTCATTTCTATCGGCAATTTTCTCTGAAAGTCCCAAGTGGTCGGTCTACAGCAGAGCAGAGCGGTGACATGATCATGATGATGATGATCATAATCATGGTCAACATTATACGGCCCCCTCGACGAGTATTCTCAAGCTGATTAACGAGATCGGTAGCTGCTAGTCGCAGGCACCATCACAACGCGATATACAGCTATTTGCAAGACCACCCCCCGCTTGGCGTGTTTGTCCGAACCCTTCCTCCGCCGTGCTGTTCTGTTTCCTGCCTCGCTGCGATGCGCATATCGCCAGCCAGTCAGTGTATTTTAATATCGGTGTTATTTTTGTCTTGTGATCGGTGCCTGTTTTTGCATCGTTTCGTTCCCTCTGTCTATGTATGCATATATCATATACCCAGGTAGCAACGAACCTGGTCAAGGATGAGAAAGCTCAACACCTCCGCGGCGACCGCCGCCGCGCTCCTCTTTGGAGCATTGATTGCCACACCATCGACGTCTGCCGCGGCGCCGGGGCAGCGCGCGTTTCCGTGAGTCAGTTGGTGTCGTCGTTCCGCCATACCATATTTGTGTTCGTACAGAAAAAAAACGAGATGAATAAAAATCGCCGGAAGGAACGATGTTATTGGGGTGCGGCTGGGGCGTGACGTACTTTTTCCGGAGCCATTTCCTCATCATTGGATTGTATTTTGGTTGAATGGTTCGTTGGTTGCTCGCTTTTTATGGTATGATTGCTGCTTCCGATCGTTGATCGTTTAGTTCTAAAAACATGTCTTCGTATTAATATATATTTACTGCTCCCAGTATGTGCTGAGAAATACCGCGGTTTGATACTTTCACTGACCGCCACTGCTGTACTAAAACTAGTATACTATTGCCGAACACATACCTTGACGCGGCACAAAACCCTGTTTTCCTACCAAGGTATATACAATGGTTTAAACACTGCGGCAGCAGTACGTATAAAAAACGTGCAGTAGTACTACAGTACTCGTACTACGAAGTACCAGGTAGCTTTGACTGTTCTCAGACCAAAACACAGGCCTCTGTGAAAAAGTATCTTGGTTTATAGTACACCAGGTAGATACCAACCATCAGTATGTATATAGACCAACCGTCAGTAAATAAGATAGTTGTAATCGCAGAATGGATACGTACGTTTAGCATCGAAGTAGCCGAGGAGATAGAGATATACGTACGTACTATCCTCATACAGAACCCATGGGGTGTTGCGCTACATAGCACCTTCATACTTGAGGTTTTACGGGATGGCAAACTTGAAGTTGAGGGTGGCGCGTGCCCCCAGTTGAGGGTGACGCGTGCCTCCTTGCCAGTAGATTATAGCCGGTTGAAGGAATATCATATTTCTGTCATAAAAAAACCAGCAGCGTCCCACCCCCCCCTTCCTTGCTCACTCGTCTCTTGCCCCCTTCGAGCAAGCCGCACACTCCTAATAAAAGAGAAGTCTCACGAACTGCGTCTAAGTTTGGCCAAGCACAGACACCTGTCTGTGTCACCCTTCTTTTGTGGATCACTCATCATCACTGGTACCCTTGCCATTGCCCTTCTCTCACCCACATCACACCTCGTGACCAGCCACCGAAAAGCGTCCCCGGTTTGTCCTCCTTTTCGAGACGCATCGTTTGCTGTAGTCTATGTTGTGACCAAAGGTTATGTCTGCCGAAAACAGGGAACTTACTGTTACAATGTGAGACCACCACCATCATTCTCGTCATCGTGTTCGTGCGCTTTACTCCTAAATCAAGTACAGTACGACTTTGCACAACCGCGTCTGTACTCGCAAGGTCCACCACCTTATTCCACTGTTGGAATTTCGATCCATGGACCTTGCCGCCTACTTTCATGGGCGTGAAGTTATTTTGCCCGGAACTAGAAATAACAATTGTTTCCGCGTTCTTTCCACGGATATAAAAATTACTTCGTTCGATGGAAGCTCAAGTTTTTCTTCCCTGGGAGCATAAAACATTAAAAAAAGACTCCCATGGAAGTAAGTGGGAGCGTTTGGTGGTTGTGGTAGTGACAATGCTTCCGTGGAAGCACCTGGAAACTTTCCCTGTGAATGGAAGTGGAAGCTTCCACCAACTTTCACAACACCAACACGCTCGGTAGGAGCTGCCATCCACTTCCTTCCACAAGAGACCACCGGCTTCCAATAAACCCACCAGCTTCCGTCAACTTCTATATTTCCATGGATGTAAATATGACAGAAACGTTTCATTTCAATGGAAGCTGTTTTGCTTCCACCGGAAGATTGCTTCGTCCTATGTCGTATGAGAGTGGTTTTTCTTCCATAGGAGTAAATGCACTACTTTCATGGAAGTTGCTTTTTGCTTCCATGGAAGTGTTCCGACTTTCTTCATGGGAGTATTTTTACTTTTTGTACCTACATACCAGGTACGCATTACTTCTATTGAAGCTTAGTATGCTTCCATGGAAGTAAACAATACTCCCGTTACCTCCATTACTTCCATGGAAGTATGTTGACTTCCATAGTTCCTGGGAGCAGGGTGACTAGTGGGTCTCCGGCACGCCTGTCGGGGGCCATTTCATTTTCTGCACCCGGCGTCGCCGGTGGCTTGGTAGGTGGCCCGCGTGCTTACCAAGATCAATTTTGTGGGTGCGAATGTTTGCGAGCGCATTCTCGGAAGGACGTTCGCTTGCCGAAAACAACGTTTTCCTCGGAAAGCGTGAGAGCGTGAAATATTTGCAACACTCGATAAAAATCGACGAGCAGTGGGAATGCTGAACCCTATGCCCGATAAAAATGAACGTACGTACCGGAGGCGCGAAGGGACGACACCCGTGACCACGGGTTGTCCGGAAGATCTCCGAGGGCAAAAACACCTAGAGTACAAGTCAAGCTGGAAAGTGAAACTAGTCATGAAGAGTAAAATAGAAAACTGTGTGGGTGGGAGCAGATTGCCAAATGGGAGCGGCCCACGGCGGGGTCAAGGTACCAAGCGGGAGCAGGGCAGTACGGAAATTGGTAGCGTATTCCATGTAGGCAGATTATTCAGAAGCTTGCACAACGGCCGTGGGGATAAACCCATTTTTGTTTGAAATAGTACACTTGCTTAAAACGGAAGTTGATGAAAGCTTCCATGGAAGTTGCTGGAAGGTTTCATGAAATCTAATATTCACTTTAGCGGAAGTGTGTTTCCACTTCCATGGAAGTAAACCCATTTTCCATGGAAGCTTGTTTTACTTGCATAGAAGCCAATTTACATGGAAGTGCCTTTTACTTCCATGGAGGTGAAATTCCACTAGAAAATGAAAATTCATGGGCGTTACGATTACAGTATGGGAGCACATTTTACTTCTAGGGAAACTTCCATGGAAGTAAACTCGTAGAGGTGTGCGCGAATACTGTAGTAGTAACAGTCAAGTGGCAGTCGATGAAGGGCTCGCTTACCCCCAACGAACCCACCCTGCGGCTTGCTCAGTTTTCGACTGGTTTTCTCGCTCTGGTTGTCTGGCTGATGATGCGGATGTACAGGAGCTGCTTTACTCTCTTTTGGATCCCACGATAACGACCAGCTGTTGTCATCAACCATCTATTATGTATAGTAGCTCGTAAGCGTCCGACCGTACGCGCAGGGTCATGTTGTGCCTGTGACGTCCGATTCCTTGCCCTGCATACTCGGGCGGCAATTTGTATCACCCTCTAAAATCACGCAGTGAACGTAGCTGTGACCGACATCTGAACCATCGATATTTTCCTTCTAGAGTCGCAAGGGGGTTACACAGTCGTCTTTTCTATACGTAAATGGCTGCTGTGCTATACCTGGTGCACACTACGCACTACCTTCACTAGACCAATACCTGTATCATACACCTGTGCTTCGTACACTCCCAGGTTGCATTGTACGAGCATCCCTTCACCACAAGTTCCCACGGGTGTCCTCCTGCCAACATATGCTTCACGTAGTGCTGCATGGTAGTGGGCTGACCACAAACGAACGCCGTTACTCGAAACAACTGTTCAAGAAGCAATGCTTTAACACAGCAGTATGATACCGTGGTTCACAGTAGGCGTTTCCTGTCAAAGCAAACATGTCCATGAAACAAACATTTCACCCCTTGACAGAGAGCAACGTTTCCTTGACATAGGTACCTTGACCGACACCAAACTACTAGGTTTTAGTGTGGAACACTCGGCCGTACGCCCTTGACAACGCACGCTTTGCCTTGCTTGACATGTCGTCTGACATCGTTGATGTCATGTACTACTGTAGGCAGATACAATATTTTCGGTTTCATGTACCATCCACGTATACACGGTTACTGCAATACTTAACCGCCGGGGTGGTATGCATCATGCTTCGCTTTGCTCTCACCTGGTGTTGGTTTTGATTGCCGTTACGAACCTCGTGTTGGTTTCGGTTGCCGTTACGAAACCCTTTGGTATGCACTCGATGCCCCCACATGCCAGTGTAAACAACAATACCCCATGAAATATACCTACATGGTTAGCTCCGCCCACCTTCCCCTGCGCTCGCGGTTCTTAGTAGGATGAAGCTAACCCTTCATGCGACTCGCCGACCACCTCACATCCCTTCGCGCTCGAAAAAAACATTGCCTGCCAGGTCGGTGAAGCCCCGACGTGCTCCGTATCTTTCAATGTAGGGATGCCAGGGTATATGGCCATACGACTACGGCCATGCACGATATCGAGAACACCCCCCCCCACACCAAGTACACCCCCCCCTACCTTCCTCAGTGTCTTTCTCTGTGCACTAAACTACGGTATTTGTGAACTGGCAGAGTCTACGAATTTATCCGACGCACTAACAATTCCACTACCCATTGGTTTCATTCACGGTGTAGGGAACTAGACCACTATTCCGAGAGGGCATATATCGTACGTCTACTGTTCCGCGCCCACACGAGAACCCATGCAGGTAACTCTGATCGATGCTCAAGCCAGTCCTGACATGTCTTCCGCGCGTTGGCTGTGTAGTTTACACTTTTTTTGTCAACCTTAATAGTCTAGACGTTGAGATGTACGAGGTGCGTCGTTCCGTATGCGCAACACATGGAGGAGTGTGCATACACTCTTGCTATCCCTCCAATGCGTCACCTGACCACACAATCACCATTTACGTATTCCTCGCCCACGCCCACCCCCTGGCCGTTGCTGTCCTCGGTTTCCGCCTCCCCAAATGTCACGCGTTGCTCGGTTTTAAACCAATCGGTTGCAGGTTTGAGCGTTTCCAAGCGACCTGCGATTTTCTCGGCCGCCATGTACCGATCACCTCAGCCAGCGCCATGTGGGTCACCACCGCCGCGACGCCATATATCATTGTGAACAATTCCCACGGATGTGTCCTACCCGATGACCTTGAAGAGCACGGTGTCGACCGCCTCGGCAAGCATCATAAGTCAGCAGACCATCTATCTCCGACAATGGGGAAGACGCAAGTCGATCCGCAGGTCGCTAGCAACAGAAGCAGCAGCAGATGCAGAAGCGTGGCAAACTCCGCCTGGTTTACCTTTGCCGAATACCCATCAGAATCCGGTGACTACAACCTAATGGGTGTTGGGCAGATCCTGTTACACTGCTCGGGAGACCCGCTCGAACAGCTGGCCGTACCAGTTGGCATCAATGCCGTGTCCCGGTGGACCCTAGGCCCGAACGAGCAGATGCCGCTCCAGGTGTCACCAGTATTCCACGACAGCTCCGGCGGCAGGAACAACGATAGCAACGAGTCACGATGGAGGCGGTACGAGCATGATGTACCGCCGCTGCCGGATGTATTCATGACCCGGTATGTACGCGTTCTCATGTACCTGGCGGACGTCCTCGAGGCAGACCAAATAAGCGCGCTCCTGTTCGGACGGTGGCCCCCGCGGTACCACCAACGGGCGCGG
Source organism: Nereocystis luetkeana (assembly GCA_031213475.1). Lineage (NCBI taxonomy): Eukaryota > Phaeophyceae > Laminariales > Laminariaceae > Nereocystis > Nereocystis luetkeana. Next base: position 7,918,304 of record JARUPZ010000026.1, on the reverse strand, counting down.
GCCAACCGATTTGACCGGAGGAGGCGTAGACGCCGTCGCCGGTTTGCCATGTACGTCTGCGACATCGGCATGATGTTCCGTGGCGCCTGGCGCACGAATCGGTCTACGTCGTGCTGCGTCGAAGATTTGCCAGGAGCGGCTGTGGTAGCCCCGACGTTCGCCCTCGCATCGGCTCCCGCGGTACCTGCGACCTCCTCGGTCGTTTCTGCGCCGTCGTCGCTAGGCACATGCGGATCAGACATTGCTCATCTTGAGGTGATGTCGATACAGGTTTGACTGGTGTTACGAATAGGAGAGGGGATGGGGGAGGAGGGTATGCTGCCATCATTTCTACGGTCGCGTTTACGCCATTAGGGCGGCGAGTGGAGGTGTCCTCACTCAAAATTGGATCGTAACAACATAACGTCCTGGTATCCCATACTGTACTGCAGTAGCCAATATTATATTGGCAGTAAATGTCGCGAAAACTAAATGAACGTTTCCAGTATATAACACGGGCCTGGGAATATGGTTCTTTTTCGGTCCAAATGGCTCTGATCGGCTGTACACATGGGATTCAAAGAAGCCCCCCTCCCCTTCCGGTGCACGCGTTTGCGGTTTTTAGTTTCGTGATATATATATATGGTACATCTCTGGTGATGTTGTGATACCGATATGTGTAGTCTCCAGCAGCAAATGTTTAGCTGTTGAGACTCGCGAACACAAGAAGGGTGAGTTTCACTCAGCCGCGTTAGGCAGAAGGAACACAGCATACCTGGTAGGTGTTATAAATATGCCAACAACCGTCTTCACATACACGTGTGTCGTTCCGTGTTCCCCTCCGCCGTACAGTAGTCAATGTCCACTGGCAGATGTGGTGTGTCACCCTTTACTACAGTAGAGATTCATGCAGTAGGTGGTAAGCGTCTCGCGTAACTCGAGCGCGCCTGTAAATCGTTGCACAACATGTACGCGTTGATGCGAGCCTCTATATCGACGGTGTCAACATCTGCATGCTGAGAGGTCGGTATCTGTTCTATCTATATTGTCTTCCCTCGCTCACTGCAGCCCCACTCATTGTTGCCCCCCACCGTTCCTACATCGTAGTTGCTCCCTTCCTCCCTTCCACATTCTACCCTGCCATACGGCGCCGACCCCTTCTATATTGTGTCCCTCCTTCCCTCCCTCCCTCCCTCCCTCCCTCCCTCCCTCCCTCCCTTTCTCTCTCTCCCTCCGGCATGCATGTTCGTACCAATTGAATTTGATCCGGCAAAACGCCTCTGAAACTTCAAGGAAAACAACCACGACATGGACAAACATTCCGTGCTTGGACCCAACGTTCTTCTGGAAGCTTTCGCCGAACTGTGCGCCTCGGTTCCTGCGGTACAGGAGAAGCGCTGTGCATCATCTCTCGTCTCGAGCCACGTCCAGTCTGACCTTTCTGCGGTAAACATCGATTTTCCTCAGATAGCTTTAGCGCAATGTCGTTAGCGGCTTCGTATGTATGATTTCGTAGTTGCTCTCATAGATGAATGCCACAGAGGCTCGCATGCTTCGTACGCAAACATCGTGCACATGAATAGACTATCTTACAACCATTGTTAGATGTAAAGATAGCTCAGCCTTGCAGGACAGGTATGGTAATTTCCTCCTGTTGTTTTTACATACGTGAAGAAGCCACTGACCACTGGCGGAGTTGGTCTGACTAATACTGTTAGCCTTGCGCGGTTTGGACACTTCAACCTGCACTGGATTGTCGTATTTTACTTCTGCTGCTCGATACGGTTTGTCTAAATGTGCAACGCACTCTTCCTTTTCTCGTTGCACTCCCGCTTTCCGTGTCCCCCGTCCCCTGTTATACCCCCCCACCTCTCCCCTGTTTCAAGGTAAGGCACCCGAGAGCCAGATACATATAGTAGTCTCATCACTGTCTCTGGAAATGCCTACACCGGAAATTAAATTTACTCATTGAAGCTGTCACACATACGCAAGTCCGCCTCACAAGCGGTTCTTAGTAGGATGCAGCTCACTTTTCATTCGACTCGCCGGACACCTCACGGCGCTTCGCGCTTATGGCAGAGGCGTTCTACGATAGAGGTTCATTTTAACGTTTCCGAGGCTCATCACTTAAGGAGCTCCATACCTCACCCGAAACCTAACTTCAGCAAAACTCAAGTTGCGTCGCGGCGAGTAATCCCATGGCCCGAGTCGACAACACGTTTTTTTCGAAATCAAAATTGGCATTCCGACGATTTGGGTTCAAGGAACCCCGTCTTTCAGAAACAAAATAGCGAAAATGTGCTACTTCTATCGTAGAACGGGTCGGCAAGCAATGTCTGCCTGGTCGGTGAAAACCCGACATGCTCCGTCCCGGTATTGTAGAGATGCGAGGGTCTGTGGTCATACGACTACGGCCATGCATGAGATCGAGTACATCTCTCCTACCGAGTACACCCCCCCCTCCCCCTCCCCTGCCTCCCTCCTGCTTTCCCTCCCTCCCCAAACCTCCCTCTGTTTCCTTTTTCTCGGGTCTTTCCCTGTGCGATTCTCCTCTAGAATGTTCGCGTACACGAGACGGAGTGCCTTTCCCGCTTGGGGGTCGCCCTCCTTCTAGAAGGCTACACCGCCCCGTGTCCGCCTACACGCAAGAACCGGGAACCACACGTGGAGATATCTGATCCGCCCGCCGGCGTTGCCACAGAGGGGGAGTATACCAAGGTGGATTGATAAAATTTTCCACCTCCTGGGTGTTACTCACGTGTTAGGGTTTGGATTGTGCGGCTTCACGGAGGTGTACTGCAGTACCGACCTGAGCACGCATGGGATCGGCGGACTTCGCACACAGAGTTACATATCGCCTTCTATGTGGTTAGACGGAAACGCCTGCCCAGGGGTGTAAAGTACACGAAGCAAATTTTCAATGAACTTGTGTGTTGTGGTCAAAACCGTGTATGCCGTTGTAAAGGGCCACGTGTGAAGCTTTGTTTCGTCGGTCTTCGCCTCGTGCGGCTCGAGCTTCATTTGAACCCTTGCACAGCATGGGCACGTCATAGCTATCGGTTTCCGAACACCCCCCCCCCACCCCCATGCCAGGTTTTGTCCCTGAATGATCCCTGCTTATCACGCCCTCCATCTCTGCACCCCCCTGCAACCCTCCTCCTGTTGTGCATCCCTCTCTGCTCACCTCCGTCCATTCTGGCGTCCGCCTCTCTTCCTGCCGGCCTCACTTCCGTGCGTTGAAACACAAACTGCCGTGCCGTACTCTGGCAAAACGAACACCGATTTCAAGGAATTCGAGAAGGAGATGGAGTGTCTCTCTGTCCGAGGGGTCTGTCTTTTCCTAGAAAGTTCCTTCGCGCACCCCCCCACGCTGGCGGTCAGCCTTCAAAATCCTTCCTCCCTCGGGGCCATGCTATACCCGTCTGGTGCTGTCGTAAATGACATGAGGCTTACCGAGGTGAGCCGATCAAATGGAAGTATGGCACTAATTCTCAATATGACGGGAGTATGCGTATACAAAATATCCCCCACGGCCTATTGGGTTGTTGGATTTGACATAGATAACACCTTGCTGTGCATGCATGTTTGTAGGTTGTGGTATACGTGGGAGTAAAGGTAGTGCTTTCGATGAAGGTGTTGTTCTGCTTTCCAGCACTAGCAGGCGTACAGTGACCCTCCCTTGACTATGAACTGTTGATGTTGATTTACGCCAGGTTTGGCTCAAGAATCTATGGCACACTCGCGCAGCTTTGACACCTTGACTGGAGCTGGAGAGTCGATATTCACAAGCCTAGTACGGCAGGGTTTGACCGCTGGCCATCGTCTCTTTTATCGCTCACTACAACCCCGCCCCCCTTCCCTTTCCTCCCCCCTTCCACCATCCCTCCTTCCCTCCCTCTCTCCCCCTTCTCCCCACGTGTCCAACTCCCTCTTATGCTCTCTGATCCGTTCCCGCCTCTTGGTACCCCTATTTAATATTTGTGTACGAGCGAACTCCTACGCTTGCAGGACATCACAGAAAGCGACCAGATGGAGAAGGAGCGGCTGTCCGTTCTCGGAGCGAATCTATTGCTTCAGGGTTCCCACGCACAGTGCTCCGGTAGGACTTCGAGGCACCTGAAGAACCGTGCTCAGTTTATGGCTACGGCCTTACTAACGACCGAGGCTAGCGTGGGTGGCATTGGCTACGCTCAGGTGAGTCGATATACTTTGCCGTGCGACGGTAGAGATAGCAGTTGCACAAACTGTTCCTGAGCTCTACACTCATAGTAGTACGTCACCCACAAATTGATTCGTTACTTAATCCGTGCAACCTGATAATCAATCCCATATAGCCAAATAATAGAAATATCACCTCCCTGGGTCGTGTGTATTCTGTTTCATTTCATATATATATATACCTGGTATTGGTGATATTGTCTTATCGTTCTGTTTTTTCTGGTGTTGCTTGTATGATTTTGATATCGTACCCGGTACGCTGGCATTGCACTTGCTTTCCAGTTGAACTTGTGATAATGGTTTAATTTTTGGTCTTTCTCTGTCTCACAGTATGTGACCACAGAACCAGTATCTCTCTAGGATAAGGAATCAGAACGGACACTGGGTGTACTGATGAAGCTGGGTAGAAAGGACGATTTAATGTGAAGACAACAACAGCAACACATCGCCCGGAGAGGGCTCCTTCTGACCATGTATCTCGGTCAGCCGTGCCTGAGCATAGCAGGTTCGAATTGAGCATTTCTCGTGCATGAATACCTGTGTTTATCGTATCCCTTTCTTCCTGAAATATTTTATGACCACTCCCAAAGATATTGTTCCTCCTTAGACTGCACAGCGTGTTTTTGAAAGATACGCTCCACACGCGGCTGCATCCCTTGAGGGATGCTTACACGCCGTGAGCACACTGATCTAGGCCATACTGTCGATATCACAGTTTTTATATGTGACGGTTCGTCTCTAGGTCAAGTATTTATTCCTCGTTTCTCTCTCCCCGTGACCAATCCCTTCTAACCTATCGTTATTCAAATCTCGTATACGTTTGATGCCTGCCATATCATCCCCCTCTGTTTCTCCACTCGGGCGGAATCGTACGACAGCACAACACTACAAGCAGCCCCGCGGTCAAGGCCACCGACGAGGACAAGGACCGGCTATCCGTACTCGGGGTCACTCTTATGCTCCAAGGCTACTCCAACGCACCTTTGCCCCGTAGGAGTTCCATCACACTCAAGAACCGCGCTTCTCTCATCATGTCGAAGACCGCCGTTTGTAATGTTGGTTCCATCAAGAGTGCCCCCGCCGAGGTGGGCCAACGTATTGTAGTTTGCCGTTGATTCCAATGGTGGGGCTCTGATGCGGTCACCCGACACAAATCCTACACCAGCGACACCCGCCATATTGGCACTCCACCGATACGGCTTACATTTTTCCCTTATTTCCTTTAGATGTTTTTTCGCGGGTCAGGGTTCTACGCATTTTCCCACGTGCTGTGTTAGTCTCATAACCCCCGCAGTAGGTCGTGACCAGAAAAACTCGTCTGGCTCATTTTTAGTTTTTCACTGCACCTCCTGTCCCCTGTTTCGCCCTTCCTCCTTCCCTCCAACTGCCCCCACCTCTGTCCCGATGCCCCTTTCGCCGCTTGTGCCAATCAATTCTGCACCGTTTCATTTGCACTCGAACGAAACTACTCTACACCGCCCTGTGAACACGCACATTTACCCCTTCAAGGCAAATCAAAATGAGAAGGAGTGGCTTTCCGTGCTCGGGGTGACTTTCTTACTGCAAGAATCCACCCCAGCATGGCTCCGTGGGACTCCCTCAAGTATGAAGAACCGCGCGGCCCTCTTGGTGATAACAGCTCCACCCATTTCTGCCTCTATTGGCCATGGGTATGCCGAGGTGGGTCGGGTTATGTTGTTGTCCCTGTGTAATAGGGTAGACCCCTGATAGAGTGAGACCAGTTTTGATATGTCTGTATCCTACCCAGCGGTGTCACCTCAGCTGAAGCAACTGCTTATAGTGCCACCCATGGCATACGTATCATGTCCCCACATCGCGCACACATACCGCTAATGGCGTGGACCTCGATAGTGTGAAGCAGCTCAGGAGTTCAGTGCGTGTTATTGTCACCAACATACATATCGCGCATGTGTGTTTTGACTAATGTACATTCACATGCAGGAGTCCAGGTCTACGTGTGGAGCACTCCCCCCCCCCCCCCCCCCTCTTGCCGCATAAGATATTGCGTACACCCTCCCCTGTCGCATGCGCAAAGTCAAGGCGAAGAGGCGTTTTGCTGCCCAGCTCCCTTGAGCTGCCCATTCCACAACGAACGCAAGGCGTATGAACATACTGTTGAATACAGGACAATTGTCGAGATTTTTGAGTTTTTGCCTCATCCCGTGTCGTATGAGCACAGCCAAAGGGGACATGCGTTTTGCTGTCCAGCTTCCTTGATCTGCGCAGTGCCCGACGAACGCGGGGGGTATCGGCAGACGTCTGAGTACACGGCAATTGTCGAAAGTTTAGATACTTGTTTTCTTCATCCCACGCACGATAGGGGTTGCCCTTTTTGCCTCAACATTATCTGACTGGTTATTTGCATGCCCTTACTAAACTGTGGTATGTTCAATTCAGAGCTTTCAGTAGAAGTGCGGGCAGCCAACTCCTCCGAATTCACGTTTCGGGTGGGGTATTGACCTCCTCAGATGAGAAGACCAGAAAGTAAGCCTCCGCCCCCAGAAGGCATTGCATGTTTTCCTAGGAGTCATCGCACGGTGGGAGTTGCATATTTCGGTTAAGTATCTTCTGAAAAGTGGCGCTCCTGAAGTCCCCCTTTGGGATGAACGGTCATTGCGAGTTGCTGGAGACGCACGGAGGCAGGTTGGGGCGGATGCTTGCAGTAGAAGAGTCACCCCGAGTGCAGAAAGCAACTCCTTCTCATTATCATTTGCCTTGGAGGGGTGAATATCCGAGTTGTTCAGGCGCAGCGTAGAGCTTTGTTCGTGGGTGCCAGATGTCGCTACAGCATCCATGCCCTGCTCGAGCGATACGGCCGCACCACAGAAAGACGCTGCGCCTGAACAATTCGGATATTCACCCCTCCAAGGAAAATAATAATGAGAAGGAGTGGCTTTCTGCACTCGGGGTGACTCTTCTACTGCAAGCATCCGCCCCAACGTGCCTCCGTGCGTCTCCAGCAACTCGCAATGACCGTTCATCCCTCTTCTTGGCGATCGCAGTCCCGTCCGGTTCTGCCTCTATCGACCATAGATGTACCGAGGTGGGTCGGCTTACGTTACCCTCATGGTGTACGTAAGATTCCTGATAGTGACAACGTTTGTTCGAATATCTAAAAATAAAACAGTGTTCCCTCAGCTGAAATACTTGCATATCGCACCCCTCGTGCCGTACGTATAGCACTTTCACATCGGACGCACACAACAAGCACGTAGAGGTTTGCCCTGAACCTCGATGTTATGACACCGCTCAGCGGTTTAGCGTTATATGTTGTTACAAACATGCGTATCGCGCATTTGCTTCATCTGCTGTACAGTCTAAAGCAGGAGTGTAGGCCCACTGGATGAGGCACTTTGACCCCACCCCTTGACGCACAAACCCAACCAGGGAGAAGACGCGCTTCGCTGTCTAGTTCTCTGAATCTGCGCAGTGCACAACGAACGCAGGGTTGCAAGCAGACTCCTAAACACAGGGCGGTGGTTGCTGTTTCAGAGATTTCCTGGTTGGATAGAGTGTCGGTCGTCGGACACTGGGTTCGTTACAACTCACCTGGTTTATGCCGTCGACTAATCTTGGAGGGGCAGGCTCAAGTTGCACAAGGCACGACAAGACACCGAAATAATTCAAGTAATATGTGCTTCATCAGTGCAGTAGCGACGCCCATATTGTTTGGTCTCGGGGCAGTATTTCTCACTCCTTTCACAATGTAGACGATTCGTGATACACCACGCCTGACAATGGCTTCGTGCTGGCATCAAGGTTCTCAAGGATTCCAACCATTCCCAATCATATACGTATGCACACGTACTACCGCTCCACCCCCCCTTCCTGTGGTGCGACCGTAACGCTCGACCAGGGCATGGATACCCTAGCGACATCTGGTACCACAGACCTGAGAGTCACCGCCGCTTACGAAGAGCTCCACGGGCATGCCGACACCGAGGACATCCTTGCGGAGCCATTTTTTGTGTCGGAGCTTTTCACGCCTCTTAGCACCAGCCACATCTTCGAGAGCGGTGTAATCTACACACCCATTTACGTGTCCTACATGCACGAATCAAGAAACGTTAGCGGTGTGTATACAGAGGACGCCCCGCTAGAGACGGAGGCGTCGGATGTGTCGGACGTACTGTGGCCCGCTGTGAATGCGCGGCTGCGCTTGAAATGGTCACGTTCACTCGTTCAAACCGCCGACTGCGAGTACTACCGGTCGTCTGTAGATGCGGTGTTCGTGTCTCACGCCGTTCCGGATGACAACGATTGGCTGGTTTTACGCGCTTTGATCAAGAAGTTTCTGTGATATGTGGCTGCTGAATTTAGGCTAGTCACAGGCCGCGCGTAAATGGGTAGAAGCGGTGGATTGGAGGTCAGTGTTTTGTGTGCGATTTTCGTTTTCGGTGTGCATGCTGACGGCTGAAATATGATCAGTCAAGTTTGCCCTCGATGGCTGAGTAGTGACTAACCAGCGAGACAGGGCGAGGGGGAAAATGGAAGTAGTATCCAGTGCTGAGAGCGCTTGGATAGCGCCCATTATATATACACATATATATGTTGTAGTTTAATAGGACTGTATTTTACTTATATCATGAATAGGTCGCTCGGCGTGGTGTGTCACGAGTGGGTTGTTTTTAGTCGATGTAGGGACGCACACTAACGCGCGTCGACTTCTAGTTTGGGAAACAATATACTGACATTATCTACCATGGCTATACCTTGCACCAATATTCAGAACACAAGTGGTCGCAACATTTGCTGAAGAGCTTATTATGTATGCAGACATCCCATGGTACTTTGTAGCCTAAGGCACTGCGTAGGCATGCTTGCCACACGAGAGTCAACTTGCGTTGGGACAATATGTGTCTACGATATCGTCAGTTGTGCGACACTGCTCAGTGGTCTTAGGATACATGCGAAAATGCTTCCACATATTATATAACTCAAAATACACCTGGGCTGTATTTAATCACGTAGGTAGGTCATACCGACCATATGCTGTGGTCTGAAAAAGCATGTGAAAAACGTTTGCGGCAAGAATCAATGTGATATCCACATACCTGATTCTTTCTTTCTTTGCCTACGGCCATTACGCAACCAACATAAGACCTACAGCAGCTTACTTGAGGACCAGGTATCACATATATATGCTGTTGGAAGTGTTTCTTTTGACCTTCCGACACTGCAGAGACTGCCTTGCATAACACATTTTGATGCGGGTGGAGTCCTTGTTTTCCGCTTTTTTTACTAAGTGCCTACACCGTGTGTCGATTTGGTTTGCTCGAGCATTTATTTGTCGATTGGTATTCAAGGCTTATTTCTGTGGTAGGGGCTACGCATGCTACTTACAGCAGAAGTGCACCTATACCTCTCTGAGGCTCCATGCTTCAGGAGGTACGGGCATTCCCGAAATCTTGATTTCGATGAAAACTAAATTAATCTAGACGTGCGCCCCACGAACCAAAACATCAAACACTAGTAGTATTGAAAATTAATGGCGTTCCAACGATATTGGTTTAAGGAGACTATTAACAGTCAGCCATACAAAAACTTGTCGACAAAAAAAACGTGCCACCCGTGTCGTAGTACCATTTGTTTTGCCTTGCAAAGGAAACGCTTCTGACGACCAATACCCTCCTTACCTGAAGAACTACCCAACCAGGCATTTAAGGTATGCCTTATCATTCATTTGTGCTTGTCACTGTTTAGTATATATATGTACCTGTGCCACGGCAGTCTTCATTGTTGTGATGAATTTTCTTTCATGTTTTGGCTCATCCGAGAGGTCAGGGGTACTGTACCTTTTTTTGGCATATTTTTTTTCTGACCGGTTGAACCCCTCTAGTGAACAAACAACCGCTCGTAATAATACCAGGTAGTATGGCATTTATTTGTAAGAGTATAGGCTCAACACATTACGTATAAGCAGAGTTAGTTAGCATCGACACAGCTTTTGTATCTCTCCCGCGCCGCTATTTGATCATTTCAACGGTATACATGGGGACTGTTTTAGGAGCACAAGTAGCGCATACACCTCTTCTTGGTCGGGTTGCTTGCGTGGTAAAACTTCTTCGAAGTCATCCTGTGGGTGTGAGACATTGAGCTCCTCATGCGAGCAGTTAGTTCGGAGAATAAGCCACCGCCCCTATAAGGCACCACACCACAAGAAGTCATCCTGTGGGTGTGAGATATTGAGCTCCTCATGCGAGCAGTTCGGAGAATAAGCCACCGCCCCTATAAGGCACCACACTACAACCGTGGGACGATTCGGTTCCTAACGTTTGGCTAGGGCAGTGCAATACGCGATATGCTTATAATAATTGGGGAGTTAAGAATTTCAGCCTGATTTGTTTTTGTTGATCTATGTTAAGAATTTACAGCTAAGCTTGTGTAATCAGCGAATGACGCCACCGTGAACCCTGTAGCAATGCCTACAAGAGCCGACGCGCAACGTTGACATCGCAAGAAGCCGTGAGCCGCGGCCAGCAAAAGGGATTATTAACTGCTGTCGCGTACTCCGAACATCTTTGGTACACCCTTATCGTCTGCAGCATGCGCGCTTCTCTAGTCCATGGAACACAGCGTGGACGCGTTGCCTTGTGCAACGTTGGAGGTCTGCAACCGAGAAAAAAGAAGCCACACGACAGAGACGACTCACGAGGGGCAACAATAGGGGTTGCGGATTTGAGCTTGTTAAGGTTTCTCGAACTGGAGAAGTTCCCAAACTCTCGTAAACCACCCGATATGATTGAATCCGACATACTCGTTTCCGTGAATAAAGGCGTTCTAAGATCGTTGGTTCACCATAATGTTTTGTGGCTCCTCACTCAAGGAGCTCCATACCTCACCCGAAAAGTGACTTCTGTAAAAACCGAATTGCATCCCGATGAACAATCCCATGGCCCAAGTACACAAACATGCCATCTATTAAAACGAGATTGGCACTACGACGATTTTGGGTAAAGGAACCCCGTCATTCGGAAAACATTTTCAGGGGGGAAATCCATCTCTATCGCAGAACGCGTCAATATCGGATGTGCATTGTTTCACAAGCCGGTTACGTATCGGACTCAGTGCTGTCTTTTGTAAGATTTGGTATAAGGGCGACGCATAGGTGCTGGTGTGAGGAACCTCTGGGACGTCGAGTAGTCATACCACCGTAGTGTGTGAAACAGGCGGAAGCATGGTGACGTCACGCTTTGCTTGTAGTCTACACGTTTCGCCGGAGGCTTGACGAACATAGCCATACAATGCATTTCATAGAAGTACTCGAATGGCCTACGCTGGCCCCTCCGGTCAATAACGTAGTCGAACAACTTCCAACCAAGGGAAGATACTATTTAGGCGAGCGAACGCGAAGCGCGAGCCTTGTTTTTTCTTGGTGTTCCGAGGGGCAAAATAACTCTTCATGACAGGCCACTTAATGCGCAACAGTACCTGGTAACTTTGTACTATTACGGGGGACCATAGTTAACAGGACCTATGGTATACATAAAAACCTATATGTTTAACCATTTTTACTAACAATATTTGGTCCTGTTAACTATGGCCCCTCGTAATAAAGGATTCCACTGTGTTCTACTGTTCAATTGATCGAAAACGTAACAGCTGTCTGTGTATTGTCACCGACCAAGTACGCGACAAACCATTGTTCTACGTCGTCAAGCTTTTCCTTCTCCCCCACATCGAACACGTTTGATAAAGGCCAGACTGCTTATCTACAGCAAGGCGGTAACTATACTCTAGACCTCTCCGGTAGACGTCGTCTTATGTCGCTATTCTATATATATGTCATGCACTATGTCATGAACTCTTTTTCTATGTCATCAGGCTCTTCTTCCTTTTCCTTATCGAACAACGCCTTCAGTTTTGCCTCCATCATCGCCAGCTTCGCCTGCAACACCATCCCACACCATCGAATCGAAAAACGGAGCACGCAGACATCAAGTCAGAGTAGTATTATGATCATTTCAACTCAACAATGTGTGGCATGAGCTTCGTCGTTGATCACTTCAATAAAATCCGAAATAGGTGGAAGCTAATTTAGAGTCTCTAACTTCTTATGTGTTGTGCTTCCGGTTCATCATTATCTTTGGCCTTTTTTCTCGCTCCCTCCCAGCCCCAACTCAGCTCCGAGGTCACATAGCAGGCTCGGCTCCCCCCCCCCCCCCCCACCCCGTCTCTGGCCGTCATCTTTAGCGTGGGAATACTTCAGCCACTTCTTCCCTATGGATAATTATTTATTTTTGTTTGGATCTTGTATCGTTCGTGCCGGCATTTTGTGAGCGTGTTAATCTGGGGCCGAATTTGTACAGGAACCCAACGCCATCGTATCCTTCGTTAAATCAGGCAGATAGATGGTGACTTTACCCCATTTTTGTTTATCAGACCTCAGGTACCACCTACTACTGACTGACGTATAGGGTTGAAGTATCGATCGATTACCCAGCCCAGGGTACTCGTTTAACACCCCCCCACAACCCCCCCTCTGAACGGCGGGAGATTTCGGGCGTCGGTACGTACGCTGACCTACCCGCTTCGTTTCAATACCTGAACCAGAGAGATGTGGTTTCAGCAACGCACGGGGGAAGCGTTTATATAGCATACACGATGGAAGTGGGATTGAAACCCGCGTCCTCTACGACGAAAAAGTGACGATATTTCCTTAGCCGTAGACCCGAAAAATATCGATTGACTACCAAGCCCAGGGTGATCCTTCTTAGACATTGATCACGTCACATTGTAATTGATCGAGCTAAACAACGCGCGGCACATCTATAATATTAATAGTCATTGTTTGGTGTGGTATATATTGTTGGTCTTTTTTTGGGGGGAAGTTTATGAGTAATCAACGGCGAAGCTCATGCTGCACAGCGTCGGATGACAACCACGAGGAGAGTGTGTTCAAAGGGGGCTTCGTCGCGGCGGGCTGACGCCTGTCGTGGCATCACACATGCTTGAAACGACCGATGATAGGCAAATCGATCCCGTCAATACGACAGCACTGCCGACGGGTACACTAAACGTCAACCGCGTGTTTGAGTGAAACAATGTAAATCAGATCCAATCGACCAGCAACAAAAATACTGCTCCGCGCATTTAATGCCCTAGGATGCAGCCCAATCGAGGCCGTATGCGCACGCGACAGAACTGCCAAAGGGTCCATTCCAAAATACATAATGTTTGAGTGAAGAGCAAGAAAAATCTGGACTCTGATCCAATGAACCAGCAGCAAACGGATCAACGCTGTCATCCGAAACACATTTTGTCACTGTTGTGACATGTAGAAAACCAAAACAAAAGGTACGTCGCGCACAGAATTCGGCGCGAGGTACGCAACAGGTCCGACCCAAATGTTTCAAATCTTGTCATCAATAATCACTCCCGATCTTGATCTCTCTCCGTCTCGCCTCTTAGGCATGCATCAGAGTGCCTTCGATACCTACCTACTGGCACTTGTTCGTACAGCAGCAGCAGTCAACAGCACTACCGCGACCAATACAAGAACTTTGCACCTTCGCATACCTGCGGAATGCCTGCTTGTGTGCTATTATATCCTACCCCGTGATATATCACCGTTGCTGGCTCCGACGAACAGCAGCAGCATAGCAAAATAAATACATGCGGATAGGATATACCCGTACAACGTTAGTAATATTTTAGAATAACCGCCGCCGACACTAAACGGCACCAGCATGCATCGTAGTGAATACATGGTCCCAAACAGAGCGCAAGGTGCAACCGAACTCACCGAAAGTTCATCTTCAGCCCTAGCACTGCCGGGTAAGAGTAGGGGAAAGTTAAAATCGCGTTCGGTACATGGTTCATCCAAAGCCGAGAAAGGCAATATGATGGAGTAGGACCGATTCCAACCGCGGTTCTGGTGTACTTTATTTGGCAAGTTGGTACGATGTGGTTCGGTGCTGATTTTACTGCTGAGAATCACGCGGTGACACGTGGTGATAAGTTGTGTATCTCATCTTCATAAGTTCCGGCGCGGTGGGGTCCAATATCCCGCGGCACGGCATGGTGCGGCTATATTTTCCTCATTCGAGCAGTTGGGTGCGGTCCGATTCACAATGGTACTGGCGGTGCGGTTGACGGTGAACAACGGTAGAAAAACGCCCCTTCGGAGGTACCAAACTTCCAACTAATCCTGATGGGCTACGTACTAAAACGTACCTGGTAGAGTACTGCCTACAAATTTTTGCTACACTGGATGCTAAGAGTACGCACGTGCGGTGGTAGTGCGACTTCATTTTACACCAGGTACCAGGTAGGACGTATACAAAGTGCCTTTTATTTCTGGGGCTCCTCATATTTTTATTTGAAGAGATCCCGCAGGTGCTCTACCCCAAAGGGACGCCTGACAAAATTTGCAGGCTTTAGTCCGACTAGAAATCCAAGAGCAATGCCTTGTGAGGACGATGGCCTATTTCCTGAGCTCCTGACGCGATGCCCTAGACGGGTGACGACTTACCAGATGAACTCCTCTCGTGAGGAACTCAAGATACCACACCCGAAATATGACGTCCAAGATATCTGTTTGCGCACCGCGACCACAACGCCTATGCGCTAGTAGTATGGTGTAGTCCTACAACGAAAATTCCACATTTATTACGGGGGACCATAGTAAAATAGGACCAAATATGTTTAGTAGAAAGGTTAAATGTATTGATTTTTGTGTATACCACAGGTCGTGTTAACTATGGCCCCCCGTATTAGTAATACAATCATGCGCTAACCGGTGGTCTTGCTCCCTCGGGAAACCCAAGCAGTCATAAACGTTTAAGTTGGAGGGTGCAACGCTTGCGGTGGGATGCGCATCTAACTGGCTTAGATGTTTACGAAAAAATACAATGATACTCCCAGTGACATTGGGTGCTACTACAGGGGACCACAGGAAATAGGACAAAATATTGTTATTAAGAAAAGCGAAATATATTAGTATTTGTGTGTGCCGTAGGTCCTATTTAGTATGGTTCCCCGTATAAGGTAGATCTTCGGTTAAGGAGCTTCGTCGGTCCCGGTAGCAGTTTGGCCGAAACGTGTTTTCAGAAGACATCGATCCTGAGCAGCACGGCCACGCCTAGAAACGTGCGTCTATCTCTACGCAGTTCCAAGTACGTCGTCTCCGATGGTCCCCTCAACGGGGAGTGCAGTCCTAGAGGCGTTTTTGAGGCATGGCCTTTCGTAGGACGTGTCCCATCCGACAGCGTGTGGGCATGCCCAGCGTGAGTGAGGCGTCAGTCAGAAACATGACGGACGACATGAGTCTAGAAGTAAGTGAAAACTAACACAGGTTATGACCCAGCAAACTCCGTAAGACTTTATTCCTAATGTTAGCATTCATGGAGACAGTACTGAACGAATAAGCTCAACTCTCCAACGGAAAGAAAGACTTCAGTCACCTGGCGAAATAACAAAAAAAGCAGCTGTGAGTAATCCATCACAAAACTCGGGGAAACACAACCCTGGAGGAAATCTACTGCAGCTACCAGGTACCCCTGGTCATGAACGTAGTGCGTCTGATGTTCACACATAGCATAATCCAAACCGGCGTTCTACTGCGGGTCTAACTCACCGCCTTCCGTTTCGCTGCCGCTTCCGCCCTATCTTCTGCCTTCTCGATATACCGACGTTCCGAGACCTCTCGCCGAATGTTCTGAACTCGGAACTGAAGCTCCACCAGCTCTGTCACCCCGTACAAAGCCTGCGAGGCGGGAAGGGACAGACGAAAACACCGCTCGTTTATACCCGAACGAAGAACCCATTAAGATCAAGATCAGGAATAGTCGCACGGTAGCTACACAAAGGCCGGATGATGATTGCTTTAGCTCAACCCGTCGGACAGGCAGCGCACGGCCGAACCATCGAATAACTTATGACTCGGGACTGAAGTCCCACAGGCGCTGTCTCCCCCGCGCATACACCTGTGCAGCGCCTGTCAGAAAAAAACTAAACGAAAAACATCCAAACAAATTACCCAAGGGGGAGGGGGGGCTGTCAATCCGCCGGTAACGCGGAGGCCAGATACGTTGGTTGGTTGGTTGGTTGATTGGTTATCTAGTTGTGCGAAAGCCGTCGTACAACCGTTATGCTTAATTGTTAGAGGATGCCGGTTTGGTGTTGGCGGGATAAACCTTCGGGGAGGGAGGAGGGGGATGGGGGGGAAATGAGGTTGGTGAAGGCCTACCAGTGATTTACACTCCATGGTTGTCTTTCGTAAACGCCTCCTTCCAATCATCGTTGACCTGATAGCTTGGCGTCGTTTCCTTCTCAGTATGCACGGGGACGACTTCCAAACAGCTTCCCTTAAAACAAATTGCCACTGACGAATCAATTGTCACGCGTATTGCAGATGTAGACGCAGACATTGTCCAGGTAGGCAGGGGGGGGGGGTTGAGCCGGGAGGGGCTCCTCCTGGCAAAACAGACCAGCCTGCGTACTTGCGTTTGGTCGACCTCGTAACGCCTCTCTTTCTCCATCGCTATCTGCGCAATCTCCATCGCGCCTGAAGCAAACGTCGTTCATAATAAACTTTGAGTTGTTTTTTTATACGCTTGAGCGTTGCGTTCCCGCGTAGGGGGGGGGTGCGGGGCTTGCGGGATAATCCTACGTACCTGCTTTTCGTCGATCTTGTCGAGTCTCGCTTTCTCTGTCTCCATCTCGACGATCTCCATCGCGCCCCGTAGCGAGAGGCCCCCACCGAAGCTGGTGTGGTGTGAGGAAGGATCGTGTAGAGTGTGGACGACAAACTTGACGTGGAGTATATCAATGTCAATCTGCAAGAGGGTACATAAGGGATGTACACTTCGCGCGCGTAATTGTTCTTTGTCAAGTTCCTCTTGACTTCCTTCTTCTTGATCGGGACGTTGAAGCCCGTCACGTTACACGTTTTGGATGACATAAAACGATCAAAATGATATCGGCAATCATTAATGGTACGAAATCCCAGGTGTACGTACAGGGCTTGTGCCCGAGTTTGACGCGCAGCTGAAGGGGAAAAACCTCGCGAATGCCCGCTAAAGCATACCGACTGGCGAGTCGGACCGTCCGGCGAAAGGTTACTTAGTTGCCGGCCCTTTGACATTTGGGTTACTGTACCGACTTCGATTTACCGAAGTTCACCTCGATTTACCGATTGATATTACCCGAATTTGACTTGATAGTAGGGGTGTGAGTATACTGGCGTTACGGTAGGTGGGTGAGTTTCAGTACCGCGTTTCGGCCACTCGGGGAAGTGGCTCCATACCTCACTTGAAACTGCCCTTCTCGGCGAAATTGTTGCTGGAGCAGGCAGCATAAGCAAACAACTCCATGGCGGTTCATATTCATCCCAACACCATAAAAAGCACAACATACCAGGTATTCAATACGCCTGCAGGACAATAGTGTAAGGAGTCGCTGGGCATAGTGGCTCCAGGCCAGCTGAACCCAAAATCATAGATGTATGACCCCCCAAAAAACACAAAACAATCGGTAGCAATGTTATCGACTGACGAAGTTCTCTGACCAAAACCGAGGAACTACTGTAGTGTGCGTTAACCATGTGGTACCCTATACCGTTAGAGCGTGACCCCCCAAGCAGGGACAAGATTCTTCGTGACATGCACATAGTCGTATTGGTAGGCCACGGGGTTCGTTGAAGCTTTCCACTTATTATTCGAAAATTATTCCGGTTGTCTTCAGGTGAGGGCGAAGAGTTGGGGCTAGCGTTGGATATGTTCTTCTCGTACACAGCAGTGTGTGTCAACCATTTTCTCGAACACGTAGTAGGCAACCCTCACGACTTTTTCATATTGTTAGCTTCTAGTTTTATATGTATAATTCGTGTATGTACTCATCAATTTTTGTGCGAGGACTCCCCATGCGAGGTCCCTCATAACTCATCGAGGTGCGAAGCAGCACACGCCGACTCTCATTTACAGGCTTTATCGTGCCCAATTTCAAGTATGAATTTGACGCACCGATTGAGTCGTTATACCGACGTTGACTCACCGAATATGACGTACAGTACCGAATTCGACTTACCGATTTTGACACGTTTATCGACTCTGACTTACAGACATTGACTTGACCAAAACTGACCTCCCAACTCTATCTATCTGATAGACCGCGATTCACATACATGATTTTGTCGTGCTTACCGACTTTGCTGCGGCCATGACCGGACGGTTGTAGTGCCGTCCGGCATTGTAAGGGTACCGTGCCCGCAGATGAAGCCCGAACTCCACCAGCCATCATAAGACACCTGCCGCAGCGGGCCACGAACGCCACGGTTTTGACACGTTTGGTGTGGTTTATATGCCTCAGTACGTCGGGTGTAGAGTGCGTCTGGATGCTCACGGCAAATACTACAGCAGGCGCAGCTTACATATCCGAACAGAGGGGTATTTTGCCGATATTGGTTTTGTTCTTGTGCTTGCCATAGGACCTCAGAGTCTGGCATGAGCTTCGGCGTTGATAGCTCACCAACATGCCCCGATATTACACTTCCTATCACTTGGATCGGAATTTTTTAGAGAGGTTTAGATGATTACACAATGCCGAAACGCACCATTTATTTGTCGTCAGCTTTGTATTATTGTCAATCGCATCGGAGGGCAAACAAGGACTCCGACCAACTTAGGGCACGCATGCAGATTTTTTTCCGCATCCCAAAACACGCTACGAAAATGGAACTAGAAGAACTCGGCCGCGGCACGGGCACAATACCAACAAAGTGTGAAGTGAATACTGAATATCAAGCTGACACGAACCACCACCGAGTGAGAACACAATCACAACTAACATCCACGAAATTTCGATGATCAAGTAAATACAACAAACAAACAAAAACTCAATATGAACATCCACCAAATACAAGTACATTCACCAAATCCAAACACCCAAGACGAACGAGGAAATCCACACTGGAAAACGAAAACACCAGCTATACAGAAACGCATCAGTCACATAGCGCAACGGAATTTCGGCGTGAAACGCTTGTGGAGCTCACGTTGAGATTTGCGGACTTGAATAGTCCTCGGCCGTGGTACACGCCCAGTAGAAAATCACCTTTGTATTTGCTGCCACTCTGTCGGCGGGGGTCAATGGGAGGTACAGCGAGTCATTAGTTTTCGATCTGAGTTGGGCGGTTCCATGGGGGGGTGGGGGGTGGGGTACGTTTGGGCTCAATCGAAACACACCCCACTGACGGGGTGTGCTACTTCTGTATGTATTAATAGGAGTGTTTATACTACCGAGAAAAAGTGCTTCCTTCGACGAGGTACCACATCGACTAACAAGCGAATATACGCGGAGGTAGTAACAGCCCTGTGTCAGAGTCCGCGACTATTCGCAGCAGAGGGGACTCGTAGGTCCCGCTCTCTTCATACGAAGTAAAGCAATCGCTGGATGATACAACAGTATAAGACCAGCAACATCTACCCAACATCCCTGTCGCTTTTTGGAAACCTTCTAAACCTCTGTTTAATGTACTCGCTGGTGTACTTTGTAGGAGTGAAACAGCGCCATGGTCTGCTGTGTATGTTATGTCTGGCATCCGAAAATGCGCAGCACATCCTTCGACGCTGACCAGTCATAAACGACCCCAGAAATGTTGGAACAACGAGGCCGAGGGAAGCCATGGCATTAGTTGGTGTTGTCTACGGGCAGCCGATGGGAATGATGGGATTGGCGACACTGTTCTTATCGTCGGGGGTTTGCCCGCACATTGCACTTCGTCTCAAAAACCGGTTACTAAGAGGGGTTCTGTGTACAGCCGCCCCCCTCGTGCTATTTTAGGAAGCGCATGAGAAGCATCGAACTCATGTCACACTTCTTGCGGGATACATTGCCCTACCCTGGACACCGGGCTACCGAGTCACATGGCGCTGGTGGCTATATGTGACTCAGTCGGGCAGTGAGTGTACACTACCCGGCCTGCCTTGAGAATTCGTGAGTTAACAATTTCAGGCTCAGATCTCCTAGCTCGCAAGACTCTACAGCTGCTAAGGACCTGTGTTCAGGGAGGAACGCCGCTCTTAATCCTATACGAGAGCCTTACAGAGCCTGCGCCCATCGTCGACATCACAGTAAGCCGCGAGTCTTGGTCGGAATAAGAGTTTCATACCCGCTGTCGCGTACTGTAGTAGTGTTATACACTATATTCCTAGCGTACTGGTATTCGGTACCCATTTCTCCTCTTGGGTCACAGGCACTTGTAGACATAGCGGGGGGTGCGGGGCGATCCACCCCAAATACTACGAGTTAGCCCCTAAGAGCACAGAACTCCTTCAAACCCACCCCTCCCGTCCAACCGGACCTACTGTGGCGGTACGAACCCCTGTCCCCCCCCCGCCCCCCAACAAAATGCCTCCTAAGGATTTTGTCGTGTTCTGCTGCGGGCGAGTGGTTCGACAGAATGTCTCCTTTCGTTAGAGGTCGGGTGTTACAGGGAAAATATATATATTTCTCATCGCTCCAATGGGAGCCAGCAGTGCCGGGTTGCTGTTTTTCGGGCTCATTCAGCGGCGATCGCCATTTTCTGCGCCTCGTTTCGCCCCCCGAGCCCCAAACGGGGTGCTAATACTGTTCGCAGTCCAGCTGTGGTACCGCCGTCACGGCACATTTGATGCGTGCGATGGCATGGTTGTTCGATGGTGCATTTGATGCAATGGTCGGTGGTCACTTTGGACTCGCCCTGAATATGTGCAGGAGGGACCTGCCCGAAAAACTACGTTGAGGATGCGGGTCGTTTGGGTCGAGGCTGGTATTCCGGCCGCCAGGCGGGTTGTAAGGAAATCGCCGACAAAAGACGCGGCAGAGCCGCGTGACTGTCCCGGCCGACTTTGAGCCCCCAAAAGGGTTGGGGTCCGGGTTCGGATAAGTGTGAGGGTTAGGATTAGGGTTCGGATAAGTGTGAGGGTTGGGGTCGGGTCGGTCAGGGCCGACGTGCAGAAAACAAATGGCGACACACGTCCTGCACAACGCTTGGTACCGACCAGTCCTGCACATAGCAGATCCTTCATTTTGGTACAACGGTTGACGTTGCACTGGATGCCATGGTTACTGGTGCATTCGATGGCGGTGACGGTCCATAAAGTGATTCATTTGTTGCCTTCGTTCAAGGTGCCATACATTCGATGAACTGATGGGGGGTTTCATAGAATACTGTGAATAAAGCTCAAAACGTCAAGCGCGGTAGAATCGCCGGTATCAAACATGGAAGGCATCAAGGACGCAGAGCCGATCGTATCTCTACCTGAAGCTACATTGTTCGGCTGCATACCAGGAGGTCGGGAGCCTCGCCCCTGCACAGTGTGGGCGTTAAACGTCATTGCGGGGGCATTCGACAATGCAGCCAGTACCATGGTGTCGACAACCCCTCCACTTGGTACCCGGAAAGGCGCTTTACACAGTAAAATGCCTCCGCAAGTATGTTTTTCGTTGTCATGCACGCCGCCCAGCGGGGGGGGGGTCCCGGTCGCTTGTATGGAGGCACTGCTGTAGTATACCGGTATCAGACAAGCCTTCAACAACGCGGCGCCGGCCAGATATATCCGAAGCTGTATTGCTACTTTACCGGGTACGCAGCAAGTGGCAGTGTAGAGTTTTACCTTGAACTTGAGCGTCCCGTGGCCAGACCGCTGCCCTTCGTGCCAGCCGCCCTCGTAGACAGTCCCTCCCTCTGGGCAGGTCAACTTGCCGAAACCCTTATCGCGCCCACGAAGTAATACAGCACAGAAACAACAAGCGACTTAAAAATGGACCAAAGGTATGTTCACTGCTTTTCTGGTCTGAGTTTTCGTATCGGGTACAATTTCGTCTTGCATTGTACTTGTTCACTTGCCAGCAGAGTAGTAGCATCCAGGAGGCATGCTCTCTTTTTGGTGGTTTCAGACCACGGAAAAAAGTGTATATCTAGGGCTGATCGCTGTCAGCTTCACGTAGTAGGTACTACTCTGAGTGTTAACAGCCACCTAGTTCGGGGGACTATAGCTTTCGAGAAAGTTATGAGTGATCCATGTTGAAGATCATGCTGCACATTGTCGGATGGCGAAAGAAATAATTATAGGATCAAATATTGTTATTACGAGGGACCATAGCTCATAGGACCTATGGTATACATAAAAACCTGTATATATAACCATTTTTACTAACAATATTTGGTCCTATTAACTATGGTCCCCCGTAATAGTGAACTAGGTAAATATATAGGTTTTTGGGAGTGCCGTAGGTCTTATTTACTATGGTCCCCCGTAGTAAGAGCGGCGCGAGCGTCCTGCTGTGCGGGAGAGGTCATGCTGCGCCCGTGCCGTACGCCTCCTTATATTCAACCATTGCCACTCTCACATTAACCATTGTATCATCATCAAATCAACCATTGTCCGTAGCTGGAATCGGTATTTCCGCCCGTTACCGTTCCTCTCTGACGTCCCAACAGGGTTAGTCGAAGGACATTGTATCCTCTATTTCCATATTTTCCAGGTTTTTGCTTTGCAAACATATGAATGCGACGTATTCCCCGGTATTCCACACACTGTTAAAATTCATTAGTTCGTGGCAGCACGTCTTTGTGTCTCTGATACAAAATTCACAAATCGAGGAAAATATGGGGATTCTACCGTAGAAAAATACAGGAGTTCTCGGATAACAACGGCCCTTGAAAAAACGTTCTCCTGGAATATCGGCCCAAACATAGACACAAGTACTTCGAAGTATGTATGGCTACGAGAATGTGGCACAACAAACGATGTGCGTGATACCACCGCATGCCTCGGTCACTCATGGCGTTATAACAGTGAGAATGATGCAGCAGACGTATGCTACGGTAGATCAACCCGTTTAGGACCCCGAGATAGCGACCAGGGCCATGATAAGTTCGGTGTCATCAAGCTACCGTTTGAGAGAGGGGTGAACGCCCAAGGCGTGTGGGTAGGATGATGATGGTGCACCCGGGCCGAACTTACGACTCGTTGCATTGCAACTCGGACACCAAATCGCACCAGCACCCAAGCACGCAGTGGCCGCAGTCGTAGCCGTCACATTGCATCGCCAATTTTCCCGCTCTCAAGCCCCGAGAGGGTATAAGGCTGCGCCTATGATATAGGAATTTTCTGACACCCCCCCCATCTGAGGAGCGCCATACACCCAACAAAAGATTGAACTCGAACAAAGACCCATCCTACCGTTATCGGGTATAATACCGTTTTTGAAAAAATTGCATGTTTCTGACTGGTTAGCATGGTAGTTGTCATCGTACACCTATGTGTGTTTTGAGGTGATACGTTGAGCTGCTCATGCAAATGAAGAGCTCAGAAGGTAAGGCGCCGCCCCTAACGGGCGTTGCTGCTCCTCATCATTTTTCACTCCACCCAATGAATGATTATATGGCTTGTATACTGTGTACCAGGTAGTATATATATCACAACATATCTCGTAAAATACGAATGGGATTCCAACGATACTACGCACATAGTTCCCCGAGCGCCGTCGGTGGGATATCAGTTGTCGAGAAAGTGCTAGGTACCTGTCTACGTGCCACGCAGCACTATTACACGCAGGCACGGGTGTTCAAATCACGGGCAGCCGGGACTCTCCCCGCTTGCAAAATCTGGGCGCGAAAAAAATCCTTGCGGAGACATTACACAACGTGGCCCGTCAGTATCCGGCTAATTGAATTAATCTGGAGGTTATCGACACGTTGTGGGCTTGGCAACAATGTTCAACTTCTTCACAAGGGGATTGTTCAGGCTCATGTTGTGCAAGGGGGGGCGCTCGTTTCTATCTGTGACGATGTTGCACCCTTCAGGACATCAGTCCCGTTTTGGGGGCAACCTACTTGGAGTTTGAAAGGTTAGTCCCCAAAACAAGACTGCAGTACTAAACACCCAAGCGGAACATCCAACCAACACTTACCTCGTACTTGCCGTCTTTCCAGCGCCCTACGTACATGCCTCCATTGGAATAGCAGGCGGTTCCTCCCCCACTAGGCCAGTTGTCCCGCATGACTCCCTCGTAAGTCATTCCGTCAGCGAATCGGTAGGTGCCGTATCCATGCATTTTCCCGTCCAGCCAACCTCCGTCGTAGCTATCACAGCCGGGGTCCGTATATCGATTGGACGGAGGCGTTGCACAATAGGTCAGACGGTTCAGGCCTCGTACAGTCCTGATCCTCTAGTAATGATATGTTTTTCGTAGATCTGCCGTGGCATATGTGTTCCTGAAATGAGTGTTGCAGTATGCCATCTGCAGGACCTACACGAAGTTTTCCGGGTGGGATCTAAACGACAAGGCCCTTCCAGGTGGGATCAAAAACGACTTCAGCACCTTTACTGCTGCTGTAGTCCGTCATGTCATGATGATGCCGATGCTTTTTTTTTCGAATCTCCCCAAGAACCCCAAGAACGTCGTGTATGGTTTGGTACGTTGTTGCACGATAAGGGAGGGGTTCACTCAATGTTTCTGAGGCTGCTCGCCTAACACTCTTTTGGACATCAGAGGGGAAAATAGAGGACGAGAAGACAAGTGTCGATCACAGCAACAACCACCTCGCGGCTGGGAGATGATACACGTCGATGTCCGAGTTACATTGCAGAAACGAGTCGCGTGGCAAGGGCTACACACGATCCTAACGGTATCGCTGGGCTCCCCCGCTGCTCGTATTGGAATCGAGATATATAAATAAAATCGCGGAGGGTTGATAACTTTAAAGTCGTCGTTCCGAAGTTAAGGAGCTCTCTGTACCTGCGCTAAGCCGCAAATTGACTTCGAACAAACAGTAAAAAACGTTCAATCGGAGAAGGACAATGTCGTGGGCCTAGGGGAACAACGAACGGTTTTGTAAACTGCAAATCTTCACCTCATACATCGTGCGACACGAGGTAAAGCTTGTCAGATCGAGGGTCTCCCGTCAACAACAGCCAGTGAGGAACAAATGTTGCAAAAAACTGGTTCTGCCCCCTCGTCATGTTACTAGTAGCGGGCGCTGAGAACATCGTATTTTTTTTGCTGTTCGGCTACAACACCTGAGCAAGTACTTCTCATTCTGGTTTGAGGTGAGCCTATATTGAGAGTATTTATTTGTGCGGCGTGGGGGAGAGGCCTGCCCAACGGAATGAAGCGTTTTGTCCGGACCGCGTCAAAAGCTACGTGAATGCCACACGCATGAAGGTTCTGATGAATCAGATGTTGAATGCCATGTATGCTTGGTGTTGCAGAGAAGACTCACCCGAAATACTTCTCTCTCCCCTCGCTGTTGGGAATATTTTTCTGAGGAGGCGCCAGGCCTGGTGGCCCGAACAGGTCCTCCTTGAACCCGATTGGATGGCGACTTGCGCGTTCCTGGCCATCAAAGTGGGTAACATGCACAACAGCGCACAGTACATGCCACGAGACCACAGCGCCGGAACAAAAAACAGAACAAACGAAAACTAAAGTTAACCTCCGAGGGAAAAATTGAGGATAGGTCGGGTTGATTTGTATAATAGGGTTTAGGTTGCAGTCACGATGTGCAGTATGTATGTGCGAAAGCTCCCCATTTTTTTTCTCGTTCGGCCCGGATGTCGTGTGTACCTCAGAGTAGTATACACAGGACTCGGAATGTTACCGGTTTAATGATTACAACACGCACAGCGCCACCTGTTCTCGTTGACGACTTCTTGATTGAAATTCTATGGAGCATCGATGATGGTTGTATTCTCACATTCGGTCATTTCCCACCCAGAAATCGCGCCAGTGGTGGACAAAAAAACAGGTCTGAACGAATCGACTGCGCCGAAGAAAGGAACAAAACACGAGCCATACAAGCTAATAGGCGCCGTACGAGGGTACGGAAAGGATTGGTGCTAACGATCCGTGGTATGTCATCCCGTATCACGTGCCACGTTGGGGAGACACCTAACGTTTCCCTTACATTTTTTACTTTCTTTGTGCGGGGCGCGTTTGTGCCGGAACTATTTACACTTATTAGGGTCATTCTTATCGGAGAGCTTTTTGTCCATATTTTCGACATTTGTTTCGCGCAATGTTTCAATCTTCCATATTTTCCTGTTTATTTTTCCAAATTTAAAATATTGGAATGTTAACGAACTTGATATTTTTGCTTCTTCTGGAGAATTTCACGAATGAATAGTGACAGAACGCCTCCGTATATCGATACATATCTCCAATTATTTCCAAAGTTTGGAAATTTTGGAAAAAACGCTCTCCGATAAGAATAAGCCTTAGTGTCGCGAAAACGGAATATCTCAGAAAATTGTGCGGGAGGCGTTTGTGCGGGCACGGGAGTTCACTTGTATCACGGGACCACAGAAATATCCCGAATCCCGCACAAATCTGCGGTATAAATCTCGCGGCAAAACTCCCTGCTTTCTGCGGTAAGGGCTACCAGACGTTGTTCAGATAGATGTGGCTGCCCCCCTGGAGATCTAGCTCGGAGCTACATACCGCACCCGAACAAGTTGGCCTTGAACAAACATTATTATACACCTTATTTGTACCCAATAAGCAACTGCATCCATAATAATACTGGAAAAAAAAATAGCACGAACCGAGTATGATTTCCCACCGACCGAAAGTTTGTCGGTCTGTTCGGTTGAGGAGCCCCGTTGGTCCGAATTATTTTAGTCGGATCGCGACACCCTTTTTCGCAGCACGTGTCTTCAATTAAAAGATGCCAGGGGGGGCATATCCATGCATGTATGCCTGCCTGCGTGTTACGGCAGGGATAGGAACTCCTGGCCCACGTGGTTCTGACCGATGGGGCTCCTCACCCGAGGGCCTACCCAATATCGCCGGAATGCGGTGGATTCGACCGTTTTCGTCGATACTCATCCTCAGTCGCACAGCATGTCTGTAGCACGTACGTGTCGGACGCCGGAAGTCAACGGAATACGTAGGTAGTCCTGTCGGTGGCTTCGCTTGACACTCCGAGGGCTAACCAAATGGCTGAGAGTTTGTCAAATAAATGCTGAAAACGTTGGCTGCGTGCAGCAGTGATCAGACTGAAAATATCTGGTAGCCCTTTGTAAGCTTTCTGTGTGGTGGGGCGTGTGGCGTAACTCGAGCAACCGCCGAATGCTGCTTTCAGGAGATGGAATCGGAGAACACCGCAACTGGGCGATACGTACCTTGAGGTTGCTCTGCTTGGACGTTCCCGCGTAATTCCCCCCTCCCAGCTTGGCCTCCTCCTCCTCACCCTTCCTGTGCTCCTCCTCGGCGACAGGGTCTTTGGACAGAATCTTTTGCGCCACCTTCGACAGCATCTCCAAAGAACTGTCTCACCATAGGCGCGCAGAAAACATCCCGAATGTATTCATTCGTAAGGAAAGGAAGAAACCATCCAGGAACGTATTAACGCGTGAGCGACAAGAGGTTCTCCCGCGAAAACGCTCTTTATTGTACCGAAGTATACAGCAAAGAACATGTACCTCGTGTAAAGAGGTGTGTGTCCATTCCCAAAGAATTTCGTTGCCTCTGCCGCAGCCACGGCCACAGCCGCAAAGAAGCAACCAGTTCAAAGTGCGTTCATCGCCGGGAGGGCAGCGAAAACAATAAGAATGTATAGATTCGTGAGTAGTATTCCCGCAAAAAAAAAAATCCTTCCACAGTGCAAAAAACACCGAAGGACATTCCAGTAAAGTTAGCTTGGCCGTATCCTTAGTACTGTTGCAATCTAGGAGCGCAGGGCCTGAAACTGCTGGTACAAGCCATGGACGTTGGCGGCATATGCAACTCCCACGGGCCAAGGTGTATGGGTCAACGCAGTATAAATGTTCTTCCCGAGGTAGAGGCGAACTTTACATGTGTGTACTACAGTACGCATACGACTATAAGCGCATGCCATTGACATAATAAAAGGAGCGCCAGGGAGTACAAATCGAAATTCGGGAGCTGGTACGTATGCACTGGAACTCGTGCAGAATACACCCTATTCCAATAAACAATGCCAGTCTGACCCAGTGATCCTGACGTTTATGGGTTGCCTCTGCTGTACGAGTGCACTTGCTTGTGCTTGTGTGCTTGCTCTAGAGTAGAGGTGGCATTTTCCTTCTTTCAGAGACAGCCTTGTTTCGAATGTGCATGCATGTATAATGGAACCATTGTAACGGTACTATACGCCGCGGTGCCGGGGGGTCGCGTGGCGCACGATAGAGCCAACGCCGAGTGGGGCATACCGGGACTGACATAGTCGTTAAGAATCATTTGAAAGTGACCATCAACACCACGAACGACCATCGCATATAGAGTAGTAAGGCTACGTATCCCTGGTATACTTAATGGCATCAGGACCTAGGTGCTACAAGGATTATTACCCTGGGCTAGGTAATTGATCGATATTCTACCTTTGTAGCTCAGTAAGTATCAACTTCCCATTTGACGTCGTCCAGGTCACGGGTTCGAACCTCACTTCGGACGATTAGTTTCTAGAAACGCTTCCGTGTGCATTTCTACCGACTAGTTTCCAGAAACGCTTCCGTGTGCATCCCTGCAAAATTCACATCTCCGTGGTTCCCCACGTAATGAAACGAAGCGGGTAGATCAGTGGATAGACGTATATAGTTCTGACGCCCGAAAGATCCCGCCGTTTTGAGGGGAGGAGAGGGTTGTACCCTGGGCTGGGTAATCAATCGACATTTTACCCCTACTCGTATAGCTCAGTAGGTAGCACCTTCACATTTGGCGTCGTCCAGGCCACGGGTTCAAACCTCACTTCGAACGTTTCTTTGACAGAAACAATTGCGCGTGCGTCCCGCGCGTTCGTCTCTAAAAACGCATCTCCCTGGTCTCCCAGGTAATGAAACGAAGCGGGTAGGTCAGCGCACAGAGGTGCACGGTTCCGACGCCCCAAAGATCCCGCCGTTCAAGGGGGGGGGGTGGTGTAAAGGTTGCCCTGGGCTGGGTAATCGATCGATCTTCTACACCTATAATAGCTCAGTAGGTAACACCCTCACCTCCAGGTAAGTTGCGCGGGGGTGAAAGGATAACTATACTCTAACATTTAGGAAATCCTACGTACCAGGCATTAGAACTATATATTGCAG
This sequence comes from Nereocystis luetkeana, assembly GCA_031213475.1. NCBI lineage: Eukaryota > Phaeophyceae > Laminariales > Laminariaceae > Nereocystis > Nereocystis luetkeana. Next base: position 7,889,061 of record JARUPZ010000026.1, on the reverse strand, counting down.
ACCAGCAGACTGATGCATACGACCCCACCTTTTCTTGGGAGGTATCTGAAAGAAGTACTGGTCGAAAGCCCTGCTCCTGAAGATGTCCTTGTATTGCTGCCCCGAAACCGCCCCTAGCTTGACTGAGTCTGAACCTTCCTTCTTCTGAACTCGCGCGAGGTGCTCCACATGCTTGTCGGGCGTGAACCCGGCTCGCTTCATCATTTTCCCGTATCTTTTTTTCATCACACGCACACAGCAGCAGCAAGCAAGAGTTACCTCTATAACAGTATTAACTTTACCGTAGTGTCAGGCGAAGTTAGGGGAAAAGTTTGGGGGTTCTACAGTCACTACGACGTAATGGTGTGAGGAGGGGAGGAGATCGTGATCCGCAGGTTGGTAGTATCTGAAAACATAAAGCGAAGGCGGCGCAACCACCTTTCGCGCCTGTGTTGGGCCCGCTTTGTGCCCTTGCCCCAGATAAGGTAAGGGTTGGGGTTAGGAGTTGGATCTACGCTCGCACCTTCATCACACCTAACAGTTTTGCTTCCCATTAACAGCCCGCAAACAACGAATAGCCCAGCCAGCGGAAGATCCCACCGGACACGAAGTGAACACTCCTCAATTGACTGGTGGTGTTGCTATTATTAATAGAATAGTACGGAGGTTATACCCCCATTTTCACCTCGAAACGTATTTGGGCCGCTCAGGGGGATGGCCCTGTACCTCACTCAAATTTTGAGCTTGGTCATTTGTTTCGGTGGCGCAGCGTAGCAAACAAGAAAAATTCACCCGTTTAGGGCTGCATTCCCATCGTGGGGGCTCATTACTTGGAATTAGTCTAAAATTTCGGTACATGAACAGTGCGGTACTTAAAGGGTTGAAGTACCGTACGTTGGGCAGTCTCACTCGGCCGGGTAGCTCTGAGTAGCTGCAAAAAAATACTCCCTACCGTACTCGTGCGTAGCACCACAGCCAGTTTGTTTGTTCGGTCGTGCCTCAACCCCCGCATGAATGAGAGTATTTGTACGTAGTACATGGGGACTCGTGTGTGTTAACCCTTTTAGGACCCTAGTCCCGTTTTGGGGACAAATCACTTAGAATTTAAAAGGTTTGCCCCCAAAACGGGACTGCGGTTCTAAAGGGGTTAAGAGTGCTGTTGTACTGTATGAATAGTTACGTTTACGACCCCGTGGTATCATACGTGACTTCAAGTTTTATCGTTCCGGATTCGGGACAATTTCATTCGTGCAACCAGGTGCGTATATATTTTTCTATTTTCTTAATGGTTTGTCTGCTAGTCTCCTTTTTGCTTCCCTGGTGTCCTTAGTGGTGGAATGCGTATGCTTGTTTTTTGTTTTTGCTTCCGTTTTACTACCGACGTATTCCTCCCACTTCAGAGTTATTGGAGCCTGTCCTGCGACCACGGACTGCATTGTATTGTTGCGATGAGTTAATGTGGGAACAACAAAACAAAACAAAACAAAACAAAACAAAACAACAAAACAACAACAACAACAACAACAACAGCAACAGCAACAACAACAACAACAACAACAACAACACAGACAGCAGTACGTTTTTTTTTCAAATATAGTTTTAGAATGTGTATGTAATGCCTGTTCGTATCCAGTAAATGAGGGGTTGTGTCATGACACTGCACCGTCTGCTCTGCTTCCAATAGTGTGTACCAGGTAGTACATCTATGTGTGTAGTCTCTGTGTGACGTACGAAGTTTCGTGGTCTCAGAGTTTTTATTTTAGTTTTTTTGCTCATCCCATTTATTGTCTTCGCACATCTTCTTCTCTCTCTCCTCCCAACTCGTAACTCAGATCCGGGGATAGCAGGCTCTTCTCCCACCTTCCCGCTACGGTGCGTGCAGACATTTTTATCGCGAGAAGATTTCAGCCTTTTCTTCCCTCGTCGACTCGCATCGAATTGTGCCTACCCACGCTGCAAGGCGCTCTCAACAATTGAATCCTTTTTTATTTTATTTTTGCAAATAAAGTCAAAGTCCGACCCACCTGGGGATCGAACCCAGGACTCAAACACAAGTAGAATTCGAGGTTAACCACTTGAACCACCGGGGCGACCGGCTTAGAGCTTATATCTCGCTAGGATTGAAGCATCGGCATGGACACTGGTTGTGCTTATTGTCGACGGGTAGGAAAAACGATTTAAATAATGCGAAAACACACACAGTAAACGACCTGCTACCGCGACGGAACAATGTAGACATACCGCGAAGAGGTTGTTGCTTCACCATACGACATACATACGTAAATAGTGTTGGCCACTTCTCACCTCGAGATTTTCTTAAAATCAGAAATCGCCGATCGGTTGAACTCACAGCTGACGTACACTTTTAGTTTCTTATAAAATCGTAAACAAAATCGCTGTTTGTGCAAAAAAAATAAAACTTGTAAAACCCAGTATTAATAATAATTCCTAAATTACACCATGAATTGTGCACAACCACACTACAAACGAAACATAGAACAGACGTAGGCAGCTTGCAAAGTCGAGTATCAACTATTCAATCAGTTGAATTCACCACTCACTACTGGCGTCAATAATTTAATAAACTGCATACATACCTCGTACCAGTACCTGATAACATTATTTTCCATTAGAAAATACATAACAACAATATTCAAGTATGGTTCGACGCTGTCGTGGAGCAAGAACCTTAGCTGTGAAGATCTACTACTACTGGCTGTACTATGAGTACAACAGGGAGTACTCGTATGTCGTACGTACGCACAGAGTAGTACATGGTGCCTGTTCTCTCGCCTGGTACTTGCTACGAGATACCATGATGTCCGGACCGTTTAGCGTCAATGCAGCGTTATTGTATGTGTATGTGTAAATATCCGAAGAGTGCTTACATTTGCGGGTACATAAGTTCATTGTCTTGTTATCATGGGTGTCCGTATCTTGTTCAATGTTGCCACTGCTGTCGAGTACGTACTCACTCGTGGAATATATGGCCATAAACAAGTTTGAGACAGGTACTGCCCTGCACTATACTGCTGGTAGATATGGCCATAAACCAGCATTCTGGTATTCTACACAGCAGTACCACAGCAGCAGTAGTACTCTAAAATACCACTGTGTACGTAAGTCTAACTTTTGCCATCCGGGCCTGGTCTACGACCCCTCATACAGAGTACCAGGTAGTTTTGTTTGGAGCACACTCTCTGCTGAGAGTGCAACCTCTGCCATCTCTGCGTGAATACAGGCACACCTGCGCGAGCGGCAACGGTAAGCACACAGAAGCGGTCTCATCGCGGCTTGCTTACCTCTGAAGCCTGAGCTGTTCCGCAGTGGGAGGCAAGCCCGTATAGTCTTCGGCCTCATCGTATGTTATAGCGTTCTCATTGACGTTTTCATCCGATTTGATTGCAGGTTCTGGAGACTGCTCCGTGTTGTTGCTGCGGCCTGCATCCTGCGCTGCTAGCGACATCGCCTTTGACCCCAAGCCTCCTTTTATCGATCTTGCTGTGCGCTCTCCGTATCCGGAACAGCACAGCTTTCCTTACACGCTGAGCTCCACGTTCCAGTACGAGAGTTTACGTAGAGATATATATGCCTCGTACTCGTACAGCAAACCCCGGTTCATATCCACATACCTGGTACGGTACAGCACATTCTGCTACGTATTACACAGGCTGGATCCTACTGCTGCCACGGCGGTCTATTTTGTTTTTTTAGATTTTGAGCAAGATCTTGTCCTGTACCGGACTGGTCGTTAAATTCACTGGTCGCTATAAGCAATCATGTAACCGTCACACATTTTGTTAAAAGAATTCTTCGTGGTCGTGAAAAATGAATATGATGAAATTATGAATTATTAATGGCACGTCTATCGAAGATACCAACGCTGAATCATTGTTGTGTTGGGTGGGCCGGAGAATGGTGCGGGCGGTGACACAATGCGGTGACATCGTGGTAGGCTTTCAGAGCAAAACTTTAGCCTATCTATGGAGCTCGGCCACAGCCTTGTGCAGGCCCCGAGAGGTGCTAGTGCATCGGCCTCGAGACGCCGGGGAAGCGGCGTAACAGCTTCCCCTTCGAGAAAGGTCAACGGAAATGCCACTGTCGGATACGCCAGCCCCCAGCAGCAGCAGCAGCAGCAGCAGGAGCAGGAGCAGGAGCAGGAGCAGCAACAGACTGTTCTAGGCCGGAAACTCGAGTGCAGTAAACGCCCGGCACTCCCGAGATCATCCTCGTTCGAGCTGCAAAACCTTGGGGTGCCGCAGCAGGTGGGTTGTATCGGGGATCGGTTATCGGGCGAGGAAGTAGGCGGGGTTGTTAGGAGCATGCACAAAATCATAGTAGGATAATGAACGAAGGGTACCGGTATGTGCGTGGTCTGAGTGGACAGGTCATAGACGAAGATGATAAGCATAGAAAAGTAACTCCCGTGCTCAGCACGCGATTACCCAGAGTTGGATCCTGCGCCTCAAGCGTTTGGACGATTGGTCGTCGGATGCAGACGTCTATGAATACGAAAAAGTTGTACACACCATTGTTTACAGGGAGCCGAGAACACTGCGTACGGCATGCTTAAGATTGGATTGCGACTCACGATGGTATACGAGCGATGGCCGAGCGGGGGGACGCGAGCGTGATATACGCTGCACATTTTGCTCCGTTCCTTTGCTGTACGATAAAACGTCGTCTACCCGTGTGAAGCGTATTCAGTATCTATCTCAACCTGGTGTCATGGTACTACTACTACTGTAAATATCCCCCCGCTTCTCTTCTGTCATGAAGCATGATCTCGCTCTACGCTATACACGTACTGGTCTCTATTGATACATGCAGTGTCGGGATATTATCAGCGAGCACAGCAGCGTTTCCTGCGATCGTATCAACGTTTACGCAACAATGCATTTGCGTTTCAGTAAGGCGCCTTTATTTACGATGCATTTTTGTCCATGTCGATTCGTTGGTGACCACGGAGCTTCGGTATCTCGCTACGTACAATGAAAACGTGGCACGGGCACTGGATGTGCGGGAGCAAAAGATGGAAAAAATAGCGTAACGTCAGGAGCATCCACACGAAGAGAAGCTATCATATGACAGCAAGTACAACGGAGGCGCAGACCACAACAAAAGTATCCTTCGCGCGTACGTAATACATCTGCCGGTACTGTTCACGCTATGGTATTCTGTACCACGGATATATTTCATATGTGTACTCTACAGCAGTAACATGTTGCAATGATTATCAGCAATTATATTATACCCCCCTGTATACTTGTATACATACGTGCAGCAGTAAAGGCCCTACAACGGAGTTGGCATACCGGACTAAAAGGATGATAGGTATGGCGGGTACGAGTGCAACAACGGTGCACAGGGTAGACTAATAGTGCTGTACTAACTGGGCCAGCCTAGATTTGACGAGCAGTGTTGGTCGAAGGTGCGTACGTTGCCTTGTGATACGCACATTGACTCAGTTTCTCATGCCGAACAGATCATCATCGATTCCCTTTTCATGATCTAGATCTTGCAGGGCAGATAGGTTTCTGGTATCTATGTTCTGCAGTACGATAGCCAATGCTGCCGCGTAGGAGCCGCTTATTTTCATGATCTACAGTAGGACAAGTTTCCTGTCGGTGATATCCTGCTATATAGTATATATATCACGCACAAAAGCATCTTAACGGCAGTCTAGATTATGTAGAGGATCTGCAGTACTGTACTGTACTGTGGGATCTGTGTACGGCCGGTCACACGTGTGCAAGTTTTGAATCACACGCTCCAGCCTGTAGGTTTCGCGCTGCCCAGAAAACTAAACGCGGCCAATTCCGAGGCCTTGGTGTGCACGTGCTTTGCGTGTACCAGCTCTGTGGTATACTTACACCACTCCCCGCTGCTACCTTTCTCTGTCGACGGCAGCAGTATCACCAGCAGCCTCAGACGAAAGAGACCGACGTTCGATCGTTCAGTCGGCGGCCCTCTGCAGCGATGTCGAAGAACACACCCCTGTACACCTCGCACTTAGCCCTGGGAGGAGTGAACAGCCTACGAGGTGGCGAGGGAGAAGACTACGAAAACGGTATGCCTGACCTAGAGGATGCGCAAGGGAGGGCACTGTCAGGGCCTTACGTACATAATTTTTCAAGCATTCTCACTGTCGCGCTTTCTGGTATCGCGATAGATAGTGTGATAGCATCGCTGGATCGGCCTGGTACGCTGCGGCGACGTACTATGTTGAAGTCCGTTCGCTGTGTGAGCCGCAAGGCCACTCGCGTTAGCTGGCCTGGGCACGGTAGTAAGACTCGGAGTCCACTACCTACCGTAGCTCGGGTCGCTTCAAACAATCAACCGCGCGGGTTTGAAGCTGGGCGATCGCGGTAAACCTGCAATTTGAGCGAGGACAAAAAAAGGGGGGACTCCTTTTAGAGCTTGATGAAGCAGGGAATCGTAGAAAATATCCGAAGCAGGAAATTCGCGGCGTATGGCCGAGAATCTTGGTTTTGTATGTATTGCCTTGCACCAGTGCACACACAGTTTTGGAAAGCAAGGTGCGGGTCCCAAACATCGACTGCCGTCGATGTTCAACGTGTAATTTGCGTGATACGCTGGGCGGGCGTGATGCAAATTTCCACGTGTGTGTGAAGGGTATGGATAGATATATACTGCAGATCGGTCCTTTTCCATGTGGCAAAAATCGAGAATATCAGGTATGATGATGCATGGCCAGCGTAGATGGCCGTGCGGGATATATTGGGATATATGTTATGGCCAACGTCACGATCGGTATACATGTACTTTTTTTTTTCGGCCGATCGTTCTTGCTGTTTGGCAAAGTTAGGACAACCACGCAACAGATAGCAAGGACCAACGTGCGTGATATCAAATTTTGGTCAATATCAAGATCGACACATCACGGTGGCTGCTTGGTTCGTCCTCCGCGGAGAGCAATCGCTCCAGGAGGCGAAAATTTCCCATCCTATCTGAGCACCACTCTACTGCTGTAGCTCGGACCATAACGCCCTGAAACACGATAACAAAAAGCGAGGCTTCCTGCGAACAACCTCCAGAGTCTATGCTCCCGAAGCTATTGCATTTCTCTTTCCCGGCGGAGTCTTGCCACATTAAAGGGGGTAACTCACAGTTTTTTGGGTCACTGACGTGAGCTGTATACCTCAGCCTGAAACTCTGCAGTAGTTTGAAGAACCATGTCCGGAGAAGCAAGGGGCAAACCGAGCAGAAACATAACACTGTTGCCACCATTCGATTGCACTTCGTCACCGCGCGTTTTGTGGAGGTACACGGTTAACGTCCCCTAAAAGCAGCTGGACCTCTTCGCATGGCATGTGGCCGGGATCGCACTGCTCTTTCCTTCCGTTGTCTGCTACTACTCAGTAGGCATTGTGGGCGCACAATGAAGAAATACAATGGACCAGGCAGTTATCGAAAATGTCGGAAAATCACAAATGGGATGACAACTGTTTCAGAGCGTTGTGCCTCTGTTGATGATGAACCCCGTTCGCCAGAAATATTGCCCAGAACGAAAGTTCCACCCACCCCTTCAACGGCATACTGCCGTGCACCCTTCTTCCCCAATGTTTCATTTTCCTCTATCCTCATGCAGGTGGGTTTTACGGGTGGCAGTTTCACAAGAAGTCGCCGCCACCGCAGCAGCAGCAGCAGCAGAAGCAGCAGCAGCAGCAGCAGCAGCAGCAGCAGCAGCAGCCAGAGGGTGGTCACTCAATGGGGCGACCGCGGCCTCGCCCTTCCAGCGCACAAGAGCCTCCAACGCAGGCGCCGCTCATTCGCAGGAGCGCCACCGCCGGGAATGGCTTAGGGGATGGTCGCCTATCGAAGAGTGACGCCGCTCAGGTGAGACGTGGAGGGCAAGGGATAGGGAGCGGTAAGAAGGGGCTGGGGCGGAGGAGGGGGGGGGGGGGTGCGTACGTCACAAAATTGCAGCGTATGTAAGTCGTTCACGGTGCATCAGCTACAAGACAGACCCTCGCGCCGGGATCTCACGGCTATCTGATCCCGGGCCTACAACACGGGGCGTCGTTTAGGTTTCCACGTTTTGGGAGAGTACATGTTTTACTAGTATAGGAGTGTTATCGCTCCCATTCTCTCCACACCCGTTTTTGTCTCGGGCCTAGAGGTGAGGCGTTGGTCAGCCGGTAAAGGGTTTTGATATGTATCGCGACTACGAGGCGTGCGTACCAATGCCAATCACAGCCTTTTAAAACTCGAACCATCTCATGGGTGGTCGTGCGACGTGCGAAACGTTAGGAACGTGAGAAATATGCCATGAGTACCTCTGTGACTAAGCCCTTCGTGTTCCCGCCTGTTCTGCGTAGTGCTGCCAAAATACGCGATTAAGGTCGTTGCGATCCGTGGTTGAATACGAGGTCCAGGCTTAACAGCCAGTGGCGTCACAACTTGTGCTTTTGTTACAGCACTAGGTGTTTGTTGACTGTAGCATCCACCGGAGAAGATTTCAGCATCGACTGTTAGCTCAGGAGGGTCAGGATTTATATACCCGACAGAAAGCATTCAGCAGAATGCGGTCTTCTCGCGTACAGTGGGCTTTTCCTGTCGGTGCTAAACACGATATATATGTACTACAGTAGGAACATTGTATTATTAGCGTTTGCCTATTGATGCACTTCTGAGGAAGAATATGTGTGGCATTGTCTCCTACTCGCTCGTGTAGGCGTTGATCTCAGCTCTCTAGGATCAGATACCTGAACCAACTAGCGTTTGGCCGCATTGCACTATTTTATAATGATTTGGATTGGAACATTTACACTATATATCTGTGGTCGTAATATTTATTTTGGAACGATGCACCTATCGCCGGTTGAGTCGAAGTGTTGAGTAGGCAGAAAGACCCGTCCATATTCGTCCATCAAACCACCACTCAAGCCACCGAAAAGTATTATGACTCCAAAGGCTTTCGATGCTTACCAGGACGTTCGTAACCTACGACCCCGCTCCGTTGGTCGTGGTCAGATAACTTTGGTCGCTATGCCTTCTGCTCCCTGCTGTGTTTGGATATCGCCTCCCAAATATACAGCATACACCAATTCACACGATTCATTATTCGAGTATAAAGTTAATTAATTATTTAGTTTCAACCACCCCTGCCCTCACGGTTATCTTTGAGTAGTTAGCAAACGAATTTCATCCATCCATACTCTGATTATACTATTTAAGTAAATGATACATATTTTCGCCCCGTTCTACCCTTCAATATACTATGTACCTCGCAGGCTGCACCCATGCTACCTCTTTTGGCCCCGGACGACGACGCTCATGAACGATATCACTCTCGATACAATGGCGATGACCCCCGCCTTCAGCGCCACCAGCGCCATCACACCAATCGACCACCAGCTAACGGCGCAACCGACAACTTGTCAGCCGCAGACACGGAAAACGGGGCGTCGGCGGTGGCGGCAGCAGCGGCAACCCCACCCCACCGCACCGCCTGCCCATCATCCACTACCGCTTCCGGGACCCAAACTAAGCCCAAGTCGAAATCACGCACGTTTTCGTCGAAGGCAGCGCATCACCTCCACCGAGAAACCGATCTGACATACGCTCGACCTACACGGTCATCCTCACAGGATAACCTTAAGCACGGTGGCAGGCTCATCGGGGCTGCGCCCCTCGCAGGAGCAGAGACCGAAAACAGCATTATTACTGGAACGGCAGGGGGGGTGGGCGGGGGAAGCAAGACGGCGGGGGGTCAGAAACCAGTCACACCACAATCCGTTGGACTCGATACCGAGGCCAGCGCAAGGCTTATCGTCGGCCGGTCCCCTCCAGCCACGAGCACCTCTAAACCGCGTTCGGGTGAAAAGCTGGCGATAGCTCATGGTCACGAGCTATCGCGTCAGCCGTCTTCCCGCTCGGTGCATGAACTCTCCGCACCAAGAATAGCAAAACGTTCGTCATCGCCCGTCGCTCACGAGTCGATGGGTTGGCCTTCGTGCGGGGGAATAACTCCTTACGATGGCGGAGTAGCTTCAATTTGCGGGGTAATTGCCAATGGCGGGATAACTGGTAACGACAGGGTAGCTGATATTGACGGGATTATTTCGAACCACGGGGTAACTTCGAGTGTTGGGGTAACTTCTAACGACAATGGTTGCATCCGATATAAGGATATTGAAAAGGGTGCGGCGCGGATCAGGGATAGAGGCGGTTCTTGTGCGAGCGGCGAGGAGAAATCAGGAGGGGAGAGGGGTGAGGGGCTTGGCGCTAGGCATAACCATGGCATTATTGCACGGTTTCAGAACGGCGATAACGAAGCTGCCACCACGGTCAGAGGTACGGCAACGGCCATAATTCCGTCCAGAGGAGACGCCAGCGGCAGCTCAGAATACAGAGAGGGTGTACACCAACGAGAGGGTGGCGCTGTCTCTGGTAATAGTCACCACCTGCACCAGCAACAGCAGCAGGAACAGCAGCAGCAGCAGCAGCAGCAGCAGCAGCGTCGGCAGCAACAACAACAACAGCGCAAGAGCATGAGGGTGGAAGAAGGAGGACACGATGTTGGCGAGAATAGGGGGACGCTGCTGCCTGGGCCGGAGGGGTGTGTGGAGGTGCGGGAGTTGGAGGAAGGCGTTCTTGTGGTAAGGAGGACCTGGCACGAAAAAAAACAGTCTCCGGAGCGGCTGAACTTGCACCGGAGGCAGCTCAAGTCGTGTCCGCTTGTTCAGGTACGTGACAGTATTGGCAAGCCGATTTTGACTGAGTGCTGTTTTGCGCAGGGATGTATTTGAACCATGCTGCTGTAAAAGGAGACTGGATATGCACCGACGTCAGCTGAAGTCGTGTGCGAGCTAGTTTTGATGTGTGACTGTATTATTGACAAAAAAACAAAGTGTTTTGGTTTGAGTGCTCCTCGACATATTCCCGTGCGAAATAGTTTGCTGCCTCGCTCATAATCGTTCGTGGTTGCTGGCAAGGTTCAGGAGTCGCCGTGGTCGCCAGTCCAGGGTCGTGGGTACATTGATGATACGGTTTTCTTTGGGTTCTCTTCTCTGTGTTTCCTTGCTCAGTTTGTGCGTCCTTAGTTTTCTGTTTGTTGATCGCGGGATTCGAGAGTCGTGACGTCCCACTAGTTCAGGTTTCGTGAATGCTTTGGCAAGGCTACCTTTTTTTTACTGTGTAACGATCTATTTGGGGCATACAATACTATTAATAGACTTCCTATGCCCACAGCAGTTTTTCGCAGGGTACTCGCATAAGCAGCACTATACTACGTATCACGGCAGTAGTACTTGAAATAGAGTTCTTACACACGACCCAACTCACGAACAAAAACATCCCATCGGATGAGCATGCCATAAACATGACCAACAGCAGCTTCGAATGTGAACGGGATCCCGAATAGACTAGGCGATTCCCCAGGTTGGGAGACTTGTCCACCAGATCACCCGACTCAAAACGTACCGGCATGTATGTGGCGCATGTATGTCTTGTCCTTGCGCTATGCCTCGGTATACAATTGGTTTCCGAAAAAGGGTTAATACTTGCCTGCTGTGCTTTCAGAACTCGTATGCCCGAAGTTCCGTGATTCCCGGCGTGTGCCCCTGCTCGGAGCTTCTGGTACTTTTTCACACCCGGTCCTCCTCGTTTTCTTGCTTCGAACCTTCTCATCAAGGGTGACGGGCGGTTGAGGCTGCTGAACTACCAGAACAACCTCATCAGCAAGATCACCAACTTGGCCAATTTGCCGAACCTGATATTCCTGGACCTGTACAACAATCTCATCGACACGCTGGAAGGGCCGCTGTCCGCCATGAGCGCCCTGAGGGTGGTCATGGTCGGAAAAAACAGGATCGAAAAGGTGACACGACTCACGACTGTTAGGATAGGGTTAGTGCGTACGTACCTCCTTTCTAGCGTATTTGTCCAGACCATGTCTTGCTAATGGGATTTGTCAGTAACTACACAACAGTAGCATCGCGGCTTCATATTGAACCCACGGTAGGGGTTGTAATCGTTTGCTCGATATTTTCTGACCGGTTGAGCTCTCCAAGCGAGCAAACTACGGGTTACTGTACGATATGTTTACTACCTGGTACAGCATTTGTTTGGGGACTATTCGCATACTAAGGTTGATCGGGTCGGGTGGAACAACCGTTGATCGAGGTCCGTTTTCGGACGGAGATATGGAAGTATATGGAACTCCTCGTGTGAGGACGTCAGAAAATACGCCATCATCTCTAACGGACCATTGTCGAAGTGTGCCATTCGTTACGTGTACCAGGTATCTCCTGTACCAGACCATGCCATTTGTGTTGTACGTTTCTGGTTGCACCTTGTTATTTTCGCATATAAAGCCAGGTTTTGGGCGCAGCACTGAGGCCCTCAAGTGAGGCGCCTGTACCTTGTGTGGTGCATTCCTACAACTACCATATAGCACGCGTAAACCCCCGCCGTTTAGGTTAGGTGCCATGGCAGCCGCGATCGGTATTGTAGCGGATCGGACATTCTCTCGCGGTATTGCCGTTAGACGAGCGATACGTTTCCCCCCGTCCTCAGAAGCTATGCTCGTCGTCGAAGGAGGCGAGGTTCACCTTTCGCCCCCATACTTGCTCATTTGAAGAACTGGCCAGACGAATATCATGTTACCCGGAAGTACACGTCATAACCCGAGAAAAACCTGACACTTTCAGAACTAAATGGGACGCTGAAACACGAATGAACAGAACACGAAGCCACCGCAACATCCATATATTCGGTCGCGCGATTCGGCGGTGTAGATCATGCTACCACACGACGCGCGGTCGATCGCAAGTCGAGGCCAGCTTGAACGTATGATGCCCTTGCGCCAGTAGTAGCGTCCTATACAATCCGGTCGTACCTTGAGCAGGATCTATCTGGGGCTTGTACGGTTTGCTGTCCGTCAACATCCAGACATGTCGATATTCGCGAGCATCACCACCACGATTCCATATGCATGACCCGCGGGGGGACCTTCGTGCCGGGTGTAGTTGCGGTTTTGAGCAAGTAAGGTCACGAAACAAAGAGCAAGGCTGAAACGGTTCGTAATTCGTTCCCGGCAGATATTCGGCCGGCCGTTCGGGGAAGAGAGTGTCGCTGGTCGCCAGCCCTTTTCCAGTCAATCGCAACTGTTCTCGCATAGGAATACTCTATATCTCTGGCGTTATGAGGGTGGTATGCCGGATGCTAGTAAAATGCTAAATCTACGTCAGGAAGCATGCCCACGATCATGCAGATAATACGACCCCCTTCCGGCAACGTGAAGGAGATCGTGTGGATCCGCCACATGTCTACCGTAAAAAAATGTAGATATTGAAACGTAACGGTTGGGATCTGTCCGTTGTGTGTTCTATACCGCAGTAACTGTGTGAACGACGCATGGACGCTCCACGCAGATATCGAACCTGGATCATCTGCGCAAGCTGGATGTGCTGGACTTGCATTCCAACGCCATCCAACACATGGAGGGGCTCAGTAGCTTGCAGGATTTGCGGGTGCTCAACTTGGCCGGCAACTGTCTAAGGTGCGGGCACGAAATCGTTCCACCTGCGCACCACTTAGGTGGCGTCGGCCACCGAGCGTTGTTTGTCCCTCGCGGGGCGTCCTGCATTATTGGGGGTACGAAGCTCGTTTGGGCCAAACGTTCCCGGAAAAAATGTGTGGCTCCTTACCTCTCCCGAGACCCAGAGATATCTGGCAAAAACAGCGATACCGTCTCGTGATTTCAATCGTCTTCTAGCCCGTGTCGAGGTGCTCCTTGCATTGGTCGCTCGGGGACAAACGCGTGAAATCCCCCACTCACGCAGTTACCTTAGCTGAAACCGTCACTTTTCATCGTCAGTTGTTTTTCCTCTGAAGGAAATCCCAAGAAGGTTCAACAGTGGAGCTACCCAGCATCATTCCGATTTCAATAGGTTCCGTCATACGATCTACTTTACGCCACTGGCCTGCTCATAGGATTGAATATTTATGTGCTCGTATTAAACGTCAGGCTTTAGGTGGGGCAAAGCGACTCATGGCACGGTAGGGGCTGGGCGTTTATGGCTCATTTTTTTCTGACCTGTTGAGCTCGCCCTCACCTACCCGTTATAATCAAACTTTTTACGTAGTAGATATATTTCTTCGAGGACAAGCGTACTTAAATGCTGGTCGGTTATTGAGCGAACAAACGTTTTCCGAAGCCATTTTCGGGTGAGATATATCCATGTGAAGAGCTCATAAACCAATGAGGCACCATCCCTACCGTTGCAGTGTTCATACTCGTAGAGATCCTACATCGAAGGCCCTCGTAAGCAGGGAGGAGAAACCCTAACCGTAGCAAGGGTACTCCACCGCGGTATCTCAGTGACGCTCTGTTTGCCCAAGGAAAGGTTGTCCAGCCTTTCATTGGGCGTCGAGACACATCTCAACAACCATACATTTCGACGACGATATGCCTTAACGACTTTATGTGTTCAACGACATTGGGGTTGAACGGCTATCTATATGTTTCAACGGCTATATATGCTCTTGGAGGATAATGTAGGTTGTATATACCTGTTTATGAATGAGCTTCAGCTGTGGTATGTTGTGCAGTAGTATGTGTATGAACTCACTCATCGCCTTGGCACTCCTCTCCCGGCCTGATTGATATCCATACCGCGAACATATCAAACTGATGCCTCATTTCAACAAGAGAACCATATCAACGGAACAACACTACTCCCGTTGTCCAGTAGGAACTTTGTTTCTGGCCAGCCCAGCGCGTCTCCAAATAGTCAACCAATGAACCATGGCTTCGAGGTATGGCTAGAGCTGTGATTCAGCAAGACATAAGCGGGCCAATCAGATACTGGAAGGAGTACTGTAACACGTAGTTGGCCGTTACCGGAAGGTCCCGACTATGTGACTCAGTGGAGTTCCATTATTAGGAAAACTGTTGTTGAAGGCGGGGTTTAGTTCTTGTTTTGGGGAGGGCCAGAGAGCGCTGAGCACAGCAGGCTTGCCTCGCTTGCATGGTGCAGGTTGCCTACTACTGTCGATTAGCCCATCCGTTGGCTTCGTCAGCCGACTTGGCGGCTAACGGTGAGTTGTTCTGCCAATGGGGTCTTCAGATTCGTTTTGTTGTCGTAGAACCCTATCGACTCGCTCGTACTTCCTTCTTCGAGGACCCTCGTTTGGCAGAAGAGGTTTGGACATAAACGTACCCCTCTACGGCGACATGGTTCTGATCAACGCTTGCCATCTTTCCTCGCAGAACTGTGGAAAATGTGAGCTGTCTCCCCTCCCTGACGGAGCTGAATCTGCGGAGGAACAGCATCGAGAAGGTAGCCCCCCGTGCACAGTAGTGCATGAATGATAGTTAACGTAGACGTGTACATGGAAATCCTAAAACCGTAGGCGAGGTTACGGGATTGGCGTTTTCGGGGGCATGCTCTGGCAGACGTGGTGGCACACGTATGCCCCCTGAGGGCCCTCACTTCAAGAGCTCTACACCTCATCCGAGAAGAACACCTAAGCGAAATGACTGTGCACCCCGATTCACAACCCGTGGCTTAGGCATTATCATCGAACTCTAACCATAACTCCTGCTTTAGACGCGTTCTACGATACAGATAGCACGTTTCCGACCAAATGGTTTATGAACGACCGGGCGCCTTAACCCGAAATCGTCGGAATGCCAATCTTGTTTCGAAAAATGTATTTTTGAACACTTGGGTAATGGGATGATTCGTCGGGATGCAATTTGATTTGTGCTGAAGTCAGTTTTCGGGTGAGGTATGGGCCTCATCAAGTGAAGAGCCTCAGAAAAATTAGGGTGCGCTTCTATCGTAAAACGCTCGTTTTTTGGGTACTTCCTCAGCCGAGGAGCTCCGTCCGTCATAGGTGTTTGCCTCATAAGGCGGAACCAAGCGCTACCCCCATCTTAGTACATGGTTTGCAATGGTTGGACGTACAACACAATACAGTTGCTATCCTATCTACCGGGTGCGTCCGGTCACAGTGGAAACCGGCGGGTGCTCTACAAGTTGGTTAGGGGAGACCGACAGTGTACCGTGTGACACACCTTCTTCGGCTGATTTTCGATGACGAGTTTCTCGACAGCACGGGGAGTCTAAAAACCCCGTGCAACGCGCGTATGGGGACGTCTCGGCGGGAGCTTTTGTCGGAGTTGCCGTTTTCGTTGCGCGTGCATTGCCTACCTGAAACAAGACCTTCGTTTCGGAAGTACTGTTTCTGAAAGCTCGTCCCAGGCTGGAGTGGGAATCAAACTCGCGAACTTAACGCTGGCAGCAATAAACGGTAACCACTAGACCACCCGGGCAAACCGTTCCAGTGACGACTCTACATTGCGTTTGTTTTCTTGCGTGTTGTGGGGTGCGTATTCTGAAGGGGTCGGTCGTCGACTTCCCGCCCACGTGCACGTACCGTAAAGAGCATACACAGCAGAAGCAGCTGCAGCAGTGCTAGAGGGCGGTGCTTTGACGACACCCAGCCAACCCTGCAGTATGCAGTCTGTGAGCACATCAACAACATAACATGACGCGTTTTCACTCACCTCATAGACTGTTCCTCGTTTCGTGTATGAGCTGCAGCTGTCTGTGATACTGTACAGACCCAACGATGAAAAGGAGCCTTGCAATGGCGTCAGGCTCACGATTGTGTGGCGGGCGTTCATTTTGTTGAATCGTGAACGCGTGCTCGACGAGGAATGCTACACAAAACTATATAGTAGATTGGGCCCTAGCGAAGTTTGCTCAAGATCGACCAAAACCTGCGTCACAGTTAGGTGTCAACTCTCTGTCAGACTGCAGTAGGGTTTCCTGCTACGTAGGTGTTTCCTGTTGTCGGTTGCATATTGCATCGTGATGTGCGACGCTGACGCAAAATGTGCGCATGCATGTAAGGCAAGTCCTCTGCTTTTCCGCCGTACACCCAACGCCGACCAGGTTACGGAGCTAGACGCCCTGCCTACACTACAGCGTCTGTTTCTGAGCAACAACAAGATTAACACCTTCCAGGATTGTCGGTGCATCTTTTCGGTCGAGTGAGTGGACCCATCCCCAACCCTAACTTGTGGATACCATCGCCTGGACAATACGACTTGTTTACGTACACTAATGGCCCAGCACCAGGTACCTTGTATGGTTGGTACAGCACCTGGCATAGTTGAAGTCCTGAACGTTCGGGTTCGGGTCCTGTACATAATTAATATGTACTTACAGTAATCGTCGATTTTCTACCCAACCCGGCGCAGAAGCGGTTCTTAATTAATGTAGCTCACCCGATGTGCCATTCGCTCAACACCTCACGGCGCTTTGCGCTCGGTTCAAGCAATGCCTGCCTGATCGGTGAAAACCCCACGAGTACTCTCTATCCCGGTGTTGTACGGGCGCGAGGCATACTGCTCATACGACCACGGCCGTGCGTGACACGAGTACCCCCCCCCCCCTGTTTCCTGTGTCAGGTCTTTGCTAGAACTGAGCCTGGATGGAAACCCTGTGGCGGGACAAAACGGTCTCGGCTCCAGCTACCGCCGACATATTTTGCAACACCTCCCGGGTCTGCACCATCTTGACCTTAAGCGTGTGACCAACCACGACCAGGTCTTCCCATTGGAAGCGCACAACCCAACAACCAACGTCAACAACCTGCCGGCTCGCCACCCTCACACGAAGAGTATCTCCCTGGCAGCGCTTGGCTCAATATCTCCGTCTACGTACAGCGCGCACAAGAACGGGAACCACAGTAACAGCAACAACAGCAACTACGAAAAACAAAGCAGCTATGGAAGTGGTGGCGGCGGTCTTCCAGTGTTGCCAAACACAGATTCTGGGATGCAGCAGCAATACAAGCGAAAAGAACCTGGTGTATCCAGTGCACCCTCCTCGTCGGGATACTCTTACAACTGGCCACCCTCCAAGACGAGCAGACAAACCACCAATAAGGCCGATACCAGACGACCCAAAACGTCAGATACACGACCGGCGAGGCCTTGTCCCCCCAGTGGTAACGGCGGTGGCCCCGCAAACCACGACCACTGCCCGCCACGAAATAGTCATCAGAAGGCGGCCTTTCCGGACGGCGCATCGGAGCAGGTGGGCCCATTTCCGTAGCTAACAATATATATGTTGATCGACGTGAAAGCGTATGGACATGGGCGGATGGAAAACAAGACAATTGTGTGGCCAACACTTAAGTCGTTGTCTCTACATACGTTTTGCCGCACGTGGTGAGATGGGAGGCATCGGAAAGGCCATCGCGTCCTGCTATCCTCATTAGTGTTTATACCGTAGGAACCCAGCTGAACGCCATTTTCAGAGTCAACTGGCAGGGTATTATGGGGGGGGGGGTATACGTTGTGTCAGCGTACTGCTGTAGCATAAGCTTAACAGACGAACAATACGACGGTAGGGTCTGTGTCTAATGTCTGAGCTCATCCCACATGCGACTTCGAACGCTGCAGCTTGCGCAACCCGACGATTCCTCCAATGCGTTAGTCCCAAAACAAACACACCAGAACGACTGAAGCAAAAATACCACACTAACTAACCGGAAGTTGCTAATTTGGGGAGCTCAACCGGTCAGAAAATATGGAGTCAAAATGTACAACCTCTATCGTAGACGCCGACACGAAACTACTTTTTGACAAAACCTCGCACGCGTGACGTGTTACACAACCCCACCGGGGCTACGACCAGCCTGTGGGCCTGTGATGGACACATCGTTTCTTTTTTTCTCCGTCCCAATGAGTACATTTACCCATATTATTTCTCCATCTCCTACGATAGCTGTAACGTGGATCCCGGGTTGCCTAGCAGGTTGCCCTCCCCGCTCCCCGCTACGGTCCCGTGCCTTGAACGCTTAGCACGAGACGACTGTTGTCCTTTCTTTCCTCGTCGACTCGCGTCGGCTATCGCAAAAGGCAGTTGCACGCCCTCTGTGCTGAGGTGCCGTGTCAGCCCCGACAATATTTAGGCCATCAATTATGCCCCCTTTCCCCTCCCCCCTACCTCAACCGTGGTACTACTCAGTTCCCTACCCACCCGCCCACCTACCCCCGGCTACCCCCCTACCCCCCTTAAAAGCCGGGTGTGCTCCGTCCCGGCATTGTGGGGATACGAGTGTATATGACCACATAGCTACAGCCAGGCCATGCATGCCATGGGGGCCCCCTCTACTCTGTCACGAGTCCTCTCGCCCGCGTTCTATTCCCCATCCACCCGTCGATCCCTACTCCAATATGGTGCCAGGAGTTTTTAAGCGAGGTGAGGGTTGGCCAGGGAGAGAAGCACCTCCATGCCTTGAAACGGGCAGCCAGTAAGGATAATCCGGGCGACGGGGCAAGCGTTGCGCCGGAGGAAAGGAACGGGGGGGTGACGGCGGAGCCGCTCAAGATGGGGCGGGGGGAGCGCGAGCGGAGGGCTCTTAAGGAGCGGGCGGAAGCAATCGAAGCTGCCAGGCATGGGCGTTGTGGTCGAATTGGGTTCTTTGTGTTGGGTGGAGAAGTATAAGTCCGCCCAGAGCGAAATTATTCCATCACGTAACAGGCAGAGTATATATGGCGAGGCACCCACGAGGCGGTTACATAGTATACTCATCGCTATAAGAAAGTAGCCACTCCAGGGCACACATTGAACTATTTCGACGCTGTGTCCGAGGCAAGGAAGTCCGCCTCACAGGCGGGTTCAAAACGATGCAACCCACTCGCCCGACACCTCACGGTTCTTCGCGTTCGATGTAAAGAGTGTCTGCGTGGTCGGTGGAAACCCAAGGTGTTCGTCCTAACATTGTAGGCATGCGAGCGTCTGTGACCATACGTCTACGGCCATGCATGGCATGAGGGCTCCCCTCCTACTCCTCCCCTCCACCGCCATCCTCCACCCCCCTCCCTCATCCCGCCCCACCCCCTCATCTCCCTCTCCCACCATATTTTTCTTTGTCGTGACGGGACCAGGGAATGCTGGGAGAACAGGATGCGTCGGCTGAACACATCCCGGGCGCGACATCGAAGCGGCCGGGAAGGTGTCAGTACCAGCACAGTCGGCGGCCCCCACCGCACAGCCCACCCAGCATCACCACCCACCCTGACCCCAACCTTCTCTCCAAACAAGGGCAGGGGTCGTTTCAACTCGAGCCCTGGGTCTCCTACGCCTCCGCTGAAACCGAACTGCGGTAGCCGCGACACGGCATCATCGGTCGGGTCGAGATCTGTGAAAGTTGACAGCGGGGACCGATCGAGGGATCGCGGTGGGGGCGGGCGCGGCAGGGTTTCGCGTGGAGTGGGGTACTTCGAGCTGGAGCAACGGTTTGGGAAGGAGACCGTTGGTAGTCTTGGCGGGGCGTCCGGTAGTGGTGCCGGCATCGGGCCCGGGATAACGCTGAAGGTGTACGGGGATGTCTGGCGGTGGCTGGGCGACCCGAAGGTGCACTCACTGAAGGATCAGGTCGTGGAGGCGCGCTTCTCTCTGGTGCATGCGGCTAGCGTAGCGAAGAAGGCAGCGGCGATTGCTCAGGTGAGAAACCAGTAGCTCATCTACCACGATAGGGTTGGGCAGGCAGGCAGGCAGGCAGGCAGGCAGCTGCATGCCACAGGAGCGGATGTAACCTCGAGGCGATCTACGATAGAATGTTACTCTAAATTTTCCGAGGCTCCTCGTTGAAGGAGCTCCATACCTCACCCGAAAACTGACTTCAGCAAATACCAAATTGCAGCCCGATGAATAAATCTCATGGCCCAAGCATACAAAAAAAAACTCGATACCAGATTGACACTCCGACGATTTTAAGTTGAGGAACCCCGTCATTCAGAAACGTGTTCAGCGGAATGCGCTACCTCTGTCGCAGAACGCGTCCCTCGTGCATGCTATGTTCCGAGTCTCTTTTTCCAACTTGACAAGCTCTTTATATACCCTTCACA
Source organism: Nereocystis luetkeana (assembly GCA_031213475.1). Lineage (NCBI taxonomy): Eukaryota > Phaeophyceae > Laminariales > Laminariaceae > Nereocystis > Nereocystis luetkeana. Next base: position 7,868,177 of record JARUPZ010000026.1, on the reverse strand, counting down.
CCAAACAACACCTGACGTCGACAGACGTTTCTCCCTCAACTCGACGGACGATACTGAAACCAGTCCAACACAATCCGACCAACACGATGGGGCTGGGCATAAACTGAACAATGTCTTAAAAACACACTATAGCGAACGCAACGGTATTGGCGTAATTAAACTCCCGCCACAACTAGGTTGGGTACAAACCATTCATTACCAAACCAAGGCTCCGTACACCTACATCTACAGCAGAGGAGGGGTACCTGTTCTATTGCGCCGAGGCGCAAAATAACCAGACCCGAACGTGAATCATCAACAGCGGATGTCACTTTTCAAACTTGACGGCACAGATAAAATAGGGACCCTTAGCGACTCGCCCCAACCCCACGTCCGACGTACGCCATACGCACGCACACAAGTTGACGCATGATATGCCGTAAGGGCAGCCCGTTTCGGCTGACACGTTTCATGATATTGACGTGGGTCCTTAACCCAAAATCTTCGCCCGAATTTCATTCTCGCGGGTTGTTGCGACTTGTTATATTTTGGTATTGTTGGGCCACAGGGTTAGTTCACCTTGTTTGTGTATGAATGCGCTTCTGGTTCCCCTCAAAACTATTTTTGGGTGACTTACTAACGGCTTACAAACAGTCTACGTAGAACTCCCTAAGTGAGGTACCTCAGAAGGCAAAGGTAAGTGCACCTCTGCCGTAGCATGCGTCAGTTCACCGCCCTTTTCATTGCTCTAACCCGACCCTCAGGTAAATCGTGGAACGAACAAATGAATTCCGATAGCGTGGGTCCCCACAGGGTCGCGAGCTGCACGATAATTGGGTTGGTATACAGAGAACACAAACGCGTACGGTGTACGGTAGAATATTCTGCGCGCGCTTCGTACAATGCCCGACCTCCTGATATATTCAAGTCCTGTTGCCTCGAAACATAGTGTTCTTGGTGAAGACTACGGTAACTAGCGGAACACGCCTACCCTAACGATTTCAGTGGATACATACCGCGTACCCCGCGTCCTGCCTTCCCTTTCCCCCCGTCCTTCCTTGTGCGCTGCAGACGTTTAAAAACCTCTCCTGCCTTCGGCTACTGGACAACGATCTCCGCAGCATGAAACAACTGGAGCGATTGCGACCGCTGCTTACTAGCTTGCGCATGCTTTACCTGGGAAACAATCCCGTCACCACGAACACCTCTTCGGACGCTCTAAGAGCATGGATTAAAGTCTTAGGGCCCCATATCAGCGTAATGGGCCTGGCTCCACAGCAGCAGGAGCAGCAGCCGCAGCAACAGACGCAGGAAGAGCAGGAGCTGGAGCAGGCGCAGGAGCAGCCGCGGCGGGGTTCGCCGTCGTCGATGCTCAAGCGTCCGCAGTCGTCGCCGGCGAAAACCAAGAACCAATCGACCCTTCCACTGCCCTATACAGCAGCAGCTTCCCGACCTCATTTTTCCCTGCCAAATGGTAGCAACAACAACATCAATGGATGCTTCAAACCCGACGCAACAGAAAATGCAGAAAAACGCCGGACAACGACCAATGCCCACGAAAAGGCTCCTCCGGAGGAAGATCCAAACGGCAAGCAAATGGTTGAGGGGGGGCACGATACCACGACAGGCGTTGGTGGTGGTGTTTCAAGTGCGCGCCTCAGCAGCATAGGCGGTGGGGCAAGCACCGCGGCGATTCTCCTGGGTACCACCGGAGAGGACCGACTCATCGCCGTGGAGCGGTGGCCAGGGTGCGTGAACAACAACGAGTACACGATCGAGGCGGCGGGGGACGTCGCCCTTCGAAGTGGAGCTGGGGCAACAGCACCATCACGCTCGCAGACAGCGAGCACGGCGTCTGCTCGGCGAACAGACTGCAACCTCGCTGAAGCTACCCCTTCAGTCGAAGCTGCTGCGATCAACGCTGCTTCGGGCTCTCATGACACTTCGCTTTCTGAAGGAGACGCTAGCAAAGATGATATCCTAGCAACGTGTTCGGAGAGGTCCTTGGGAGGGATGCCGGTGTCGGTGGATGCGGCATTTGCTCGGCTTGTTGAGGCAAGAGACCGCGCGGTGGCGTCGGCGTGGGGAACCATTGTGCTGGCTGGGCGTGGAAGTTCGGCATCTGGTGGCGGTGGGGCGATATTTGGAGGGGAAATGAGGGAGGCGCGTGGCGGCGACGCCAGTCCGTGGGGGGCGTCCGCAACAGCGGCAAAACTGGCATGTAACATCATGGTGAGTGAAGAGATGTTTGTTCTGTTTTGGTTCTCATGCTGCCATAGTTGTACACCTACGTAGTTTATCTGAACCACCCCACATGCTGGGCTAAACGATAAACTGGTACGGTCGAATTCAAGGCGTACGTGGGACATGGTATCAATCTGAGAAAGAAAGCAGGATAATATGAATCATGCATAGACCTCCCTCGAAAACGAAATAAAACAACTGTGCTCAAGCCGACGAAGCGTCACAACTGTGCACTCGAACCGTTTAGTACTGCAGTCCCATTTGGGGACTAGCTACTTGAAGTTTTGAGTGGTTTGTCGCCAAAACAGAACTGCAGTCCTATAAGGTTTGAGTGCTGAACAGTCTCATGGGCAAATAATATCAGGGCAACCCCGAATGGGACTATGTTTGTAATTCGGCTTTCCCTTGGTGGAAGAGCTCCGTCAGACGGTAATGTCTAGGCCCAATCTTACCGCTGTCATAGTTAGCATCACATTTCTGAGACAAGGGTGACGCTGTGTATGTTGACGCCCGCTCGGCACGTGGTGGATAAGGAAAGCCAAGGAAATACTCAGCTGGTATATAACACGCGCGGGTTGCTGTGTCGTACCAGGTGTCCAGAGGTATTGTCTGTGTGAACGGTTAAGATGAAGGGACAACCACCGACCGATTGTATCAGAGCATCGTTGAGAATTAAAATGAAGATACATGCGCACGAGTTGCAACGGTCTTTCGTCTCGAAGAACAAAACAATATAGGTGCGATTTCAGTCGGCGTGCCCAGATGAGTGGGTTTAGCAGATGCTTTCACGCGTCGCGCAAGTATATGGCCAATGCCATTGGGAGGAAGACGTCGTTCCCCCAGCACTTGTGATCCTGTTTGACGCCCGTCCATGCCGAGCAAACCGTGCATAGAGCCACGAAAGCACAAAAACAATCTGGAGAGACGAACGGAGCAACCTGCCGAGCTACAGTGCGCAGCCTGTTAATATCTCCATTCAATACCTACTGTCCGCGTCACCAACAACAAACCTTGTTGGCACGCGCATTATGAATATGAGCCCGTGCCCTATGTTCCAAAGTCGTGCCAGCATCACCAGATGTTTTCACAACATACATTTGCTTGAGACTCTAGTCCGTTAGCCACACCGAGCGGAGTCTGTTGCGTAGCGTCCCTTCTTGCCATGGCCGCGGGCCGAGGACTATCCGCGATTCTGTCTTCATAGAGAGAGGCGAAACCCAGCCTTCAATTCGAAGTACTAGGCACAGGTGAAAACGTAGCTCATCATCACGAAATCGAGACGGTTTGTCTTATTCAGTGTACATAACCAGTGTTTGACAGTCTCGTACCTAGAAGAGCGACACGTTTCTCCCTCACGGATGCAACTCCGTGCTTGTTTGCCTTGTTTCGCCTCTCGTTTGGCTGGATGTGTCTTCAGGCTCGAAGAGTGTGCGAGACCGACAGGATATACAGGGAGTTCGACCTGGCCTGGGAGGCGGCCGTAGAAGACATCGTACAGGCGAGTTTCGGAGCGTGCCACACACGAGCTACTTCGTAGCACGTGAACGGAACCACTCTCGGACACAAAGTTCCGACACGATTCAGTGTTTTTAGTGAGACGGGCACTCACAAAACGAAAGGGTGGCATAGGAAATATCCCGACGAGGTGTTAGGGTTAGGGTTAGGGTTAGGGTTAGGCCCTAACCCTAACCCTAACCCATAGGAAATAATTACATAGACTATTTATTTACTCGGCATACGTTTCATGTCCTCGTTTTCGTCCGAGAAGGGGCAAACTATTTCGAGTTGTGCGGTGTATAGGAACGTGTTTGCCGGGTAGGGGTAGCCCCTTACGTCTGGAAGGAACCTTATTCTTGAAGACCTCTATGCTACTGAAACGTCACTCCGAAACCGAGGCTTTAGAAACGTCAAAAATGCAACCCCGAGGAACCATCACGCAGCCCATTCAATAGGTACATACACCACGAATGATAGTGAAAAATGCCACAGGTATTCCACCAAAGTTGGGTGAAGAAGCCCTGTCCGTCAGAAAAAAATTAGCTGAAATAAGTAGGCCAAACCGTGCTTGCCCCATACGCCGCGGTGCATATATATATATATATATATATATATATATATATATATATATTTCTCTGAGTCGCTTCGGGATGGTTCGCTATATTGTTGAGCCATCCCACGATAGGGGTGGCGCCTTGTTTTCTGTGTTCCTCACATCGGGCGGCTTTGCTGAATGAGACCTTCACGTCGGGTGGCGCCTTGTTTTCTGAGATCATCACATCGAGAGCTTAATGGTTCACCCTAGACATGAGTTGGAAAAAACATGTCCGTCCAACCCCAACATAATTATTCTGACCTGGTCCTAAACTCGATAAGAGCAGTAAAAATAGATGCTACATCCGGTAGTTGCTCAGTTAGTTGAGCAGTTCCGCCTGTCAGAACGTATTGCCTCAGAAGCCGAAAATTACAACCCTTACCGTGGGATTGCTCTAATTACAAGGATACGTAACCATGAGGTATCGCGCTGGGCGTGACGAGTCGCACGTGAACGACTTGCTGGGTGCCCGCCGTATGTTTGCTGCGGTAGGGTCAAAATCGTGTCGCCCCCCCTCCAGTCCCTGAAGGTTGAAACCATGTAATGCACCACGTTTCTCGGCGATGCTGGGGCCTTCGTCCCCTCCATACCGTGACTGCGTTGAAGATCATGATTAGATCACGGGTAGTGAGCTATCAGCTGTTAGTAGGCCTGGGGGAATCTCGGGGTGACGAGACTGGGCCTCGTCCGGCTTGGTAGTCCGCCATTGGGGAGTGAGTGGCTACAAGGAGGGGGGTGGCTATTGGCTACCTTTCACAATCGCTGCTCCTACCACTTTACACGAAAAACCTCAGATGGCCACACGTCCGCCCGGCCTCCGCTATGCTGTTGTGACGGATCATTGAGAGCGGGGGCCGCAGTGTTTGGAGCACCGTCTCTTCGTGTACTGGCGGCAAAACATACAAACCCCACGCGTTCACGCACCTTGAAAAAAATCGTAACGGTTTCTTCCGTCCCACGTGATTCGTAGATTGGGCGTTCACCTGTACATGCAGGCCAAACACGAAGGCATACGTATTTTTACGGATTGGGGTACCGGGGAGCACTTAGCACCTAGCACTGGTCAGTGTCTAATTTCGTTAGAATGTTCAGTTTGTCCCTCCCACAGCCAATCACAGCTTGTAACTTTTCTTTCGGAGGCTGATGTACAGTACTTCCCCCACGAGCCAACGCGCACACTTCCCACTCGCATCCATGTGGAGTACTGACCTTGTCCGATCTCTGGCCTTCAATTTGATATCTGGTTTCATTCGCATGCACTCGGCAGGACGTTTTGGCTCGCAACCACAACACCACTCACACCGGAGGACGACCACAAGGAACCCCCTCCTATGGTAGTAGCAGTCGTCATCCTGAGAATCTGCGGAGCCGTCAAGATATGGCGACGACGATGGTTCCCGACAAGCACATCCGGCGGGAAGAAGTCGACAGGATTAAGACGCACCACCCCTGCGCACGATGGCTAGAGGACTACTAGAGAACAGCTGAAAGCATACTTCCCCGTGTCGTGTTCCCCCGTTGATAGACAACTCCCTGTAGAATACGCTGCTAACCTATAACGACAGCATCGTGCGCGCTCGAAAACAGTACAGCCAACACCATCGCTGCCAAGCCCCCTTGATGTGCTTTCACTCGTAGGATATAGTGCACTACCGGCCCTCTGATGAGGCATGCCATATGCGAGAACCCCACAAGAATATGAGTCTTCCGTTATATTTCCGGTGACATAAGGAATTCGAGAGCGGAAACACTAAAGTCACTGTTGTGCGTGGAAAAGTAGCATTTTCTCAAATATGATACTGGGCTTAGGGTCAGCGTCTCAGTTCTTTCGTAGAGCTACTACTGCATGTGAATACATGAGTCGTATCCACCAATTTGGTGGGAGCGAGAGCCTACAGTCATTTTGAGAGCCACAAAAATATGTAATGCAACACACACTGACTGGATGTTAGGAATTTCTGTGTTAAAGAGAGTGAGCGACAAACTGTTCGTGGGGGAAGACGAGAAAATACATTATTTAGAAAATACTCCCGCCCGACGTGATTCCCACGAAGAAATCGCCAGACAAAGAACAACCTCTTCCGGGCCGAGCAACAAACTAGTACCGGTACGATGGTTTCGCGGCCCGCTGCTTCGATAGGCGCGGCGTGTTGTACTAGAGATCGACCTCGCCCCTAATCGCTCGGCTCGATTGTCGGGGTGAGCTCACCGTGTCGACACAAACACTGCTCTTCTTACGATTGCAGGGCGCGGCCTCTATCACCGCATGAAGTGCTATTAAAACAAATGCTCTAGTTTTAATAGTAGGGAAACACGCAGTGATACCGCTAGAGCGCAAGCTCCAGATGCTCTCTAACCTGATCACCTGGGGTAAGGGGCGTTGATTTCAGGTGGAAATCTGGATCAAGACTAGCACACCTAAACCTGAAGGCATACTGCATGTAGGGTAGCGGGGAGTGGGACGGGGGATTTGCGTTCTGACCGGCGTCAAGCGAGCTCCAACCCATACTGTCTGGAAACAGGGCGACGACGCGTATGTGCAAAATTAATGGAGCCTGGAGAAGCTCAGGGATACACGGACGGACAACCAAATCCCGATATCAGTACCATGCCGACGCCAAACCTTGGAGTATGAGACAGCTAAAACAATTTGAGACATCCCTTGACTAGCAATTGAAAAAAAATGCCTTCGATGCTAGAAGTGTCGCCTCAAGAACGTAGCTCGAAAACAACTGCGTCGATTAATGTAACGACGACATATATATACATATATATATATATATACACAGAGGCGTTCTACGATAGAGGTTCACCCTAAATGTTCTGATGTTCCTCACTTAAGGAGCTCCACACCTCACCCGAAAACTGATTTCAGCCGAAATAAAATCGCGTCCCGATGAATACTCCCCTCGCCCAAGTATACTACCAGGAATAGCGGGGGGGTTTTTCAAACAAGATTAAAATTGGTATTCCAACGAATTCGGACCTCATCATCCAGAAACCCATTTTAACGGAAATGTGTTACGTCTATCGTAGATCGCGTCTATACGTGCTTCGTCCGAATTTTCTAAAACGTGCACGCTTCGTAGCTGTATACATAATGCAAATTATCCTATGTACGAATGAGGATTTGGCGTTTGGCTGGCAGAGCCGAGGGGTCCGAAAACGTATACGAACCTGGTATCGCGTATTAAGTCAAGTGTGCAGAAACGACAGCGTGATCCGCAAGCACAGCGAAACAATGTGCCATTGGTAGCGGCAACTCGAATGTGTGACACACACGTGTACATTAGGCAACACTTCTATCTAATCTCGGTGAAAGTTTTGTGTAGCTTTGCATGGCCGCGGGTACTATTTTCTGTGGTCGTAGGGGCGTACGGCCGTGCGGAGCCGTGGCTGCAGACTTGGCTTTAGTCGAGGGGATGTAGTATGCTAGGGCCTTCGTCGGACCATTTATATTTTCCCGTTGAGACGTTAAATGTTTCAGACGATTGCATAGTTCAATAGCATCCGTCAGTCGAGTTTCATCGATCGCTTCCAGATTTTTTTTAGTCTAACTCAATTTTACGTAGAGGCTGCTGGCATTATCTAGAAGATTGGTACGGATCCAGCTCTACCCGAGGATGACAGGGTTCCATCCCCGGATCAGAAACTACATTATATCGGAGACGAAACCCGCAACCCCCGGGGTCGATACCGCCCCGCACTGTGTGGAAACCCAAACCACACTCTGGCCCCTTGCTAAATGACTCCTGCAGTCAGCGTCGGTCGGGGAACGTACCGTCCTATCCTCGGATCGTAACTCCATCCAAACCAAACGCACGGCTAGTGCCACGGGCGGAGCCCTGAATGCACCGCTAGTATAATTCATTGCATTACAGTACCAGTGGCCTTCACGAAAAGAGCGGCTCCTTTGATCTCTGACGACGCCTGCGTCTGGTTGTTGTATCCTTGCGCGCTAGATCTGCTCCGTCAAATTACGGATGCTTCCCAATTCGCATCTTCACCTACCGTACGCGGGTACCTGGTACCTGGTGCGATTTCAGGCGGCACGGTAGTCAGCTCGTTCATGAACGTCAGTACGGGCCACGGTTACGGCGGCGGTGGCCTAAACCACATTGGGCTGCACCAGCTGTACTTGTATTTTTTACCCTCTGTCTTCTGACTACCTCCAGTACGCGCAGCAGTTCACGGGTTGATCGGTAATGGTTTATTCCTCTGTTTCTTTTTTTAAGTTCGATTTCTCGATTGGTTACAGCATACATACCTGGTAGACACATAAAAGGGCTCGGCATGGGTGCCGGCAAATGCTTCGGAGAAAAAAATAGACCTCCATGTAATTCATGCTTCAAGATCTCGTCACGTACATATTCAACGCAGTGCCAAGTAAGTGTGGGAAGAAGACCATGCCAAATATAGCGTTCTTTACACGACGAGTAGTATACCCCGTACCTCCGTAGATCAGAACCGAACACAGTTGTGTATCACGACCAACAATACTCAGAATGTCAAATATTCGCGAAAGAGACATAGGCGTTCTGCCGGGTAATGGTTCTAAAGGTTATTACTGTTGGCGTTGCACGCCCACGCGACCGTACGTGTAGCTTCCGGTAGTAACCTAAATGTGTCGGCCTGGTTCGGCTTCAGAACCTCTATCAGGTACGTACCCAATTTCGGCCCTCCTGCAGATCAGCAACTTCACCGGCCCTGCTTTGGTTTCTACTCCTACACAAAGCCAACACTAAGGACCTCGGTGAGGAGTATCCACGATTCAGACGGAGAAAGGCGCAGAAGGACTTTTCGTCCGGGATTTGGGATTCTCGTGGTGCTCAGGGACGACGTATTCACAGCCCGCCACGACGCGATCCCTCATGAACGCTGGCCGTCCTGCGAGAGGTCCACAGCCACAGTACAACATCCCAAATATCACCGAGGAACATTCCGGCTTCGAATCAGAGCGCTGAATAGACAAAAAGCTGCATGTGGTTTGTCCTGCGGACCCTGCTGCCTTCAGTAACATACCGAACATTAGCTTTATACACAATGTGTGCTAAAAGATTCGAAGCAAATACTCATGTCTGTAAGGTCGATGCAACGCTGATTCCCGAAGTTGCTATTTCGGGCTTTCACGTCTCCAGATCGGTCGAGGTTGGAGGGAGACGCCGCAGAGGCTTAATGTCTCCTCCTCGTAGTATGCAACTACAAGAACAACCCGGTGCAGCGCCAATACAACGTAAAACGGACCAGAGTTAGCGCTCAAACATGTCAACACTATTGAGTGTACCATTTCTTTCGACAAGTCTCACGTCTCCCAGGCCGTGCATACCACACGCGTGCTATCATTCCCGTGGCCAGCGCGGTCGGCACATCGCCGGTCATCCGCGTTCACAGCCTCGATTATTGGAATGCTGTATTTCTTCTAAGACGCTGCATTTTTCAGGAGCTTGTTGGAAAGTACCACCGCTCAATTGGACACAGGATATGACCCTACCACGAAGGACGTGCGGATCCTGGTCTTGACCAGACCAAGAAGGTGGGGTCGGCCAAATCATGGTGAACCCAAGGAGATTGTGCCATTTTGTGGAGAAAATATATTTGAAGTCTGGTACGCTAGGTACTTGTAACCTCGTGCCCTTAAATCCTGCCACATATATATGTAGAAAGGGGCTTCAACGTCTGATCGGGAGCCTTGGGGTCGGGTTAGAACACGTGATTACTACCTGGAGAAGAGTCCACTGTAGCTGGGTCTGTCTATGGGATATACTTTCGTGAGGTAATATGGGCATATTTGTCAGCTCGTGAACACATGGCTTCTTGACACGGCAACGGCCGCAAACTAACTGTCGAATGGCCTTTGAGAGAAAAAGAAGTTGTTCTCTACTCGGTAAAACTCATTTTTGCTGAGATATATTCTCCACATACTGCTGCAGTCCAAACAAACAACATCAGGGGTGAAGCATTTCAACGAACACACAAGAGAAGTCGATGTTGTATATGGAGTTAGGTACATAGGTGACTTGGTGGAAGTTTCCGAGACTCATGAAACGCATTGCAGGAAGCGGGGCACGGGCGGTATCACCGAAGGTGACACTACGACAAAATCGAGTTATATCCATGGCTCATTCTGAGTGTTTGATGGGAATATGATGTCCTACCTCTAGCGGCGAGGGCGTCATTCCGCAAGTGTATTCGTGCATTGGGCACGCCGGCAGAAAAAGCGTACGCACAGAAGCACCAGCCCGGATCGAAACGAAAAATCACCGTCGTGGGCCGAACGCCTTCAACAGTTCGATCTCCACTTCCTACGTTATAACATACAGTAGCGCACGGCATTCGCTGGAAAACTGAAAACTTCGCTGGACGAAGCACCGCTTGGGGATTTCTATGTTTCAGCATTCAAGGCCTCAGTCGTGTGGATACAAATAGAATGCAGGTTTCTACACTCCACCCCGTACCTGATTGCCGCAAACGTATCGGAGAAACGGCAAATCAACCCTCTGACCGATTTTCCAGACAATATTAACACAGTGGCTGAACAACGACAAACCAAACGGGACATGCTGCGGGCCCACCCCGCGCGGGGCAAAAGCCAACGGCTGGTGCCTTTCTCTTGGGTCCGCACGCAAGTCCACTTCTACGGAACAAACGTGTTGGTGTGCTCGCATTCTATTCCGAATCGGGTGGTGGAATGGAGTGCCTCCTAACCTGCACGGTGCTCACAGCAAACAAGACCCCAGCCACCAACGTCGGGCAGAAGACCAGCGCCACGACGGCCAGCCAAGAAGCCCCCAGCTCCTCGCTAGCCTCTAGAACGAACGACATCACAAACGCTATCACCCCCAACGCAAACGTGAGGAGCGCGATAATCGTCACGGGGCTCACTCGTTGCAAAAACTTCCTGGTGAGAGGGTTCACGTCGGTCGCGCGAGAGTACAGCTGCTGCCCGCGAAAGGCTATGAGACAGAGGACTATGCTCGCCGACGACTCAAGCGCGAACGAGAGCACAGCCAGTTTTCGCGCGAGGCTCGTCGAGGCTACGTCAAACATCACCAACGTGAAGCCCGCAAGCAGCGTCGAAACCAAAATGGGCATCTCCAAGGCCCCCAGTCGAGCGAGAAGGCGGGAGTCCTCCTCGATCTTGTGCATTATAATCACGGTGTCCGTCGAACCCCCTGGAGACAATGTCATATTAGGAATCGATAATGTAACGGCATAAGAGAAGCAAATATAGTGCGCCACAATACGTGCGGTTCGAGGGCATAGCGTTGGTCAACGGGAGCACAACGAGTTCGAGCATGGCGAAATATCTACGTACTTCGCTAAGTCCCGAGGATCAAGAGCTTGCTTATACTCGTAAGCGATGAGGGGCTCAGTGGATCAGGCCGTCCGTAACCCAAGGCAAAGTTCGAGGAACGGGGCAGATGAAGGAAGTAGCGGCGTGGCGTCCTCCCAGAAACACGACACGCCTCAGGGTGCATACATGCAGGTGTGTCACGCTTCGAATCGCATAGCCACCGCACAAGAAACCAACTATGATGCAGCTCATTCAGCGTCGACCGAATATATGGTATGGGCGACAGCAGTGGGGCCTTTGACGCCACCGGCTCAGAGACACGCGCGCGAGTGGTTATCCTATCGACTTGCAGGCCTTGAGCGTTTGCATATCATGTTGACGCGATATCAACTGCCAAGCTTTCGAGCCCGTGTTTTTAACATGGTGGTGCAAATGGGGGCATCCCCTACCGTTTGGCCCGCACAAACATATAGCCTTTTAGGGGGGCCTTATTTCCTAGCATCAGGAGCACAACATATCACCCGACACATGACTTCGAAGAAGTTTCTTTCGCTCAACCCAACCGGCAGTTCTACGCCCTACTCTCACACACAAAATACCTGTTACCAGATACCTGGTACCTGGTATAGCATAAGCAGCATGCTAACCGGTCTCCTACTAGTTGCTCACTTGAGGAACTCACCCGCTCAGAAAAGGTGAGCCAAAAAGTGCAAACCCCTACCCTCTGAGAAACGTTTACTGAGTCCTCCCCTGTTGCACGACATGCATAGCGAACTGAACCCAGGATAATCAGCTAAGGGTTTCTTCTGGCCATGCCGGCACCCTGCTCTCATATGAGAAGTCGCCGGGCTGGTACTTCTCGGGGACATGGCTGACCAACGAGGCTGGAAAGAGCGTTTGACAGGCTCACGTATGTCGTTCGGGGAGAATCCTGACGAGCTGCGTCTCCTTTGGATAGCCTTGTGGACGTCAGATAGCCTTCGCTGTTCTGTAAAAGAGCGGAAAATACAGACGTGGGTGATGCGAGGGTTGGCGCTGGTTTTCGAAGCACTAGGGAGCTTCCGTGCTCACCATTACCTTCCAGAATAGGCATCCCATGCGGTGGTGTACAAGACGCGTGCAACGGTACCTGATTCAGCTCAGTCTCAATGGGGTCGGTCGCTCGAGGAGTAATATACCCCCCCCCCCCCCCCCCGCCCACCGGCGTGGCGAAACCTTTCAAACCAAGCCCGATAGAAGATCCCACGGGTTACTGAATTAGAAATATCTAACCAAAAAAGGATAATCCACACGATCGGATCTAAAGATATTGGATATCTTCTCAGCTAGGGAGCCCCATCAGTGAGAAGGTTTGGGCTCAAACGTGCAGCCGTTGGTCGTAGCACGAGCCACAACGGTGGCGCACCAACACTGCCCAACAAACTATTTCGGGGGACCATAGTTAATAGGACCAAATATTGGCAGTAAAAGTAGGGATATATATGGGTTTTTGTGTGTACCGTAGGTCTTATTAAAATTATGGTCCCCAGTAATAGGATGTTTATTTAACATAATATCAAGAGCCGTCGTAGAGCTATTAATAATTGACCCTGAGAGTACACCTGAGATCCATCTCCACCTCTCAGTAACAACATATAGAAATCATGACAAGGGCTTACCTGCTCTTTCTCCTGCGGGGTCATCCACGCAGGCCGACGTCATGATGAATGAAACATGCCTCTGCGGCGCTGCTGGAACCGAACCTGCCCATGGCAGCAGACAAAGAGGACGCACAAATAAGAATGTGCCCATGACTAAGACCCCTGTACTGACATATTGGCGCCGGGATGTTTGCATATTACAATCGACGCGTGTTTGCCTTACTGGGGCAGCACCTAAACAAATTGGGGGTCGCCTCACATAAGAGCTCTATACCTCGGCCAACAAATCACTTTGTTGTTACACTAGCTACACCAACAAACACACTATCCACCGACCACCGCTACTATTTGTGAAGTATACATCGGATCCGAAGATATTGGGTAGTTCTGAGTTGAAGAGCCACGTCAGCGACAAAATACACGAGGGTTAATCATTGGTTCTAACCCCAAACTCCAAACTGTAAGAAGCCATTGAAATCGATGAGATCACGCACCAGCGATCAGCGGCTGGGAATTGAGATGTCGATGTTGCGCGGCCTCAGGTTTAACCGAAGTATTGGTTGGAAGAATATGTCCAGTTCGGATTATGGCCCTTCAATAAAAAGGCCGGGACACTGGCCCACCAGGCCAGATTCCTTGCTCGAGAAGGAGCGGATATGTTCCATGTTATTTAATACTGTAACTTTAGAGGCATGTTGTGATAGGAGTAGCACTTTCGGCCATGCAAGGCAAATGTGTCGGTCGGGCCTCAGGACTGCAGTCCCGTTTTGGGGACAAACTAGTTAGAATTTGGGTGGTTTGCCCCCAAACCGGGACTGCAGTTCTAGACGAGCGAGCTGGTTGACGAGCTATACCATCAATTGGCTTTATCAGGCCGCCCCGTAAGCTCCCAGCCATGTGTGATGGAGTAGCATATCTACCGTTTAGGAACGTACATTACCCGTTTGCAAATCTTATACGGTTAAAGCGTAGCGTTTCGGGAACATACCCGTATGCTAATCTTGTATGACTACACGTACGTAGCGCTTTGGGAATCTTCTGTATGGGAATACTCGTATCTGCATACCAGGCTAGTTTTGGTTGACATCTGGGCTGAGCTGAGTTCCTGGCGAAGCCCCCTACCGCTCACTCGAGTTCTCCCCCCTTCCTCTCAACTCGCTTGAGGAGCAATAATAAGAAGTTCGTGAACTACAAGCAGCGTGCTCTACCCAGCACCGACATCCCTGTGCCCCTTACCAGCTTACATCGGTGCCCCCCTCATTCACATTTGGCGTCGTCGGCAGGACACGAACCTGCGCGTGAAATCATCATGGATTCGTGTCGTGGTATTCTACGTTCGGACGGATTGGTTTGTTTCTTCGATCAACTTTTTGTTTTTGGGTTGTTCCTTCACAGAAGAGTGTTGTACTTTCGGAAGTGTTGGTCTGCCGTTTTCAATTTGTCACAGCCGGTTCCCTCCGCTTTCTCCAGCGAAGGCAGCCAAACTGTCGTGGTATTGTCTTTTCCGGTGTGTTGGTCTGCTATTTCCAATCTCTCACTGCCGGCTTCGTTCGCTTATTCCAGCGAAGGCAGCCGAACAGTCGTGGTATTGCTTTTCAGGCGTCTTCTCAGGTGTATGGTTTTTATTATCTACCACTGCCGGTTCCGTTCGCTTTCTCCCGCAAAGGCAGACGAACTATCGTGGTTTTGTGGTTTCGGGTGTGCGGGCCTGCAGTCTTTATTCTACCGCTACCGATTTCGTTCGCTTTTTATCAGCGACAGTAACCGGAATGTCGTGGCATTGTACCTTCGGTTATTCACTGGGTCTTCGGTTATTCACTAGGTCTTCGGTTATGTTCTCTTCCACTACCGGTCCCGCTTGCTTTTTTAATCGAAGGCTGCCGAATTGTCGTGGTATCGTTCCTTCGAGATTGTTTGCGATTGGGTGATTTTTTTTCTACCTTCTGTTAAGTTACCACTCGAAAATCGTGGTATTGTACAACGGACGCTTTTGCGTTTTTGCCGGAAATTTTCTGCCACCATTTCCACCGGCCTGCTCTTCGTGAAAGCCGCCGAATCGTGGTGCTACAGTAATTCTACCTTGTCTTTTTCCGATTTATGTTCCTACCTTTTCTCCTTTGGTTATCCTGCGTATCGGATATACATGTGCTTTTTTCTGCCGGATTTGTTTTCAGCGTTCGAGACTTGCTTTAGATTCCCTGCTTCTGTTGAAGTTCCCAGACGCTTCCTTCGGCCCCCGTTTATCGGCATACCTGTCTTGCCGCGACAAGCCTTACTACCACTTACATTTTCGGCTTACGTTGTAGTATATGAGGCATTCCTCATCGCCCTCGTTTTCTTTAGCGTATGTCCTTGCAGACGAAAGACCCTGTTTCTTCCAGTTTGCGCTAGTGTGTTTACCAGCTTGCCGTCCTCGGTTCCACGTCGTGGTCCCTTGGCTCTACATTCTCGTCAGCCTCGAGTCCCCACGTTGTAGACCTCCATTGTACTTTATGTTTCTCTTTCAAGCCTTGCGGCGTACTTCCCGCTAACGTTTTCTCTTTCAAGCTTTGCGCGTACTTCCCGCTAACGTAGTTCGCCTCTTCGCGCCTGTGCGCCTTGTCTGGTTTCCTGCGTTTTGCTTTTATTCTCTCCTTCCCCTTTCCAGTTTTTCTTGAGTGAAGCTTCGAAGCCTCACTACGAGGTGTGGGGTAGATCTATCACCTCATTTCTGTGTTGAATAGCCGCATCTTCGATCTCTCTTCCCGATTTTTGGGATGATATGGTCATCATCTTTTATCGTCGTGTGATTTGCATCTACGACTATTCAGGGTGGGCTAGTGTGATGGAGTAGCATATTTATCATATAGGAACATACCTTACCTGTTTGCGAATCTTATACGGTTAAAGCGTAGCGTTTCGGGAACATACCCGTTTTCGAATCTTATACGGTTTCGCGTAGCGTTTCGGGAACATACCCGTATGCGAATCTTGTATGACTACACGTACGTAGCGCTTTGGGAATCTTCTGTATGGGAATACTCGTATCTGCATACCACGCTAGTTTTGGTTGACATCTGGGCTGAGCTGAGTTCCTGGCGAAGCCCCCTACCGCTCACTCGACTTCTCCCCCCTTACTCTCAACTCACTTGAGGAGCAATAATAAGAAGTTCGTGAACTACAAGCAGCGTGCTCTACCCAGCACCGACATCCCTGTGCCCCTTATCAGCTTGGATCTGTGAGCCCCGCTTCACACCTGCGTACTGATGATATGTAGAATATACTGGTATACGATATATGTTTAAATGTACTGTACCATGGTAGTTCTATCGGTTCAATATAAAAATATCCTGCGTGATTCATCATCATGATCATAATCCGTCTGCGAACTGGTGTTTTATCATGCCATTCATCTTGAGTTATACATTTACAAATAACTTGGGCCTGGCACGCTCCATTTCACTTATTTCACTCTCTCTGAAAATGGACACAATTAATTGCTGCTTGGTGTATACTAGTAGTTGTGATATTGGTGTCCAAATATACATATATATGTATATGACCACACCCTGGACAATAGACAACAAACAGCAGTCCAAATGTCTCTTAATAGCTTTCTATTGCAATAATTAATTGACTGTCTGTTGTGGTTCCTATTTCCAGCTAATCGAAGGGCATAGAGCTCTATCTTCCAGACAATATCTATTGGATGACCCCTACGTGTCCCGATTGTCCAGACAACTCCATTTGAAAGGTAGTCGCCGTGATCAATGGTCCGGACAATTCCAATTAATGGACCTTCTCCTATGAAAATTGTCCGGACAATTCCAATTGACAGACCGTCTCCTGAGTCAATTGTCCCGACAACTCCAAGCGACAGACGCCGCCCCGAATTAGTTGTTCGGACTATTTCTATTAATAGACTGCCGCCAAAATTGTTTGTCCCGCCAATTCCAATTAATTGACAGTCTCCCAGATCAATTGTCCGGGCAATTTCAATTCGCAGGCTGCATTCTTAATCAAATGTCCGGGCAATTCCAATTAGTAGACAGTATACAAAATCAATTATCCGGACAATTTCTCGACCAATACAAAATCTCTAAAATCAACAAGTTCAGACACTGCCACTGTAGGCAGTCTCCTGAATCAATTACCCGTACGTTTCAAAATATTAGTGCATACGGATTATTTCAATTACATGAATTGGTCTTGTCGGGGCAAGTGCTTTGAGAGCCCGCCCATTAATTCGAATTGTCCGGACAATTGGTTCCGGAAGCGATATACTAATTAATTGGAATTGCCATGACTGTCGAGTTTAAGAGGGCTGTGTTATTTGGAAGCCGGCAGCTACTTGTAGAACTACAGTTGATTTGGTCAGTACACCACAATACCATGCTAATATTGTCTCTACAACCGGATCGGGAATTTTCCTGTATACGCAATCATTTGAAAGGTGCTTCATTGTGCCATTTTACGAGTAGTATCAACTCAATGGGGAGTGTCTTATCATATTACAAGTAATGGGTACACGGCCATGACATTTATCGAGCAATTGATTTCTTGCGCGGCATCTGAAATGAATTGTGCGGACAATTCCAACTACGTTTCAATCGCCGAAGTCCGTTTGAACAATTCTCCCTTTAATTCACAACAACACCCGAAATCAATTGCTTGGACCATTCCATGTAATAAGCGGCATCTGAAAACAATTGTTCAGGCAAGTCCAATTATTAGATAGCTCCCGAAATCAATTGTCTGGACAATTTCAGTTAGTGGACAACTCCCGAAATCAATTGTCCGGGCAATTCCAATTGTTGGGCCAGCACCCGAAATCAATTTGCTGGATAATTCCAATCAATTACCAGTCTCCGCGATCAACTTTTTGAGCTTGGATGCGGCTTAGGATTTAAGAATAGAACGTAATGAGAAGGAAGGAGCAAGGACAGAGAATGGAGTGTAAGACAAGCCGAAAGTTGGCATAGAAGGGAGGTAGACTTGGTGCATCGGTTTCCTTTTGTTTCCGAGGTGTTCTTCTTTCGGGAAAGTTATGAGTGATCAATGTTGAAGATCATGCTGCACATTGTCGGAAGGCGAGGGAAATAATAATTGTTTGAGTAATTCCAATTAAATTTAATTATTCAGAGACAACACTCGAAACCTATTGCTCACACGATTCCAATCAAAAGAGGGTCTTCGAAATCTATTGCCTGGACAATTCCCATTCATAGACAATCGCCGAAAACATTTGTCTGGACAATTTCAATTATTATTAGGCAATCGCCGAAATCAATTGTATGCACATATATAATATATATATATATATGCATATATACAAATATATATATATAAAACAGTAATAACAGCCTAGGTATGATTTACACACGCACGCGAAAAAAAAGCACTCTTAATATTAACAGTCGACATTGTTTTCTACCAAACAAAGGCGATTTGCTTCACGCTTGGAGTTATACGCACTCGTTTTGGCAAGGCAAAATACTATAATACCAGGTATGTATGTAATTTGCCAGGCATGTCACAGTAAAACCGGTGTGTACTTAGAAAGTACAAGAACAATCATATATGAAAGCTCCAGCTTAGGGACCGCCAAGAAGGAAGAAGGAATAGGGGGGGGAAGGACGACAGACCCACATCGATGGTGTGGGGATGGAGCTTGGGTGCAGCTTAGTAGGATTTAACCCCTTTAGAACCGCAGTCTCGTTTTGGGGACAAACCACTCAAATTTCAAGCAGTTTGTCCCCAACATGGGACTGCGGTTCTAAAGGGGTTAAGAATAGAACGTAATGAGAAGGAAGGAGCAAAGACAGCAAATAGAGTAGACAAGCCTAAAGTTGGCACAGGTAGACTTGGTGCATGGGTTTCCTTTTGTTTCCGAGGTTTTCTTCTTTCGGGAAAGTTATGAGTTATCCATGTTGAAGATCATGCTGCACATTGTCGGATGGCAAGAGAAATAATAATAATAGGATTAATAGGGCAACCTTGAGCTTACACGTATTATTACTAAATATATATGTAGGTTAGTGCAGCGCTCCACGATGTTGTGCTCCAATTTTCTTGGCGTCCTCCCAAAAAGTTTGGCTTTCGCGGTACCTCATGAGCTTATGAGCTAGTACCTACGACGTGTTTTTGAGGGAGGGGGGCATGCTCAAAGTCTTGCATGAAATGCCATAGGTGTCCCACACTTCTATTGCGGAGGACCTAGAGTAAATAGGACAAAAGATTGTTAGTAAAACTAGCGAAATATATACCTGGTACCTGGTACCTGGTAGTTTTTGTACCTGGTATCTACCGTACGTAGGTTCTACCAGGTATAACCCTTTTAGAACCGCAGTCCCGTTGTTGGAGGCAAACTACTCAAATTTCAAGTAGTTTGTCCCCAAAACGGGACTGCGGTTCTAAAGGGGTAAATATGGTCCCATGTGATATTAATACTGGTACACTGGTACACAGCACAGGTAGTTTCACTACGAAAAAAAAATGGCATTCTTCCGATCTTTCGCGCAAAATCGAACCACAAAAAATGTTCTCAAAAGTTTTTCAAGACTCAGAACTATTTCGCGGACCGGTCTTGCAGCGGCTGCTGTACGTACATCTCGTGCGTCCCAGGGGCATTTATTTGCAGAGTATGGGCCCCCGCCTACAAGAAACTCCTACGAACGTATTCAGGGCAAGCCTGAGATTCTTAACGGGGCGCCATCTTCAAACAACCTTGATCATAGCCTATGTGTTTTTTTTTTTTTTTTTTTGCTCAGCCCATTTATCATCTTCGCACATCTTCTTCTCTCTCTCCTTCCAACTCGTAACTCAGATCCGGGGTCACATAGCAGGCTCTTCTACCCCTTTCCCGCTACGGTACGTGTCTTCATTTTTATCGCGAGAAGATTTCAGCCTTTTCTTCCCTCGTCGACTCGCATCGAATTGTGCCTACCCACGCTGCAAGGCGCTCTCAACAATTGAATCCTTTTTTATTTTTATTTTTGCAAACAAAGTCAATGGTCCGACCCACCTGGGGCTCGAACCCAGGACTCAAACAAGGAGTAGAATTCGAGGTTAACCACTTGAACCACCGGGGCGACCGGCACTATTCTATTTATGTGCTTCGCTTCATCTTCTTTTTTTAGGTTTTTGTCTGCTATTAATTTATTTTATTTCATCTATGTTTTTATATCTTCCTTGGAGATCTCGGTAAAAAAAGCTCACGCCAAACACACTTTCTTATTTGTGTACCGGTTCTAGTCCGCCTGTAGGACACAGACTTTAACGTGACACTCCGCCAGTGTACATGTCATGAACTTGCCGGACCTCTTCGGTCAACCCCTTTTAGGCTCGATGAAGAGAGAGGTAGGGATAGCCACCCCAGGAATCAACAGCTCATTTATTTGGCTCTGTCTTTTACCTGGGTAGTGCCAGATTTGCCTGCGCCTGTTCATTTTTTATTTCTGCGTTTACTCTCCTATTAATAGTCTCCTTTTTGCTTCCCTGGTGTCCACAGTGACAGAGGTCGAGTGCGTATGTATGCTCGTTTTTTGTTTTTGCCTCTGTTTTACTACCGAGGTATTTCTTTCACTCACTCCAGAGTTTTCGGAGCCTGTCCTGCGACCACGGACTGCATTGTATTATTGTGAGTTAATGTGAGAACAACAACATATTGTTGGTATTGTGCGGCATGATCTTCAACATTGATCACTCATCACTTTCCATTCTAAATTATTTAGTGTAGTGTTCCGCACTGACTGAGCCGTTTACAAACCCAATTTTCTTTTTCTCCAAAAAGTAAGCCTTTTGTTCTTGATACTATACTATCAATAATAGGCTGGGCCTGCACTGTTGAACACGCGGCAACGTAGTATATCTGTGGCGTAGCTTTGTGACCACAGAACTTGTATCTCTCTTATTAATATTAATAGGATTGAAGAATCGGCAGGGACACTGGTTGTGCTGGGTGTAGACTGGTAGAAATAACGCACACACGCAGCAGTGGTCTACGCTGCCGGTACCTGTAGTTTTAGTTGCGGTGATTCCTATTACGGAGGACCATAGTTAATAGGACCAAAAATTGTTAGTAAAAAATCTTGAATATATAGGTTTTTATGTATACCATAGGTCCTATTAACTATGGTCCCCCGAAATACCTTCGTTGTGTCGAGTAGTATCAGTAGTAGTAGTAGTACCATACGCCTTTCGCTGCTGGGAGTCGTCATTTGAACCTTGTAACGATCGCAGGAGCACCATCTTCTCGTCGCGAAGCTGTTTCTCCTTCTCCCTCAGCAGCAGCTCCTTGCTTGCGAGCTTCCCTTCCACCGCCCCCAAGGCCTCCCCCTGCCTGCCACGGTAAGCAGAGCCGCTCGCAATGCACTCCCGCACTTCCTCCACCCCCCGTTCGACGCCCAAAATCTCGAGCACCAGCGAGACTATCTCCGCTTCCAAGTTTTTAATAATCATCTCCAGTTCGAATTTACGAGTACCTCTGAAGGCTGATCTCTCCCACGAAAACGCCTTTACCGGTGACAAGCTGCTACCGCTACTACTGCTGTTGATGCCATTGCCGGCGGGGGGTGCTGTACCACCGCCGTTTCCAGCCGATTCGGCGGGTGGGGCGGCCTCCGACCCGGCCTCATCTGCGGTCTGCAACAACAGCAGTGACGCCAGGTAGGCGTTGTGCTCTGTTGATGATGTCGAATTGCTGCGGAGGGCGCTCGGGACCAACATAATCGCTCTTCCTCTTGCTGAATGAACAGATGAGAGGTACCACGTACTTGCACACTGCTTGCTGTACGTGGCGGCAGGTAGTAATAGTCCTCACCACCTACCTATTATACCTGGTACCAGGTCCTTGGCATTGAGTATTTATTTATCCATGAATTACATAATTCAGGCGGAACTTGGCGGGACTCCATATATATATTTTTTTTCTTCTTCCAATATTATTATTATTCATAGCGTTCGCCCTCCTTCGGTTCTGTCCCTCCCTCCTACGAGGTCGTACTACGGGTACAGCAGTCGTCCCTCTTTACCCTATCAGCTATATAAAAAACACAGTCGTAACTTAAATCCGGGGCCACCTGGCAAGCGCTCAGGCTCTCCTCCCCCCTCCCCACTCCCCACCACGTAGTCTAAATCCAGTATAGCAAATCAGATAGATTTTTAAGGGCCTGTGGTCAACGTTGACGTCACACGTAACAAGAAGCCGCGACGCCTGCGCGAGCCAAACGAGGAGATTGTTCGCGGCGCTTTAGGCGCCATTATAACCCTTTTAGGACCGCAGTCCCGTATTGGGGGCAGTTCACTCAGAATTTTTTGACTGGCGTGTGCCCCAACACGGGACTGCGGTTCTATAGGGGATAAAAAGCAAGAAACGCAGGCTGCTCATTGATTGCTCAAACCTCCCGTACTACCGCATGCAGGGAGGGGCGGATTGTCGTGCCTTATGCATAATCCAGGTATATATATATATATATATATATGATAATGTTGAGTTCAGTACACAACCAGTGTTGATGTAAATCGCGGTTGGCTCTCCTCTTTTAGAACCGCACAGTCCCATTTTGGGGACAAAACCAGTCAAATATCAATTATTACGGGGGACCATAGTTAATAGGACCAAATATTGTTAGTAGAAATGGTTAAATATATAGGTTTTCATGTATACCATAGGTCCTATTAACTATGGTCCCCCGTAATAGTTTGTCCCCAAAACGGGAGCGCGATTTCTGGTGATTGATCGTGACGGCACAAATTAAAAAAGATTGACCCGCGATCGATCACGATTAATTAGTGTGCTACGTATAAAGCCTCTAGACTCCAATGCATCTCTACAGAATAGACATCCAGCAAGACTGCTGCTGCTGCTGCTGCTGCTGGTGCTGCTTGCTGGCTGCCGGGGTGACAGATAGATCCGATTCCTGAATGCACCTCGCCGCCATCGATTGTTTCTTCGTCTTTGCGCATTTATTTGTACGTACGCGAATTGTTTCTGTCTGTCTGTCTTCTTTCTGTCTGTCTGTCTTTCTGTCTGTCTGTCTGTCTGTCTGTCTGTCTGTCTGTCTGTCTGTCTGTCTGTCTGTCTGTCTGTCTGTCTGTCTGTGGTGATTGTGTTGTTGACACGAATGAATGGGTGGCCATGGTCGTCGTCGTCGTACTGCTGTACTGCTGTACCGCTGTACTGCTGTATGTACAATTCGATGCGAGTCGACGAGGGAAGAAAAGGCTGAAATGTTTTCGCGATAAAAACGAAGGCACGTGCCGTAGCGGGAAGGGGGGAGAAGAGCCTCCTATGTGACCCCGGATCTGAGTTACGAGTTGGAAGGAGAGAGAGAAGAAGATGTGCGAAGATAATGAATGGGATGAGCAAAACAAAGGGAAAAAAAAGGTAGGTTGTGAAATGATGTTGAGTCCAAAGTTACGAATAGAACAGCCAACTCGCAAGAGGCCACCATCGCTTTTATTATTATGCATCGTGGACTCACGGGTGCCCATTAATAATGTTAACGAACTTGATATTTTCGGTTCTTCTGGAGAATTTCACGAATAATAGTGATGACAGAACGCCTGCGTATGTATGTATATTGATACATGTCGGGGGTTTTTTCCAAATAAATATTGGAATGTTAACGAACTTGATAGTTTTGGTTCTGGAGAATTTCACAAATTAAATAGTGATGACAGAACGCCTGCGTATATACTATATTGATACATATATATCGGGGTTTTTTCCAAAAAAAAATATTGGAATGTTAACGAACTTGATATTTTAGGTTCTGGAGAATTTCACGAATAATAGTGAATGAACGCCTGCGTAAATTGACACATATCTCCAATTATTTCCAAACTTTAGAAATTAATTATGGAAAAAACGCTCTCCGATAAGAATGAACCTTAATCGCGATATATATGCTCTCTCATAGGCGATTAATCACATTATTATTATTTCTCTTGCCGTCCGACAATGTGCAGCATGATCTGCCTTCAACATGGATCACTATTAATAATAACTTTCCCGGAAGAAGAAAACCTCGGAAACAAGAGAAAACCCATGCACATTATTATTTATCGTATCGCACCTTTCTTGGCGCGATTTACAACACTAACTAGTACTATTACGGGGGGCCATAGTTAACAGGACCTATGGTACACATAAAAACCTATATGTTTGACCATTTTTCCCAACAATATTTGGTCCTGTTAACTATGGCCCCCCGTAATAATACTAATACTGCTGCTGTGCTGTACTCACCGGTATGGGGCTGCTCTCTCTTTTTCGTGTACAAAAGTTTCGCAGACACGCATGCCTGTGGATTTTATCGTAGTACTCGTACCATCAATAATTAATACCCCGGCCCGGCAAGTAATAATAATTGTCTGTGACGTTGTTCGGTTTTGCTGTGTGTGCTTTTACTTCAGTTCAACATTTCGGTGGCATCTATATGACGGGGTACCATAGTAAATACGGCCTGTGTTACAGACAAAACCCTGGTATATTTTCCCCTATTTCCACCTACACTATTTGGTCATATTTACTACCAGGTATATGTCCCCCGTGTATAGTAAGCCCTGCACATCCATTGTCAAATAAATGCCAAATAAATGGAGTAATAATAAGCTACAGCGCTTGTAACACAGTAAAACGTGTTGTTCTCTGTCCCACCCTACAGCCCGAGTGACCGTAAGCGGGTCGACTACATCCTAACCCGTCAAGTCCATCGACCTAGAGAGTACGGAATGACTAACGTTTTCCCACAGCCTCCTGCCCCAGGTAAGGCTGACTTCTTTTTTTCTTTTCTTTTTTTTAATTTTAATTTTAATTTTAATTTTAATTTTATTTTTCTTATCCCATCCCTTATCTTCGCACATCTTATTTTCTCTCTCCTTTCAACTCGCAACTCAGATCCGGGGTCACATAGCAGGCTTTTCTCCACCCTTCCCGCTACGGTACGTGCCTTCATTTTTATCGCGAGAAGATTTCAGCCTTTTCTTCCCTCGTCGACTCGCATCGAATTGTGCCTACTCACGCTGCAAGGCGCTCTCAACAATTGAATCCTTTTTTATTTTTGCAAATAAAGTCAAAGTCCGACCCACCTGGGGCTCGAACCCAGGACTCAAACAAGTAGAATTCGAGGTAAACCACTTGAACCACCGGGACTTAGACCACAACATCTTGTATATCAAAGTCCGACTCTGTGGTCACTTTTGCTTCCAACAGACAAATAGGTAGACCGACAAAACACCGAGAGTTCGACAGGCAGTTTTTATGTCCGATGGAAAGTGTCGTGAACGAGTAGTCGCCAGGGTGATTTCCACTCTCAACCAGCCTATCCAGCCCCGTGTTACGTCTGGTATGGTTGAGTTTTTCACTGCGGCTATTGTTGATGCGGTCGAAAAAGAAGTACCACCCCCTGCACGTCGCCACCGCAGACATGGATGGTGTGAGTCTGCCGAAACCTTGGCCGCATTCATACCAGCATGGACAGCGAGGGAGGATGCACGACAATTCTTGCGTGCCCACCCCCGGGATAGAACCGCGTGGAAGACACTGAGATCTGTGCGTGCGAACCTGCAGAAGGTGGTTGCTGCAGAACTGCATGCGTACTTCGAAGCGTACCTTGCCGAAACCGAACGACTCCTAACGAACAACGACCAGAGAGGCTTTTACAAGCCCCTTAACAGTATTGCAAGGGACAAAAGCGAGGAGCGAACAGTTCATTAGGGACGAGGATGGCACGCTCTTACTGGGAAAGGTGCGAATTCGTGAACGATGGGCGGGGCTTTGCCACAAACTCTTGAACACGAAGTCGCTGAAACTCGATCCCACGATCATCGACCTCTTGCCACCGCGACCGCCTGAACTGTCACTTGAAGATTAACCTTCTATGGACGAGATGACAGAAGCACTTAAGGGGATGTCAAATTGGAAAGCTGTGGGGCCAGATGGTCCCCCGGCGAACTCCTGAACATCGACCACCCGGCATTCGCTCAGTGCTTTCACAACATCCTTGTCAATGTTTGGTTAACAGGAGAAGTCCCTCAGCAATGGAAATATGCGATCGATAAGGTCCTTCACAAGAAGAAGGACCGAACTGACTGCAACAACTACCGAGGGATTTCGCTTGTTGCCCACGCAGGCCAAGTTTTGTCGAAAATCGTAGCGTCCCGCCTCAGCAACTACTGCGAGACCGAGGAACTACTCCCTGAGGAACAGTGCGATTTCCGCCCCGCACGATCAACGATTCATACGTTGTTCATCGTGCGCCGGTTGCAAGAAGAGCTCGGACGACAGAGGAAAATCCAATTGTACGTGTGCTTCATCGATCCGCAGAAAGCGTACGACTCTGTCGACCGAGAGCTGTTATGGGAGGTACTCACACGCTTTGGCGTACCAATCAAGATGCTGAGAATTATCCGTAATTTCCACGATGGCATGCGGGCTCGCGTGCGTACTGATGCCTCGAGTAGGTTTAGCAGTCTGGGAGAAAGGATCTTTAGCGATGTTTTTTACTTGAAAAATGTGTAGCGTGGTCTGCACTTCGGAATCGTCGTCCGCATCTGAGAAGTTTCCTGGTTCGATGCAAACTCGGCGTAGCCGCGTTTATGGCGAGTTTTGGCCCGTTTCGGCTGCGGTTTGGGGTCAGCGTTTGGGTTAGGGTTAGGGTTGGAGTCAGGGGTTGAGTTGGGTCTTCGCCCGTGCCTTGATCCCAACAGGAATCAAAACATATGAACAGCCTACCAACCTAACGATCCCTTCTCCCAGATTGTTAAAGGTCCTCTACTGATGACGGCGAGCACTCGGAATGGTTTGATGTCACGCAGGGGCTGCGGCAAGGCTGTGTACTATCACCGTTACTGTTCAACTTGTTCTTCGCTGCTGCGTTACACGTCGTACTAGTACGCTTCAGCCAAGGCGAAGCCATCGTAAGGGATTTGGTCCAATTCAGTGATGCTGGAGTAGTTCGAACGGAGGAGCAGGAGCCGTTGGCGTGCGTGCGAAGGGCTGTATGGGGCATGTTGTACGCCGATGATGCAGGAATTGTCTCGAAGTCAGCTGAAGGGCTCGCGAAAATGATGACAGTCATCGTGACTGTCTTCGAAGCAGCAGGCCTCACGGTGTCGGAAAAGAAGACAGAGACAATGATCCTACATACACCAGACCAGACGACCCTTGCACCACCGCTCGTCATCGAAGCGGCAGGCCAGAGGTATAAGCAGACGACCCAGTTTTTATACCTAGGCGGCATTATCCACGAAAACGCTGACCTCTCGCTCGAAGTCGATCGACGGATTCGCCTCATGCGAGCATGCCTCAAACGGTTCGGCCCGGAGTTGTATGATAGGACGACCTCCCTCCTTAGCCTTAAAGTCCGAATGCTGAAGGCCGAGGTGATTGAGACCCTGCTGTACGGGTGTGTAACGCGGACCCTCAGAGCGGAACACTTTGCCAAGCTTCGAACGGCTCACCACCGAGTCCTGTTGCGAGTCATTGGTTTCCAGCGCCGACTTCGTACTGACCATGCCATCCTCTCATACGCGAAGGCCCTCAAGATGACACGTTGCGAGAGCATCGAAACGACCATTCGTAAACGGCGGCTCTTCTTCGCGGGGGGCGTGGCACGGCAAAGCAAGGAGCGATTACCCAGTCGGGTAATGTTCGGGACGATAGCTGGTGGGGAGAACCCGAGACCAGGCGGACAGTGTAAGACTTGGCATAGAGGCATAGTCGAAGACCTTAGGGAGTTCCGAGCCACCGAAGGGTCAACGGAAGTTGCCCCCTTGGTGTTTGGAGTTGAGACCGCGTTGTGGTCCACTGCACCCAAAAAGGCGGGGAAGTGGTACCGGGGGATCCTTGAAGCAGCCGAACGGTTCATGGTGAGGTGGCACGAGCCTGAGGCTGAGATGAGTAGGCAGCGCCGTGCATCCGCCGTGGGTGTTGTCCTAGGGAATGGGGAGGGGGGGGGCAACAGGAGAAGTGGCAGAAAACCCGATCAAGGAAATGCGGAGAGGGGGGGGGGCAGGAGGAGTAGGAGGGAAACTGCGGTAGACGAAAGTAGGAACGAGATAGCAGACAGGGTAGCAAGGCACCAGGCCGTCTATTTAGGAGGCAGAACATGACTACACTACCATTAGTAGTGCCCCCAACTGGTGCAGCTGGTTCGAACGTGGTCTTCCCTTGTCTTCTCTTCTTCTTTTTTTCTTTCTTTCTTGCGCTGATTCACAAGTGATTTTCATTTTATATATTTCTCTTCCTTTTTTGATTGAAAACCCGTATTGAAGGAGTCGTGTGGCGTGGTTGGATGACGAACCTGCTCTGCTCGTTTCGTATTGTCTGACGCCAAGGGGCTGGGCATAGATAACGAACGCAGGGCGGGGACGGCAGCCTGGGTAGCAGGGTACCAGGCGGATTAGTAGGGAGAACCTGGCTTTACTACTCGTACCACAAACTAACTGCTGTCGCCACACCTGGAGGGTACTTTGGGCTTTGGCCCGCCAGTTATTTTTCCCTTAGCTATTTTTCCCTTGGTTCTTCGTCTTACTCTGTTTACAAGCAGCGATGTTTCTGCTATTAATTTATTTATTTTTCTTTTCTTTTATTTCCAGCTCCTCCTTTTTCAAGTGTTGGCCACCTCGCCTACGGGGGGGGGCACGACAGATCGTTTCTTCTAGTTTTTTATTTCGTTTTTTTATTTTTTTATTTTGATTTGTCTTCTTTGCTTCTTGTTTTCTCTTTGATTGTTTCCTTTCGTTTCTCTATTTCATAGAATGTGTATGTCGTGCCTGTCGTACCTACTATGGCATTGAATTGCCCACTGCTGCTGTGCTTACCTACGTGGCAACGTGGTATATCTGTGGCGTAGCTTTGTGACCACAGAATATGTATCTCTTCTAGGATTGAAGAATCGGCACGGACACTGGTTGTGCTGGATGTCGACGGGTAGAAAGAACAGTTTAATGTGAAGAACACACACACACAATAATAGCAGTTACTAGTATGGAAGAGGAGCAACCAACGTTGAGGGCGCTTCCTCCATGTGAAGAAGGTTCAGCTTGAAAACCTTAACCCTTTTAGAACCGCAGTCAGTCCCCAAAATGGGGCTGCGGTTCTAAAAGGGGTAAAGGGCTCGAAACGCTGTGTGTAGAGTAGGAAATTCCCTTCTCAAGAATCACATCCTATGTACCAGGTACCAGGCACAAGGTTCTGACGCCGCCCGCCGCATCATCGAAGAAAATCCCAAGACCTTGTTGTGGCAGCAGCTACTAGTAAGTGGAGACGCGTAACACACCAACCCACAGGAAACGTTATAATAGCGTTGATATGATTTGAGCACCGCCATCGTCATCGCCCGTATCATACCCGCAAGCAAGCATTGAGAAGGGCGGGCTGAGATATTACGGGGGACCATAGTTAATAGGACCTGTCGTGAAGAAAAAAAACTATATATTTATCTATTACTAACAATATTTGGTCCTATTAACTATGGTCCCCCGTAATACTACATACCAGTTACCAGGTATGTATAACTTACTATTAATAGTTGGACTTGGAGGTTGGTTGAATGGGTGGGGACGGGTTAGATTTAGATAATTCGCAAAGGGGGGACGTGTGATATTGATATTATTAGAGTACCTTGGTTTATATGGCAAATAGACCAACCAGTAGAGGCCGTTATTAATACCTGGTAGGTAGTATTCCTTACAATTAATTGGACCATACTCCTTTCACCGTCAGGAAGAGGATTGTTTTTGTTGTTGTTCTCACATTAACTCTCTGACGAAGGAGTCCGTGGTCACACAAAGGTGCTGGAGCCCTAGGAAGATCCGAAAAACCAAAAATAAAAAATCGAAAATTCGGCTGCCTCAAAATACACGAGACGAAAAAAGCGCACACAAGATAAAACCAATGTGCAAAACTGAACTAACATGGCCGCGGGTATATCCTCTCAACTATAACATAGAAGAGTACCCCCGTTCCCACCACTAACCAACTCGTGGCTGCTGACTACAGCGGATGCTGTCTGAAGTGCTGCCTGCATCGTACGAAACGCACGGTAGTCGTGAAAACGAAAGAGGAACACACCTGCCTGCTATCTGGGGTGCTGTCAGAGTGAAGACTCGCGGATATGCAGTCAAAAAGGAGCAATCGAACCTTACTACCACACGAATATCAACGATCGCCATAATCTCTTCCTGGACTGTCTGACACAAAAACGTGCAGCACAGTTATGATACCACGTCCCTGATAATTGCGTAGGTTATTCCCCATGAAGGGTATACAACTCGTTAAACTACAAAGACCAGCAGTGACGACGTTTATAACAAGTACCGGTAGATACTATTCTGCCTCAGAAGATATGTCGTACCAGGGTATTTGTAATACCGGTACGCAGGCTATTAATGGCATTCCTTACAGTTGGATCTTACCCCTTTTACCGTCTGGAATAAGATATTGTCTGCCCAACAGACTGAAGCCTGGTTATTATGGCCATCATCGTCATGATGCACTCCCTTCTTTGGGACCTAAGTAACTAGCATGGTGCCACCTGGGCAACTTTGCGTGTCTGTATGCTCCAGTGCCTGCCTTTCCTATTTTCATTCCCCCCAGACCGTGATTATTAACGCTTTTTGCCCCTTCATTTTTTTCATCTTTCTTTCATTCCCGTGTGTATCTCTTTGTGTCTCTGTTAGTCTGGTCCGTTTTTGCCTTTTTTGCATTTTGCTATCTGCTTCTGTTGTTTTGGTTTTGGTTTGTTTTTTTGCTTCGCTTCATCTTCTTTTTTAGGTTTTTGTCTGCTATTAATAGTCTCCTTTTTTGCTTCCCTGGTGTCCGCAGCGGTTGGTGGAGTGCGTATGCTTGTTTTTTGTTTGTTACCTCTGTTTTACTACCGAGGTATTTCTTCCACTCCAGAGTTATTGGAGCCTGTCCTGCGACCACGGGCTGCATTGTATTGTGAGTTAATGTGAGAACAACAACAACAACAAACAATTGTATTCGCCAAAATGATATGTAGGTATTATTAATAATTGTATCCCAGATAGACGAGGAGGCGGAGATGTGCGCACGTGGTCTGCCCATACGTCAGGTTTTACGGGGTGTTGGTACTATGGAAGTTGAGGGTGGCGATTGTACCCTTGCCAGCAGATTATAGACGGTTGAAGCCAGATGATACGTCTGGCTTCAAAAACCATCTGCTCCACCCCCCCCTGTCTTGAACTCGTCTCCACATTCTGAGAGCTATTTTTCCAATCTTCGCCATTTTTTTACCCAATTTTTCAATCTTCCATATCTTCCTGTTTTTGTTTCCAAATATTGGAATGTTATCGAACTTGGTATTTTCGATTCCTGAGAATTTCACGAAAAGTGATAGAACGCCTCCGTCCATTGGTACATATCTCCGATTGTTTTCACACTTCTCTTTGGAAAAGTTGAAAAAAAAAAACCCTCTCCGATAAGAATGAACCCCTTCGAGCAAGCCTTACATCTATAATATAAGAGAACGTCGATACGAACAGGGTCAGAGCTTCACCAAGCACAGACACCTGTATCACACTCCTTCTGTGGATCGTCTCCTCCGGGACTCTGGCCTTCTCCACATTACAGACGCAATATTGGCGGTACGGCACAGAGCGACACATCAACCCACACAGGAAGAGTTTACGATGTAACCCTTTGAGGACTGCAGTCCCGGTTGGGACAAACCACTCAAAACCGAAGTAGGTCGTGTGTTTTTATTGAGACGATAGTTCACGAACGAACGGGGTTAAAGATCGCGGTTGCACCACAGAAAACACACGACTAGCCGACGCCCAACTCATTAGAACACCTTGAAGCACCTAAACGTACTCCTGTAATGCTCAAGCCAACGAACAGATGATCATAGTAGACACGAAGCCAACGCCGCCTGGCCTACTACATCAACAATTCGCCGGTAACGTTACGCGGCGGGGCTTTGTCGCACACGCATCGCACTTATCGCCCACGAAAAATACTCCTGTACGCGAAGCCAAGGCCATCCACCGAAAAATCAGCACTGGACGGGTTGCCGGTACTCCATTAATGCCCCTCGTACCGACGCCCCCAACGCATTAGAACTCGTTGACACACCCAAAAATACTCCTGGAATGCTCAAGCCAACGAACTGACGAAAATAGACACGAAGCCAACAACGCCACCTGGTCGACTGCATCAACAATGCACGGTGTATGCACGACACCCTATTACAAAGCTCGCCGAAGGTCTCCACGTCCCACGCGACAGCCGGGACTGGGCATCCAAGCGAAGCCACGGCCTCGCCAGCGTCAAGATGGGTCCGACCAGGATAAAGAGCGCCGCGCTGTGCAGGCAGTTTCTGTCCACGGGCCAATGCCGGCTCCGACTACAAACTCGTGCAAGCTACTACCCCGAACGACTCCTCCTCTCCCGCAGCTCTTCACGACGTTGACATCTTGGCGGCACCAGCTGGACGATTACGGGGTGCAGTAAATGGGTTGGGGGCTCTGGCGCTCCGCCCGGATGGTGGTCGCGGCGGCGCCTGGGGTGGTGGTGGCTCGAGTTCGGGATGAGGGCACGGACCCTTCCTGTCGATTGGGCCAACACCTGGGGGGGGGGGCGGCCGCACGGGCCCTTGGCGGGGTGGCCACGGCGCCGGTCGCCAGCAGCGGAACTTGGATTCGGTCGGCCACCCGCAAAGGAGCGAGGGGGTTGCGTAGGCGTGCGTTAGTAGCTCTGGCTGACGATGGCGGCGTCGGGCGCGATCGCGTTGTTGTGGCTCCGGGCTCGGTTCCCTTCTCGGAGGAAGATACGGATGTGGGCGTGCGTACGAGTTATTTGCCAGTTGACACGGTGTACGTGCAAGTGATCTTGGAGCCAACGTGATCGACTATATTAATGCAGAAGATTCTCGGAAGAATGAGAGAATGCAAGTTTTGTATGTACATAAGAAGTTTAGCCAATCAGACGAATGCAGTGATACATGGCAGCATGAGTCGTAGCCCTTGGTACACGCACCTTGTCCGGTACGTAGCCGCAACCTACACGTGACAGCGCAGTGGAGCAGGGTCAGAGCTACAGGTCCAAGGTGCGGTGCGGACTAGTTTTGAGTTCAGGACGTCCGAGGAGAGCAAGTCGCCGGAGGCTGAGGCTACCGCGGATACTGCTGTGCGAGCGGCTCATGCTGCTTGAGATAACTGCTCTTGCTGCTGTAGCTGCTGTGCAAGCGGGGGTCGACACACGCCGTGTCGAGGCTGCGACTGCTGGGCGAGCCGAGGATGAGGCTCGCCAGGCCACTGATGTTGCTGCTGCCGCTCGCCTGGCCAACGCTGCTGCTGCTGCTGCTGCTGCTGCTGCTGCTGCTGCTGCTGCTTCTGCTGCTGTTACTGCTCCTGCTTCTGTTCCTCCATCTGTGCCGGTGGCCTCGGGGGGGGGGGGGAATCAACGGCTGCCGTGCTACATTCGTAGAACCAGACTGCCTCTGCATTTCGTCAAGTCAAGGCTAGACAACGATCTTCTGTATGTTGGTGGTCTTCGGAACGCCGTCGCCGGCGGCCCATCCAAGACCGCGCACGTCGAGGTCCTTCTCCAGCAGTAGTTTGTGGACAACTTCACCGACCGTGAGCCGACCATGCGGTACAGCGGGGACGCGAGGGAGCGTCACGTCTAAAACTCTCAGCTCACGGATGACACGGTCCTATGGAAAAAGTGCCCTCCCGCAAACGTTGGCCGCTTCGCGTGCGCCTGCTCCCGACCTTCGGCGAGTCGGCTGTGGGTATTCAATCGTTTGTGGGTGATTTGTCAACGTTATGGCGGTGGTGCTGGTTCAGCTTCGCGCGGTCAGCGACTATGACGTATTGAAATGTTGCCCTTTAATGGAAATCGATCGACGTTGGCGTGCGATTTTTAATGTGTTTTTCGTTCAAATTATGGACTTTTTTTTAAGAAAAATCGACAAAATCGTGCCTTTGGGCATTCTCGCCTGTCGGCACCGACTGCTTCAAGACTCAACGACTTCTATCTTTCCGAATTACTGACTCGATGTTTTTATTATGAGGATTGCACGCCGATGGCGTACATTTCTGATCATTCAGAAAATGTCGTGAAAACCTATCGTCGTGCCAAAAAAAACTGCTGACATCGTCTAATTATTTTTGACAAGAGTTTGGTTCGTCGTTCCACAAATAATATCATGTTGTATCATATGTCTTACCAGAGAACCGCAATCAACTTCGAGTGTACCACCTCGTACACAGCATCACGCAACGCATTGCCAATAGGAGAGACTGTAGTATGATATCGTTGTTGTTGTACTCACCTGTGCTTCTGTAACTCATGGTCATTTATTACCTGTTAACAATGATATATAGTCGGTGGATGCTCCCAGCTCACGCTTCCCCCCGATGAGACAGGATTATGGTATCAAGGTGTGAAGATATTACCTACTGAGCTATATGGATGGGTAAAAGACCGATCGATTACCCAGCCCAGAGTAATCATGATACCACTTACCCCCCTCTGAATGGCGTCGGCACCGTATGATATACGTCCGTACGCTGACCTACTCCCTCCCTTCGAATCAATACCTGGGGAACCAGAGAGATATGTATTCAGGAACCGCACGCTCAAGCGTTTCTATAAACGAAACGTTCGAAGTGAGATTCGAACCCGTGTCTTCGACGGCGTCAAATGTGTAGGTGTTACCTACTGAGCACTACTAGGGGGTGGGTAAAAGACCGACCGATTACCCAGCCCAGGTTATTCCTTATGACAAAGGCTTATCACGGTGATTGAGTTTCGTGACGGGACGGGGCGGGACAGGTTTGACTTGTTTCGCGGGGGGGGGGGTGAAAACGCGACGACAAATGAGGACATGAAATGTTGGCGGGGGTGGGGCGGGACGGGACAGCAGGTATAAAATTTATCGAGGAGAGGGGACGGAAAAACTCAACGAGAAGATTTTCTCGACGGGACGGGACGGTAAAATACACCATTATTCTTGTGTTTTACGACGGGACGTGACGGTACGGTACAACGGATTGCTTTTAGCGACGGATCGGGACGGTAAAATATACCAGTCTGGTCGGAAATATAAGCCTGATT
Source organism: Nereocystis luetkeana (assembly GCA_031213475.1). Classification (NCBI taxonomy): domain Eukaryota; class Phaeophyceae; order Laminariales; family Laminariaceae; genus Nereocystis; species Nereocystis luetkeana. The sequence continues at coordinate 7,832,856 of JARUPZ010000026.1, read as the reverse complement.
TGAGAATAGCGAAAGTGGTACTTTAAGGACTATGAATCAGAGGTCATGCTTTCGAGCCCCAGGGAGCTCACCTGTTCACCTTTTGTTTTTCACAAACAAAAAAGTTCCATTTTGTTTTTTGTGTGTATTCACTCACAACATGAGTACACCTCGGACCAACATTTGTATTTCCACCGGTTGAAGGGCAATTCATTATTACAATGATCCCAAAGGCAGTTATTTACATGGGCAAAAGGACCTAAAAAACCATAGTAGAACCAAGTAAGTGTAAAAAAACTCGAATTTTAGCGCCTGTACGAGCTCCGTAAAAACACAAATATTCCTGACCGGGAAAATGGCGCAAAATTGCGCGAAATAGGGGGGGGACGATAACTGAACATCCCCGGGCCTACCAATGGATTCCTCGATAACATGGCCTCTCTGGATGGTGTTACGTACGATTGTAAAGGACTCGTAGGTTTGTGATGAACTCTATCGCTTAATTTGCAAATCAGGCTCATATTTCGGTTTTTCCAAATCAGGCTTATATTTTCGACCGGACTGGTAATGGATTTGTTTTTCACAACGGGCCGGACGGTAAATATTTTTTCTTGGCGGAACAGAACGATAAATGCGTTTTGGTTATTTTGTTCACGGCGGGAAGGGACGGTGCGTACAGTTTTTCGTGACGGGACAGGACGGTAAAGCTGAACGGGAGATTTTTCGCGACGGGTTGGGACGGTAAAAGAAAAAGCCGACGACGGGGCTGGAGGGCAACGTACGGCGGGACCACGTTTGTTGACGAGACGGTACAGAAGATATTTTGACGTGGGCATGACGGAAAGGCCACAATATGACTCAGCGGACCGCTTGTCCCAGAAATTTTGTTTCCCGCTGCAGGGTCGGCGCGGTTTTACATGAAACGTTTTCCGTACTGCTGGTTGCGCGCAGGGAGCCGTCTGGAGGCAGGTAGCTCTGTGACCACCTTGTCACTTACTTGACGTTTTCCTTCGCGACCGGTGGCTCGAACTCCGAGAAGTGTTACCACGCAGGCGACGTCCTGTGATTTCTAACCCACCCCGGCCCCGAGCACTCTTACGATGCCAGCTGGTGGCTGTTCTGACGGTTGTGCTCACGCTGTGTTGCTGATGGCTGTGGAGGGAGAGGTGGCGGGTGGTAGAGGCCTGGCGGCGGCGGTGCTGGTGCTGGTGCCGTTGCTGCTCGATCGACCCCGCCTGTGACGTAGGCATCCATGACGGCCGTGCTGGCCGCACCACTAATGGTGGCCGTGAGTTGAGTGGTCTGTGTTTCTGTGTGGTGGCCAGCTGGTGGCTGTGACATGTCTTGCGCGCCGAAATATCAAGTACCTGGTATTAATATTCATGAAAAAAATAAAATTAAAAAAAGTTAAACAAGTGGTAGTAAAATTTGCGAAAGAATCGTACTTCATATTTTGTACCTTCTCTTTACAGCTACAAAAAAATACATCAGCACCAGCACATATTCTGGTAAAAAACTAACAACATACCTGGTATCCGAGTTTGTTTGTAATTGTAAAAACTTGAATATCGGTTTTTTTAATTTCTTGGTGGGAATGAACGGGAATAATAGACGACGGGCGCCGGTGTATCTTGGACGAGAAGAGGCAACTTGTGTGGGCGGGAGGGGACTGTAAGTAGCAACGGTGCAGTTTTTGATGACCAGGCGAGACGGTAAATTGGTGGTGTTGCGACGGGGGAGACGGTAATTCCCAGCGGGAGAGACTACATCGCCCGAACGGGACGGCAGAATACAACGGGAGAGGTTATTTCGACGGGACGGGACGTTAAAGTACAACGGGGCAGAATTGGACAGCGGGACGGGATGGTAAGTGACGACGGTCAGGGAATTTGTCGACGGGACGGGACGGGGCGACGAGACCATTTCGACGACGGTTCATATGCGTCCCGTCCGGTCCCGTCCCGCTGCTACAGCGGTTGCCCTCCCGTCAAAATACCGTGATGAGCCTTGGATTTTTGTCATGGTACCGCTTTGTATGAGGCTGAATTACCTAGGTCTAGCTGCTCTTCTTCTATCTCTGAGTACACATCACACGTGAGTCCCAGCGAGTGTCTAACAAGGGATACAAAGTATCCCTACCTTGATCTTAAAACTTTATGATTAAAAGAATATTGAAATTTGCAACAATGATGCTTACCGAAAAGGTCTGACAACATCTGAGACAGCAACATGAACAGTGTGTTTGTACCAGGTGAAGTAGTATATATACGATGTACAGAGCAACTAGTCGATAAACTCGTCTAACGGCTGCGATGCCGTCATATTGCACATTTTTTTGTAGGACATGGCAGTTGCTCACAGTAGTCGCGCGCAAATGAATGTGCAAATTGTCCTAAGGAAAATATTCGGCGGGTGTATGTTTCCGCGAACGGGCTAAATGAAAATATATCTGGATGATTTCCGAGGGTCACGGGGGGGTGCGAGGAAAGGCTTCCTCACCCAACAACAACAATGACTGATACCAGGTACACTATTTATACTTCTGCCGTGGATGCGCTTCATCCCCAACCGGTCCATGTGCGTCCTGATTCATACCGTCCACGGTCATCACCTGCTAATCTCCCTCATCCCCAAGTAGCTCCTCCTCACGCCCCACCAGGTCCCTATCAATCTCCTGCAAAGTTCATTTCTCCGTTGGTTCATCTTCCAAGCCCATTACCTGCTCCTCTCCCTCGTCCGGCGTCGAAAACCGGGCCTAAAACTGTTCCTCGTGTGGCTGACATAGAACGCGCCTGATGCCTGCCTGGTCGACGTTGCTTGTTGCGGGAGCTCCTAGGCTCGCATATACAAATGAATCCAGCCTCGAACCGAAATCAGCCATCGAATTCGAATACCACAGCGATCATCCCACAGTCGTCTCGAAACCAACGCGTACTTCCAAAGCGCTGCTGCTGCTGTTTGTATATCATCAGCTTGCCGCCGCGCCCGCATAGAATGCATCGACACAAGTCGAGCGCCACGTTTCGAAAAGCGAGCAAAACGACCAATCGCGCCCCAGGAGAAGGTATGCACACCGGTGCTGGTAGGCACACTATAGAGGGTCGCGCGCGCTACGATTTTGTTGACACTTTTGGGGCTCGAAAGCATGCGAGTGACGGACTCGTCAGATCAACAACTGCCCTACAAGGTATGTCGTATCGTTGGAACTTGTAAGAAGTGTTTCACACAGGAGTATCCGTTCAATAAGTAAGTGCAGTATAGGCCTTGAAACTGCTCCGTCACGTAACACTTTCTCCTGTTTTTGAAAAGACCCCGAGGTACTGGACTATGAGGAATGCGTACCGAAGAGCTCCTCAGATGAAGAAGGTCACAAACAAACGTAGCGCACCTCTGTACAGCTGTAGCATCGAATATTATTGGCAACGAGGGAGCATTCTGACAAGCGCGATACATCGCGGGTAGATGTGCTACTGCTGTAGGTTGGCCAGCTTGAAGCCTCTCGTACGTATGCACCGCCAGACCACACAGCGCGAGTGCGCGCGGGCGAGGCCACCCCAGGCTCAGTCGAGAGAGGCCGGTGGGCGCGATGATGGCGGAAGAAACTACACCTGAAAATGTTATACCCTGCCTGGTAGGAAGCTCCTCCCTCGAAGAGCTAACCCTGTATGTATCACCCAACATCAGACCGAATGAGAAACGATTTCGGGGCTCTTCAGCCCGAGCCCGGTTATCCGCGACTGCATGATGTATCTACTGCAGGCAGTAGGGTTGTATCGTACGGGATCCGAATGGAAAGCGTGGAGGTGTATACCTCCCGTGGCGGAAAATATCAGGACCGTCTGGGGGTAAATATGTATATCAATCGGTCCTTATATTCACGCCCATAGGGGTAGCTGATGCGTGCTACGATGGGGGTAGCAATGTTTTTTTGCCAAACAAATGTGTCTGACTGAACTGAAGTAACTACTAAATAAAGGCGTATTCGCAAAATTATACCTCAAGTACAGCAGTAGCATGTCGATATAAACCTGGGCCATGGGAGAAGGTTTTGACTGATCGGGTTAATGAATCCTGTCGGCAGCGTTCTGAGGGGGAAATACCCCATAAATAAATATCGCCGGTTACAGCCACGGCCATTGCGTAATTGGGGGGGGATATCACTCCATGTCCGAGCTATCACGCACACGGAATTGTACGGCAACCGACAGGCGCAACATGACCCTGATCGTGCGGCAGGGCGCTGACGCTTCTCCCAAATAAATGGTTGATAACCCTAATTTGCCATTCATAGCATTTATTTGGTCGCTATCTCGGGATCCCATTTAAAACTCAAATTCCAAGTGGTTTGTCCCCAAAACGATACTACTACTGAGGAGGTCCTAAGAGTGTGAAGCGCACGCTTTTTCTGTCGCATCTTGCCGTTCTCTAAAAGGTGGCATGCAACATAAAAAGCTCTTCAAGCGAAGAAGCCTCGGGAAACCTGAAAGGGTACACGACACCTACTATTACGGGGGACCATAGTTAACAGGACCTATGGTATACATAAAAACCTATATGTTTAACAATTTTTACTAACAATATTTGGTCCTGTTAACTATGGTCCCCCGTAATAACTCAAGCACGCGTCTGTTGTTGTATGCGAACACCAACTCCTTGAACTCTGCAGCTTCGGATTTTGTCCTCCTCGTATACGGACTGCATACCCTGCATGATGCCATGTAAAAACCGTAGTACGCGCGATCGAAGTACCACACACAGCTTGCAAAGGTTAGAAATCCTCGGCCTCACTCTGTTGTTGTATATTTTACGAGTATATACATATATGTAGTTTCTCGGTGACCTCAAGGAACCCCGTCAGTCAGAAAAGTATTTGGGCTCAGTTAGGGTGGGCGCAACGCCACGGCAGAGGTGGCGGCGTAACGTTTTTGAGAGCTGCTTCTCTAGTAGCATATGGAGCTCAATAAATATACCTCACCCACAACTTTCAAAGAAGGTTCGTTCGCGCACTAAGGCCGCACCAACATCTCTCTGCGCTCGTCTTGAAACAGACGCGATATGTACGAGTAGGCGCGTCCTACGAAAGGTGGGCTCAAACGTTTTCTGTGGCTGGTGGGGATCCTCGCATGAGGAACCACCCAACATAACATCGTGCGTTTCTCACGAACCAAAACAAAACTTTACACACCTAGGTTTCATTGGGTCAACCGCTGTACAATTTTTCTTGACCCCTGTTTTGTGGGGGGGGGGCTCATGGAATTGCAGGTGCATCGCTGCCGTAGCATGCGTTCCTAAAAGCATATATCCCAGTGACATTGGGAAGGTGCTTACTATGGGACACCCGAGGCGGTCGGAAAGTATTGAGCCTGGAAAAGCGTCAATCTCTCTGGTACAATGAGTCAAGCACAACTCCTGTCACTAGCGTAGCACGGCTCTCGTATGATGATATAGCAAGCAGGGTATACTAGCTCCTGGGGGGAGGGGGGGGGGAGTCTCAGGTGTATAGTGTGTATATCACGGATTGGCCCGGGGGGGGAGGGGGTGTAGTCAGTATCATGCATGGCCATAGTCGCATGATCATAAACCTTGGCATCCCTACAGTGCCGGGAACGAGCACGTCGGGTTATTTCACCGACCAGGTAGCCGTTGCTTGCACCAAGCGCGAAGCTCCGTGAGGTGTTCCATGAGTCGCGCAAAGGGTGAGCCTGGCGGCGGGGTCACTTTGAAGGTCCGATCAGCCCTGACGTTGTTGTTGTGGGTTGGGTTCATTTGCGATGGGCTGTGGGTGTTTCTGGCAGCGTGGTATATATTTCCTGCCTGCGCGAAGACATATTTTTGTGGGCAGACCACTATTATAGGCGCACCGAAATGAGAGGTTGTCGACACTTACTTCCCGGGGCTTACTATAGTAATCAATCTCTCGACAATAATGTTTATCACGCTCACATTTTGCCGCCGTCGTGATTGCCCCGCGCACATTGAATGCCACCCCAGGTAATTGTCACTGTCACTACACGTGATATCGGCAGGAGACTTGTAGTGAACGCTGCAGGTACGCCGCAGATGACAGTGTGGTGACCGCCTCTACCGTAACCGCCGTCGCTATCCTGGGCGAAGTTGAGCCGCCGACAAAGCCACCACCGCTCGTTGCCCCCGGGGTACCGGAGGGAAGAGGCGCTCTACGACAGAGGTTCACCCTATACATTCTGAGGCTGCTCACTTGAGGACCTCCACAGCTCAAGAACCCGAAAACTTGCTTCGGCAGAAAACCAAAGTGCATTCCGACGATGAGTAATCACATGCCCCCAAGTATACAGAAACGTCATTATTCGAAACAAAGATTGGCATTCCGACGATTTCGGGTTCTAGGAGCCCCGCCATTCAGAAAACACTTGGGTGGGAGTGCTGCCTCTACCGTAGAGCGCGCCGGAAGCTTTTACATGCTCCGACGCCACCGTTGCACCCGTGTTGTCGATGTCAGTTGACCCCCAATGACCAAGGATGTCAGCGCAACCTCTACCACCGTCGTGGTCGCAGCGATAATCGGCCGACGTAAATACGCAGGGTCTGCCGAACGAGTCTACCGTGGGGGGGGGGGGGGGGGGGGGGGGGGGGGGGGTTACCCCAGTTTCCTGACGTTGGGCCTCTGGTGCCAGTGGCTCTCTGTAACCCATTCAACGTCGGGAATTATCAACATATGTTTTTGGCGGAACGTAGCGGGCACGTACTACATGTCAGGGCACGCCGCAAACCCGCAGAGAGCGCAAAAACTCAAAACTACTTAGGATCAGGGGTACATAGCGAGTGGCTCCTAGGCTATACAACAACACTGCGCTAAACGTGGTCCCCAATGGTTAAATAACTAGGGCAGGTGGCATATGCGTACACCTTCCGCCCCCCCCCTTTCGATTAGATTTTTTCTGGCTTGATGCCCCCCCCCCCCCCCCCCCGCTCTATTGTACTTGCCTTTGTCGCCGACGAGGTTACAGTGATCGCTGGCGCCGAGTCGACCGTCTCCGTTTTGAAAAACAAATGGGTGAGCTCTACGCTGCTCTCGCCATCCGCGCATTGAGAAGACCGAACGACGCAAGGGGCCTACACGCAAAATAGCCGTGGGGCCTGCCGTGGAGGTGGGGGTGGGGGGTGGGTGGGGGTCTACCCGAACGGGGGGGGGGTGTCTGTATTCGTTGTCATGCATCGCCGTAGTCGTATGGCCATACACTTACGCATGCCTAGAGTGCCGGGACGGAGCGCGTCGGATTTTGACCGGCCAGGCAGACATTGCTTGCACCAAGCGCGAAGCGCCGAAAGGTGCTGAGCGAGTCGCACGAAGGGTGAGTTGCATTCTACCTTGATCTGCTTTGGAGGCGGGTTTTCTTGCACATGGATGACGGCGTCAATGAATTGATCTAATTTCTGGTGTGTGATCACTTCCAGAGACGCAGCAATGGGTTTACTATGCAAATGCCTCGTGGGTGCCTTTCACCATATACACGCTACCCGAAAGGGAGGGGGGGGGGGAAGGGTCGCATTAAAGTTACTTACTCAGCCGGTGGCAGCCACAAAGCCGAGCGGTCACACCGTATTCCTATCGGCAGTCTCAATCAAGCCTTTTTTATGAAGCTTCTTGTTCGTTCCGATATACCCCCCCTCCCCCCGTGTCATGGCATTGTTTGCTTAAGTATACTCTGTAGCGACAGTATGAAACGTATGTTTTATATTGTAGAATTGTTTCAGCGAAGGTACGTATTGGAGCCGCTTGCCCGATTGGCGTAAACGCGGGAGCGAAAATCGTGGCATCATACTGTGATGAGGCGTGCCACTACAGGGGTAGCACTGTTCCGCCAAACTGTACCAGGGACTGACCGGGCTCCTCAATCCTCTGGGGACTGCAGAGACAGAAATTGACGATGAACATTGACGGCTACAGCAACCGCCACAGCCGCTGATTGAAAGGTTGGGGTGTAACAAAAAAACTGTGGTTGAGATACAATGGTTGAGTGCAGTGAGTCGTACGGCGCAGACGCGAAATGATCCCACCCGTGCACGATGCCGGGCGCTCGCGCTCAAATGGTTGATCGCGCAAACAGTTACTAACCCCAGCCATCGTTTCGGTTGCCATCTGTGGACCCTTAGAGGGGTTGATCCAATGCTGTTGTAATACGAACACCACCATATACGATAATGTTCAAGCATATTTATTATCGTGGCCCTCCAGGATAGGCTTCGGGGTTGTCACAAGCGGGGCGCACTTTCACTGTAGCTTTTTTCTCAGAACCGTATCTCGGGTGGGATACAGAGCTTACATACTAGAATCAAGTGAGAAGTGCCTCAGAAGATTTAGATGCCACCCCTACAAAGCAAACACGCCCCCCCCCCCCCCCCCCCCCCCTGTCGTAGCACCAGCGTTTTGGGGCAACTGGGTTCAAATGGAGAACACGTAGGTGCACCGGCGCCGATTGGTTTGGCAACAAGGAGGTCAGCCTGGCGCGGCCGGCTCACTTGGAGGGTTACCGTGCATTCCTTCGTCGGAGGGGGTACGCCCGGTGCCTCGTACTGCTGCTGGAGAAGCGGAGGAGGGTCGGTTTACCGGAAGAGGAATGGGGTGGTTTCGTCTGAGGGATCAACCATGGTCGAATCGAGAGCACGTCGGTGCACCAGAGAAGAGCGGTTCGACACAAAAGCGTTCAGCCGACCCGGGCGGCACCTAGGGGGATACCGTGCATCCGTGGTCAGCAAAGTATACGCCTACAGCAAGCCCACGGACATGTTCTGAAGGTCGGAAGGGACCTCGTTTCGTTATTTTGCATGTCAGGAGGTGGTTTTTTCGATCTCTCTTTGGAGCAGGCGACAAAAAACGACAACTCTCTCGTTCAATTCAAACGACGAAAAATACTCGCCTTCCTCTCGGTGATTCGGGTGCTGGGTCGCTTGTTCTTGACGAGTACAGCGCAAGTATCACCAGAGAGCTCGCGCGCTGCCGACATACCAGGTGACACAACTACTAACTGTAGACGCACAGTCTGTGTCAAAGGGCCAACAAGTTGATGAAAGATGGCCTACGGGGTATGTACGTACGTACATGTTTGCGCCGGAGAGTATGCTAGCGGACAGAACATCCCAAACGAGAAAAGAAATTTGGGAGGATGGCTCCCTATCGTGGGCTATAGACGCGGACACGAACAAGCAAACAAAACAAAAAATTGAGTAATATTGTGCACCTCGGAGAGACAGATCATGATCTATCTATCTAAAGATAGATCATATGACGCGTTCTACGATAAAGGTTTCACATTTCCGCTGAAACGTTTTCTGAGAATACACGGGGTTCCTTAACCCGAAAACGTCGCAATAACAACCTTGTCCCGAAAAATGGCGTCTTCGTATACTCGGGCCATGGGATTGTTCTTCGGGATGCAATTTGACATTTATTTGCTGAAGTCGGTTGTTCGGCGAGGTGAGGAGCTCCTTACTCGAGGAGCCTCGGAAAAATGTACGATAAAACCTCTGTCTGTCGTGGACCGCCTCGTTGTAGTACCGCTGTAGTTCTTCACCTACCTGCCGTTATTATTAGAGGTTGTGCAGGATCTGCGATAGACAGATCCAACCCAGGCAACTTGTGCGACAACGGCAGGAGTAGATCGTGCAGATTTTGTGCGGGCCCCTTTCTACGATAAGAGGTAGCACATTTTCCGCTATTTTGTGTCTGAAAGACGGGGTTCCTTGATGTCATATCGTCGGAATGCCAATCTTGATTTCGAAAAAACGTTTAGTAGACTCGGTCCATGGAATTATTCGCCGCGATGCAATTTGAATTTTGCTGAAGTCATTTTTCGGGTGAGAGTCGCCCCACGGTAGCAGTTGCACGTTTTGGGCCAAAGGTTTCTGACCAAGTGAGTTCCTCAAGTGAGAACTACCACCAGCTTGGATGAAAAAATTACTCGTATATTCGGTTTAGGACGAGCGCATACAAGTAAGTGACGGTCGGGTGGTACGAAGAAATTTATTCCAAGTATTGTATCGGGTGAGATAGTGAGCTCCTAATGTGAGGGGTTCAGGAACTTCTGGTGCACCCCTACTACCGTGGGATGGCTCGTGAGGCATGGAGCTCCTTAAGGGAGGAGACTCAGAAAAATTGGGGTGAACCTCTGTCGTAGAACCCACAGGCCGAATGAGCTATTAATAGACCATTTATACAAGATCTGGCATAGATATTCCCTGAAAGAGGTACGTAGGTCATATGACGTGGAAAGTTATTATCTGTGCGTGTGGTGTGGAATATTGGTCCGGACAGAGGCGTCTTTTCAGGCCTACTACCATGGTCTCTTAAGGGTGTGTCCAGCAGAATCGAAAAGCGCAATCGGTAATCGAATTCACTTCGATTTCAATAAAAAAAATAGCCGACGTGTCCGAACAGAATCGAAAATTGAAAATAGGCATCCAGGCGAAAAGCAACGGGGAGCACAACCCACTCGGGCCGTTCGCAACTAACTGTGCACACATGCCGGCAATCAGGCGCTCGGTAACACAGATCCACCACCGAAGCAGGCTAACGCGACGGCATTTCGAATACGGGAGGTCGTTGGGCCTCCCATGGAGGTGGTCCCGCGTCCAACGTTGACGCCCCAATATATCAAACTGGAAATCGTACTGAGTACGAACTTCCGACCTTGTTCTCGAGTGTATCATCCTGAATGTTCCTCAAACTATGTTCGCTTAGGCTCGGAACGCCGGGAAACAAAGGCCGTGCTGGTGTTGTGGTCCGCCCGCTGGCTGTTTACGGGGGGCTCTGTGCGGCTGTGTTGCCGTGCTAGCTGTGGGTAGGATGCTGTGTGCAGCGGTCCTGATGTGATATTTTGACGTGGCTGCGCTGACCAGTAGGATGCGCTGAATTGTTGCCGTTCGTGCTTTCGATTTCCTTTTCGATTTCTAGCCGTCAACTTTTTGATTTTCGCATTGGGTTGTAAATCGTTCACTTTCTCGGAACCTAAAAAACGAAAGGAAACATGTTTTGAACAAAGACTAATCAGCGCCTTGATTATTATATTTTCGATTTTCGATTTTCGATTTCGATTCTGTTTGGACACGCCCTAAAGGCCTCAAAAATAAAATAAAGGGCCTTCCCTGTCAGAGAGCGTTTGTCCCATAATTTCCACACGTTTTTAGCGCCATTTTTTCATCGTCCAGGTTTTTCCTTTAAAAACAAAACCCCCCAAAACATTGTGAAAATTAATTTTCCTGATATTTTCGTTTCTGAAGAATTTGACGGTTTGTGACAGACCGCCTCCGTAACTTGATATGAAATTAAAAAATCTCAGAAATTCCAAACTTTAGACATTCTGGATAAAAAGCTCTCCGCTAAAAACCGGCCCTAAGAAGAGAGGCCTGCCGCGATGAATGAAAAATGAGCCGGGAGCTCCCCCCCACAGGGCAATCACTCCATTGAGCACGCTTTGAACACGTCAACACAGGGAAGCGGAGAGCCCTACAGCAGTTATTTCTGCAATGTCCCCAATTCCCACTTTAGGAGCGGATGTTCAGGCGTCGGGCGCTTTTCGATGTCCCCAATCCCTACTCTAGAAGAAGTGGAGTTCTACATAGAAGTGGGGAAAGATGAAAAATATGAGGGGGGCAGGGTGGAATACCCCTTGCTGGCAGAATATTTCGGAACTGTTTACCATGTTTTTGTCTGTCCGGGCATCGTCGGCACCAACATCAGAATGCGAATCCCAAAATGCTTAGGGATGGCACAGCGCTACTCCTTGACGAGCGTGCCCTTAAAATTCTAGTGCCAAGCCTCGATTCAAAGCGTAAAATAAACGAGCAACAGCACAGCAGTCCCTCGGTCGTTCGATCGTTCGCTCGCTCGCTCGACGAATCAAACGGTTGATGAAGTGTTCGATCGGTTTGGCCGAGAAGAAGTACACAAAAAAACAAAAGTAACCCGAATGAAAAAGCCACCTTCAGTGCTCGCACACCGCTTGCCGTCTGCCGCAAGCGCACCGTCGTGTGCCGCACAAGAAAAAGGCTCCAGGGGTGTGGGTGTGTGCTTACTACTACTGTAGAAGGGGGTGCCGTATAACATGCAAGAAGCTAACACCCCCCCCCTTGGACGAATTCACACATCGGACAGACCATGATCTATCTATCTGCAGATAGATCATCTAGTCCCCCCACCTGCCGTCGTGAGAGGTTGTGCCGCAGAATATACCTGCACACATGGTGCAGATCCAACCCAGGAAAAAATGTGTCAAAAGTAGATCATGCCGCCGACTACACAGGGGTCCCACCCTGCAGCATGAGCTACATCATCAAAAATCAAGAACTGTTACAGATCTGCCTCGAGAGATCTACCAGTAGAGCGCCCACGTGGGAATCGACCATCTGTCCAAGGGCCTATTAATAGACGAATTTCAAAGCGAACCTTTTCGACAACCGGGGTGAGAGAGCGACAAAAGGCCGACAAAGGCTCGTACATGGAAAATATTTCTCCAGACATGTATTCCCGGAGCCGCTTTTACTTCAGTGCTGTGCGTGCACCCCTCTGGCCCGACTTCGCAAACGACATAAATCGGCTCCGAAAAAATATCCAGTTACACGCATCTTCTCTGGCGTGGTATACCGTGCACTCTAGGGATACCTGGTTTTGCAAATATACCGGCTCTGAAAATAAAATTGGGGTGTCGTCTTATCTGGCATGGTACGGTACACTCTGGGGATATATAAGTATTATTTATACCCCGCGTATGGTCCGAGACAGCCAGGTTTGGCACCCGGTACCTCACGGTAGACTTGAGTATACCCCACGAGAGCACGCCTGCCTTCAAGTAAACCTCTCCCTCGCTCGATTGAAGGCGCCGAGCCTACTCTTGGGCCCCGATGGGTCACTAGACCTCTTGCAAACGCCTCACCTCAGGCTTGAAACCTCGAAAGCCCACGTACCACACCCTCTCAAACACCATACCCCACTTTTGGACCTCGATAGGTTGCGCCGACCCTGTCACATGTATTAAACTTATAGTACTCCAGAGGTCGAATGCTGGGGGGAAATTAGTGCCGCCAAAGTCTTCACTCAAACCCGGCCGATGGGGGCAGAGCAAGAAGGGGGTGCCGTCTATTATCTACACCCAGCCGAGAAACAGACCTGCACAAAACCAGAGCCACAACATCAAACATACGAATTCCGAGGCTCGTCGAATTTAATAGATTCCCATACAAACAATCGCCGCAAAAACGCCTCTCACTGCCCCCGCCTAGCGAGGAGGGTAAAGATAACAGTAGGACACGTAAGGTTGATTCAAAGGGGGCATAGAGTTCAGCCAGACCTGACTGGTGTGGTGGGGATAGGCTGCTGTCCAGCCGGGTGTGGATACGGCATATGCCATATATGCGCTGCTACTTGAGCAGCACAAAGGCTGTCCTCCTCGGGCCGGCAAAGAGGTAGGTAGCTTAAACTAAGCGCGACCGATCGCGAGCAACTATGATATATCTGGGAACACATTTGTGGTGCGTGCAGAATGGGAACGGCCGTCTAACTGTGCTCTTACCGACGGCGCAGAAGACCCCGTACCGACGGCATGCCGTGCGGTTTACCCACGGCACACCATACACGTCACCGGCGACACACGGTGCACTTCACCGGCGATACACCGAGCAAATTAACGGTGACACACCTTGCACGCTACCGACAGCACCCTATGTACGCTGCCGACGACCCACCGCGCACTGTAACGACGGTACAGCACAGGCCTTACACACGGCATAGTACACGTCTTATACCATGCACTTTACCGACCGCACACAATACGCCTTACCGACGGTTTACCATAGCTCTCACCGACTGCACACCACGCACCTTATCGACGGCACACCAGTCGCCTTGGCGACGGCAGACCATGTACCTTACCGACGGCACATAATAATCCTGACCCACCATGCACCATACCGACGGCATACCGTGCACCTTACCGACGGCCGATCATGCACCTCACCGACGGTCCACCCTAAACTTCGCCGACGGCACACCACTACCTCGTCGATGGCACACCTAGTACCTTACCGACGGCACACCATGTACCTTACCGACGGCACACCATACACCCACCGCTAGAAACGGGCAGATACTGCAACCAAATCAGCAACTTACATTGATGAGGTGCCCCGCACGTTCCTTCAGAAACTGGAGCCGAATAGGCTATATCCACGAGGCCCTCGATTCTACGAGAATACTCCTATACAAGTCCCGGCACCGAGGGCACCGGCCGAATAAGACTGGGGGGGGGGGGGCGGGGGGGCAAAGACAGCGATAGGACACGTCCCATGCTGATGATAGGAGAAGATTATGAAGAGGGAAGGGGGGTTGTGTCGGCCGAGCCTCAACAGAGCTAAGCCGCTGTCATGCGCTACGTTCAGAAGAAAAGGATGTAAATATAGCGTTCCTCCATTCTGGGCGGCATACCACTGCTGCAACAAACGCAACCAACCTTACATACGTACCTGGTAGGTGTTTTGGGTGTATTGTCGAAAATATCGAACTTCGGCATCTCGACATATCGGTTGCTGGTGAATCGACATACCCTATCGGGCTTCGATATGTGCTGCTTCGAACGAGTTTTGCCCTCCATCCCGCCGCCTCCTCGTAAATTCAAGCTGAACGGAACGTTTTCAACGCATCGAATATCGATATCGTACGTACCGACGAGCTATTTTCGTTTATTGATACCGTATTGATGTGGTTTTTCGCTCATCACATCAACGTCATATCGAAATAACTTTTCGTTTATCGATATCGTATAGACGTGATTTTTCGTTCACCGGCATAACGTCGATGTGGAATATTTGTTCCTCGATATCGCACAGAAGAATCCGATCCTCGTTCATCGATATCGTATAGATTTCGATTCTCGTTCAATCGAATCTCCCGCCACAGCACAGGCTGCTACCAGTACGCCACATGGGCTCCAACTGGCATCGACAGTGGCGGCGGTGGCTCGAGACGGTGGCGGCGTAATTGTGTGCCATCGAGACATAGTCCGTACCAGAGGCGAAAACCACAGCCGTGCCGGCCCTCCATAAGCGAGAACCTGGGACACTAGCCCAGGATAGACAACTCCGTACCTGACGAGGGGCGTATTCACTCCAAGCCAATTTCAAAACCACCGCTCCTGAAAGTCTCTCCGGAAAATCTTAGGCTCGAGGTTTTTGCGGGGCTCTTATCTAAGGTGTGCCTTCTTCCTTAAGGCATGCCTTGAGGCCCTCTCGTGGGGTATGCCTTAAGGCCGGAGGAGTGCACGAAACGCTGCCATCGGGAAGGAATCCACGCGCCATGAACCACGCGAGCTGTACCCGTTAAGGCCCCCAACGCGTCGCCAGAATCCTAGACTATAGACCAATGCCATCCAAGTCGGTTGGTAACACCTCCCGCCGGCACGAAACAAAATGCGAGGAAAGACACGCAATAAACACCCGCCGGCGGACTACAGCACAGCAGTGTCAACTTGTACTGGTGGGGAGGGGAGGGGAGCCTCGTGGGCGCTCGAGTGCCTAAAAAAAAAAAACAGCTACAGTACATACCTTCATTCTCTCGCCTGTGCG
Source organism: Nereocystis luetkeana (assembly GCA_031213475.1). Taxonomy (NCBI): domain Eukaryota; class Phaeophyceae; order Laminariales; family Laminariaceae; genus Nereocystis; species Nereocystis luetkeana. The sequence continues at coordinate 7,817,286 of JARUPZ010000026.1, read as the reverse complement.
CCATAAAAAAAACAAAAATAAATAACCTAAAGGCTGTCCCCTCTTTCTGAGAGGGGGAGGGGTTGGGGGGGGGGGGGCGGGGGGGGGGAGATGCCAACCGCAAGCGGACACATATCGTGACCCCTGTTCTACTCCAAGCCAGGTGCTGATGATGCTGCCAACGTAGCGGGGCTTCCGCTGAACTTAACCCCGCTGAGCGCATACAAGCCTCCCGCCACCAACGTCGGGCAGAAGACCAGAGCCACCACCGCTATCCACGAGGACCCCAGCTCCTCGCTGGCCTCCAGGACGAAGGCCAACACGAACGCCACGACTCCGAGCGCGAAGGCGAGAAGCGCCACGATCGTCACGGGGCACATCCGTCGCAGGAACTTTCTCGTGAGAGGGTTGATGTCGGTCGAGTTCGAGTACAGCTGCTGCCCGCGGAAGGTAACGAGAGAGAGGGCTATGGTTGCCGACGATTCGAGGCCGAAGGCGACCACGGCCAGCCGCCTCGCCATGTCCGTCGAGGCGACGTCGAACATGACAAGAGTGAAGCCTGCCAGCAAGGTCGACACCAGGATGGGCAGCTCGAAAGCGCCCAGCCGCGCCAGAAGGCGGGAGTCCTCCTCCACCTTGTGCACGGTAATGACCGCGTCGGTTGAACCCGCTGCTGGCCACGAGCGACGCGGTTTCGGGCAACAGATGATGAGTTGATAGCAATGGGCGATGGATGAAGAACCGCAGTGGGTGATGACTGAATGACCCTTCCGTCATAAATGCCCCCCCCCCCCCCCCGTGCTCAGTGGGAAAGTCACCCCGGTGTGTTACAATTGTTGGTTAATATACGGTCGAGATGAGCGTTTTTTTCTTCGTACATTTTTTGTGAAGCTCCGTCAACCAACTACTCGTGGTCGATTCTGGGGGATCCGTTTGGGTACCCCTGGGGTAGTTAGCACTCACACGCAAAATATGGAGGCATGCTATCGAGGTATAATAAGGAGGCATAGCATTATTATGCTAGCCATAATATGCAGGCATACTATGCAGAACATGGAGGCATACCACGCAGGCATGATATGCAGGCAAAATATGGAGGCATAGCAAGTATGAATGCATAAAAAGGAGACAAAACATGGAGGCATACTATTGCGGCACACCAAGGAGACCCGATAAGGAGGCATAACGAGGAGCATAATATGGAGGCATTATGAGGAGGCATAACATGGAGGTATGTAATCACAAGGAGGCGTAACATGGAGGCGGAGCAAGGAGGCCTAACAAAGGAGGCGTCAGAAGGAGGCACCACAACGAGGCACACCAAGGAGGCACAACATGGCGGCATTTAAAGGAGGTACCAGGTATCATATAAAGGCATGGCATAGAAGCGTCATAGGGACGCACAAATACGGGGGCAAAATACGGAGGCCTAACAAGGAGGCATCATACCGAGGAATAATAGGGAGGGGGAACATACGCTTCGTCAGGGGTGCTTTCACGTACGGTGATGGTTCTCTTGGGCTCCTCTTCCGCTCATGAGGAGCCTTATGCCCCGCCAAAAGCCTGACCTTTCAGAAAAATCGAGGCGCAACCTTGCGGGCCTCCATCGTAGCATCCGCCCATTCAACCTACACTACTGTACTTCAGAGCGCAGGCCGCGTAAAACAAAACGCGCGAACGGCAGGCAGGGGGCCGACAGCTCACCCTCGTCTGGCGGGCAATGACCGGAAACGCTCCGCCTCCTCTTGATCACCTCGTTCACTTGGGACAGCCTTCGCTGCTCTGCCGAGGGGGAGACAAGAGGAAGGGGGTGGTTATCGCGATACCAGTGGTTAGGAACGTCGGGGGTGTCACGGCCAAAGATTCACAGCAAGAGGCTGGTCTCTTGGGGGACGCGTCGAGCCCTCTGATGGTCTTCATGTACAGGTTTTAGTTTAGGGGGCGGTCAGTCAAGGTGTCAAAACGCGGTTTCCTGTCACGGGGGATACCTGCATTTTTTTCTCCATCGTGGGTTCAGATCACTGATATTAAGTATGCCCCCCCGTAAAAGCATACCAGGGTACCAGGTAGTAGTACAGCAGTTTTAGTGTAGTGGCGGTCGGTCAAACCGTCACGATCTTTTCAGTCGCTAGTATACTAGTTTTAGCGAGGGCGCGTTCAGTCAGAGCACCGAACAGCGGTCTCCTACGAGCCTTTTTGTATACCAGTATCAGTGTAGGAGCGGTCCGTCAAGAACTAAAACCGTCAAGGCCTTTTCTGTCCTTAGCTTACTAGTTTTAGGCGGCGGTCAGTCCAAGCGTCAAACAGCGGTCTCCTAGCTCATGTATATACCAGTAATAGTGTAGGGGACGGTCAGTCAAACCGTCAAACCGCTATCATATATATATCAAGATGTACATTTGCGCCAAGCCCGAAACACCTTAGGAAAAAAAAAAACGGAATTAACACGTAGGTTACCAACCATGTGTCCAAGCCGGAGGGGGGGGGGGGGGGGGGGGGTGTACTCGATAGGAGATATGTACTTGATCTCATGCACGGTCGTAGTCGTGTGACCATAGACCCTCGGATCCCTACAATGCCGGGACCAAGCATGTTGGGTTTTAACCGACCAGGCAGACATTGCTTGCACCAAGCTTTGCGAAGCGCCGTGAGGTGTCCAGCGAGTCGCATGAAGGTTGAGCTGCATCCTACTAAGAACCGCCTATGAGGCGGACTTGCATAAGGATGACAGCTTCAATGAGTTAATTTAACTTCCGATGAGGCAATTCCAGAGACAGCAACGGGAGTACTATGCCACTGCCTCTTGGGTGCCTTACCTTGAACCGTACGTGATACAACCATTCCCACTTGTGCGGACAAAAGGTTCTTTACCTCGCACAAAATGGTCTAACTCGACAACCAGCTGTGGGCGACCGCCAAAAACAAAAACGGTACCCTGGTTGTCTACCTCACGTAGTGAGCGGCATGTTCTACAGTGTTGTTGCCAACCGACGCCAACCCCACCTATACAAAATAGGGGGGGGGGGGTACTCGACAGGAGAGATGTACTCGACATCATGCATGGCCGTAGCCGTATGATCATAAGACCCTCGCATCTCTACAATGCCGGGACGGGGGGAGGGGATACTTGATATCGTGCATGGCCGTAGTCGCATAACCATAGACCCTCGCATCCCTACAATGCCGGGACGGAGCATATCAGGTTTTAACCGACAAGGCAGACATTGCTTGCACCCAGCGGGAAGCGCCGTGACGTGTCCGGCGAGTCGCATGAAGGGGTGAGCTGCATCCTACCAAGAACCGCTTGTGAGGCGGGCTTGCACAAATGGATGACAGCTTCCGTGCGCTAGTATATTCCCCGGCGTGGCGGCCACTCCATAGGCAGCACTGGGGGTACTATGTAGCTGCCTCGTGGGAGCCTTACCATAAACACTTCGTGATGCGATAACTCCCCTTGTGCGTAGCCAAAGGTTTTCCACCCCGCACAAATGATCTATAACGGGGGGTGCGGGGGGGGGGGCGTACTCATTTGTTGCTTGCCTTAGTCATTCGACCCTTGACCCGCATCCCTTTCGAGACGGAGCAGGGGGGTAGGGGGGGGGGGGGGTCACTCAGTATCATGCATGGCCGTAGTCGCATGACCATAGACGTTCGCATCCCTACGATACAGGGACGAAGCGCGTCGGGTTTTCACCGCCCAGGCAGACATTTCGCCTGCACCAAGCGCGAGGCGACACTGTCTCGAAACTAAGCCACGCCTTGACCACTGCTGAGCTAAAATACCACGGATACTTGGGACCCGTAAATACAATACAGTGGGCGGGGGGGGTGACGGTTTGAGAGCTGCACAATGTGCTGGCGTAAAAGAGACGTCGAATGGCTCGGCGCGAGCACAAGAAGAGGCACTATACTCGACAAGAATTCCCTTCCGCAGTATGCAGTGGTCCCTCTATAGTGTCGGTATGCTTGCGCCGGCCAGCAATACCGGTACCAGTATAGCGGCGAGCGGCACCGACTCCTCCGCGCACTACCGCACCACACTGGTTACGTTCACCGTCCCTAACGTATCGGGCAACCGGCAACCGTCACTCAGGCCACACTTGACAAGGACCACTATCAAACAGTTGTACATGACCGCACAAAAACCAACATCGGATACGAGCTCCGAGTGTCTACAGACGGGAGTGCGTTTAGAACCGCAGAGTCCCCGTTTCGGGGACAAACCAGCCAAACTCCAAGCAATATGCCCCCCAAAAGCGGGAGTTCGGTCCTATCACGGGGGACCATAGTCAATAGGACCTATGGTATAGATAAACACCTATATATTTAGCAATTTTTACTATTACGGGGGACCATACTTAACAGGACCTATGGTACGCAAAAAAAAAACTATATGTTCAACCATTTTTCTAACAATATTTGGTCCTGTTAACTATGGCCCCCCGTAATAACAATATTTGGTCCTCTTGACTATGGTCCCCCGTATTAGAAGGTTCAAGGCGTGCAGAGGCTGAGACAATGTCGGGCGCAAGAGAGCTCAAACAGGAGGGGGGGGGGGGTATACGGCGTACGTAGCCCCTTTTCGGTTTTGTTTTCCGACCGACTGGTCTCCCCAGCCCAACACCGTCGGGAGAGTTGAGGGCGTTTTTTTTTTATGGAAGGATAGATAAAGATAGACACCTACTGCGGGTGACCATAGTAAATAGGCACAAAATATGGTTATTAATATTTATTAGTAAAAATAGGAAAATAAATAGGTTTTTGTGTCCACCGTAGGTCCTATCTACTATGGCCCCCCGTAATAGGCTCTGGGATCCTCCATCGGGTGACTTACTATTACGGGGGGCATACGGGGGGCATAGTTAACAGGGCCAAATATTGTCAGTAAAAATGGTTAAAATATATAGGTTTTTATGTATACCGGCCAAATATTGTCAGTAAAAATGGTTAAACATATACCCTGGTAGGTTTTTATGTATACCATAGGTCCTGTTAACTATGGCCCCCCGTAACAGTGATTTACTAATAGCGTCGAGCCTCTCAAGGAAGGTACCTCAGAAGGCAAAAACCTCAGAAGGTAAAAACTAGGCGCTGCCCCTACAAAGGCAAAACACGCGCCACACACCTCTCTCTTCGCAGCCGCCACCCCCCCCCCCGCAGCAGGACAGCAGACCCCAAGTGACTCGGCGGAGGCCCCGCTAAATATCGGCTGATGCATGCGATACTCGGGAGGGCCGATGGCACCGACATCATACACCGGTGTAAAATACTATGATGCCCTATCGTATGTAAAACCCTTTCAGACTGCAGTCCAGTCTTGGGGAGAAATTACTTGGAATTTGAGTGGTCTGTCCCAAAACCGGACTGCGGTTCTAAAAGGGTTGACCGCAATTTTACGACGTACCGGTACCACTTTGATAGGATATGGCATTCAGGTACCAGGCACAGTACTTCTTCTCGCGTCAGCTCGCCGCCAAAAACAACGCCCGTGGTGTCAGGACAGGCTCCAATACCTCTCGGGTGAAAGAACATCTCAGGAGAGAAAAAACAAAATCAAAAACAAAAACAGACAGTGCTCGTAGTTCGTACTCGTACACGTGTACCATACCGCTGCATATCATCAACGTTTGGCGAAAAAAAAAAAAGAAGAAAAAAAAGAAGAAAAAAAAAAGCCTACCTACGACGCGATGCGGGCTTACCTGCTATTTCCCCGTCTGGGTCGTCGACGAAGGTGGACGTCATCACGAAGGAGACGCGCTTCTGCGGCACCGCTGCGAAAACAGCGGCAACAAAAAACGTGAACGTAGACAAGGGTAAAACGAACGGCATAAACAAAAGTTCAGAGGCGAAGATTTTATTTCTGAGGGGTGGGGAATGTACCACTCTCATACGGCCGAAAACACGGTTCGGTATCAAGTCCATCCTTCTACTGCGGGGGACCATAGTGAGCAGGACCTACGGTACACACCAAAACCTACCTATTTCCCTATTTTTACAGACAAAATTTGGCCCTATATACTCGGCCCCCCGAAATAGTAGAGCAGTCCCGTATTGAGGACGAACCACTTAGAACTTGACTCGTTTGTCCCCGAAATTGGGCTGCAGTCCGAAAAGGGTCAAGCCGTGACGTTGTTCACGCAGCTGCATTTTTCAGTTTTTTCAAGGTCGGGTATTTGGCGGGGGAGGGAGGGAGGGAGAGGGGGGGGGGGTTGACTCCCTCCAGCCGTTTCTAGGGCTGCCGTTCCGTTGGAGGCAAACCGTTCGAATTTCCAGGCAGACTGTCCCCAAGACGAGACTGCAGCACCACAGGAGGTCTCAGCTCCATCTCAAAAGTCCAAAAGTATACGCGGAAGGTTGTATTTTCGGCCAGAGGTGCTGGCAACCAGAACCGCTAACAACGGTGCGTGCACACGAGGGGATGAATGGGCCTTTGAGCTCATCGCTTCTGGCTGCTCGTAGGCCCACCCGTGGTGCGGAATTTTATGGGGATGACAAGAAACTCAACCAGGACCAAGGGTGGCGCGTCGACACAGAGGGGGCGCATAGGTTTTCGGGTCCATCCCCACCCTGAAATGGGAGGCCGGTCGAGGGCGAGATCAACCTGGTGCCGAAAAAAAAACAAGGGGATCGACGCGACACCGCTGAAGAAAGTAGCGAAGCAAGAGGTGTATGATGCTATTCAAGGGGGGCCATAGTAAATAAGACCAATCATTTGGAGTAAAAAACTGGGGAATACATGTACGTAGTTTTTTTTTGCGTGTACCGTAGGTCCTATTAACTATGGTGCCCCGTAAAATTACGGGGGGCCATAGTAAATAGGACAAAAATATTTGGAATACGTAAAAGTAGGGAATACATGTACTTTTTCTTGGTCCTATTTACCACGGTTCCCCGGAATAGCAGGGGAGGGGGGTGAGAAACGAAGCTCAGGAGGCAGCGACGCTAGGGGGCAGGTCGAGGCTGCCGTATCACCCGGGTGATTAGACAACACGAACACCCCCCCCCCCCCCCCCCCCGCCCCCAAGGAATTTCAGGGACGAGCTCCTCCGAAGCCAGGACACACACACATAATTAAATATGGCGTCGTTGGAAATATATCTTCACGGCCAGCGGACATGAGGCGTACGCGGCGTATGCGGCGCGAGCGTCGGGCACCAGACTATATACGAGGTTCTTGTGATGTTTGTGCGTTCGTCCAGGAACGAACGCGCGAAAATGGCGGCGACGGTGGTATAACGCCGGAAAGCTCGTAACCATTCTGCGTCAGGCCGCGCGGTCGGCATGCTGATCGGCGACGCCTGCTGCTTTTTCCATGGACAGATCGCTCGGCCTCTTTACATTGCCCCCGGTCATCGATAGTTCGTGTGAAGAGGGTGTGTTGTCTTTGTCACCCTATTACGGGGGGCCATATTAAACAGGACCTACGGTATACACAAAAACCTATATATTTCGGTATTTTGACCTAGAATATTTGGTCATATTCACTATGGGCCCCCGTAGTGGTGTGATAAGGTAGGCGAGCGGCCGAGCTTGGTCGTCAAGAACATGACGCGATCTGAGCGAAACCACTACGTGCGTACAGAGAGAGTAGGGGACGAAGCAAGAGGAGGACGACGGCGTGTCAGGGGCGAAGGGAAAAACGGCGTTATTCTGACGGCCAGAATATTTTACCAATACCGAAAGGGGATCGGTCGAGACCATTCATGCAAGCGGTGAAGCTTAAAAAACACAGCAGTCTCGTCGTCAAGAAGAACCAGACCCATGCACCACCGCTCTACACAAAAAGAAAAACAAACGCAGCAAGTGCTGAAGAAAAAAAAAAAACGCTTACTAAGTGGTGGATGGAATGCGGAGAACAACAAAAGCGGGAGATTTAACAAAGAGGGCACATCCGGCGCTTGTCGAGCGGAAGATGAATGAATGCAAAGTTTAGGCGGTGCCATGGGGGAGCGTTTAGCGGATGAGGTGCTTGTCAGCGGAGAATGTGATGTGAAAAGACGGAACAGACGGGGGGGATACATGCCGTCGTGCAGCGACAAGTTGAATATCATGACGTAGGGAGGCGTCATCACGGAGGGGGTGCATAGGGACTGAGGTGCACGGCAGCAGAGAACAAAAAGTAGAAGATGGAACGGCGGAAGCCTGGGGTGTGCGGGACGACCCACATCCAAATCAAAAGCATCGAATACGGGACGCCGTTGGGGGCGAGACGATATGTGGGGATGAAGTGCATGGCAGCAGAGAAAACAAAGCTGGAAGGTTGAACAAAGGGGAGCCTGGAATACGGGGGGTGGAGCGAAGCGTTCAGTGTTAATCGTTACCATGGTATGGTACTGCGCTGTAGATGAACACATTAACGTACACTAGACTATAGTTCCAAGAGATTTTCCCCCAAAACCTGAGTGCAGTTCTTAAGGTCCAAAGGGGTTACAATGTAAGCCTCTTGGGGCTAGAGAGTCGATAGGGGGGAAATGACGATGAAAAGTTACGATAACAGCATCGGTCACTACTTCGTGATCGGTGATTGGGGGGATGGTACGAACTGGAGTCCGAGCTACGACGCAAGGGATTCGCACGGCATGGACGCGAAATGATCCTGCCCGCCACGCTGGCCGGTCACGCCGCTGCTCGCAGACAGTTCAATGGTTGACATCCACCAAACAATTCAATGGTTGACATCACTAAACAGTGCAATGGATGTCATCACCAAACAGCTCAATGGTTGATATCACCGACGTTATCATAGTTTCCGGTCGCGATCTCGAAGTCCCAAAAACGGGTTGACATAGGAGGTGCGATTGGATAGAGGGGACAGGGGGCGCTCGTATCGCACAGAACCAGCATCCTTGAAGCACCTGTGTAACACTGCCGACATAAAAAAACAGATATTGCCGAAAACCCCGACAACAATGACACTGGAACCACGTCTTCCGCCGATTTTTTCCGGAGGACATTTCGTTTCATTCCCGTTGAGCTGAACTTCGGCAGGGCAGATATGAGCTTCTTGGTGCAATTCCGTGAATATGCCAAAGCGACAGCACTTTCCCTGTCCTCTGGAGCGGATTTCGTCATTCAAGTTTGAAAACGTGGTAACAGGCGCTTGAGTTTTCGGTTTCTCGTACCGCAGTCAAGTCTTTTCTTCTGCTGTAGAACGAGATGGAGGAACGTAATCGTGCAGCTTCTGGGTTCCTCCTGCACGTTTTACAGCAGAAAAAAAGGACTTGACTACATACAATACGGGAAAAATCGGAAATTCGAGCGCCTGGATCCACACTTTCAAACTTTAGCGACGAAGTCCGCCCCGAGGGAGGACAGGGAAAGTGCTGTCGCTTTGACACGCTCACGGGAGTGCACCAAGGAACTCATACCTACCCTACCACAATTCGGCTCGATGGGAACATTCGGAGCTACAGCAGAAAAACGAAACGTCCTCAGGAAAACAAAAACGGCGGCAGACGTGGTTCCAGTGTCTTTGTTGTCGGGAATGTTTTCTCTGCGTTTTATGGGCAGTGCGAGACAGGTGGGAGGGTGTGCTGAGGAGCGGGCCAAGGCTGCGACAGGTGCTGGACAAAGCCAAGCAATATATACACCTCGGGCAGACCGTCGATCATCCCCACAGTGCATGGCCTAGGTCGTTCGGGGAACAGATAGATCCCTCATAGGAATGTATGTATGTATGACCTAGCTCAAGTGTTGCTGGGTGGAAGGTCGTACAGTTTGCGCCATCTAGGGCATGTTTCCTGCGCTCGGATCATCTGTACCTGGTACTACACAGAATTTGAACACCATCTCACCAGAAAAACCCCTGATATGTAAGTACCAGTAGGTGTGTATTATTTACTGTAGCTCAAGTCTTGCTGGGTGGAAGGTCGCACAAGCTGCGCCATCTGGGGCATCGTTTCCTGCGTTAGGATCATCTGTACTGCACAGCCCCCCGCACACCATCCCACCACGGCGCGCGAGGAAGTAGATGACCTAAAGCAGACAGATAGACTGATCAGATAGACCATCATCAGTCCCCGAGGTGCGGCCTAGACACATTAGTTTCGGTGACGGTGACTGCAGAGCGACCGAGATTCAGCGGCACACCTGCCATCTACCCATCTAACCATCTATCCATCTAACCATCTAACCATCTATCCATCTAACCATCTATCCATCTAACCATCTATCCATCTAACCATCTATCCATCTATCCATCTAACCATCCATCCATCTAACCATCTATCCATCTAACCATCTATCCATCTAACCATCTAACCATCTATCCATCTAACCATCTATCCATCTAACCATCTACCCATATAACCATCTACCCATCTAACCATCTATCCATCTAACCATCTATCCATCCATCCAGCAGCAGGTGCGGCTACTGTAGAAGGGGCCAAGTCTTGTTCCCGAGATAAAAATGAAAGGCGCGAACCTTAGTAGGTAGGGTGGAAGGGTCTCCCACGCACACGAACCGCGGCAGCGGTGGTGGCTACTGCGCATATTTAGTCCTGATTACTGCTGTACGTTCCCCGGCAATAGGCTATGGGATGATTCGTCGAGTTGCGCTTCCGTTTTCTTTCAAGACCAGTTATTGACTTACCGACAGCATAGAGCTCCTAAAGCGAGAAGCAGTGTCGGAAAAAAAAAGAGGCATATGCGTCAGCCGGGGAGGGGGAGGGGTTCTCGATAGGAGAGACGTACTCGATCTCATGCATGGCCGTAGTCGTGTGACCATAGACCCTCGCATCCCTACAATGCAGGGACGGAGTATGTCGGGTTTTCACCGACCAGGCGGACATTGCTTGCACCAAGCGCGAAGCGCCGCATAAAGGGTGAGCTGCATCCTACTAACCGTTTGTGAGGCGAACTTCCATATGAATGATAGCGTTAATGAGTCAATTCAATTTCCGGTGTGGCCACTTCCAGCGACAGCAATGGGAGTACTATGTATCCGTCTCTGGGGTGCCTTGCCTTGAACACTACGTGATACGATCACTTCCCATGTACGGAGTCTTTACCTCGCACAAATGATCTAACTCGACAAACAGGCTGTGGGCGACCGCCACAAAATAAAAGTCAGCCGGTGGGGGGAAGGGGGGGGGGGCGGGGGGGGTTCTCGATAGGAGATATGTACTCGATCTCATGCATGGCCGTAGTCGTATGAGAGTGGGGGGGGGGGGGGGGGGGGCTCCAGCCAACTCGTCCCAGCCCTAACCAACGTCGGCGGCTTGAACTGCCTGTGGCGATTCCCCAACATACAGAAAACGACGAGCGTGTTTGTTTTTGCTATTACTGGCAGCCACCCTCCGTGGTGGTTACCTAGCAAAGAAAACCATAGTAAAATAGGACCAAATATTGCTACAGGCAGCAGTAAAAACAGCGAAAATATAGGTTTTTGTGTGTACCGTAGGTCCTATCTACTATGGTCCCCCGTGATAGTACAGGGGGGAAGATACCTGGCAGTAGTCAGGACCAACTACGCTTCGTAAAAATACTGAAGTACATATTTTTGTTTGTATTATGACGGGGTCGTGATAACTCTACCATGTTCCCACCCTACTACCGTAGTCAAATAGGTCAGGAGAGACAGCATTTTCACGCCTTGACAGACACCAACTTTGCCTGGACATGCCTCGGCAGACAACAACTACTATTAATGGGGGGCCATAGTTAGTAGGACCTATGGTGTACATAAAAACCTACATATTTAACCATTTTTACTAACAATCTTTGGTCCTATTAACTATGGCCTCCCGTAAATAGGTTTTAGTGTGAACCACTTTTAGTGTGAACCACTCGGCGCTAAACCCTTGACAGCGCACGTTGCGCTTCGCTTGGCGTGTCTCCTGATATTTTCTGACCGTAGCACAACCAGGAGCACACGATGCAACCATTACCACGACTGTACTAGCTCGGGCATTTTGTCTTTTAGGTGTCCTTTCCGATCCGGAAAGCCTCGAGCTATACTTGTACGATGCGTCGGCGGCGGCTGTCCGTTACAAGAGGCGTTTTTCTTCAGGCCAACGATAAATAAACACAAAACATGTACAGATCCATTCGCCACGCACTACTGCTGTTGCCAATCCTCTTGGGGCTTCAGAAAAGACGCGGGAACAAAAGGATGGCACATGTACGAAGCGACGACTGCCGCGACGGCCGCTAGCACAGTTGAGGTGACGCTATCCTCAATTGATGATTGCCATGCATGGTCGATATCTCGGAGAGACCCAGAGGAGTTAATCGAGTGCTATTGATGCTGCTGTTTGCAGTGCACCCAGGAGCGCACACGTGGACTCTTCTCGTGTTCATCTTTTTTGTTGTTAACGGAGGCCACGGGCAGTAGAATATACGTCTCCGGCCCCTCTCAGAGCTCCCACTTGAACAACGCCGTCTCTTGATACTTGCCGGCGGGCCTTTTTTTCCCCCCTTTTTTTCTCGCTGGTTTTTGGATAGAAGAGAAGAGCCTTCCATCCGTTTCCAAATTTGTCATTTTTTTAGATATCTGTGCGTGCGAGCATGATAATTGTCGTCGAGCGTCTACCGTAAGACACAGCACAACACAGCACAACACAGCACAGCGCAATCACCCCTCTGCACGAAGCAGCAGCAGAAAAAAAAAGGTATGTCTCGACCGGAGCGCGCAAACGCAAGCAAGCAGACAAGAGTTGGCGAGAGTCAGCATGTCCAGAACATGTGCAGCTCGTTGTGCTCTCCAAACCAATAGACGGAGAAATCGAAATCTGCCCGGCCCCAGCCGCCAGAGGTTTTTTGTTTCCATATTTTCAAACCAACGAGTAAAAAAAAAGAAAAAGGAGCAAGAAGCAATATTAAAATAGCACACACACACACACAAAAAAAAATAAAAACAGTCTTCCCGCAGAGGTCGCTCTATGCGGAGGATCACTTTACAGTTTAATGGAAGAATCGAACACAAGTGTTTTGGGAAAAAAAAAAAAAAAAAAAACTGAAAGTCGTGTGAGTTTTTTTTTTTTTCTGCACGCGTCCATCAGCTGAAGTTGTGTTTTTTTATTTCTCAACCAACCACGGTCGACCCCAGCCGCCGGAGTTTTTGTTTCTATAACTTTAAACCAACGAGTGAAACTGGAAAAAAACAAAGACGAAAGGAGCGAGAACACAAAGTAGTACAAAAAAAAAAAAAAAACACGTTCCCGCAAAGGTCGCTAAATGCGGAGGGTCATTTTATTGGAATCGCACACAAGCGTTGTGGTTCCGGGAAACAAAAACAAAAAACTACGAGCCTGGAAGCCGTGTGGGTTTTTTTTTTTTTCACTCGGTCGTCCGCTGAAATCTTATTTTGATCTCTCGACCAGCCACTGCCGAAACACACAAACAAGGAGTCCAAAGATACAAAACAAAACAATAACAAAACGACCAAAAAAAACGGAACGGAGCGGAAGAAGGAAAAAACACTACGAAAAACATACACTAGGACGTACAATACAAAAACAAAAAACAAAAAACAAAAACGGAACTAAAGGGGAGCGAACGGAAGAAGAAAACACACACACTACGTACGGCGTACAGCAAGCACAAGAACTTGAAGAAAAAACCGAACAAAAACATGATATCACCTTCGGCGGACGCGACTCTATGTGGAGGCCCCCCAGCACCCCCGACAGCACGCGATCGCAACAGCACCACCTTCTCCTCTCGGAGAAGCTTCTCCTTCTCCCTCAGCTGCTGCTCCTTCCGCACGAGCCGCATCTCCACCGCCGCCAGCGCCTCCCCCGCCCTACCCCGATACGCGCCCCCCATCGAAAACGCCTCTTGTACCTCCTCCACCTCCCGCTCGGTCGCCAGAACCTGCAGCCCCATCGCGACGATCTCTGACTCCAGGTTGTGCACCGCCTCTAAGTCTTGCTGCGCGCTGGGGGCTCTCGAACCGTTGCGAGAAGCCCAGCCACCGGGGGGCATGCTCCCGGGCAACGTCGTGGCGCTGCTTCCAGCTGAGTACGAAGGAGCAAAGTTGCTTTCCTCGGGCAGCATGGACGCGGCGATGAACGCGTTGTGGTCTGGCGACGTGATGGAGCCGTCGCGGATGGCGCTCCGGGCCCACATCTATCGATCTCGCTAAGTAAACGAAAGGGCTCGTTCCCCCTCGCCGATAAAAAACAAGATAAAAGTATTGTACTAAAAATACCGGCAGGATTTTCTTGCACCGGAATATTGTTTGTCGAAGAAGAAACAAACGCGCCGCTTGTCCGATGCTGCCGTGCTCTGATCTCCCCTCCGCCGCTCCAAGCTCCCGGCTGTGTTGAACAGGAAAAAAAAAACGCACCAGCGACGTACGAGCACCAGCAACTACTAGCGGGCGTGATTTTTGTTTCGGCTCTTGACAAAAAATGTCTCCCCGCCGAGATTCTCCCAGCCTGCTCAAAAACGTTCAATCGCAGCTCCTACTCCCGCTCAGGAAAAAGAAACTTCGCTCCGCTGCTATGCTGCTTGCGGATTTTTATTTCGCTGCTCCCGTGCTAAATTCTTGTCTCTGTCGTTTTTGGAGGCGTAACTTAGGGCCTTCCAGCCCTCCGCTGCCTCGCGAGATTTCTCGGTACAGCTCTTCGGCGTTTGTTCTTTTTCTGAGGTGAAGGAAAAACCGAGACACAAAGCAAAAACGGAGTGGAACGTTGTCGGCAAAAAAAATGGAGGGAGGGGGGAGGGGAGGGGGGGGGGGGGTGTACTCGATAGAAGAGATGTACTCGATCTCATGCATGGCCGTAGTCGTGTGACCATAGACCCTCGCATCCCTACAATGCCGGGGCGGAGCATGTCGGGTTTTCACCGACCAGGCAGACATTGCTTGCACCAAGCGCGAAGCGCCGTGAGGTGTCCGGTGAGTCGCATGAAGGGTGAGCTGCATCCTACTAAGAGCCGCTTTTGAGGCGGACTTGCATATGGATGACAGCTTCAATGAGTTGATTTCCGGTGTAGCCATTTCCAGAGACAGCAACGGGAGTACTATGTAACTGCCTCTTGGGTGCCTTACCTTGAACACTACGTGATACGATCATTCCCAATTGTGCGAAGTAAAGGTTCTTTACCTCGCACAAATGATCTAACTCGACAACCAGCTGTGGGCGACCGCCAAAAAAACAAAAACAAACGGTACCCTGGTTGTCCAGCTCACGTAGTGAGCGGCATGTTTTACAGTGTCGTTGCCAACCGACGCCAACTCAACCTATAAAAAATAGGGGGAGGGGAGGGGGGGGGGGGGGGGGGGCAGAGGCATGGGTTGTCCCACGCCCGGTATAAAATAGCAAGAAATCGGTGCGTTGTTGGCACTAGAGCCGTCGGGTGGGGAGGATAGAGACACGGGGGTTGTAATGCCTTGTTGCATCGTTCTAGCAGTGACAGGGCCAGAACAAGAAAGCAACAAGCAAGTCAAGCACTATTACTTTTCATTTTAAGGAGAGACGATATCACGCAATTTCTCGAGTTAATGATCCACCTTTCACTCGTAGTAGACGTAGTTTCACAGGTATAAAAACATTTTCAGCAGGAGAAGTTTATTTTGTGCAAGTAGAAGAACAGCTGGCGAAGTTTACTCGATTCAAGCAGTGGAATGCAGCCAGCGAGTGTACCCACTCCCAAGACCATCACCCGTTTTACGCCATTCCGGGAAACAAGGCCAGGAAAATGGGTATGTCACGATAAAAAGGAACCACTTGACGTTTGTACGCTCAGTATTAACGGGCATTTTATTTTTTATTTTTTTAGGACTGCAGTTTCGTTTTGGGGACAATCGGGGACAACTTACTTGGAATTTGAGCGGGTTGTCATCAAAACGCGACTGGAGTTCTAGAGGGGTTAAAAAAGGTACCAGGTACAGTTATTACGGGGGTCAGAGTAAATAGGACCAAATATTGTTCGTAAAACTAGGTAAATATATAGGTTTTTGTGTGTACCGAAGGTCCCATTTACTATGTCCCCCCAAAAACAGTGATACCAGGTACCATATATATATATATTAATCAAACACAACTACGGCTTACACTACATACACACTACACACCGCTCTGGCCGTAAATGCAAGGACGTGTTGGTCTCTACATTAATATGTAAACGATTATTATATTTTCGACCATACAGGAACGTAGACCACTCGGGCCGAGAATGCAAGGAACGTTTGGTCTCTTAACCCTTTTACTATTAACCCTTTAGAACCGCAGTCCCGTTTTGGGGACAAACTACTTGAAATTTGAGTGGTTTGTCCCCAAAACGGGACTGCGGTACTAAAAGGGTTAATGATAGCGTTGCAATCCCGTTTTGGCGACAAACTATTCAAACTCTGGGAGGTTTGTCCCCCAAACGGGACTGCGCTTCTAAAGGAGCCTACCCACTTAACCCTTTTAGTACTGCAGTCCCGTTTTGGGGACAAACTATTACGGGGGACCATATTAAATAGGACCTACGGTACAGACAAAACACCTATCAGGTATATATTTCGGCATTTTTACAAACAAGGTTTGGTCTAATTTACTATGGCCCCCCGCAATACTTGATAATTTGATTTGGTTTTGCCTCCGAAACGGGACTGCAGTCCCAAAAGGGTCAAGACCGCAGTCCCGCCTTGGGGGCAAACTACTGAGATTTTGAGTGCTTCGTCCCCAAAACGGGACTGCATTGCTAAAAGAGTTCATGTGAAAACAAATCGGCCCCTACACTTCCGTCCGGAGGGACACCTCGTACCTATTACGGGGGGGCATATTAAGTAGGACCTGCGGTACACACAAAAACCTACCAGGTATATATTATTTCGGTAATTTTACCAACAATATTTGGTTCCATTTACTATGGTCCCCCGTAATAACCACCTACCAGGGTATTAGGGTTCATTCTTATCGGAGAGCGTTTTTCCCATAATTTCCACAGTTTGGAAATAATTGGAAATGTGTATGAATATACGGAGGCGTTCTGTCACTAATCGTGAGACGCTCCAGATGCAAACAAACAAGTTCGTTAATTTTCACACATTTAAGAGAAAAAAAAAACGGGAAAATATGGAAGATTGAAAAATTGCGAAAAAAATGTCGAAAATTTGGGGGGGGAAAAGCTCTCCCGATAAGAATTAATAGTAACCCCCTATCATAGGAACCGCAACCCCGTGCTCGGAGGCAAATCACTTGGAATTAGTTAGGCGCAATGTTTGGAGGTCGTAAATATTTAATTTAGGCAACGATTTTTCAAAACATTTTTCCGCACTAAATCTCAAACACTCCCACGGTGCCACTGCTGCTGCTTTCTAAAAAATAGCGAGGATACGGCAGTTGAGACGGGGTTGATTCTTTGAGGACTGCAGTCCCGTTCTGGTGGGCAATCTGATCTACTCAGAATTTGAGAGGTTTCTACCCAGACACTATTACCATGCACTATTAATATTAATATTAGGGTTTAGACACTCTCACCATAGCCCGGGCTCAAATTCTCGTGCGCGGGAGGGGACTTTCTTTACGTACGTACGAGTACACGAGTCCACGACTTTCAAGGGTTTTTTTCAAAAAAATCTCATGTTTCATGTTAACCTGGTTAAATGTCGTACGAATATCAGGGTCAGGTGTGCGTGGTCTTGGACACTTCGTATGAACCGTTCTTTCGTTCACTATTCATACCTGGCATTCATATCCCCGTCGACATCCAGCATCCAGCACACCTAGCTACAGCGTACCAGGTACCAGGTATGGAACACCAGATACCCCTTTAACACTGCAGTCCCGTTTGGGGGATAAACCATTCTAATTCCAAGTGACTCGTCCCCAAAATGGGACTGCAGTTCTAAAAGGGTCAATACGAGTACAGCAGTAGCGTCCGTGCTGACCCTTCATCCTACTATTCATATACCAGGTATATTACTATTAATAATAGCGATATAATATATATATATACCTGGTACTCTTTCTACCCAAAATTATAAAAAGGATTCAATTGTTGAGAGCGCCTTGCAGCGTGCGTAGGCACAATTCGATGCGAGTCGACGAGGGAAGAAAAGGCTGAAATCTTCTCGCGATAAAAATGAAAGGCACGTACCGTAGCGGGAAGGGGGGAGAAGAGCCTGCTATGTGACCCCGGATCTGAGTTACGAGTTGGAAGGAGAGAGAGAAGAAGATGTGCGAAGATAATGAATGGGATAAAAAAAAAAAAAAAAAAAAACGTACATCCGTACCAGTATGATACCAGGAAAACACACAAGCTCGATGATCACAACACACGGAACAGGTAGGCGAAGGCGTCATAGACAACGCAATGGCATGCCAACGTACTGGATACGACGAGCACAACACACACAAGCCAGCTACGTGCAAACTTCGCATTTCGAGCCAAACCGCTATTGCACAGGATACATACCGCCGTATGTACTGCTGTACACACGACTGCAGCCAGTACATATTAACACTACAACGGGGGACCATAGAAATATAGGACCTATGGTACGTACAAAAACCTACCAGGTATATATTTACCTTTTTTTTCTGACAAGATTTGGCAATTAACACCAGTACACCCAGCGTCAGTCTTGTATTCCCTGCCTATTGTGTGTGTTCTTCAAGTTAAACCGTTATTTCTAACCGTCGACATCCGGACACAAACTGCTGTGATACAGAAAACAAACGAGTTTCTAAAATACGAGTATCGTATTGCTGCACTTACTATTAATAGTATTAATGGTGTTTTTTCGTAACACTTGTACGAGCATGCTACTCCTCTACCCCCGCAAAACCATGTACCAGTACCAAGTACGTGGTACATACCAGTACGTGCTACGTACTACATGCACAGCAGTACGTACGGCCTACCTCACCTGCTGGGACTGTTCTATGGTGCACGGGTATGATGTACGAGCTAAGCAGCAACTCAAGCTCTCCTACTATTAATAACAGATCCGGGCGTTTTCGGTAGAGTGCTCTGCTGGGACGTGGGATGACGCCTTAGCCTTTGTGTTCAGTGCTGTGAGCTTATGAAGTTGCAGGTTACAGCATCGTCGTCACGTTTGTAAGGACAGACGCAGATGACCGTAACAGACAGGATATGCCTATTTGTGCAACGTGTTATTTATTCGAAAAAAAAGAGCAAAAATGCAGACCCCAAGTGTCAATATTTCCGAGTTCTCGTTCATGTTTGACACGCACTCTATTAAGTTCTCAATTACGCCACAAGCTTAATTCCAGGAACGTTCTACGAGCATCTCCTGGTATCTGCGGCATTTCACCTGCACCTAGGCAAAGCGAGAAAAACCCCACATCAAACAGATTACCCTGGTACCAGGTATCAATTTGTCGACGTTGCGGTTTCAAACCAGTGTCGGCGTCACAGCGCCGCAGACAGCGGAAAGACATGCACACTCCGTTCTCGGTACCGACAACCCAGTACACCCGACACTCTGTTTATTATACATATATATACAGCAGTAGTTACCCTGGGCGATAGACAATAGTCCAATAGCCTATTAATAGTTTCCCATTGCAAATTGACTGTCTATTGTGGTCCCTAATTCCAGCTAATTGAAAGGCATCGAGCTCTATTATCCAGGCAATTTCTATTGAATGGCCCATACCTGGCCCTATTGTCCAGACAACTCCAGTTAATAGGCAGTCGCCGTATTCAATGGTCCGGACAATTCCAATTAATGGACATTCTCCTATATAAATTGTCCGTCCAATTCCAATTGTCTGCTGAATCAATTGTCCCGACAATTCCAATTGACAGACGGCCCCCCGAATCAGTTGTCTGGACATCTTCAACCAATAGACTGCCGCCAAAAATATGTGTCCCGACAATTCCAATTAATAGACAGCCTCCCAGATCAATTGCCCCGACAATTCCAATTTATACTGAGGCTACAAAATCAATTTTCCGGACAACTTCGATTAGCAGACTGCCTTCTTACACAATTGTCCGGGCAAAATTCCAAGTACTACACAGTATACAAAGTCAATAACCCGGACAAATCCGACTATTACGGGGGAGGGGGGTATTAAATACCAGGTAGGACCTACGGTATATACAAAAACCTAAATGTTTCGCTACTTTTACTAACGAAATTTGGTCCTATTTACTATGGTCCCCCGTAATAAAACAAAATCACTTCTTCAGACAATGCGATTGGTAGGCAGTCTCCTGAATCAATCACGCGTACATTTCTAGATACCCATGGATACGGATTATTTTGTTTCGTGAAACGTTTTATTAATGATTTACATCTGAGCACAGGGGCTAGGCGGTATCAAAACGTCCTACGTGCGGACATAAAATACAAAGCTAATATTGAGGTGTCCTGCCCTTTTCTGCAAATGTCTTGGCCAATAGACCTATCAATAGACTACTGCCCCTACAGCAGAGTCACGAAGTTGTCTATTAATTGGAATTGTCCGGGCAAGTGAAGTCAAAACCTGTCTAGCAATTAAGTTGTTTAGACTATTGATCTTAGATACTGTCTATCAATTGGATTTATTCGGAAAATTGATATCGACGTCTATCTAACAATTGGAATTGTCCTGACAGGTAATATTGGAGACTCTCAATCAATCGAGATTGCCCTGACAATTGATTTCAGAGACTGTCCATTAATTGTAATTGTCTGAACAATTATTATTATTATTTATTATTGTCTGAACAATTGATGTTTCGTGCTTTTCAATAATTGAAATTGTACAGACAAATGAGCTCGGAGACTGCCTATTGATTGAAATTGTGCTGGCAAATGATTTCATAGGCTATCTATTCATTGGAACTGCTTCAAAAATTGATTTCGGGTGATTTACATGAATTGGACTTGTCGGGGCAACTGGTTTGAGAGACCGTCCATTTATTGGAATTGTCCGAACAATTGGTTTCGGGATCGATCTACTAGTTGGAAATGTCATGACTATCGAGTTCAAGACTGCTTTGTTGTTTGAAAGCCGGCAGCTACTTGTAGAACTACTACAGTTGATTTGGTCAGCACATAACCATACCATGCTAACATTGCTTCTGCAACTGGATCGGGAACATCCCTGTAGACGCAATCATTTGAAAGGTGCTTCATTGTGCCATTTTACGAGTAGTATCAATTCAATGGGGAGTGCTTATCATAATACAATAAATAGGTACATGGCCATGACATTTATCGAGCAACTGATTTAGTGCGAAGCACCTGCAATGACGTGTGCGGACAATTCCAACTACTTTCCGATCGCCGAAGTCCGTTTGGGCAATTCCATTTAATTCACAGCACCTGGAATCAATTGTTTGGACACTTCCACTCAATAAGCAGCTTCCGAAATCAATTGTTCAGACGAATCCAATAAATAAGAAAGCTCCCGAAATCATTAGTCGGGTCCGGACAATTCCAATTATTGGGCCAGCATCCGAAATCAATTTGCAGGGTAATTCCAATTAATTAGCAGTCTCCGCAATGAATTGTTTAGATAATTCCAATTCGTAGACAACACTCGAAACCTATTACTCACACAACCCCAATTTATAGATGGTTTTTGAAATCAATTGCCTGGACAATTCCAATTCATAGGCAATCGCCGAGAACATTTTTCGGGCGAATTTCAATTAATCGGCAATCGCAGAAATCGATTGTATGGGCGATTTCAGTTATTAGACAGTCATCAAAACCAATTGTTGAGACCATACAAATAACACACAGCCTCCTGAACTAATTGTAGACACAACAGACTATTGAAATAGGAATTGTCCAGCGTGTGATTTTCATATATACCAACCGTACGTAGTGCAACATTTACCATGAAAAAATAACAACCTACAGACGAAGCGAGATCGAGGATTTCCTCGAAACTCATATTTGCAAGCTGTGTGTGATACTTCGATACTTCGATCACCCGTACCACGGGTGTCATATGCCTCATGTAGGGTACACATTCCGTATATATAATATATACCATGATACCTGGTGCGGGAAGACATGCAAGCAAGGCGACAAGATAACACCCCGCCTCGGGCGATTTTCCAAGCCGATTTCCTGGACAAGACTACGCACCAAAGACGTCAGAGGAGACATGTCAAGCAAGGCAAACCGGGCGCTGTCAAGGGCGCAGGGTCGAGTGTTTCACACTAAAACCAGCAAAATTATTTTGGTGTCAGTCGAGACATGGCAAGAAAAGTCGCTGGCTGTCGAGACGTGAAAGCGCTGCTGTGTCCTGACGTATCTGCTACACACAAATAAATGTCGACCGAATTGTCTACCGAAAAAACTCTGGAAGTGATAGTTCCGAATCTGCAATTTTCGTGTTAAGAGAGCACCCTTTGTCTGGTCTCGACGTGATATTCCGAGGTTGCCATTTTCGTGTACGAACCCATCGTGTATCGTATGCCCCCAATTGATTCCGGCAGACAATCGGACCGGAAAGTCGTGGGATGACACAATATCACACCAGGTAATACAATATACCAGGTTACGAGTGGGTGTCTGTGGTATATGGCGTTACACCCGATAATTTGGGTCATGGTATATTCTTTTCAAGGTGAAAAACGTCTGCTGCGAGTAGGACCGATTGACTGAGTGATTGAAACTCAACTTTGGAAGCTCCGTGATACACATATGTCAGACACGCTCATTGGGCGCTCTTGTTCTGGATATTTGATTTTGCATTGCACGTTTTTTAAAGTAGAACGCCTCTGAACAACTGCACTGAGGGAGCCGTAGTAGGATTCGAAGACAGTCCAAGCATGTACGACCACCTGTATGATACCCGCCGATGTGATTGGTTGTTTTTTCTTGTCGAGCTCACAACACTCGACCGGATTCATACTCCCCAACAACTTTCATTTCATTCCACCGGCGAAAACAGAAAGACGTGCCGAACTATGACAAACCAAATAAATCACCGAGACATGCAACGATCCGGTACCGAAGAACGGCGCGATACCCCGAGAAGGCGCGTGTAGTCGTGTCGCTAAGAGAGAGGGGCGAGGGAAGGCAGCCAACGAGTGAGGCAAGACCGAGGGGGTCGACCAGGCCGATGGCGACCCGCAAAGCAAGGGAGTCTGGAGAAAGCGGTAGCATCAGCAAGGCCGAGAGATCGAACCTCGGAGAGAAAATAAGGTAAGATTGAGTCTGTCACAGTAGGCTCTTCGCGGGGCAACAGCAGCGGAACAAATCTTCAGGACCGAAGAAAATAGAAACCTCCGTGTCTCCTCGCCCCGGCAAAGATCCTTCGAGTTCGGGGTCGACAACAGCGACACAAATCTCCAGGACCGAAGAAAATAAAACCTCCCGTGTCTCCTTGCCCCAGCGATATTTGCGATCTCGAGTATAGATCTCGCACCCAAGAATACAGGACTGTCAACGCGTAGGTCTCGCACACGAAAACGGGACTGTCAACGAAACGCATACCAATAAAAAAAATCGTCCGAACAAATAATTAACCCGTCAATCGTTCACATCCTGAGTACACGACTGCTGTCCACGCGACCCACCCTTGGACCTTTCAGAACAACAGCCAAACGAAACTCCATGACCGAAGAAAATAGAACCTCCGTGTCTCCTCGCCGCAGCAAATGCCCTTCGAGTTCGGGGTCGCCGCGCTCGTCGGTGGCGCGAGACTCCGAGACCCGCGCACGGGAGAACTCCCGTCGGAGCCCGGCGAGCGCGACCCTCGAGGAAAGCAGTCGAAAAAGCAACAAGCACGAAGGCTGTAAAGCGAAGGCGTCTGGCGTCCCAGACGAAATTCAAGACGAAATCGTAAGCGGAGGCTTCGCTCTTAACCCTTTTAGGACTGCAGTCTCCTTTTGGGGACAATTGGGGGCAAACTACTTGGAATTAGAATGGTTTGCCCCCAAAACGGGAATGGAGTTCTAAAGGAGTTAAGCGCTGCGAAGGATAATATATACCAGGGTACATCTATATGTTTTATCTATATACTACAGTAGTATACATAGATAAAGTGGGGAAGGTGAAAGACGGCTGGCTTTCTGACGCGACTGGGGTTGTTGACCCTTTCAGGGCAAACTGCAGTCAGTCCCGTTTGGGGGACAACCGACTCAAATTCCAGGTAGTTTCCCTACAGGAGTACGGTCCTAAAGACGGCTTGTTGGGACGGGTTCAATTTAGCGTTTGTTGCTGGTTAACTATGAAGCTGATTGATGTCAATAACAATACCAACAACACCGACAAGAAACGAAAAAAAAACGAGTTTTTCCTGCAAAGCATCATCCATGTATTCCAAAAAAAAAAAACACACTGAGAAAAATGGAGATATTCTACAGTGTATTATGAAAAAGAAGAAACGAAGCCGAAAGCGAAAATTACAAAAATGATATTTGCAAGCTTGGTGAGCTCCTATTAATACTACTCTTTTATACTGCTGTAAAGACTTGTTATAATTCGATCGTCTATCATGGTATGTCGTGTGCCTTCTGATCGCTTCTTTGAAAAATTCGTTCATGAACGGGTAATATATACCCTGGTACGAATATAGATACCACCGGCGAGCGGAGAAATTACGTGCAAGGTTCATAGCGTTGCACGTATTTTTTATCACACCACCTGAAACCCTGTTTCCATTATTGGTTTCTGGGCACTTGGACCGCGCAGTGGGCCCTTTTCATTCGACACCGTGCTCCCACTGAGTGGTGCAGACACACAATCAGCCGTCCGCAGGAGCCGCCATTCCCCACCTGGCCACCTGGCACCCTGATCCCAGGTGGTACAACAATGTACAGCAGTAGGTAATACGTACCTACGAGTGCGGCCGATCGTCTACAGCAACTCTTGCTTGAAACCTACCAGTACACTCGTATTAAATTTACGTGTAAATCTGGAGAACCTTGCACTTCCGTGCAATTTCTCCGCCTCTCTCGAGCATACGACGTACTACTGTAAGTCGTGCGAATAGAAACGGAAACCCTATGTAACGTTCGTGTCGTATTCCCGCTTCGACACGCATTCATTGCACACATGTTCGCCGGATAAGAAGGAAAAATGGAAGAAAAAATCAAGAAAAAAAATCAAGAAAAAAAATCTGCTTCTCCTCGTGCTCGATGACAGGCAGTTAGTTCATTCATGACCCCCAGTACACGAAAGTCATGCATGCTACCTGGCACACATTTGACCCTTTTAGAACCGCAATCCCGTTTTGGGGACACACTACTTGAAATTTGAGTGGTTTGTCCCCAAAACGGGGCTGCGGTTCTATAAAAGGGTTAAGGGCCGCAGTCCGATTTTGTGCACAAACCAGTCAAATAAGCAACTCACCTCCAAAACGGGACTGACAGCCGTCTTTCCCCAGGACGGGGCTGCGGTTCTTTTACGTAGGGTCATTCTTATCGCAGAGCTTTCCCCCCATAATTTCCACATTTTTTTTCGCGCAATTTTTTTAATCTTCCAACTTTTTCTGCTTTTTCCCCCATATATGTGAAATTTAACGAACTTGATTTTTTTGCTTCTGGATAATTTCAGGAGTAGTGACAGAACGCCTCTGCACATTGATACCTATCTCCAATTATTTCCAAAGTTTGAAAATTATGGAGGGAAAACGCTCTCCGATAAGGGCCCATCTGAACGGGGATTTTTGTTTTTTCAATTTGATTTTTTGCTTTTTTTCTAATTTAATTTGCACCTGATTGGCCGAAAAAGAGTGAACGACCAAGCAGGCAAATTAGAAAATTGCATTTGAGCGAAAAGTCTTTTTGGGCTTTTTTCGTGTGATTTTTCGAATTCCACTTTGGAATTTGGGAGTCCCTAGGACTTGACGTAGCATGTTCATGGTGGGCCAACACCCTCGGTGGAGTCTGGGGCGATTCTAGGCCGCTTCGGCGACCACGATCGAGGCGATGAAACGCGAACCTCAACGAGAGGTGACCGGATCAATAGCCGCGCCCACGCCCACACACCATAGCACATCGTACCCCGGCGGTGGCGCCTCAAAAGTAATCATGGCGGCCGCAATCCCAATTTTTCGGCCTGCTCGATCGGCCAACAATCGCGAAAACCGAGCAAATGAGCAAAAAAACGGAGGATACGCTCGGGACCTCGATAGCTGCATCACCGCTGCTGTTCCGCACGTGGCGCTTGAGGGCTTCCTCCGCCCACCCAAGCCACCCTGAGAGTGATAGCTTGCTATCCTGCGCGACCAAAAAGAGAAAGAGGCTGGCGGCGGCGCGCACGCGCAAGCGCAAACCTTCGTTCTCGTCTACGCTCGTCGCTCTTTGTCTGCTGGGCGTTGTGTGACGCGGCGCGTTCTTCCAGAAATATTTTTGGGTTGACAACTGGTACGCTGTTCCCCGATTGCACACAAACACGTTTCTTTTTCGAAATCAAATCAAAATTCATTGAAATTAAAGTTTTACTCCCAAATAGCGTTTTCCGTTAAGAATGGCCCTAAGAACGAGTCGTACTGTACCAGGTGTAGGACTGCAGTCCCGTTTTACTTACAAACAACTTAGATTTTGAGTGGATAGTTCCCCAAACGGGACTGCAGTCCTAACAGTCCTAAAGGGGCTATTTTTACTACTGCTGTGTATACTGCTTATGGACAGCATCATGATTGAAATGTATTCACCGACCGGCAGCCGGAAAAACAGCAACGGCAGTGTCTCCACGCCGCGGTCGGCATCATATCATACTTTGTATTTCCAACTTTTGATATATTTAGTTTTTCGAATTCCGAAAATTGAAATTACTGCCAGTCATTGTTCCTTTTCGTGATGACGGCGGACCGGAAATACTAAACAATACCCATGCAATCAATGCGTACGATATCGTTTTGTGCGTACGAGCACAAAGTTCTCATTCAACATTTATTCAAATGTCTCGCGTCTACAGTATTACGGGGGACCATAGTTAATAGGACTAAATATTGTTAGTAAAAATGGTTAAATATATAGTTATTTATGTAAACCATAGGTCCTATTAACTATGGTCCCCCGTAATAGTAGAAATTTGAAATAGTGGAATCGCACTGGCGGATACCTGGTAGTTGTCAGTGGCAGTAGGCAGTAGGCAGCGTTTCATCGTAAAGCCGGCACAATTCGTAGCTGTTGCCGATTGTTGTGTTGACGGTCTCAAGCTTGTATTAATAGGAGTTATGAAAAGCTCGTTGCAGTGATCTGGCTAGAAAAACGGTTCAAGAGGGTAATAGGTACCTGGTGCCCGGTGGTCGCCCCGGTGGTTCTAGTGGTTAACCTCGAATTCTACTTGTTTGAGTCCTGGTTTAGAGCCCCAGGTGGGTCGGACTTTTACTTTATTTATTTGCAAAAATAAAAAAGGATTCAATTGTTGAGAGCGCCTTACAGCGTGGGTAGGCACAATTCGATGCGAGTCGACGAGGGAAGAAAAGGCTGAAATATTCTCGCGATAAAAATGAAGGCACGTACCGTAGCAGGAAGGGGGGAGAAGTGCCTGCTACGATGTGACCCCGGATCTGAGTTACGAGTTGGGAACGAGAGAGAGAAGATGTATGTGTGAAGATAATGAATGGGATGAGCAAAAAAAATAAAAATAAAATAATAATAATACAGCAGTATACGTACTACAGGGATACCGTAGCCTAGATTTATACGAGTACTACATACACGAACAGGGGGGAAAACCAACGAAACGCAGTCGGGGTAGGTATGTATCAAGACTTCAGGCAGCTGCACGACCAACATACTGCACAAACACAAAAAAGACACAATGCCATACATATGCACACACACAATTTGATGCGAGTCGACGAGGGCAAGAAAAGGCTGAAATCTTCTCGCGATAAAAATGTAGGCATGTACCGTAGCGGGAAGGGGGGTAGAAGAGCCTGCTATGTGACCCCCGGATCTGAGTTACGAGTTGGAAAGAGAGAGGAGAACAAGATGGGCGAAGATAATGAATGGGATGAGCAAAAAAAAAACAAAAAAAAAAAAACATGCAACTGATATTTTATCAAATTCAAAAACAACAGCTGTGAGACAAAGGATTCGGTCGGAGCTCAGTCTTTGCGAGCTGGGTGTGATGCTTCGATCGCGTGTAATATGCGGGGGTTTTATGCGGACTCGAGCAGGATATACAGCAGTCCGTATATGAGGAAGACAAAATCTGACGCTACTGCTGTAGCTGCAGAATTCAATAAATTAATTGGTCTACCTGTATATTTGGGAAAAAATAATTTAAAAAAAATCGAGGTTGCACGTACAGCAGTAAGCAGCTTGCCAAGAGGGGGGATTCTTGCCGGTTTGTTCGTACTTCATACCCCTATGTACCATACGGTCTACAGCAGTAGCATGGCATGTACTATTAATAGGTATGATACACAATTGCCATGGCACGCGCTACAAAGACCCGGGCAGCATCCAGGGGAGTCACTGGCCTACATCCTTGACAAGGAATTACATACCAGGTACCCTGGTATAGAATACGCGCGAACGGCTTATCATAAAATTTGGAAATTCAGTAAAAATGGGATATAGACGACACATGTTACGCAGCTTGCAAAGTTGAGTATCAACTATGTAATCAGTCGAACTCACAGCTGACATATTTCATAATTTTGTTTAAAAAAAAAACTATTACGGGGGACCATAATTAACAGGACCTATGCGATGCATAAAAACCTATATGTTTAACCATTTCTACCAACAATATTTTGTCCTGTTAACTATGGCCCCCCGTAATAAAAAACACAGCGAGCAGCAAGCAACACAACTTCGGGGCCGCTCGTCTTCGTTCTCGCGAAGCTTGGCATGAACCAATCAGTGGCCTCACCTCCCGCCATGGCCAGTGGGACCACTCACCTCCGGCAGGGAGTACAGCAGTAAGTACTACTCTTCTCCATCAATACCAGGACCGTTTTTGCTTGATTTTAAAATGAGCTTGTTTCTTATATTTCGGAACAGAACACTCAGTACATCACTCTGCTTTAAAAGAGTGCAGAAGGAACGCTTGGTTTTAATATTTGCGGCTTCGGAATCATCTTCCCCCGAGACAATTCCCTACCGTCAACAGTCGCATCGCTCGGAGTTATGTTTGCGCTCTCTCCACGCCGTGAAGACAACGGAGTGCCGAAAACATTTCGACGGGGGGGCGTGTGCAATTTCTTGCGAGGTACCAGGGTATCAGGTATGAGGCCCATTCTTATCACAGAGTTTTTTTCCCAGAATTATCCAACTTTGGATTTAATAGGAAATATGTCTAAAGATACGGAGGCGTTCCGTCACAAAAAAAATAATTCAACGGAAGCAAAAAAAAATCCTGAAAGATAGATTTCACATATTGGGGGGGGGGGGAAAGATCAAGCAAAACTGCAACTACCGTAATAAAAAATTGCGCGAAACAAATACGGAAACCTATATAGGAGAAAAAAAGCTCTCCGAAGCGAATGAAATCCGTGAGTTATCCGATTTTGCGCGACGGACGGTGTCTTTCTGCGTGCATCCGCACACACCACACATCCAGGAGAGAAAGGCCGCAGGTGCCTCGTACCACGAAGTCCGACAAGATGAAGGTGGCGCTTCTTGAGGGCGAGTCCAGCGGCGAAAACACACACCTACACACCGGGTAGATCCCGCCCCCCCCCCCCCCCACGCACCGGTGCGCACGTACGACGACCTGGCCTAGCTCGGACCACTGATAAGAGCGTTGAGTTCGCATGGAGGTGGGTGCGATCGTTCTTTTGTAGCTCTCGATCTTTCGGAGCGACAAGGTTGCCGATGAGTCGAACCGACCAAGGTGTTTTCGGAAGTTCTGGTCGAGAGGCCTTCCTAAAAAAAAGTTAATTCTTAATAAATAGATACCTGGCACCTGGTACGAGTGTATATATACACAGATGAGCCAGCAAATGAATAATAACGTCCCAAAACAAGGCTATAAAAGTTGGTCTATAATTCGAGTGAGACAGATACAAGAACCGAGAACTGACACTCGGCACTGCCTTTTCCCTGCACCACTTGGCATTGCCCTGATCCCGTTCGCAACAAGATCGAATGGTGTACTTACGTCAACTTGCTTCAACATAATCACACGAGTTTAGGCACTGGGGTACATTTTCCTATCCGGAGCATGGGTGCCGGCAGGCACCCGTGCGGAGCCCTTGTATATATACACACACAATGCTTCGCGCCCGAGAGCGAAGCGTTCGCTGTCGACTTCATCTTGACTGCAGGTTCATTTCCAGACGCCTTCGCTTTCCTGCCTTCGTGCTTGCTTTTCCGACGGCTTGCCTCGAGGGTCGCGCTCACCGGGCTCCCTGATCTCTGGAGGTGGCATTGAGATGCGAGTACTACAATACTACAGCAGCAGTACAGCAGTAGCTCAGACGCGTTCTACTTCGGATACGCACAGAGCGAATCGAAATACGTATGCACAAACAAGCGCGCCCGATGAGCGTGTCTGACGTATCACGCAGCTTCCAAAGTTGAGTCTCAACCACTCAATCGGTCGTACTCACAACAGACGTGTTAAAATTTGAAGAAAAAAAAAACGTATCCAGATGCCAGGTACCTGGTGTCGACTGAGGAAATAGGAGTTATCTACGGTCCCGCTGATACGATCCTTCGTACCAGGGACCGGTATACTGTAAGATACCAGATAAGCGTCTTACCGTGTTCTGGTGAAAAACACGCCAAGCTATTCCGGCGAGCACTACTGGAGGTAAACGAGGGTTCGAGACTCCTTGCTCCCACTGCGAGTTCCCACTGCGAGTACTCGCAGTATGTCGGCATTCTGCGGTGCTGTGGATATTGTGCTGCGCGTGCTTCACGTATATCCAACCTGAGTATTTCGGGGTCCACACTGATAATTTTGCCCATGTTAGCAGTGTATTTTGCGGTTGTCAGGTTACTGTTCTGTATTGCCGATCGATATCAGGTACCAGGTATCATGTATCAGGTGTTCGATACTGCTCGTCATACTCGCCGCATCTCGGGTTATATACTGCGAATATTGTGTGTAGTCATGATTGAGTAGTTCATATAGATAGTGCGCGTATACTGGCACAGTACGCGTAACGCGTCCTGTACTCGCAGTAATTTTGGCGGATGCTGCAAGCTGACAAGGTGTCTGCTGCGATACTGCTACTGCTGCTACTTATGTAGTGCTGCTGCTGGTGTTGAGGCTGCGGCTACACACAGCAGCAGCAGCAGCAGCAGCAGTGGTGCTGTTGCGCTGGTGCAGCTATCGCTTTCATGTGAAAAGGAGAGGCCTTCTCTCCTGCACAAGCGCCGTTGGCAGTAGGTACAGCTCGCCGTAGATAGGTGGGATACCTCAGCGTGGGTATGGGGTACTTGACAGATGGGCAGATGAACGGCAGCAGTACTATAGTACACAAAATCCAAGGAATCTCAGTTATGAGAAATGTGAAAACAAAACAAAAAACTCTCAGAACTGACCTGATTTCTGCCCCCTCCAGGAACTGAGATCAAAAGCATCGATGATTTCCTGCCTCACAATGGACGGTTCAAATTTTGCAAGATCGCTAAAAAAGACCGAAATCACGAAGCAGGAAACTGCCAAAAAGATTGGTCTATGATAAGGCAAGGGAGACAGAAGCAAAAGCTGGGAACTGAAAATCGGCATTGCCTTTTCCCTGCCCCACTTAGTATTGACCTGATCCTGTTCGTACTACTTCAAGATCGAATGGCGTATTTAGATTGCATAAAAAACGTACTTCACGAATTGGCACTGCCGTAAATTTCCCTCTCCGAAGCATGGGCGCCGGCAGGCACCCACGCGAAGCCATTGCACATAAAATATGTTTTCATCATCACGTCTACTTTCCAGCTTGACCCTTATCAGGTAGGAGGCTTTACCCTCAGCGATCCTCTGGACAAGCCGTGGTCACAGGTAGGTGTCATCCCTCCTCTCCCGCCGCCACGTGCCTTCCTTTTTCATCGCGCCTCTATAGGGTGCAGCGTTCCCACTGCTCGTTGATTTTCATCGAATATTGCTACATACCACTAACGCTTTCGCGCTTCCCGCCAATCGTTTCTAAATCAAGAAAAAACCCCTACGAAAGGTACAGCACTCGGTGAGACTCGAACCCACAAATTGATTTCAGCAGGGACGCGGACCACCTACCAAGCCACCGGGGACGCCCGCTGTTCGACATTTAATACTAATAGCACCCTCACCGAGCGCTGAAAAATGAAAGCATCCCCGTGTGCGAACTCGACGCATTCGGGAACGGAAATTGATTTGTGATTCACATAATTGCTCCAGTCGCACCCCCTCCGCCCACCCCGCCAAAGGATCTACTGTCGTAGCCGATCTTAGGATCACGTGCATGGTTATCATCTGGGTAGACGCAACCCATTTGAATACGAGGCCGCCACATCAGTACCCCCCATTGCTGTCTCTAGATGTGGCCACACCGGAAAATAAATCACTCCTCAATAAAAGCTGCCATCCGTATGCAAGTCCGCCTCACAATAGAGGTTTTTAGTAGGATGCAGTTCACCCTTTGTGCGACTAGCCAAACGCCTCAAGGCGCTCCTCGCTTGGTGCAAGCGACGTCTGCCCGGTCGTCGAGAACCCGACGTGCTCCGCCCCGGCATTGTAGGGCTGCGAGGATCTATGGTCATATGACTACGGCCATGCATGCATGATAATGAGTACACCCCCCCACACACATACACCCCGGGACGTTTGTGCAGACCAAAGATGTCAGGAGACAGCATTTTCACCCCTTGTCAGACAGCAACTTTTGCCTTGCTTGATATGTCTCCTGACATCTACGGTGTAGACCTTGGCTCCACCTCGACACAATGGTCGAACTCTCATCTTGACACTGCAAGCCAAAACCCGGACCGCCTAGAGATTCTCTGAATGTTCCAGAGTGTAATGAAGAGTTATTACTACAGTAGTTAGACTCTCGAGCATGTTGTCGAGGCTGACACAGCCAAGCCGTAGATGTACCACGGGTTGTCATCGCCGTGAGATCGTGACCAATAAGAGAGGATGGGAAAGGTCGTTCCCAAAAAAAAGGAAGAGAAGATACACGCAACATAAGTGTATGACACACCGCGCGTTCTGGTGAGAGCTGAAGCTTTATTTATAGAAATCCGCCGGAGGATAAAAAATAAACGAAAAAAAAAATCTGGCGAGTCTCCTCCTTCGTTGTGAACGGAAAAAAAAAAGGAATACAAGGTATCGGCAGGAAACCGCGTTTCTCGAGTATGTTTTTGCCTCCGTTAAAAAAGGACAAACGACAAAATCTAGATAAGAAACGCTGCCTTGTTCTGGCGTGTGTTTCTGGGCTCGTTGAACAAAGGAGGGGGAAAAACACCTATATGTAAGCGTGTTTTCTGAGGCGTTTTGCCTTCTGTTGCAACTGGTGAGGTGTCAAATTCCAGGTAAAATGCGGAGTTTTCTGGGGTGTTTTCCTCTTGCGTTGATAATGCAGAAATGAGAAAATTCCGGACTAAAAACTGCGTTTTCTGCTGTGTTTGATCCTCCGTTAAAAACGGGGACTGAGAAGTTACAGGTTGAGAAAGCGCCTTTTCCGGCGTGTTTCCCCCTCCGTCGAAAAAAAGGAGCACTAAAAAATATCCGGTACGAAACCGCGTGATCTGGCGTGTTTCTGCCCTCGCTGAAAAATGGAGAAACGAGAAATTCCAGGAAGAAAACGCGTTCTCTGCCGTGTGTTTTCCTCCGTTAAAAATGGATAAAAAAAAAGAGACCCCAGGTACGTAGCGACAAGAAATCGCGCTTTCTGGTGTGTTTCTGCCCCGGTTAAAAACGGGGAAAAAAACAAAAAAATCCAAAAAAAAAAACAAACCTCGTTTTTCTCGCGTGTTTTTTTCTCCGTTGGGAAAAATTTAGAAACACAAAATACACGTTGAGAAACCGCGTATTTCCTCCTCCGTCGAACAAGGAGAACCAAAACCATATCCGGTGCCAGGTAAGAAACCGCGTTTCCTGGCTTTGCTTGCGCCCACGTTAACGCCTTTAGCACTGCAGTCCCGCTTTCGGGGCAAAATATTCAAATTTTAAGTAGTTTGTCCCCAAAACGGGACTACGGTTCTAAAAGGGTTAAAAAAATGGGAAATAGATAAAAATACCTGGTAACAGGTGAGTAGCATCGTTTTCTGATGCTGTTGTCTCCCCTTCGAAAAAGGGGGGGGGGGGGAAATCACACATACAACAGCAGTACCGTAGGAGGCCGCGTTTTCTGGCGTGTTTCCTCCCCGGTTAAAAATGGAGTAAAACAAAATCCCAGGTGAACAAAAAAAACGCGTTTTCTGACGTGTTGCCTCCCGCGCTGAAAATGGAGGACTTAGAAATTCCCGGTGAGAAACCGTTTCTTGCCCGCTTTTTCACCCACTCATAATTGGAGAAAGAAGAACATACCATGTACAAGGTACGGGCCCGCAGTCTCTTCCGTGTTTTTTTTATCCGTTCCAAATAAGACGAAGTGCCAGGTTAAGAAACCGCGAGTTGCGCGTGCTTCATCCTCCGCTGAACACGGAGAAATTATAACTACCCGGTGCCGCGTAAGAAACCGCGTGCTTTGGCGTGTGGTTCTGGCCCGGTTGATAATCGAGAAACAACAAATAAGAGGAAAGTAACCGCGTTTTTCTGGCGTGTTTCTGTCCCCGTTAAAAAAGTGAACAATAAAAAGAAAACCAAATTTCCTGGTCGGAAACTGGGTTTTCTGGTTTCCTCCTCCGTTGAAAATGGGGGGGGGGGGGGGGGTGCACTCGATAGGAGAGATGTTCTCGATATCATGCATGGCCGTAGTCGTATGACCATAGACCCTTGCATCCTACAATGCGGACGGAACATGTCGGGTTTTCACCGACCAGGCAGACATTGCTTGCACCAAGCGCGCAGCGCCGTGAGGAAATGGGGGGGGGGGAGAGGGAACGATCCAATTCCGGGTAAGAAACCGCGTTGTCGGGTGGGTTTCTCCCCCGTTGGGCATTATATATATATATATATATATATATATATTATATATATATATATATATATATGGAGACACACGAAATCCTATTACGGGGGACCACAGTTTGGTCCTATTAACTATGGTCCCCCGTAATAGGTGAAGATGCCTCGTTTTCTGGCGCGTAACCTCATCCCGCGAAAATTGATGAAAAACAAACACCAGGTACCAGGTAAGAAACCGCGTTTCCAGGCTTCTGGTGCCTGCCACAGCAGTTCAAAAGGAAGCCTCCGTCGAGTGGAAAGAAACATGAAATACCGATATTACGGGGGGCCATAGTTAATATTAATAGTACCTTTTTTTTTTTTTTTTTTGCTCATCCCATTTATCATCTTCGCACATATTCTCCTCTCTCCTTCCAACTCGTAACTCAGAACCGGGGTCACGTAGCAGGCTCTTCTCTTCCCCCTTCCCGCTACGGTACGTGTCTTCATTTTTATCGCGAGAAGATTTCAGCATCTTCTTCCCTCGTCGACTCGCATCGAATTGTGCCTACCCACGCTGCAAGGCGCTCTCAACAAATTGAATCCTTTCGATTTTTATTTTTGCAAATACAGTCAAAAGTCCGACCCACCTGGGGCTCGCGCTCAAACACAAGTAGAATTCGAGGTTAACCACTTGAACCACCGGGGCGACCGGCTCTATGGTATACATGAAAACCTATACCAAGGTATATTCAACCATTTTTACTACCAACATTTGGTCCTATTAACCCTTTTAGAACCGCACTCCCATGTGTGGGGACAATTCACTCAAAATATAAGTAGTTTGTCCCCAAAACGGGACTGCGGTCCTAAAAGGGTTAACTATGGTCCTCCGTAAAATAGTTCTGCTGTAGACAAGGCACGGCGTTTTCTGGCGGGTAGCCTCCATCGTTGCCTTGTCTCCGTATTAATAGTAAAAACCAGTCATCAGGTGAGGGTCATTCTTATCGGAGAGATTTTTTGTCCATAAATTTCGACATTTTTTTCGCGCAATTTTTCAACCTTCCCTATATTCCTGGTTTTTTTTGTTGCTTCCAAATACGTGAAAAAAGAATGAGCCTAAGAAACCGCATTTTCGGCCGTGTTACGTCCTTTGTTGAACGAGGAGAAGCAAGAGGTTCACGGAAATACCGGTACCCCCTCTGAGTAACTTTCCATTTAGTTGGCCGGGCTGGATGGGCTCCGTCGTCAGCTCGGCGCCCCGGTTTTCAAGAAACGAGCTGTACGGCGTACAGTATGGTAAATGTTACAGTACGAGTACCTGCATTCTGATGATTGGTGCATTCATCCAGAAACGAAGAAGGTTTGACGTTTTGGCATTGGTATCGACTAGTACGGGGGACCATGGTAAATAGGACCAAATACTGCTGAAAAAAAAACCCGAAATATATAGGCTTTTGTGTGTGCCGTAGGTCCTGACCAGGTATTTAATAATAAGGTCCCCCGTCATATTACAGTCGAAACTGCCTTGTGTCTATAAATACTGCCACCATGTCCCTCACCTGGATTGCCGTGTGTGTTGAACACTACAGCAGTAGCATTTGGAATGGTCTCTACAATCCGCGACATTGTGGTACGGGGCACAGCAGCGGCAGCAGTACCGGTATGGCCGAACGATGAAAATCATGGGGCGAACGGGCTGTATCGGTATCTAAGGCTCGTTCTTATCGGAGAGCGTTTTTTCTATAATTTTTAAAGCTTGGAAATAATTGGAGATGTGTATCAATATACGGGGGCGTTCTGTCACTATTCGTGCAATTCTCCGGAAGCAAAAAAATCAAGTTCGTTAACATTCCAACATTTGGGAAAAAAAAAAACAGGAAAACATGGAAGATTGAAAAATTGCGCGATTTTCTTTTCGATAATTTGGAAAAAAAAAACTCTCCGATAAGAATGACCCTTACAAGGTTATGGCATGCATGCCATTGTATGTATACGAATGTAACAACTCTATTAATATCAGGGTTTTCGATCGACTGCAGCTCCACGTGACACGTGTCTCGTCTTCGGCTGCCGTGGATCCCCGGTACTGCTTCTGTTGTACGCACCCCGACCGAATTACAGCAGTATGTATGGCATTGCTTTATTACTGCCTTTATTTCGCGATGAAGGGCGAGATGTTCCAGCCACCTACTATTACGGGGGACCCTATTAAATACCAAGGACCTACGGTGAATATAAAAACCTACCAGGTACCTGGTATATATTTACCTACCAGGGTATGTTACTAACAATCTTTGGTCCTATTTACTATGGCCCCCCGAAATACGGGTACTGCTGGAATGCTGTATCAACAACAACGGTAACAACAGCAACATCAACATCAACAAACCAAAGCACGGTCGGGCGAGTAGGGCGGTTGATGAAACAAGCACGCAGCAGCTACTGCATCTACTGCAAGAGCCTCGTACGGCAGTACGAGGACGTAGTTTAGTCCACTCGCACCCTCACCTATTGGGGTGCTTCCACCCCTTTCCGCCTCCGAAGTGCCACGACAGTCGTCACCATCACCACTACTGTAATGCCGGGTGCAGCTGCAGTAGCAGCACTATTGATAGTGCTGTTTCGGGGAACTCCGGGATGAGGGTCCGCTCCACGAGGCCCGGCAACGAAGTGTGAAGTTTGGAGAGGCAAAAGCTTGGTCGACGAGGTGGAATGACTCTCTTCTTTCTTCCCTCTTCTCTCTTACGTATCTGTTCTGTGTTCCCTCGTCAGTTGTTCTCTCGTGCTCGCCGGGAAGGAGACACGTTCATTCTTTAGACTCAGAATTCTTCCGAGTTCGAGTCAGACTTTTAGAACGAGGTGCGGTCGTTTCGGAGGCGCCCTGGTTAGTCCGTTCCATGTGTCACCGACCGCTCTTCTTGACGAGGCCCATGCATCGCACGTAAATATATATATATATTATATATATATATGCTGAACGGGCGGTGTACTTCCCACACCGAGCCTGCGAAGATGAGCTTCGTCGAAGTTTACGATCTCACAAAGTGGTTGAGCAATAATATCCTCTCACTTGTGATTAAAAAAAAAGGCAACACACTGGTGCAAAAAGCTACAGCACAAATCAACACTTCAGCAGGAGTACTGCTGCCCCACCATAAAATATAACGAGTACACAGCAGGAGTAGCAACACGATAGTGCTGCAGTACTATTAATATCAATATCAATACCTGGTACTTTGATATCGATGTAACCCATACATGGCGTGTGCCTCTCGCACGATCCTACGAGTGCTGCGGCTACCTGGAGGGTGCTCTGCTGTGCTTCGGTTTGCCTGCCATTTTCCCTTGGTTCTTAGTTTTTCTGTGTTCATATTTAGTGGCACCTGTGTCTTTATATAGCTCGTTCTGCCGCATCCCCTGCGGGGCGGCACGACAGTTTTTCCTTTTCTTCTCCCTTTTGTTTCCTCTTTCGACTTGCTTTCTTCGTTTTTTCTTTCTTCCTTCCTTTCGTGTTCTCTATTTATAGAATGTGTATGTCGTGCCCGTCGTATCCAGTTTATACGATGGCACGGCATTGCATTGTGTACTAATGATATCACGGAGGACTATAGCAAATAGGACCAAATAGTGTTATTAATAGTAAAAATAGCGAAATATATAGGTTTTTGTATGTACCGTGGGTCCCCCATAATAATATTATTAATATGCGCACTGCATACCAATGTACCAGGTAGCTCTCTGCTGCGTAATTGTGGGACCACACATGACCCTTTTAGGACTGCAATCCAATTTCGGGGACAACCTACTCAAAATTAGAGGGGTTTGTCTAGGAATTGCGAACCGGGGCACGGATTCTGGTTGTGCTAACACGGGGGACCATATTAAATAGGATCTATGGTACAGACAAAAACCTGTATATATCGCTATTTTTGCAAACAATATTTGGTCCTATTTACTATGGCCCCCCGTAAATAGATGTGTGTGTGTGTGTTCTTCACATTAAACCGTTTCTTTCTCCTTTCTACCCGTCGACATCCAGCACAACCGGTGTCCTGTTTTACAATGGTCCCCCGTAGCAGATGTCAACGGGTGTGCGCGTTCCAAAGATTTCAGGAGACATGTCAAGCAAGGCAAAACGTGCGCTGTCAAGGGTGTGGGGCTGAATGTTTTAGACTGAAACCTAGTAATTTGGTGTCCGTCAACGCAACGCACGTCAAGGGCAAAGTTGCTGGCTGTCAAGGTGTGAAAAATCTGTCCCCTGATATCTTTGGTGTGTTCTTCACATACATGAAACCGTTCTTTCTACCCGTCGAATCCTATTCAATAGCCTGGGGTAGAAGAGATACAAGTCCTGTGGCCACAAAGATGGGGTTAATGTGCAGAACACACACGCGAATATGGGCTATGTGGAGGGCCATACCGCACTAATACGGGGGACCGTATTAAACAGGACCTACGGTACATACAAAAACATGTATATTCCGCTATTTTTACCAACAACATTTGGTCCTATTTACTATGGTCCCCGGTAATAGTGGGCGCCCGCAGTTAAAAAAAACATTTTTGTCGAGAACAATAGGCTCAGATCGGCACGAACGACCAAGAAAATTGGGCCAAGAAACACAGCTCAACAGGGACCAACTATGAATCCTATACAAGAGAGAGAAGAAGATGTGCGAAAATAATGAATGGGATGAGCAAAAAAAAAAAAAAAAAAAAGTTTACATCAAGGTCGGGAAAAAATTAGACATCGAGCCTGGACACCAAATTGACGTTTCTTAACCTTAAGCGCCCACCGTAGTCCATATAGCAGGTGCGATCGAGTATTTCGCCGAAATTCGTGCCACCCTGGGCGAAGAGATAAGTACCGTTTATACATCAATATGGAGATAAAGTGGTCTTTATATTTGCGCCCAAAGTGGTATGCGCAAGCTGCTAAAAAAACACGCGCGAGTGTTCACCAGGCAATGGTTCGCTGTTGCTTGCTCTAAGGCTTTTAGATTGGGCACTTACTGTTGTAGGCGATTCAGATTCTTCATCCCCAAAAATTGGAGCCGCGCGTGGGTGGCACGTCGACCCGTATATCCGGTCCGTTCCAGGGGGGGAGAGTTATTACAAAGTAGAAGGCCTACTTAGATTGGGAAGGCGATCGTTCAATTTCTTTAATAATATAAAGGCCAACGAACCAAGAACTTGACCTCATTTTTTTTTATAATATATAGCCCGGACCAACACCTTAACCTTGTTAGAACCGCAGTCGCGTTCAGGGGGCAAACTGCTCGGAATTTGACTGGTTTGCCCCCACAACGGGACTGCGGTACTCTTAGGGTTAACATGCTGCTGTTGTTGCTGCTGCTGTCGCTCTGGCCCACGTCCTCGTGCTCCTCGGACGGAGGTGTGTTTCACCAGGTAAATTATTCGTACTGTTTTCTATTAATACCACGTACCTAGTATAGCACTAACACTGCTGTACATGCGAGATAAAACATACCAGGTACCTGGTACCTGGTAAAACCGATTGCTGAAAGTACGAGTACGCAGTGGCACTATTAATAACAGCAGTTTGTACGAACTGCAGCCGTACTATTAATACAGCAGTTTACTCTTGTTTCAGTGGCTGTATGATTCTGGAGTAGCCCTGTTCATATTATCATGAATACGAGTAGCAGCTGCTGCGTTATAATCGTCGTTGTTGGTATATTGCTTGCGTGATGATGGTGGTGTGTGGCACCGAGTGTGCATGCCCTCGCGGACGTGCTTTTAGGGGTCTGCTTATCGCCGCCATGGGTCGGGGGTATGGGGCGTACACGACATGACTCCGACCGGTAATATGACGACCGTATGCATCCCAACGTGAACATCAAACGGAGCATATACTCTCGGTCAGAGTGATCCACGAATAATGTTGGATGTCGTATTCGAAATCATATCAAAATACCTAACTTTCGATATACATCGTATCGAAGGTGTTTTGCCCTCTAGATATAATAACCGTTAGCATTATGAGGTGAAGATCAAACGGACCTTATATTCTCGATGAGACTGATGAACGTAGTGTTGGATACGGGTACGAGGTATCGTATCGAAAGTTTCGATACAGTATCAAAATGCCTAACTTCCGATATAACATCGAATTATGAATTATCGAACGTTCGACATAACATCGACTTATCGAAATTTCGATATAATATCAAAATACCTAAAATTCGATATAACATTGAAGTATCGAACGTCTTTTGCCCTTCATCATCCCCTGTGGCCGCCAGCTGGCGTAATCTACCCGGGTTCAGGCGAAGTTCCTTCAGCCGTGCCCTAATAAAATTATGCTGTTTTGATGGGGAACGGTTTTTCTCAACGAAACTCTGTGAGGGAGATTTTTTCTCCCCCCCGATGGCGATATTGCTTCCGGCTTCGGCTGACGGTGGCTACCAAAAACCGGGTCGGAATTTTCACCCTAAACCCTCGCCGAAGAGGGCTTCGCATGCCCACAAGGTTCGATCGCCACCAAGCGGTCTGTGACTCCCATTGCAACGTTCAAACAAACCTTAGAAGCAGATTTGCCCCTTGACCCTTAATTGCTACGCACCGGTTTTTCTATCGTGCAAGTGTTGACAATGAGGGGCGCGAGCGCGAAGCGCGAGTGAGTTTTTTTTTCCGAGGGGGAAAAAAAGTGCCTCTTTTCTAATGGATCGTACGAGGGTAGTAGGGGATGCCTTGTTTAGATAGTTTGTCTTCAGTCAGCGCGTTTGTGAGTTCAACCCCTTTAGAACCGCAGTCCCGTTTTGGGGGCAAACTACTTGAAATTGGACTGGTTTGTCCCCAAAACGGGACTGCGGTTCTAAAAGGGTTGATGTGGTTCAACGTGGTGATTGGCCAAGTTTGTCCACCATGCGCACCTCACACGGCACCACTATTAATACCAGCCCCGGCGGGTCTTGTTCACTCACAAACACTACTATTATATATAATACTACAGGTAGGTGCCTGGTACTGACGAACTCTTCTCGCTCTGGTGTGGTTGTACACCAGGCGGATTAGCAGGGAGAACCTGGCTATATTACTCGTACCACAAACGTTTGCCGCCACCTGGAGGGTGCTTTGGGCTTTGGTCTGCCTGTTATTTTCCCCTTGTTATTTTTTTCCTTGGTTCTTTGTCTTTCTCTGTTTACAAGCAATGGTGTTTTTGTTACATATATATTTTTCCAGCTCGTTCTTTTTCAAGTGTTGGCCACCTCGCCTGCGGGGGGGGGGCACGACAGATTGTTTCTTCTAGTTTTTTATTTCATTTTCTTTTCTTTTTCTCTTTCGATTTGTCTACTTTGTTTTTGTTTTGTTGTTTCCTTTCGTTTATCTGTTTCATAGAATGTGTATGTCGTGCCTGTCGTATCTTGTATGATGAGACAGATGGCATTGCATTGCCCACAGCTGTGCTTACTGGATACCTGGTACCTGGTACGTGGCAACGTAGTATCTCTGTGGCGTAGCTTAGTGAATACAGAACTTGTATCTCTTCTAGGATTGAAGAATCGGCACGGACACTGGTTGTGCTGGATATCGACGGGTAGAAAGAACGACACACACAAGCCGTTCAGAGTTGGTCGAGCCAGGTGGTGAGGCAACGAGTGTTCGTCTGTGTGTTCTTCACACGGAACCGTTCTTTCTAGTCGTCGACATCCAGCACAACCAGTGTCCGTGCCGATTCTTGATCCGAGGCAGGGAGATACGAGTTCTGTGGTCCACAATCCACAAAACTACGCCACATCAGAGACACTACTACATTGTTACCTGGTATGCAGCAGACAACGCATTTGGAGAAGGACGTTGTTGCACCATGGTTCAACACTTAAAATCAGAATGTTGAAAAAAATGTTCGTAAAATGGTGCGGTTTTCATTTTTAGAAATTCACAAGGAGAGACTTCTGCCGAACGATACGATACCCCACAAGTTTTCCGACTTGGTTTCCTTCATTTCTTTCGATGTTTCTCTCTTTCATAGAATGCCCATGTTGTACCTGTCGTATCCAGTACGATGACACCATGACATGGCTTCGCATTGTCTACTCTGCTTACTACTACCAGGTATTGTGTGCGTTGTCTTCGTTCTTCGTACCCAGCTTTATTCTTTGGTACACCCAGTGTCCGTCCTCATCTCTTATACTAGTGCTACCAACCGGTGCAGCCGGTTCGAACGTGGTCTTCCCTTGTCTTTTCTTCTTGTTTTCGTTTTTTTTTTATTTCTTTCTTGCGCTGACTCTCCGTGATTTTCATATTATTTTTTCTCTTCCTCTCCCTTTTCTGATTGATAAAAGCCGTACTGAAGGAGCCGTGTGGCGTGGTTGGAAGACGAACCTGCTCTGCTCGTTTCGTATTGTCTGACGCCAAGGGGCTGGGCATAGTTGACGAACGCAGGGCGGAGACGGCAGTCTGGGTAGCAAGGTACCAGGCAGATTAGCAGGGAGAACCTGGCTATACTACTCGTACCACAAACTGCTGCCGCCACCTGGAAGGTGCTTTGGGCTTTGGTCTGCCTGTTATTTCCCCTTTGTTATTTTTCCTTGTTACTTTTTCCCTTGGTTCTTTGTCTTACTCTGTTTACAAGCAGTGGTGTTTTTTTCTTATTTTATTTTATTTTTTCTTTCTTTTCTCCAGCTCGTTCTTTTTCAAGTGTTGGCCACCTCGCCTGCGGGGGGGGGGCACGACAGATTGTTTCTCCTAGATTTTGCTTTCATTTTTCTTTTTTTTCTCTTTCGATTTGTCTACCTTGTTTTTGTTTATCTTTGATGGTTTCTTTCCGTTTCACTATTTCATAGATTGCGTATGTCGTGCCTGTCGTATCTAGTATGATGACATGGCTTTGCATTGCCCACTGCAGTGCACACTGCACACGTGGCAACGTAGTATCTCTGTGGAGTAGCTTTGTGACCACAGAACTTGTATCTCTTCTCAGGATTGAAGAATCGGCACGGACACTGGTTGTGCTGGATGTCGACGGGTAGAAAGAACGGTTTAATGTGAAGAACACACACACACACATCCCAGAGAAATAGCAGGTACCAATTACAGGTACAATCGACGCGTGGTAAGATGCCGTTTTTTTTGGGCGTGTCAACGCCTCATTTCGTTATTTAGCCTTACTATATGTGTACTGGGGTTAGTGGATGATAGAGTTCAGTCAG
Source organism: Nereocystis luetkeana (assembly GCA_031213475.1). Lineage (NCBI taxonomy): Eukaryota > Phaeophyceae > Laminariales > Laminariaceae > Nereocystis > Nereocystis luetkeana. Next base: position 7,773,336 of record JARUPZ010000026.1, on the reverse strand, counting down.
TCACGTATGTGGTATCTCCCTCTCCTTCGTGTTGCTTCGTCCGCGCAGCAGATATCTGTATTTCCTGAGCATGTATGCTCTCCGTCTGGCAGCCTTCCTGAAGTCCTTGCGTCGTTTGTACTATTAATGGGTTTCATTTCAGATTTTTGTTTTTACATTTTTAGTGTCTCTTTGTTATTATGTTTCTGGTCTTGCTTGTGTTATGTTCTCGTACCCGGTACGCGGGCATTTCACTTGCTTGCTTGGTACTTGAATTGGCGATTTTTTTAGTTTTTTGGTCCTCCTCTGTCTCAGTCTGTGACCACAGAACCAGTATTTCTCTATGACCAGGAATGAGGACGGACACTGGGTGTACTGATTAAGCTGGGTAGAAAGGACGATTTCATGTGAAGACGAAAACAACAACAACAACAACAACAACAGATATGTGTAGGACAGGGAACGACTTACCAGGTATTGTAAGACAAAAACGAATCAGTTGGAAATAATCGCAAACTCATGGGCGACGCAAAAATACCAGCGTATCGGATACGAGAACACCAAAGCACCAACAAAGCCAGAAAAAAAAACACACACACACACACACAAACACAACACACAACAAAACAAAAACACGTTCTGAAATAGACACGAATACCAGGTAAAAGAAATGACGCAAGGAGATTAAAAAAGCTGCTCAAAAAAGGAAAGCATCGTACGTAGTCAAGGACGGGCAGATGCATACAGTAGTAGCGGCTGCACGAATGGAGCAACACGAAGGAGAGGAAGACACCGCACAATCACAATGCACAGAGGATCAGGCTGGGTGCTATCCCCGTCACTGCTGTTCAACGTGTTCTTCGCTGCTGGGCTCTACCCCGAGCAACCGATGCGTCGATGCAACCTTCTCGATGAAATATCTCCAAAGACCCCATTTTAGTTGTGTATACCCCCCATTTTTAGGAGGAACCTGGGTATAAAGCTCGTCGAAGGGTGTGCGTCATCCCATGTGTTAGGGTCTATCTTAGCGAGGGCTGCTTTTTAGGTCTTTTTCAGTATTTTCCCGAAAAAATCGAATCCCTAGGTTTTTTACTATAGGAAAATACCAAAATTTCGGGAAAATACTGGAAAAAACTGAACAACACTCCTCGTTTAAGATCGACCCTTATAGGGTAGTGGTAGGGACTGTGGCTGGTGGGAAGGACCCGAGACCTGGTGGGCAGTTCAAGCCTTGGCATATGTGCACAATCGAAGGTCTTAGGGGAGTTCCGAGCCACCAAAGATTTAACGGAACTCTCCTCCTTTATGTTTGGAGTTGAGACCGCGCCGTGGTCCGCTGCAGCCAAAAATGAAGGCGGGGAAGCGGTACGGGGGGGGGGGGGGGTCTCGAAGCAGCCAAACGATTCGTGGTGACGTGGCGCGAGGATGAGGCACAGCTGAGAAGGCAGCGCCGCGCATCCGCTATGGTTGGTGCTAGAGGGGTTCGGGGGGGCAACAGGAGCAAGCAGTCAGAGGAAGCTCGACCAAGGGAACGAGGGGGGCAGCCGAGGGCAACAGGTAGGAGTAGGAGGGAAATCGCGGTGGACGAAAGCGGGAAGGAAACGATGGACGGGGAAGCGAGGCACCAGGCCGACAAGTGAGTGGAACATGTCTGCCTATGCTACTCGTACCGCCAACTGATGCAACTGCTTCGGACGTGATATTGTCGTTCTTTTCGTTGTTCTCTTTTCGATACTTCATGATTTTTCCCTCTTCTTTTCTCTTACCTTTTTTCCTTCTCGTCCTTATAAAGGACATCTTGTACCGTGTGGGTGTATGACGAGCCGGTCGCCCCGGTGGTTCAAGTGGTTAACCTCGAATTCTACTTGTTTGAGTCCTGGGTTCGAGCCCCAGGTGGGTCGGACCATTGACTTTATTTGCAAAAATAAAAATAAAAAGGATTCAATTGTTGAGAGCGCCTTGCAGCGTGGGTAGGCACAATTCGATGCGAGTCGACGAGGGAAGAAAAGGCTGAAATCTTCTCGCGATAAAAATGAAGACACGTACCATAGCGGGAAGGGGGAAGATAAGAGCCTGCTACGTGACCCCGGTTCTGAGTTACGAGTTGGAAGGAGAGAGGAGAAGATGTGCGAAGATGATAAATGGGATGAGCAAAAAAAAACAAAAAAAACATGACGAGCCTGTTTTCTTCGTTTTGTATCGTCTGGCGCATCCTCTCCGGGGGTGGGGCATGGTTGACGAAAGCAGGAAGGAGATGGTGGACAGGGTAGCAAGGTACCAGAGACCGGCTAAAGCATTGGTAGTAGGTTGAACATGTATATGCTACTCGTTTCACAAACTGCTGCGGCTGCCGGGTGGGTGATTATTTTCTTCGTTGGCGTGCTTCGGTTTTTTTTCCAGTGACTTCCCTCCGTTTTTAGTATGCTACTCCATGCAAATGTAGTGGTATTGTTTCTCTATCAAATCGCTTGTTGTTCTGTTTAGTCTGCCACATCTCCTAAGGGCCCATCTTAACGAGCAACCTTCTTCATGATAATCGAATAGGAAAAAACATATATTTGATTCGAACAGAATTTTGTCAAAACTATGCCTTTGGATCGAGGTATAGCGTATATTTGTTTGGGATAGAATAACGCACGAGCGTCAACAGACACCAGAGGGCAACCAACGAGGCGAGCGACGGCCCGCGTCCTCCCCGGGGCGCCGCGGGCAGCGGCCGGTTGTTTCTGCCGGCACCGCCGAAGAGGCTATCGCTCTTGGAATGTCTTGGGTGGCTGGTGCAGCCACGAAGCCCCACGCAGGCAGCAGCGACGGGGATACAGCGATCGATTTTCTGAGCGAAGTCGTGACCTGGTCGGTGCTCGTGTGGTTCGCGAGGCTAATAGGGATGAAAAACTGGGTTTGCGACAGCCTTGTAATTTTTTTAGGTGCCGCCGATGGGTTACTCTGTGCTAGGGACCGTCGGACCTCGCGCTGTGGCTGCTCCGGTGGCCCTGTCTCGAATGGTGGATTTCACCTGTGAAGCAGTCGACGACCCGGCTCAAGTTTGCGTGGCTTGCTTCGGTTTCAGGAACATGCCACGTCGAGTTGGACGAACTCCCCGATTACTATAACACGAGGAGCAAAAGAAGCCCCAAAAGACTTCTGGTCGAATCCGTGTTTTTCGTTTTGATCCGAATCAAACATCAAAATGCCTGATGGGTGATTCACTTTTCGACCAATCAGATGCAAATCGAATAAAACGAAAAAATAGTGGCGGGAGTGTCATTAAAAGTTCTCGTTAAGATCGGCCCCAAAAGGGGGAGAACGACATTTTTTTTCGTTTTTCTCATTAATTCTTATTCTCCTGTTGTCTACTTGTCTACTCTGCTTACTGCATAACAATGCACAGTCACCACCAAGTCCTGTTGCGAGTCATTGGCTTCCAGCGCCGATTTCGTACTGACCATGCCACCCTCTCGTACGCGAAGGCCCTCAAGATGACACGTTGCGAGAGCATCGAAACGACCATTCATAAATGGCGGCTCTTCTACGGGCGTGGCACGGCAAATCAAGGAACGATTACCCAGTCGGGTAATTCTCGGGACGACGGCTGGTGGGAAGAACCCGAGACCAGGCGGACAGTTCAAGACTTGGCATAGATGCATAGTCGAATACCTTAGGGAGTTCCGAGCCACCGAAGGGTCAACGGAAGTAGCCCCCTTGGTGTTTGGAGTTGAGACTGCGTTGTGGTCCACTGCAGAAAAAAGGCGGGGAAGTGGTACCGGGGGATCCTTGAAGCAGCCGAACGGTTCACGGTGAGGTTGTACTAGGCTGAGGCTGAGCTGAGTAGGCAGCGCCGCGCATCCGCCGTGGGTGTTGTCCAAGGGAATGGGGCAGGAGGAGTGGCAGAAGAGTCGACCAAAGGGAATATGGAGAGGGGGGGGAAACAGGAGAAGTAGAAGGGAAACTGCGGTGGACGAAAGTAGGAAGGAGATGACAGACAGGGTAGCAAGGCACCAGGCCGACTAGGAAGTAGAACATGACTATACTACCAGTGCCACCAACTGGTGCAGCTGGTTCGATCGTGGTCTTCCTTTGTCTTCTCTTCTTTTCGTTTTTTTTTTCTTTCTTGCGCTGATTCACAAGTGATTTTCATTTTATTTCCTTCTCTTCTTTTCTGATTGATAAAAGCCGTATTGAAGGAGACGTGTGGCGTGGGTGGGTGACGAGCCTGCTCTGCTTGTTTCGTACCAGGTATTGTCTGACGCCAAGGGGCTGGGCACAGTTGACGAACGCAGGGCGGAGACGGCGGTCAGGGTAGCAAGGTAACAGGCGGAATAGCTGGGAGAACCTGGCTATGCTCCTCGTACCACAAACTGCTCCGCTACCTGGAGGGTGCTTTGTGCTTTGGTTTCCCTGTTATTTGTTATTTTTCCTTGATTCTTTGTCCAACCTTGTTTATAAGTAGTGGTGTTTTTCATCTTTTCTTTCCCAGCTCGTTCTTTTTCAAGTGTTTGCCACATCGCCTGCGAGGGGGGGGGCACGGCAGCAGTTTGTTTCTTCTATTTTTTTTCCGGATTTTTTTTTCCTCTGTTCTTTCTGTTTCGATTTGTCTTCTTTGTTTTCGTTTTTTTTCTCTGTTTCCTTTCGTTTCTCCAATTCGTTTCTCCAATTCGTAGAATGTGTATGTCGTGCCTGTCGTATCCAGTAGGATGACATGGCATTGCATTGCCCACTGCTCTGCCTCCTGCATACCAGTATCAGGTACGTGGCAACGTAGTTTCATTTTTTTTCTTTTTCTCTTTCGATTTGTCTACTTTGTTTTTGTTTTCTCTTTCATTCCTTCTTTTCGTTTCACTATTTCATAGATTGCGTATGTCGTGCCTGTCGTATCTAGTATGATGACATGGCTTTGCCTTGCCCACTGCAGTGCTTACTGCACACGTGGCTACGTACTATCTCTGTGGCGTAGCTTTGTGACCACAGAACTTGTATCTCTTCAGGTATTGGAGAATCGGCACGGACACTGGTTGTGCTGGATGTCGACGGGTAGAAAGAACGGTTTAATGTGAAGAACACATACACAGTATCTCTGTGGAGGCGTAGCTTTCTGACCACAAAACTTTTATCTCTTCTAGGATTGAAGAATCGGCACGGACACTGGTTGTGCCGGATGTCGACGGGTAGAAAGAACGGTTTAATGTGAAGAACACGCATTGAGTAGCATATATTGAGTCGTTTTTTTTGTGTGCCACGGATCTTGTATTTCGTACATGTTTTGAAGAATCGGCACGGACAATGGTTGAGCTGGATGTCGACAGGCAGGAAGAACGGTCAATCGTGAAGAACACACACAGAATCTCTTGCGTCTTCGTCTTTCGTCCACAGAGCTTGTATCTCTCCACTCTAGGATTGAAGAATCGCCAAGGACACTGATTGTTCCGGATGCCGACGGGTACGAGAAACAAACAAATAAACAACACACACACCCAACTATATCGATCGACGGGTAGAATGTGTCCATCGACAGCAACGGGTGGGGCCTTGTCCTCAGGACATGCTGCAAGTTGACATTATCAGACCCCATCTCCTCATGATCAGGGGACGAAGAAGCTCTGCTGGAGATATCGTACAGCAGTAGTATATCAAGGTGGTGGCGGGTCTATAGGCACATGGCTGGGTCATGTTTGAAAACACTCGGAACGTAAAATATCATGACGGACAATACCTCGCGTATATTTTACTTACCAGGTAGTACACAAGAGACTTCTGTTGAGGGGTGTTCACAACTCCATGGATAATAAGTAGAATATTTTCATCGACAGCAGCGTTTAGGTCGTGTCCTTGAGACATGCTTTAACCCTTTTAGGACCCCAGTCCCGTTTGGGGGACAAATCACTTGGAACCAAAGTGGTTTGTCCCTACATCGGGACTGCGGCACTAAAGGGGTAAAAAAAACAAAAAAACAGCATCACGTTGACTGTCCATCCTAACCGCAGTCCCATTTTAGGGACAAACTACTTGGAATTTATGTGGATTGTCCCAAAATGGGCCCGCGGTTCTAAAAGGGTCAATAGGAGGTTTTGCCCTCGGCGATCTTCTGGACAAGCCGTGGTCACAGGTGTCGTTCCTTCTCCCCCCCGGTACGCGCCTTTATTTTTTGTCGCGCATAGGGTCCAGCATTCCCACTGCTCGTCGATTTTCATCGAATGCAGCTAACTCACGCTCTCGCGCTTTCCGCTAATCATGTTTTTTTATGCAAGAAAAGGTCGCTACGAGCATGCCACTTGAGCCCACGAAATTGATCCTGATAGGCACCCGGACCACCTATCAAGCCACCGGGGACGCCGGCATACTGGTCTAAGGGCTGTCAGGTGATGTTGTCAGACCCACCCTCCTACTGATTAGGGGACGTAATCGCTCTGCGACGGATATCGTACACCAGCAGTATTAACACATGTAGCTATTAATACTTGTGGTGGCACAACTGCTACGAGTATACTGCTGTAGTATTTTACGAATTATGTTGGAGATGTCAGGAAACAAAGTCGAGGACGTATACCGTACAGTCGAGTGGTTCAAGGATTAGACAGCATCGAGGACGCGCACGAAGGGTTCAAGGGCTAAGACCGACACGCCGGGCGTACATCGACGCTATCTCTGGCCTGGTGTGATTTTCCGCTGCTGATGCTGCTGCTGACGATATTTTTTATAGGGGAAAACACGATACACACCCGGCACACGCCACAGCTATAATAGACGTCTGTTCGATTTGGTTCAGCACAGTACAGCAGTAGTCACGCAGAGCATCGTCTATCGCACATTTGACTACTGCCGGTATTGAGGTCGCGCCTTGTTGCCACCAATCACCATCGATTGCGAAATAGCAATAGGGTTGGATATCGAACGAGAAGCGAGTTATTGATACGTGTACTCGTCCCAAGTACATTATGAAGCTTTCGTTCAAAATCGTCAAAAACAGGGTATACATTGCTCTACACAATGCGTGGTTGTTTCCTATGCGACTTTTTTTCCGATTCGATCTCGACTACATGTCATGTAACATACCAGGTATTGCGTTTGGCCGATGACCCGACGGCATCTCCAAATAAATTCAGAGTCTCTTCAAGGGGCACCCAGCTCAAAAATCCGCTTCTCCAGAGGCGCAGTTTGAGTTCTTGGACGCCGTGCATAATCCGGCGAAAAAGAAACTGACGCTGTCCCTCCGAAAATAGGCTTATTTTTGGATTTAGAGCGACTTCAGACTTTTTTCCGCGATCAGATTTTTGCTGGTGGGCAATATTTCGAACTGCGCTGGCGGAGAAACAGACTTTTGAGCTGCGCATCGGACAGTATGTGGACTTATTCCGACAAGCACGGGGCCGACTCCGTTGCTTTGCGGGCTGGAAGGTCCAAACCGAATGGATTTTTTTTTGCAAAGGCAACAGTCAAGATGAAGCTTTCGATTTTTTTTTCTCTCGTTCAACGGATGCTAGAACGTGTATGCCGCGCCTGTCGTATCTAATACGATGACATGGCATGGCATTGTCTACTCTGCTTACTGCCAAACAAAGACGGACCTCTACCTGTGTCGTAGGTTTGTGACCGCAGAACTTACATCCAGCTAGGATTGAAGATTGGGACGTACACTTGTTGTGCTAGAAGTCGAGAAGGTTAGAACGAACGGTACAATGTGAGGAACACACACACGCTGGTGGGGAGGGGCCGAGACCTGGCGGACAGTGTAAGACTTGGCCTATAGATGCATAGTTGACGACCCTAGGAGTTCCGAGCTACCAAAGGATCAACCGAACACTCCCCCTTGGTACTTGGAGTTGAGACCGCGCTGTGGTCGGTCCACTGCAGGAAAGAAGCCGGGGGAGTGGTACCGGGGGGTCCTCGAAGCAGCCGAGCGGTTCATGGTGAAGTGGCACGAGGTTGAGACACAGCTGAGCAGGCAACACCGCGCATCCGCTGTGGGTGGTGCCCAAGGGAATGGGGGTAGGGGGGGGTCAACAGCAGGAGTAGAAGGAAACCCGACCAAGAGAATGTGGGTAGCGCGGGGGCAACAGAGGTAGTAGGAGGGAAACCGCGGTGGGATAAAGTAGGAAGGAGACGGCAAATTAGGTAGAAAGGCACTAGGACGACTATTAACCCCTTTAGGACCGCAGTTCCATTTTGGGGACAAACCGGTCAAATTCTAAGTAATTTGTCCCCAAACGGGGACTGCGGTCCTAGAAGGGTTAATGGAGAGCGGGAGTGGAACCTCTCTACGCTACTCGTGCCGCCAATTGCTGCGGCTGCCTGCTCCTTTCGTTTCATCTTTCGTTTCTTGCGCTTCGATCCTCGGTGAATTTCTTATGGCGATTTCTTGTTTTGTGGGAATGACGAGCCTGCTTTCTTTGTTGTGTAGTGCCTGATGCATCCTCTACGGGGGTGGGCCACGGTTGACGAAGCAAGGAAGGAGACGGCAGACAGGGTATTACGGGGGGCCATAGTTAATAGGACCTGTGGTATACATGAAAACCTATATATTCAACCATTTCTACTAACAATATTGGTCTTATTAACTATGGTCCCCCGTAATAGCAAGGTACCAGACCAACTATAAATAGCAGGTATAATCTGTCCATGCTACTCGTACCGAATATCTATGTCGTGCCTGTTGTGTTCAGTACGATGACATGGCATTGCACTGTTCACTCTGCTTACTGCATAACCATATACCCGGTAGTACGGGGGGCCCTAGTTAACAGGACCTATGGTGTACATAAAAACCTATATATTTGACCATTTTTACCAACAATATTTGGTCCTGTTAACTATAGCCCCCCGTAATAGTGTCTTCGTATCATAGTTTTGTGACCGCAGATATTATGTTTTATTTCTCCATCACAACGAAGAATCGGCACGGACACTGACTGAACTGGATGTCTACGGGTAGGAATAACGGTTGTTTTCCACATGAAAAAGAGACACGTATCGTGAGTAGAAGTGTTTGTTAATCACATCAAACCATTGTTTCTCCACGTCGAAACCAAGCACAACCGATCAACGCGCCGATGCGTCAATCCTAGAGAGATACAAGTTCCGTGGTGGGCTTTCGGATACATGTGAGATTGCGCCGCCTTTTCATATGAATTTTTGGCGTTTTCAAACCAATTACACGTACTAATTTTCAGGGCTTTTCGCGGGTCACGTGGTGTTCAAAATGTCACGGGTCGGGTTGGGTCGGGTTGAGTCAGGAAGTGTTCAAAATCTCACGGGTCGGGTCGGGTCGGGTCGGGTCGGGTCGGGTCAAGAGGTATTCAAATCTCGTTTGTCGGGTCAGGTCGGGTCAAGAGGGGATGAAAAGCTCACGGGTCGGGTCAGGTCATGACCCGCGAGAAGCGGGTCACTCGCGTGTCGGGCAAGCATGACCCGCGAGTTGTTTTCTACGGACCCGAGGGTCGGACCCGCGCATTCGTCTCGCGGATCCGACACTTGAATCACTTCCCGCTCTTTTGCCCAAAGGCTTCTCTCGTACCATCCCTCAATTGTATTCCTTCGGCACCATTTTCATACAGTAAAGCACCGCAAAATTCAGATACGCATGCCCGCATCCATCTATACCCACTACAGCCAGGTCATATATCCCTGCGGGGCACTGAAAATGAACATTAAATTGTTTATGACGTGCCCACCCACGGGCCAGATCCGCAGGTCGAACCTTCGGGTCAAGATAACGGTCTCGCGAGTCAAGGCGACCCGACCCGCATGAAATCCGTGTCTCACGGGTCAAACGGAAGGTGGCGGGTCGGGCCGGGTCGGGTCAGGAGGTTTTGAAAATCTCGTGGGTCGGGTTGGGTCGGGTCATAAGATTTTCAAATTTCACGGGTCGGGTCGGGTCGGGTCAGGAATTTTTCAGATTTCACGGGTCAGGTTGGGTCGGGTCAGGAGATTTTCAAATTTCACGGGTCGGGTCGGGTCGGGTCGAGAGGATTTCAAAATATCGCGGGTCGGGTTGGGTCAAGTCAACATACCTGAAAAAAATCGCGGGTCGGGTCGGGGTAGACCCGATCCGACCCGACCAATGAGGTTGATCTGACCCGCGAAAAGCCCTGCTATTTTTGTCGGAAGTCGTGATTTAATACTCTGATTTTCTTCGTACGCTTGCGAACAGCCTAAAGCCCAGCGTCTCTCTCTCTGAGGAGCAGCTCGTTCGCGCAGCAGCCTAACACGGGCCGTCGTTGATCGGTCGTATGATATCGCTCCATCGCCGCATCGAGTGCCGTCGGCATTCCGCGCACGTTGTCCGGTCTGCCTGGTGATCGTTTACTGAGTGTAATTATGTTAAGGCTCGTACTCGTACCATCGAGTGGTGTCGGCGTTCCGCCCACATTGTTCGGTCTGCCTGGTGGTCGTCTACTTGGTTCGGCTCAGTTCAGGCTCGTACGAGTACGACGAGAAGATAGGGCCACTCGCAGCTCGAGGCATCAACCTCCTGGCACGAGAGCACAGCAGCAGCAGCAGCAGCAGCAGCAGTCAGATTTCACGAGGAGGCTGTCGCGAGGATACTGCCTCGCGTTCACGTCCCCAGGCCTGGGTAGGCGCCGCTTCGACAGGGATCGGGCTTTACTTTAGGTGGCGGGGCCGGACTCCAACCGCCGGTGTGGTTACAAACAGTTGCTGACTGCGTCCTCAAATCAATAAAGAAACACACCAGCCGCACGCAGCAGCAACCTACAGCAGTAGTGAATGTTGTCACGTGGTGCCTGATATTTCTCAACTCCTCCTGATAATACCGGTACTTGATAGTCACGAGTCACGAACGTACAGCAGCATCGGCTTCCACTAAGAGGCCGGTCCCGCAAGGGAAGCTGTTGCTCCGTGTTAGCGTCGCTAGGCCTGGGTCGTGTCTGCTGATTTACGTGCGTTGATCAAACGAAGAACGAACGGGATTTCTCAATACGCCGCAGAGCCAGCAGCTCCGTTGGCAGATGCGGGGTTTTTCTTACATAAATATTTCGCTTGACAGGTTTTGTTCACACTGAACAGTTCGCCCTTCACACAAACGTCACCAAACCGGCGTCCCCGGTGGCTTGGTAGGTGGTCTACGTGCCTACTACTACTGCTTGTAGGATCAGTTTCGTGGGTTCGAGTCTCACCGAGTGCACACTCGTTTGCGACTTGTTCTTGCATAAAAAATGATGAGGGGAGATCGCGAGAGCGTGATTTCGCGACATTCGAGGAAAATCGAAGAGCAGCGGGAATGCTGGGCCCTATGTACGCGCGCTCAAGATCAAGGAACATACGGGGGGGTGGAGGGACGACACCTGTGATCACGGAATGTCCAGAAGATCGATCTGAGGGTAAATAAAAGGGCATTAGCCAAAAATAGGTATCACTACGCCTTTTTGGCCATTAGTAGGTACATGCACTGCGCATTACACGCTGGAAATAGCTTCCCGGCGCCGCCTGATATTTAGCCTGCGCTCCATCGTACCTACAAATGGCTACAACAACCAAGGTACACCTCCTACCAGCTATTAACTTCTGTGTCACCTGCTTTTGGCTTCGTTGTACCTATAGATGGCTCCAACGATCACTTTCTCGCTGCTGAATATATAGACAAAAGACTGCGGAAACAGCAGTAGTATTTATAGGAGATTTTTCCGGTATTACGTGTGTGTGTGTGTGTGTGTTCTTCACATTAAACCGTTCTTTCTACCCGTCGACATCCAGCACAACCAGTGTCCGTGCCGATTCTTCCATCCTAGAAGAGATACAAGTTCTGTGGTCACAAAGCTACGCCACAGAGATACTACGTTGCCACGTGTGCAGTGTGAACTGCAGTGGGCAATGCAAAGCCATGTCATCATACTAGATACGACAGGCACGACATACGCAATCTATGAAATAGTGAAACGAAAAGAAACAATCAAAGAGAAAACAAAAACAAGGTAGACAAGTCGAAAAAGAAAAAGAAGAAAAATGAAAGCAAAATCTAAGAGAAACAATCTGTCGTGCCCCCCCCCCCGCAGGCGAGGTGGCCTACACTTGAAAAAGAACGAGCTGGAAAAAAGAAGAAATAACAAAAGACACCACTGCTTGTGAACAGAGTAAGACAAAGAACCAAGGAGAAAGTAACAAGGAAAAATAACAAAGGGGAAATAACAGGCAGACCAAAGCCCAAAGCACCTTCTAGGTGGCGGCAGCAGCTTGTACAGCATATTATACGGTCAAAGGGGTCTGAGTTACACAACCATTGGCGCGGCCCGGACCAACATTGCACAGCAAACGTGGGTGAATGAATGTGGGTTTGTTCGTTCTTTCTACCCGCCGACATCCAGCACCCAGCACAAAAAGTGTGCGTGCCGATTCTTCAGTCAATCCTATTAATAAAAGAGATATATAAGTTATGTGGTCACAAAACTACGCCACATCGATCGGCACGGACACTGGTTGTGCTGGATGTCGACGGGTAGAAAGAACGGTTTAATGTGAAGAACACACACACACACACATCGGAGATACGACGTTGCCACGTACCTAGTATCAGGTACCAGGTATGCAGTAAGCACACCAGATATTCATAGTATACCTTGGTACAATACAATGCCATGTCATCATACTGGACACGATAGGCACGACATAAACATTCAATGAATACGTGATGATGATTGCGGGTTCACCCACTTTATGGCCCTTCTATAAAAGTACTATACTACATACGCTGAAAGCCACTATTAATAGCTCTGTTTAGAACTAGGACACCATAAGAACACGAGACAGGTTGAGCTTCTCGAAAAAATATAAGAAGTTCGGATACGTGGAGCCGGTCGCCCCGGTGGTTCAAGTGGTTAACCTCGAGTTCTACTTGTTTGAGTCCTGGGTTCGAGCCCCAAGTGGGTCGGACTTTTGACTTTATTTGCAAAAATAAAAAAGGATTCAATCGTTGAGAGCGCCTTGCAGCGTGGGTAGGCACAATTCGATGCGAGTCGACGAGGGAAGAAAAGGCTGAAATCTTCTCGCGATAAAAATGTAGGCACGTACCGTAGCGGGAAGTGGGGAGAAGAGCCTGCTATGTGACCCCGGATCTGAGTTACGAGTTGGAACGAGAGAGAGAAGAAGATGTGCGCAGATATTGAATGGGATGAGAAAAAAAAAAAATATATATATATATGAATGAAGTTCAAAGGTAGGTGACCTGTGTTGTCTCCGGCGTCACCTGCGTTCGTGCTGTTTCCGCAGTCTTTTGCCTATATTTCCGTAGCGAAAAGTGATCGTTCGAGCCATTTTTTTATTTTTTATTTTTACATCACTTTTACTTTCCAGCCTACTCGTAGCTCGTAGGAGGTTTCGCCCTCGGCGATCTTCTGGACAAGCCGTGGTCACAGGTGTCCACCCTTCTCCCCCCCGGTACGTGCCTTTACTTTTTGTCGCGCATAGGGTTCAGCATTCCCACTGCTCGTCGATTTTCATCGAATGTAGCTAACTCACGCTCTCGCGGTTTCCGCTAACCAATTTCTTCATGCAAGAAAAAGTCCCTGCGAGCATGCGCACTCGGTGAGACTTGAACCAATGAAATTGATCTTGGTAGGCACGCGGACCACCTACCAAGCCACCTTCGAATGGCTTACACCAAGTCCTGTTGCGAGTCATTGGCTTCCAGCGCCGACTTCGTACTGACCATGCCACCCTCTCGTACGCGAAGGCCCTCAAGATGGCACGTTGCGAGAGCATCGAAACGACCATTCGTAAACGGCGGCTCTTCTTTGCGGGGGGCGTGGCACGGCAAAGCAAGGAGCGATTACCCAGTCGGGTAATGTTCGGGACGATAGCTGGTGGGGAGAACCCGAGACCAGGCGGACAGTGTAAGACTTGGCATAGATGCATAGTCGAAGACCTTAGGGAGTTCCGAGCCACCGAAGGGTCAACGGAAGTTGCCCCCTTGGTGTTTGGAGTTGAGACTGCGTTGTGGTCCACTGCAGCCAAAAAGGCGGGGAAGTGGTACCGGGGGATCCTTGAAGCAACCGAACGGTTCATGATGAGGTGGCACGAGGCTGAGGCTGAGATGAGTAGGCAGCGCCGCGCATCCGCCGTGGACGGTGCCCAAGGGAACGGGGGTGGAGGGAGAAACAGGAGAAGTGGCAGAAAGCTCGACCAAGGGAATGCGGAGAGGCGGGGGAACAGGAGGGGTAGAAGGGAAACGGCGGTAGACGAAAGTAGGAAGGAGATGGCAGACAGGGTAGCAAGGCACCAAGTCGACTAGGAAGTAGAACATGACAATACTACTAGTGCTACCAACTGGTGCAGCTGGTTCGAACGTGGTCTTCCCTTGTCTTCCCTCTTTGTTTTGTTTGTTTTCTTACTTGCGCTGACTCCCCGTGATTTTCATTATATTTTTTCTCTTCCTTTTCTGATTGATAAGCCGTACTGAAGGAGCCGTGTGGCGTGGTTGGATGACGAACCTGCTCTGCTCGTTTCGCATTGTCTGACGCCAAGGGGCTGGGCATAGTTGACGAACGCAGGGCGGAGACGGCAGTCTGGGTAGCAAGGTACCAGGCGGATTAGCAGGGAGAACCTGGCTATACTACTCGTACCACAAACTGCTGCCGCCACCTGGAAGGTACTTTGGGCTTTGGTCTGCCTGTTATTTCCCCTTTGTTATTTTTCCTTGTTACTTTTTTCCTTGGTTCTTTGTCTTACTCTGTTTACAATCAGTGGTGTTTTTTCTTATTTTGTTTTTCTTTTTTCCAGCTCGTTATTTTTCAAGTGTTGGCCACCTCGCCTGCGGGGGGGGGGGCACGACAGATTGTTTCTCCTAGATTTTGCTTTCATTTTTTTCTTTTTCTCTTTCGATTTGTCTACCTTGTTTTTGTTTTCTCTTTGATTGTTTCTTTTCGTTTCACTATTTCATAGATTGCGTATGTCGTGCTTGTCGTATCTAGTATGATGACATGGCTTTGCATTCCACTGCAGTGCATACTGCACACGTGGCAACGTAGAATCTATGTGGCGTAGCTTTGTGACCCCAGAACTTGTCTCTCTTCTAGGATTGGAGAATCGGCACGGACACTGGTTGTGCTGGATGTCGACGGGTAGAAAGAACGGTTTAATGTGAAGAACACAAACACACACACACCGGGGACGCCGGCTAGGGTTAGGGTTATTTGGTACAATTGAAGACTAAAGTAGGTGACACGGACGTTAAATAGCTGATATTATTACGAGGGACCGTATTAACTAGGACCGGTCTTGCTTGTGTTGTTGTGTTCTAGTACCCGGTACGCTGACGCTTCACTTGCTTGACACTTGAATTTGCGATTTAGTATTTTTGGTCTTCCTCTGTCTCACAGTGTGTGACCACAGAATCAGTATCTCTCTGGGATAAGTAATCAGGACGGACACTGGGTGTACTGATGAAGCTAGGTAGAACGAACGATTTCATGTGAAGACAACAGCAAAACAACAACAATGGTACACACAAAACCTACATATTTCGCTATTGTTACTATTAAAAACCAATGATTGGTCATATTTACTATGGTCCCCCGTAATAGTAGGTGTACCTTGACTTTTTGAGCCATTCAATGGTACGATGCAGCGCAGGCCGAATATCAGGCGGCGCCAGGAAGCTATTTCCGGGGTACAATGCGTAGTGTACCTACTAATGGCCCAAAGCGCGTAGGTATGTGTGTGTGTGTGTTCTTCACATTAAACCGTTCTTTCTACCCGTCGACATCCAGCACAACCAGTGTCCGTGCCGATTCTTCCATCCTAGAAGAGATACAAGTTCTGTGGTCACAAAGCTACGCCACAGAGATACTACGTTGCCACGTGTGCAGTGTGAACTGCAGTGGGCAATGCAAAGCCATGTCATCATACTAGATACGACAGGCACGACATACGCAATCTATGAAATAGTGAAACGAAAAGAAACAATCAAAGAGAAAACAAAAACAAGGTAGACAAGTCGAAAAAGAAAAAGAAGAAAAATGAAAGCAAAATCTAAGAGAAACAATCTGTCGTGCCCCCCCCCCCGCAGGCGAGGTGGCCAACACTTGAAAAATAACGAGCTGGAAAAAAGAAGAAATAACAAAAAACACCACTGCTTGTGAACAGAGTAAGACAAAGACCCAAGGAGAAAGTAACAAGGAAAAATAACAAAGGGGAAATAACAGGCAGACCAAAGCCCAAAGCACCTTCTAGGTGGCGGCAGCAGCTTGTGGTACGAGTAGTATAGCCAGGTTCTCCCTGCTAATCCGCCTGGTACCTTGCTACCCAGACTGCCGTCTCCGCCCTGCGTTCGTCAACTATGCCCAGCCCCTTGGCGTCAGACAATACGAGCCGAGCAGAGCAGGTATACATATTATTCGCTAATGCCTTAAATAAAGCCTCCTACCGCTCTGTCCGGAATTATAGGAACGGTTCGAGTAGAGATAAGATAACAAACGGTTCTCTAAAGTTCCGGACAGAGTGGTACGACTTAACGTGGAAAGTCGTACAACTCATGCTCAAGGAAGAAAGAAGCAAAGATCACATGCAAGCCAAAAAGGCGGGGAAGTGGTACCGGGGGATCCTTGAAGCAACCGAACGGTTCATGATGAGGTGGCACGAGGCTGAGGCTGAGATGAGTAGGCAGCGCCGCGCATCCGCCGTGGATGGTGCCCAAGGGAACGGGGGGGGAGGGGGCAACAGGAGAAGTGGCAGAAAGCTCGACCAAGGGAATGCGGAGAGGGGGGGGAACAGGAGGGGTAGAAGGGAAACGGCGGTAGACGAAAGTAGGAAGGAGATGGCAGACAGGGTAGCAAGGCACCAAGTCGACTAGGAAGTAGAACATGACCATACTACTAGTGCTACCAACTGGTGCAGCTGGTTCGAACGTGGTCTTCCCTTGTCTTGTTGTGTTTTTTTCTTTCTTGCGCTGACTCTCCGTGATTTTCATTTTATTGTTTTCTCTTCCTTTTCTGATTGATAAGCCGTACTGAAGGAGCCGTGTGGCGTGGTTGGATGACGAACCTGCTCTGCTCGTTTCGTATTGTCTGACGCCAAGGGGTTGGGCATAGTTGACGAACGCAGGGCGGAGACGGCAGTCTGGGTAGCAAGGTACCAGGCGGATTAGCAGGGAGAACCTGGCTATACTACTCGTACCACAAACTGCTGCCGCCACCTGGAAGGTGCTTTGGGCTTTGGTCTGCCTGTTATTTCCCCTTTGTTATTTTTCCTTGTTACTTTTCCTTGGTTCTTTGTCTTACTCTGTTTACAAGCAGTGGTGATTTTTCTTACTTTTTTTCTTACTTTTTTTCCAGCTCGTTCTTTTTCAAGTGTTGGCCACCTCGCCTGCGAGGGGGGGGCACGACAGATTGTTTCTCCTAGATTTTGCTTTCATTTTTTTCTTTTTCTCTTTCGATTTGTCTACCTTGTTTTTGTCTTCTCTTCGATTGTTTCTTTTCGTTTCACTATTTCATAGATTGCGTATGTCGTGCCTGTCGTATCTAGTATGATGACATGGCTTTGCATTGCCCACTGCAGTGCATACTGCACACGTGGCAACGTAGTATCTCTGTGGCGTAGCTTTGTGACCCCAGAACTTGTCTCTCTTCTAGGATTGAAGAATCGGCACGGACACTAGTTGTGCTGGATGTCGACGGGTAGAAAGAACGGTTTAATGTGAAGAACACACACACACATGGCTGATAAACCGTACTGAACGAGTCGTGTGGCGTGGTTGGATGACGAACCTGCTCTGCTCGTTTGGTATTGTCTGACGCCAAGGGGCTGGGCATAGTTGACGAACGCAGGGCGGAGACGGCAGTCTGGGTAGCAAGGTACCAGGCGGATTAGCAGGGGGAACCTGGCTACACCACACGTACCACAAACTGCTGCCGCCACCTGGAGCAGGAGGGTGTGCTTCGGACTTTGGTCTGCCTGTTGTTTTCCCTTTGTAATTTTTTTTTTTCCTTGGTTCTTTGTCTTACTCTGTTGCCAAGCAATGGTGTTCTTGTTATTTATTTATTTTTTCCAGCTCATTTTTTTTCAAGTGTTGGCCACCTCGCCTGCGGGGGGGGGGGCACGACAGATTGTTTCTTCTAGTTTTTGCTTTCATTTTCTTCTTCTTTTTCTCTTTCGATTTGTCTACTTCGTTTTTGTTTTCCCTTCGACTGTTTCCTTTTGTTTCTCTATTTCATATAATGTGTATGTCGTGCCTGTCATATCTAGTATGATGACATGGCACTACATTGCCCACTGCTGCTGTGCTTACTGCATACGTGGCAACGTAGTATCTCTGTGGCGTAGCTTTGTGACCACAGAACTTGTATCTCTTCTAGGATTCATTGAAGAATCGACACGGCCACTGGTTGTTCTGGATGTCGACGGGTAGAAAGAACGGTTTAAGGTGAAGAACACACATATATACCCGTATAATAATGGGTCGAACAATATCACACGCCCAACTTTTGATGAAACTTACAATATACGGAAACCCTAAAATGTGAAGAACGAGCAAAAAAAAAAAAACACACACACACACCGTAAACCTGAACTGCAGAGGCTGCCTGGAGCCTGGAGGGTACGAGATTTCCCTTGTTTTCATTGTTTGTTTGTTTGTTTGTTTGTTTTTTTTCCTCCGGGCGGATTGGTAAAAATAAAGCTTGCACCTCTCTCAGGGCCGCAACCCCATTTGGGGGACGAACCACTCGGGGTTTGACTGGTGTGCCCCCAAAAACGGGACTGCAGGCTTCATTCACCACAATCCCACGCTTTCTTTGGCTGTGCTTCGGCTTGCCTGCTTCCTTTCGTTCTTGCCATTAAAAGTCTCTGCTTATATGTGGTCGTATCGTTAATTTTGCTTGTTCTGTTTTGTATTCGTAGCTCCTTCGGGAGGGCACGACACTTTTCACTTTATTTTTTCCATTTGTTCTATGATACGTACTTTATTTCTTCCGATTTTTCCGATTTTTCGCTCTTTCAACTCCTGGTTCATAGAATGTGTAAT
Organism: Nereocystis luetkeana; assembly: GCA_031213475.1. Taxonomy (NCBI): domain Eukaryota; class Phaeophyceae; order Laminariales; family Laminariaceae; genus Nereocystis; species Nereocystis luetkeana. The sequence continues at coordinate 7,754,393 of JARUPZ010000026.1, read as the reverse complement.
TCGTGCCTGTCGTTTCCAGTACGGCATTGCATAAAATTGTCTACTCTGCCTATTACTGGGGATCACAATAATTAAGTGTTCGTAGTTTTGTGGACACAGAGCTTACACGAATCTCGGGATAGATTAGGATTGCAGAATCGGCACGGACACTGGTTGAGCCGGATGTCGATGGGTAGAAAGAACGGTTTGGTTTATTACTGCTGTAGTTTGAAGAACAAACATACGCGTTGCCATACCAGATACGTGTTGTGACAGATCGTCAACTAAAAATCTTCGAATATTCCACAAAAAATGTTACTCGCACATACAGACCTCCCGTCGTACGATACATGATCCTCTCTGCTGTGGTGCTGCTACTGCTGCTGTTTGGCCTCTACTACAGCAGTGAGTAGCTTCACCAGCAGTCTGAAGGTCCACAACTTTCTTCCCATCCCCGTCTTGCTATGCGCAGCAGGATGGGTTAGGGTCAGGTTCAGCTTGTTTAGGTTGGGTACGCAACAAGGCTCTAGATGCGGGCTGTTGCGGTCCCTTGGCCGTATGGTGCCTGAGCTTGTATTCCAACTGCCAGCCAGGGGTATGAGATATCATCATACTACTGCTGTACACGTATACTCGTACACGTGCACGGCCTGTTCATTCAAAAATAATCTCCTGTCAAGGAAATTCTCTTATTCTTTAAGTACTACCACACTAAATCATAGACAATAGAGAGCGTTCTGACAATACTAAAACAGAAGAAACAAGGAGGAGACCTTCAATCAGGTTTTCGGAAAGCTTGGAAAGCATGATGAGTTGCACGGCATGTGTGCCCTGCACCCTGAGCTGCTTGAAGAAAAGCAAGCGCGCTACGGGTACGTAGAGGCTTCCGCGAAAAAAATGGGGCTAGTCTTGCGGCTTCAGCAGCGAAACAAGAAGAATCCTCCTCGTATCCGGTTGGCAAGCGAGATGAGACTCGGTCCCCACGACGAGCATCCTGGGGCATTCCCACAAGCATACAGCAGAGACAGATGAAGCACCTGTGTCACTCAATCCAAGGCGCACACGAGCAGGTCTTACACCGAGCTTTTCTAGGCTCGCATTCGCACCTGGCTAAGTCAGTAGATCGCGCGATCCTTGGTTGAAGAGGAGAAGAGTTGCCGGTGGACCTGTTGCTGCTGCTGTTGTTTGTTGTTGTTGTTTGTCGTCCTCCTGTCGTAATGCAACGTCGAGATGCATTTTTATTAAAAAAAAATCAGGTCGATCCGGTCCGGGGTTTCCATTCAGATCTTGTTGGCACTATTTAGAAGGGGACAACGATTTCCAACCAGGGGCAGAAAAATTATCGAAAAAATGAAGAGGAAAAATGTGAGCTGCACTTGCCCAACCAAGCACACCACGGCATACAGAGGTACGGAGAGGCACCGAAGAAGGGGGGAGGGACGCTAGGGTTCTCCAGAACACGACTAGGTCAGCATTGAAGGCACGGGAGCGTTTTATTTCAACATAGGTGCATAGATGATGTACTGCCAAGAGCCAAGAGGCAATTTCTGCAGATGATTTCCAGGGGTTGTCTTTCGTAGATCTGATCCCGGCAATCGCCCCGCGTTTCCTTTCCAGGCACATGTTGTAGATAGGGGCGGGGACGTCGTACACGTCATATCGCGTCACGTGCCCCGTGTCATCGAGACCGAAGGAGAGCCCAGGTTTCGGTGTATCGATGTGTAACCTCGCCACGTTCGCGCATTGACGGTATACGGAGCTCGCCCCGCTTGCGCAAAGTGCGGTACAACAGCAGTGCAGCTGCACTGCTAATACACAGCAGCAGCAGAGGTGCTGCACCGCTGTTACTGCCACTGCTATTACTAATAGGAGTACTCGTGCTTCTACCTGGTACGGTGTACCAGAGGTCGGGCACATATACACCAGGACCGCAAGCAGCGATCGCGCCCTTCGCTCCTTGATATATTCTAATGCTTTAACAATCAACAGTAGTGATAAATTGACGTGCACACCTCACCATGTGGGCCTTTCAAGGCAGGTCTTGATAGTCCATTGATAGAGCAGTGTGAATACATACCAGTACTACAGGTACAAGGTATGATATAACGAAGACACAACAGGAAACCGTACTATACGTGTGTGTGTGTGTGTGTTCTTCACATTAAACCGTTCTTTCTACCCGTCGACATCCAGCACAACCAGTGTCCGTGCCGATTCTTCCATCCTAGAAGAGATACAAGTTCTGTGGTCACAAAGCTACGCCACAGAGATACTACGTTGCCACGTGTGCAGTGTGAACTGCAGTGGGCAATGCAAAGCCATGTCATCATACTAGATACGACAGGCACGACATACGCAATCTATGAAATAGTGAAACGAAAAGAAACAATCAAAGAGAAAACAAAACAAGGTAGACAAGTCGAAAAAGAAAAAGAAGAAAAATGAAAGCAAAATCTAAGAGAAACAATCTGTCGTGCCCCCCCCCCCGCAGGCGAGGTGGCCTACACTTGAAAAAGAACGAGCTGGAAAAAAGAAGAAATAACAAAAGACACCACTGCTTGTGAACAGAGTAAGACAAAGAACCAAGGAGAAAGTAACAAGGAAAAATAACAAAGGGGAAATAACAGGCAGACCAAAGCCCAAAGCACCTTCTAGGTGGCGGCAGCAGCTTGTGGTACGAGTAGTATAGCCAGGTTCTCCCTGCTAATCCGCCTGGTACCTTGCTACCCAGACTGCCGTCTCCGCCCTGCGTTCGTCAACTATGCCCAGCCCCTTGGCGTCAGACAATACGAGCCGAGCAGAGCAGGTTCGTCTTCCAACCACGCCACACGGCTCCTTGAGTACGGCTTATCAATCAGAAAAGGAAGAGGAAGAGAAAAAATGAAATGAAAATCACGGAGAGTCAGCGCAAGAGAGAAAAAAAAAAAAAAAAAAAAAAAAAAAAAAAAATACCTGGGACCAGCTGCCAGTTCATTTCAAGCAGTACAAAACAGCAGTAGTACTACTACTGCTGTAGTATTAATATTTACGGGGGACCATAGTTAATAGGACCAAATATGGTTAGTAAAAATGGTTAAATATATAGGTCTTTATGTATACCATAGGTCCTATTAACTATGGTCCCCCGTAATAGTACAATTCGTTTTCCTTCGGGGTTTTCTCTTCTTTATAGAATGTCGTATCCAGGGCGATGACATGGCATTGCAAGGTCTACTCTTTGTACTGCATATTAGTAGGTGCTGCGTATGAGTAAGAACAGTTTAGTGTGTTTTCATGGGTTCCTGCCGAAATCAGAATGTGTACGCTGTGTCTATCGTATCCAGTACGATGACACGGTCTTGCATCCGCTTACGAGTACCCCATGGGAATGTGCAGGTAGTATATATCTGCGTCGAAGTTAACCCTTTTAGGACCGCAGTCTCGTGATGGGGACAATTGGGGACAAATGACTTGGAATTTGACTGGTGTGTCCCCAAAACGGGACTGGAGTTCTAAAAGTACCTTGTCTCTCTAGGATTGAAGAATCGGCACGGACACAGGTTGCGCTGGATGTCGATGGGTAGACAGAACACACACAGCAGCACGTGCATTGCAGTCTGTACCAGTCAGTACGATATCTCTACCCTCTGTGTATGCATAACCCCCCAAGCACCGTGGGCCTTGAGGTTGACCTCCGAACGAACCCTGTTTTATTCTGGTATGGCATCGTCTAGGGGAATAATAATTCCGGGCATGTCACAACGTCCGTGTTCTTCACATTTCACCTGTGATCAACATCACCTTTACGAACACACACGCAGTTTAGTGTGCTTCGTACTGGAATCGATGAACGATTCACTCGCACCACGACGCTGCTGTACTCCACGACGCTGCTGTACTCGAATTCTGCTGTAAATGGATTTTTCTTCGTTTTTTGCTGTCGCGATGTTGTCGATGCAGCAGCAGCGGCGGCAGTACGGCGTATACCACCGCAATGTTCCTATTCATAAGGACGTACAGCAGCAGCAGCAGCAGTGTCACACCGTGGGTCCGGCGGTGTGCGGTACGTTGCCGTTCATAACGTCACAACATTCGTCAGCGGCTATATACTGCACTACTCAATACTACGCTATATAACAATTATACAATGCTGGTGTATACCTGGTACCTGGTATGCTCTAACATTGTACCTGGTAGTACCGTAGAGAGCGTCAACCCTTTTAGGACTGCAGTCCCATTTTTGGCGTAAAATACTCAAACTCCAAGTAATTTGTCCCCAAACGGGACTGCGGTCCTGAAAGGGTTGAGTTCGCACAGGGGTGCGATCGTTTTTCAGCGCTCGCTTTCTCTCAACAACGGTATGTAAGGGATCTAAACGTCGAGCGCTAGATTTTTCGAAGGCTCTCGGCCTCGGCCAAGATCTTTCGGAAAACGCCTCCTCTGTCGTTCGGCCTCGGCAACCTTGCCGTTCTATTTCGGGGGACCATAGTGAATAGGACCAAATATCGTTAGTATAAATAGCGAAAAATATAGCTTTTCGTATTTGCCGTAGGTCCTCTTTAACCCCTTTAGAACCGCAGTCCCGTTTCGGGGGCAAACTACTTGAAATTTGACTGGTTTGTCCCCAAAAAGGGACTGCGGTTCTAAAAGGGTCAATGTGCTCCCCCGTATTAGAGAAACCGAGCGCTGAAAAACAGTCGGACCCCTGCACCCGTAGCCTGCGCGTACTCTATGATACGCTATTTACAGCGGCGTCTCACATTCACCGCTCCTGTACCTGGAGCAAGCGTGCGCACGTATCCCACTCGTTTTCTCTGTATTGAAAGTAACGTTTAACCCTCTCGCTCACACGAAAAGAACAATTAACTATCCTTTGATACACACATTATGGCGGCGGCTACCTCTTGTCTGATATTCTGTACTTCGAAGTATTGGAGCGCCCAGAGAGGTTCCAAATGTTAGTTTGTTTGTTTTTCCCCCCAAGACACCTGCTGTGCGGTGTCGTCTTGAGTACGTTCGTAAGACCTCCTTGTTCCTTACTAATAATGCATTAACATGTAACTGCTGCTGTTGTATGATACCCTAGTACAATATTGCACGAACGTGCGGCCGCTGCCCGCGAAGGGGAAGTGAATGCGCGAAGATGATTGGATCGCTGGCTGAAGGTCTGGCGGGCGTCGTCGTCGGGGAGGTGGCCCAAGCAAACCGCCAACGGCCGGGAGATGGACCCCGGCACCTTCAGCAGCAACATCAGCGTCAACAAGCGCCAGGGCCTCTGGCAGGATTTACCGAGTCCGTCGGCGAGGCTTGCAACCGGGCCCTGGCCATGGCCATCACGGCAAGTTCTCATTTCGCTCGCGTGTTATCACTATCACGACAAGTTCTTCATTCGCTCACGTGTACCAGTATCAGTCGCGGCAAGTTATCAGCTCGGCTCGATCACATACATCACGGCAAGGTCTTTGATTCGGTGACATCCTGTAGCGGAAAGTTCTTCAAAATACTTACATCTCTCACGGCATGTTCTTAAAAAACCGGTCGCATGTCTCAGGACAAGTTCCTACTTGGTCACGAATGTATGTATGTTGTTGTTGTTGTTGTTGTTGTTGTTGTTGTTGTTCTCACATTAACTCTCTGACGAAGGAGTCCGTGGTCACACAAAGGCGCTGGAGCCCTAGGAAGATCCGAAAAACAAAAAAGCGAAAATTCGGCTGCCTCAAAATACACGAGACGAAGAAAGCGCACACGAGCTAAAACCAATGTGCAAACTGAACTAACATGGCCGCGGGTATATCCTCTCAACTATAACATAGAAGAGTACCCCCGTTCCCACCACTAACCGACTCGTGGCTGCTGACTACAGCGGATGCTGTCTGAAGTGCTGCCTGCACCGTACGAAACGCACGGTAGTCGTGAAAACGAAAGAAAAACACACCTGCCTGCTATCTGGAGTGCTGTCAGAGTGAAGACTCGCGGATATGCAGTGGAAAAAGGAGCAAACGAACCTTACTACCACACGAATATCAATGATCGCTATCTCTTCCTGGATTGTCTGACACAAAAAGGTGCAGCACAGTTATGATACCACGTCCCTGATAATTGCGTAGGTTATTCCCCATGAAGGGTATACAACTCGTTAAACTACAAAGACCAGTGACGACGTTAATAACAAGTACCGGTAGATACTATTCTGCCTCGTGAAAAACAATACCAGGAAAAAACAAACTATTACCGCTTCTCTCGTGATGATAGTGTGCGCGCAGATCATGGGTCTCCGTGCACCGTCTTCCTGCCGCTCTTCATGGCCGCATCATCGCCTTGGCCCAATCCACCCGCTCCTTTGCGCGTGCACTCGTTGCCATTCCCTTCCAGTCGATTTCCTTTATGTATGTATGTATGTATGTATGTATGTATGTATGTATGTGTGTGCCAGTGGTTATTCTTATTGAACCGTTGTGTCTACTCGTACCCATCGGCATCCACCACATCAAGTATCCGCGCAGAGTATAAAGGTGTACCACTCTGTTCCTAAATATTAGTACTGTCTGCATATTAACATTCAATCAAAAATGTTCCTAAAAATTCGGACAGAGCGATACATATATACCCCTCCGAATGCTCACGGCCAACGAGCACTCCTCAAATCTCGAATAGAACCCGCGGGTACTCGAACGAACTCACGACTATTTTAGCTATTTTGTATGTTATCTAGTATGCTGTACTTAATGCCATACATACCAGGTTTGTAGGTTCTAGAATGAACACTATCAACCGACTGGGTTTCATGCACACCCCTCATATGCTGGGCGGCCTCACACTTACATGAGTGGGTTTTTAGTATGCTACCCTACACGCCATACAATTTCGACCCCCAGGTTTTCGCGAGGTCGTGACATTATACCGTTCGCGTACATATGACGGAGTACACTATTTATACCACGCGTTTTTCCTGCACCGGTGATAGACGATACTTTGATAGTACCGCATGGTTTCGCCATGAAAACCGTTACAACTGCTGTGCTGTTGATTGGTTGATTTGCGGCAGCCGTGTCGTTGTAGCTTGTCCGGGTAGCCGCTTTTTGCTTGCGGGCAGGATGCCGGCTCTATGAGGGAGCACACGCGAGATCGTCCTATCTCTTCCACCACAGCAAAAACTTGGTCTCCTGGCCTGACACGTAAGTAGTGCGTACAGACGGGGCTACGGCTTATCAGAGGAGTGTGCGTCAGGCCTACGGTAGTAGAAGTCTTGAACCAAGGGTGCGCAACGGAAATAAAAAACGACCTATTTGTTAGACTCCTTCCCGGTGTCAAGATGAAAGCACACACCCGTGCGGCGGGATTTCTGGACGAAGTTACGAAAAACGCGTTTTTTTTTTCCTTAGTAGTATCTCACTTGGTTGTACATATTTAGCATTGCTGCCCTCTCGGCGTCTCGAAAATGGGGAGAGAGAGAGGGGTGTCGGGGGATTTTTTCTCTTCTATTTATATTAATACGGGGGGCCATAGTTAATAGGACCAAATATGGTTAGTAAAAATGGTGAAATATATAGGTTTTTATGTATAACATAGGTCCTATAAACTATGGTCCCCCGTAATAGTACAAACCCGGAAGGAGTGTTGTGTACCCTGGTAGCTTTTAGTGTGATCGTACCAAGCGAATTGACCTCGCCAAATAATCTCTCTAGTCGAGCTCTCTCAATCCTTTGTGGGCTGCAGTCCCGTTTGGGGACAAACTGCTTTGGAATTTTAACTGGTTTGTCCCCAAAACGGGACTACGATCCTGAAAGGGTTAAGGCACAGCCACTCCTGTACCCGAAACATGGCTGTAACTGCCCAGCGGTTATAACCCTTGTTTGGACTGGTAGGACTGCGTTCCCGTTTTGAGGAAAAATTACTCGGAAGTTGAGTGGTTTGCCCCCATGATGGGAGTGCAGTCCTAACAGTTCTAAAAGGGTTTGAGGTTGATCCGTAGTCGGAGGTGCCCACGGGGCCGCTGCACGCTGGTGCATCTATCTCACAAAGACCTTGGGTGCCTACCGTAGTGTGGTGTACCAAGCGCTTACAAGCGATAACACGTAACCAGGGGTGATTTTATACCGGCCCCGGCTATCGAACTGTCATCAATCCATATATCGGAGGAAAATATGCGGTTCTTAAAGGTCTGGTAACAGCCCCTGAATGGAAACGCCGCCATACATTCAATAGGTTGAACAACTCTCCTTCCTCCGTGTTCCCACAGGGGGATGGCAGCGATCTATCCCCTGCGCTATTTTTGTGGCGGCAGCGGTTTTTTCGGTGGATCTGACAATAGACAATTTGGAGGTATATATTACCGGTATCTAGTCTGGGATGACACGCATCCCAGGATGTTTTTTTTTTTTTTTTTTCTCTCATCGCATTCATTATCTTCGCACATCTTCTTCTCTCTCTCCTTCCCACTCGTAACTCAGATCCGGGGTCACATAGCAGGCTCTTCTCCCCCCTTCCCGCTACGGTACGTGCCTTCATTTTTATCGCGAGAAAATTTCAGCCTTTTCTTCCCTCGTCGACTCGCATCGAATTGTGCCCACCCACGCTGCAAGGCGCTCTCAACAATTGAATCCTTTTTTGTTTTTGCAAATAAAGTCAAAGTCCGACCCACCTGGGGCTCGAACCCAAGACTCAAACAAGTAGAACTCGAGGTTAACCACTTGAACCACCGGGGCGACCGGCTCTTTCTGATCACATTCAACTCGATGAAGTTGGTTGAGTAGGTCTTGTAACGCCGAACACTGTGTCGTATGCGTAATCAATCTTAAAGTGACAGGCACGACAGGGGAGAGTGGCAGACGCGTGTGACAAACGCTTGGTTATATGTACAGCAGTAGTACCTCCGAGCATTACAAAAAGCTCCCACGAAAGAGCTGGGCTTGAAAGTTGCCTGTTGTGCGTACGTACACTTCAAGAATAAGGCTAGACGATTTCCCAAAAACTTGGGCTTCAAGGTTACCTCTTGTGCGTACGTACACGCCAAGGAAAAGGCTAGACGAACTCCAAGTAGTTTTCACTTTCACCCAAAAACTTGGGTACGTACTAATACGGGGGGCCATAGTTAATAGGACCACATATTGTTAGTAATAAAGGTTAAATATATGGGTTTTTATGTCTACCATGGGTCCTATGAACTATGGTCCCCCGTTATACTGTAGTTCGAAAGGGGTTGGTTTCGGGGACTACAACCATCTTGGTGGGACTCATCTTGGTGGGACTTCAGACGGGAGGGAGAATGGCGATATATATATATATATATATTTAAACGTTGCATAAACAGCCACTGCGTACGTGGTTAGGCGAACGTACCCATCGGTGCCCCGAGTCACAATGGTTGAAAGGCGTCGTATGACACGGGTGCAACGTGAACATGACCCTGCCCGTTGTGCGGGACGCTAGCGCCTCCCTTTAATGGTTGATACCACTAAACATACCAACCATTGTTTCGGTCGCTACCTCGGGCCCCCCAGATGGGTTATAATTCCTTTGGCACTGAAACCCCCGTTTTGGGGACAAACCATTCGAATTCCGAGCAGCTTGTCCCCCAAACGGGACTGCGGTCTTAGAAGGGTTGATCCACCTGTTTGGCCGTATGCTAGAGTAGGGGCCTACCACTTGGCCCGGCTTCGGGACAATGGTTGTTGGTTAGCCCACACTATCTCTCTCGTTTCCACTCGTAGGTCCGAATTTGTCCCTGGGCGGTCGGTGCTGGGGTTTCGGGGTTGGGGGATAGCGTACCCGTTTGATCGATAAAATGGTTGAACTATTTACGGGGGACCATAGTGAATACCTGGTAGGACCTACGGTGCACACAAAACCTATATATTTCCCTACTTTTGCTAACAATATTTGGTCTTATTCACTATGGCCCCCCGCGATAATAGAAAAGTACAACCGCCGAGTTGAGAGAGAGCGCCCTGTGACACCCAGAAACGAGCGCTCTTGGCCCTTTTAGGACTGCAGTCCCGTTCTGGGAGCAAACCAGTCAAATTCTAAGTAATTAGTCCCCGAGCCGGGACTGCGCTCCTAACAGGGTCAACTAGGCCTTGCTCTTATCTGCGGTGAGATACGTATAGGTTTCAGTGTGTGTAGGCGGGACGTGCCGATGTAACCCCTTTTAGCTCGAGAATGCTCTGATCTTGAGTGCTATTGTATCCCCTTCAGGGCGGCAATCCCATTGTGAGTGGAACACACTTGGAATTCTAGTAAAATGTAGGTACATGTTCGGGGGTGGAAGTAGAAAAGGGTTATTAAACTCGGGGTACCTACCCTGTCAAGCCCTTACACCAATTTTGAGCCCATCATACCCAATCAATCAGCGGTTAGCGTTCGCGACTCATGTCTCGTGCACAATGTGTGCCAAACCATTTTTTTTCTATTTTGTTTTGAGACTCTACTGCTTTTAGGGTTGTTGGGCAAGGGTTTCGAGGCCAGTAGGGTATCGAGTCAAAACCTAACGCCAACCCTGAGCCAATCAGCATCAGTCGACCAATGGCTGGCGTTAGTCCCTCTCGTCTCGTACATAATGTGTGTCAACCATCTTCTCTACTCAGATTTGGGCTCTAGTGCTGTTGGGGTTTTTGGGTGAGGGTTTCGAGTCCTGTAGGGTAACAAGTCGAACCCGGGGCGAGGTCTTAGTGGTCCTTCGGAAAGTCCCCCACGTGTCGACGACCCCTCTCATGCTCAATGTGTGTAGTCTATTGAAGGTGAAGGCCGAGCTAAAAGTGGCTATACCAGCTATTACGGGGGACCATAGTTAATAGAACCAAATATTGTTAGTAAATATGTTTCAATATATAGGTTTTTATGTATACCATAGGTCCTATTAACTATGGTCCCCTGTAACAGTGCAGTGTGTTGGGTGTCGCCAAGCGCGACTGCCGGCACTAGCGTCGACCGTGTCGACTGCAGTAAATACGGCCTCCCAACCTTGGCAGCGGGACCACTGTAAATAGTGGCGTCGGCATTGGCAGCGAGTCATGGCGACTCGCCCCCGTGCTTCGTTGGAAACTAGCGTCCACGCTGATTGCCGTCTCCAGCCCTCGTCCTCCGCGGCACAGCAGCTCTGAGGTGCTCGAACTAGAAACCCCACCAGAAGTTCCGAGTTTTATTTTCGCATCCATTTTTTTTGCCGATTTGGTCCTTCGTTTTTTGTTGGTCATTTTGTGTCAACTTTGTTCTCGAAACATCGAACGAAACTCGTGTGATAGAGGGGAGCGGACGCCGGGTCAGCAGGCGCGACTGTCTGTAGTTCCTCCGAAAGTGTCAAGATGAAGACCGCACTGTATGTGGACGTTCGTTTCGTTTCTCTCCATACTTTATTTTTTTTCCTGCGTTCCTCTTCGAAACATTTCTTGGGGCCCCATGCATCGCGTTTTCGTTTTTATTAATTGAAAAAAAAAAAAATGCGTGCTGTGCAACGACGACTCTTCTCGCCCCCGTCCGAGAATGCAGGTCTTCCAGTACTTGATGGTTTTCGTAGCCCTGCTGCTGTCGGCTGTCGTGCTATACGGCGCTCTCTACTGGGCCGTGATGCCGCTGAGGCTGCACGACAAGCCGCTCTTTTTCGACTACTCGCTGCCCGACAAGCCCATGTTTTTCGACTACTCCAGCAGGGCAACGTCGGTAAGAGCCTTGATCCCCCTCTCAGTGTGACACAGGTGGCTGGGACCCCCCCCCCCCCCCGCCCCCGCCCCCCCGTCCCTGCACGATGTGGGCATAGAAAAGTCCTGGTGGAGGACAAACCGGGCAATGTAGCACACCGTAAGGCGTGCCGAATCGATAGGTTGTCGACACCCTGCTGTGGAGTTTGCACCCACATGTTTTTTTATTGTCTCCACAATCATTGTTTTACGGCCACGTCGTGCGAGGGGGGGGGGGGGGGGGTCCCGGCTACCGGGGTAGATTAGGTTAGGGTCTGAGTAGAACGTCAGAAGGGTTTTGTATTCCCGGGCAGAGGGAGATGTTTTCAACCTTGCTGTCGAAGCGAGGTCCAAGGTTCATGTAGCCCCCTCCAGCCTTCACGTCTTGCCCCTGTTTCGACGCAAATAGTTGGTAGTCCACAATGTTATCATCGATTCCCTGCGTAGGTGCATCTTGATTCTTGCTAGTGTATTGTTCCCAGGCGGTGAGGGTTAGAGCCTTAAGGTTGTTCCGGAATGTTGACGACCTGGCCCACTTTGAACAAAAAACAGTTGATAGTCCACACCAACGCCTCACTACACGTTCACTCCGAAAACTGCCCGAAGCGGTCAGGGCTAGTGGTGGGATTCATGGGTTTGAAGGGAAACGTGTTTCAACCATGTTGTCGAATCTGGGTTGAGGTCTACACAGCCATAAACATACCTGGTATATAATAGATTTTCAACTTTTTTTTAATCAAACCTGGGCCCAGTCGTCCAACACACGGCAGCAGCGTTCACGACTTGGCCCAGCCTCGATAAAAGGGTTGATAGCCCACAAAAACGCCTCATCACATGTTTATGCCGAGAAATTTACTAGAATTTGCCTAGGCGGTGATGTGCACCACGATGGGGGTGCGCTCTACGTTTCCCGGATCTCCGCGATTAAAAGGTTCATACATTCCAAAAAAACTGGCGTTGGTACGTACGTAAGAGCTGAGAGTACCCCGCGGCGGACAATCGATCCCATGGCAAATTAATACCAGGTAGGTCGAGTAGAACACAAACGAATGGTGTTGCTAGTGACATTGATTTGTGATGTTGGGTAGTTCCTGGGTGGAGGAAGGAGCCTCGTCAGTCTGATTGAAACGAGTTCGCCAAAACGTGCTGCCCCCCGCTGCGCCTACCGTGGCTGAAGTATACTTCGGCCATGTTGTTGGATGTTGGGCCAAGGCCTACACAGCCTTATGCATGCACGAAGTGTATATATGTAACCCTTAAGGAGGGTCGTCGTATTCAGAGTCCCCGATGCACCCCAAAAGAGTGTTTTCCGCTATGATTACATAGCGTATTGGGTTCTGACTACTTATGTATAGTCCTTGAGGAGGGTTCTGACTACTTATGTATAGTCCTTGAGGAGGGTCGTAGTACTCAGAGCCCCTGATGGATCCCAAAAGAGTGTATTCCACTGTGATTACACGGCGTATTGGGTTCTGATTACTTATATATAATCCTTAAGGAGGGTCGTCGTAGTCAGGGGCCCCCAAAAGAGTGTATTCCACTGTGATTACACGGCGTATTGGGTTCTGATTACTTATATATATATACCCTGGTAAGTCCTTAAGGAGGGTCGTAGTAGTCAGAGCCCCTGATGGACCCCAAAAGAGTGCACTGATAGTCCACTATGATTACACAGCGCATTGGGTTCTGATTCCTACGTTTTCCGCCGTAGCACATACCTGGTATTAGTAGACAGTAGATACTGGATTTATCAACCATTTTATCGAGCCTGATGAGCGTGGTCGTACACAAGGCAGTAGTGCTTTGCGACTTTGCCTATAGCTCCGACACGTTTTTTTTTCAGCCCACACTGCGGGAACGACAGTCCAACCCTCTTTTATCCGTTTTAACTCCGAAAAGGCGCACCTCAGCTGTTGCGAGTTTTTTTGTTTCCCCCATTTTGTCGAAGGTCCAGGAAGAGTCATACGAAGTACATAAATTTGCACGCTGCGTGTGCTGCATATATACGTACATCGATTCCCGCTTCCTGCGGGGGGGGTTTATGGCTCTCGTGTTTTTTTTTTTATCGCGGCGGGTTTCGTATCGTTTCGCTCCTTGCCCTGCTTTTCTGCTGCTGTTGTTGTTGTTGTTGTTGCTGTTGGTGGTGGTGGTGGTGGTGGTGGTGATGTTCCTCTTTGCAGGGCGGGGCTACGGCGACGGTGGATTTTCTGGCACAACACACACAGTGGGACCCGTCTCCGCTGGCTACTGTCGAACGTGTCGACCGCAAGTGAGCCTTGTACGGTATACCGCGGTAGAAGGTACAAGGGGGTCTGGTGCGTGCACGAAGCGTAATTGGGAGAGAAGAAGTTCAGGCTCGACCTTCGGCGCGAACAGTAACACTTCATGAAACCATAACTTGTGCTGAACACTGTGCAGGACGCTTGGTGCTTCACATAGCGGTCGGGTCTGTCACAGTTAAGAATAAAAGTTGGCCAAAGATGTTAGGCTCTCGGGTGGCGTCGCGCACCGCGCCAATCGGTAGGTACACCGGGTACCGGGTGGCTATTTACGACTCGGCCCAGCTTCACACCAGCTCCTCAGTACGTCTTCACTCCGAGAAGTTCCCCAGACGGTCTCGGCGGCCACGGCTTTAAGGGCTGCGAGCAGGGTTGGGGTTTAAAATTTCGAACATTTTATTAATTTATTTTGGTGGAAGCTGGGCCAAAGCAACGTCTGTAACACTCCTCGCATTCATACGTAGGTATTCGTTCGGTTACGTGGCGTTTGTTTGCGTCGCTATATATTTCAACCAGGACTGTTGACGGGTCAGGTCTAACGTCGCGGGTCGGGTCGGGTCGGGTCGGGTCAGGGTGACCTGGGCCGACCCGGGGTATTTTGAAAGCCTCCTGGCCCCATCGGACCCGACCCTACCCGCGATAAGTTTGAAGACCTTCTGACCCGAGCCTCTGGGTCGAGTCGGGTCATGGCCCCCCAAAGAGACCTGTTATTCTCTGCTTTTCTCGTGCCCAAGACTTGGAGGAGACCTGTCGGGTTGAGGGCAGTATATCATTTTTTCCACGCTACGGTTGGCGGACTGTCCCCAGCCCTTGCTCAAAACATCAGTACTGGACCAGCGAAACCTCAGTGCTCGGGGTTTGTGAATGGTTGACTGGGCTGGAGGGCTGTGGAGCTTGTTTCGAAGGAAAATACGAACCCCAACCCTGACCCAATCGAACATCAGAGATTAGTGCTTGACCGATGAAACAGCAATATGTGGGGTGTGCGAACAGTCGGTTGGGTTGTTGAGCGTGCTCTGAAGTGAAGAGCGACAGCCCACGCCCCCCCCCCAAGACCTGGAGGACTGTTGGATTGTTGAGCTTGCTCCGAATGAAAACCGGCGTCCCACGACCAAGACTCAGAGAGCTGTTGAGTTGTTGCGCACACTTGTGATGAAAATCGTCACTCGACGAGATAGTACTTGGGAGGACGTTTGGGTCGTGAGCTTGCTTGACTAAAAGCGACACACCACACCCAAGATGAAGATTTTGAGCGTTGCTGGCCCGCTGACCTTGCTTCGAGCTATAAAATCGGCACCCCACGGCCTTTTCTTGCGATAGTGTCAGGTTGTTGAGCTTTGCTTCGAAGGAATGGTCCAAGACCTGGGAGGAATGTTTGGGCTGTTGAGCTTCGTTCAAATGGAGAGCTCAAGACTCGCGCAACTGCTGGGTTGCTGAGCTTGCTTGAAACAAATGGCCCCGAGCCTCAAGAGCACTGTCGAGCTTGTTGAGCTGTATTGAAACGAACAACCCAAGGCTTAGGGTAACTGTTCAGCTGTTGAACGCTTTTTCACTAAATGTCTCAAGACTCGGAGGGCTGTTGGGCTGTTGAGCTGTACTCACCGGCTTGTGCTTTTCGTAAGGGAAATAAGAAACCGTCGACCGGTATATCACGCGGCTTGAAGACCGGCCCAGAGTTAAACATATCGACTACAGGTATCGATCAATCGGGAGATTCCACAGCCGAAGCTTACATCGTGTTTGGGTTTCTATTTAATGGAAGGCGGTGGCGCCCCTGGCTGTTGGTTACGCGTTTCCGGGCAGGATACTGAGAGCGGGGCAGCACTACCTGGTGGGCCTGGAGCTGCAGATGCCGACTTCCTACATTAATAGGAGGGTCGGAGTCTTCATGGTGAGAGTCTCGCTGCGCTTTCGTTGTTGGGACCGGCGCTGCGAGTAGCCCGGTGGCTTCCGGAAAGAAAGCTACAGTAGCGGATGCCCGCCTTTGGTGCCCCTTGAAAGCAGCGGTGCAAGCAGTAGATGCCGATCCTACCTGGTTTTTTTTTGTGAACCCTGCACCCCTCGCGGGGTTGCCCTTTACGCAGCTACCGGGTTATGCTTTATGTACCTCGCTGGGCTTGGTTTTGGCGCTGGCACTGCAAGTTAAGGCCACTGCTGTAGGGAGGAAGGAAACAGTACGGTAGCAAATGCGCGCCCTACCTCTGTCTCTTGTGAACCGTTGTCCTTTGTACACGTCGGACAGACCGAAATAATCTACAGAAATATCATCTACACGTAGCTCATCTAGATCGTTATCCTGCCGCAGTGAGATGAGATGCTGTGCAGGGTTTGTACAGTACAGATCCAACCCCAGGGAGCAGATCCAACCCCAGGGAGCACGACCTCTGAACATCGTGCAGTTTTTTCCCGGTCCCCACCCGGAAGCTCGAGCTAGATCATACAGAGCTGGAATATATCTGCCCTATATAAATGGAAGGTCTGCTGTAGATCATGAAGTGGGAAGCGACGATAACATATGTCGGATGCGTGGAACCTTGCGCCCAGCATCAGGTTTGTAATTTTTTATTTTTTTTTCCTTCCCATTTATGTATATTCGCCGTTCTTTTCTCCCTCGTCCCCACTACGGTTTTTGCCTTGGAAGGCGTTTTTATCGCGAAAAGGGAGACTTCGGCTCTTTCTTCCCTCATGGACTCGCATCGAAGTGTCACTGCGACTACCGGATGTTTTTCATGCGCTTGGTATGCGAAGCCTTGATGTAGTGGTGGTGGTGCCTGTGGAAAAGTTGATAGTCGCCGAGACAAACTCGAACTCACGCTTGTCACGTTTCGGTTGGTTAGAAGAAGGGACAGCCGACTGTGCACTTTCAATCTACAATGCTTAGTCAGCGCTGACTGAGGAAAGCACTATTGCGGGGGACCATAGTTAATAGAACCAAATATTGTTAGTAGAAATGGTGAAATATATAGGTTTTATATATACCATAGATCCTATTAACTATGGTCCCCCGTAATAGGCTTATCCCTTCTACCCTCCTTTGGACCCGGAGATACCTCAGCTACCACAACAATGATAACTTGGGTATTACAAAATCGTGTAGGAGCAGTGTGAGCGCCAGGCAGTACGGGGAGGGTGACGTCGCGCCCTTAGCCCGTGCGACGCCTGTTCCGACTTCAATTTTGCGTCACCCGCTAGTCGTTCGGTGGCCGTCACTGGTGTATTTACCACTTTTTTATCGTCATTTTTTCGCCTCTGCAAGTCCCGAGAGGCTTCTAAACGAACAGCTGGTTGCGCCCGTCCCGCGTGTCGAAGGGCTTGTCATCCGCCACAGCCTGTGTGCTGCCCAGACCACGGCGAACCGGGCTGCCACCGTGGAATGCAGCGTCGAAACAATTCGCCATGAACCCGCGCACAGCTCGTCAGTTTTTTTCGCAGATGATAAGGCGTGAACCGGTCAGGTTTTGCGGACGACGAGCCGTGATTTCGTTAGTTCGGCAGACGATGAAGGGTGATTCCGTCAGAGTTTGCCGACGGTACCGCGTTCACTCGTCAGTTTTTGAAGATGATGAGGCATTCACGGGTCAAGGTTTGCAGACCATGAGGCGCTGATTCGTCAGTTTTTGTAGACGATACGACGCTTGCTCGTCACTTTTGTAGACGATATGGCGTTCACCCCGTCAGTTTCTCGCGGACGATAAAGCGCGAACTCGAAAGGTTTTGCAGACGAGGAGGCTTGCTTTTGTTTCCTTCAGATTTAGCGGGCGATGAGTCGTTTTGCTTCCGCGTCCATGCCATCCACTCACCCACGCACACCCGCGCACCGATCCACTCACGAACACACCGACCGACCGATCGGGCTTGGATGCGTCCCGACGTGCCTGGATGCAGGTGCACACCACTTTGCTGGACAACGACGGGAACGAGCTGGCGACTTCGGCGCGCCCCGCGATGCTCCCGCACACCTCCGCTCTGAGGAAGGGCATCGGCATGTTTTTTTCGTGGCCGCTGTACCTGCTCGGAATCCGGGAGGAAGCCGACACGGTCTTCGTGCCTTGCATGGACTTTTACCAGGCGAGGGTGGTAGGCAGGCGTGCGTGCGATCGACCGGATAGGCTCGGAGAGTTGCTTTTTTGCATGGTTGACTTGGTTGATTGGTTCGTAGCTAGAAACGAAACGTATTTTTTTGCCGGCAGTTCCGGGCGTTTGCGCGGCGAATAATGGCGCAATATGACTTGTGTCTCGGAATTTCCCTCCTTCTCTTTTTCTTGTTTTTTTTTTTTTGCTTCCCTGGGCAGTTCTGCCTCTTGTGCGGGAGATGGTCTTTTCTTCCCATACCATTCGTTATCTTTACCCTTCTTTTCTCTCTGTTTCTTACTCGTAGCTCAGATCCTGGGTCACGAAGGAGGCTCTTCTCCCTCCTCCCCACTACGGGTTTCGCCCCGGAAGGCATTTTTCATGGCGAGAAGACTTCAGCCCTTTCTTCCCCCCGTCGGCTTGCATCGAATTGCGCCTACCCACTCTACTATTGAAAGGCGCTCTCTCGGTAGTTGATTCCGTTTTTTTGCATGCGCTTTGGCAAATAAGCTCAAACGTTCGACACACGACGTGGGATTTCGATCTCCAGCGTCAGACCTCTTAGCAGCAGCCTTCGAGGGTAACCCTAGCCCACCGGGGTGACCGGCTTCGTTATATTCTTCGAAGAGTATATGTATGATGGTTCGTGTCTTGTAGTGCGTTTCACGAGGCGAGTGGAGACGTGCGTGCGCGCGCGAGCAGACTGTGAGTGTCGCTGGAACGTGATTGGTCGATTTGGCTCGTTGTTTTTGTATTGTTTTTCGGCATTCCTGGCGAAAGGTGTATACTCTGGGCGGAATTTAAAGGCCCTTAATGACAGCAAAATGAAGACCAATCGGTGCTTGTATTTACGTCCATTGGCATTAGTAGCACGGCTGTCGCGCATTTTGTCCCACTCTCTTTTATTGCTGTTCAAGCTCCCTATTATACCTGTTACGAAGAGTCTAAAAAATCGTCAGCAGTGGGCTCGACCGATCGGGGAGTACATCTCTGGGGTGGCGGAAAACTGCGTGTGGTTGGATTGTCTCGGATTCTTTACCCCCCCCTTTATTTTCTAGGTTTTGACATTTTCTGGGCTTGCGGGACAAGCGGGGTGTGGTGGGGGTGGCCTCGGGTTCTTATCCCGCCGAGTGTCTGCATCCCGTAAGGGCACCCTCATCCTTGCTCCTTTGCGTTGCCACAACATGACTTTACTTAGGTATTGACACCTTAAGCTACAGTACTACCTGGTGCGTAACAGCACGGCCTTTTTGACACCCCACACGACTAGACGTGAGCCGACGAGGGGAGAAACGGTTGAAATCTCCTCGTGTATACGGCAGTTTAGAGGGGAGGGGGGGGGGGGGGGGGGGCTGCCGTGTGAGCCCGGATCTGAGTTGCCGCTACGAGGAGGAGGCAGTGACAAGGAAGGGCGACAAGAATAGATGGGGTGGAATAAAAAAAGCGATTCGTTCCATGCACTGTTGTAGTATTCATACCTTGTACGTACGTACGAAGCAACTTTGATTTCGACCACGATGGAAACTTGTTCCGCGTTTTTTTTTTTTTTTTTTTTTTTGTTCATGCGTAACGCCTCGACCTTCGGCAACTCCCCAGCTTCGTTCCAGAGGCACTCTTACGAAAACAGGCTCGATAATTTGAGGGGACGCGACGGAAAGCGAAAATGACACACCACGCTCCGCCCCATGTCCGAACGAAAATTTTACTAGTGAGGCGTGCTATGATAGAAATTCTCCCTCACTTAACCCTTTTAGAACTCCAGTCCCGTTTTGGGGACAAAACCACTCAAATTCCAATTAATATATCCTCAATTGTCCCCAGAACGAGACTGCGGTGCTGAAAGGGTTAAGGAGATCCATACCTCACCCGATAACTGATTTCAGTAAAATGCAAATTGCTTCCCGATGAATGGTCCCAGGGCGGAAGTACACTAAAATGTCCGTTTTCGAAGCAAACGTGGCATTCCGATGAGTTTGGGTTAAGAAGCCCCGTCATTCAGAAAACAAAATAGCGGGAATCTGCTACCTCTATCGTAGAACGCGTCTAGTGGGGTAGGATTTCTGTACCCGAGAGAAGAAAAGGTGGAGTCTTCTCGCGATAAACATGAGGGCACGAGCCGTAGTGGGGAAGGGGGAGAAGAGCCAGCCTTGTATGTGACCCCGAATCTGGATTAAGGGCTATTGATAGGAGGGATGGATAAAATAATGGCGAAGATAATACATACCTGGTGAGACGGAGAAGAAAAAAGAAAAAAAAACACTGACCCGCGAGGTTTGGCCCGACCCGTGAACTTCCCTGTTTTTTTCCCGGGTATCTTCGAATCAATGGTATGATAGTCGTAGTTGTTCTCGCGATACTTTCGCCATAGTCTACAGTAGCCCGTGCTGAGTAAGCCGTATTCGCTTTGGACTGAATGTGTATTCCCGCTCACTATGCAACGAACGCTGGCGCCCGATTCCAGGAGAGCGCTCTGCATCCTCTGGCCAAGGCTAGGGTGACCGTGTCTAGCGGCCGCGTGCAGTTTTACCGAGCCTCGGTACACATCACTCCGCAGGTGAGAAGCTAGCCTCGTTTGCCTGGAAGGTGGCGGGCGGGGGGGCCTGTTGGTGTCGCACACAAGGCAGCTTGTGGTGGCGGGAGCAGTATTAGGAGTGATGGTGGTGGTGGTAGTAGTAGCGCTGTAGTAGTATCACTATTAATAGCAGTAGCAGCAGGCGTAGTAGTAGTAACATCATCAATAGCAGTAGTTTGTTGCAGCAGTAGTAGTAGTAGTAGTAGTAGTAGTAGTAGTATCACTATTAATAGCAGTAGCAGCAGGCGTAGTAGTAAGAGCTAGTAGTAGCAGTAGTAGTAGTAGTAGTAGTTTGTTGCAGCAGTAGTGGTAGTAGTAGTAGTAGTAGTAGTAGTGGTAGTAGTGGTAGTAGTAGCAGTAGTAACATCATCAATAGCAGTAGTTTGTTGCAGTAGTAGTAGTAGTAGTAGTAGTATCACTATTAATAGCAGTAGCAGCAGGCGTAGTAGTAAGAGCTAGTAGTAGCATTAGTAACATCGTCAATAGCAGTAGTTTGTTGCAGCAGTAGTGGTAGTAGTAGTAGTAGTAGTAGTAGTAGTAGTAGTAGTAGCAGTAGTAGTAGCAGTAGTAGTAGGTAGTAGTATTGCGAGGGGCCAATAGTAAATAGGACCTACGGTACACACAAAAACCTAAATAATTTTACGAACATTATTTGGTCGTATTTACTCTGGTCCCCCGTAATAGGTACTGGTAGTAGCAGTGGTAGTAGTGGTAGTAGTGGTCTTAGTGGTAGTAGTAGTAGTAGTAGTAGTAGCAGTAGAAGTAGTAGCAGTAGTAGTAGTAGTAGTAGTAGTAGTAGTAGTAGCAGTATCAGCAGTAATATTACTAGGAGTAGTAGTTGTAGTAGTGCCGTAGCAGTAAAATTAGAGTAGAAGTATCGTATTTTTAGACTGCCTACGTTGAGAGCAGTAGCACTCGTATCTTGCTGATTTTCCCTCTTGTACGGAGGGCCATAGCATTCAGGACTAAATACGTTTACTAAACCTACTGAAATATATACCTGGTAGGTTTTTGTGCTTATGATGGTCCTGAATATTGCCCCCCCCCCCCCCCCCCCCCAGTAGTAGCAGCACACCGCTAGGTTTGGCCTTGAGTCGAAATTAAGCATTGCCCCCCTCGCTACCTCCACCCGCACCCTTGTCGGACCCCCGACAATCCCACGATGTCCCCGCAGCTGAAGGGGCTGCCCTGGCTCATGCACGACTGGTTCTACTCCACCCTCGCCTTGGGCGTCCTCTTCATCACCTCCCTCGAGCTCATGTTCTACGGGTTCTACTACGTCTTCTTCCTCGCCCTCGACCCCGACACGGAGACGTCAGGCAGACCCGGCGCATCGAGCAACGCTCCGGGCGCGAGCAACAGGAGCGCCGGCAGCAGAGCCCGTACGGGACGCTTCGCCGCCACCAGCGTACCCCCCGTCGCCACCACGATCATTTCGAGAGGCAGGGGGGGCTCGGTGTCGTCGCAGGGGGGACAGTACGTGCATTGTGCGACCGCCGGCAGCGATCGCGGGTCGACGGGCAGCGGAGGAGCGGCGGCCGCGGCGGGCGAGGAGACTCTCAGGCGCAGTTACAACGCCGAGGGCGGTAGCTGGGGCACGAGCGAGTTCGGTAGGCCGTTCGTGGACGCGAACAGGTCTGCCGCAACGGCGGTGTCTTCCGAGAGTTCTTCGAGTCGGCCCGGAGTCCGGGCGTACCAGAGAGGGGCCCGCTACGTCATCGAGGGCCGAGGGCTTGGCCAGGATAAGACTACTGCTGGTGCTGGTGCTGGTGCCGGTGCTACTCCTGCTGTCGGATCTGCTGCTGCTGCTTCTGTTGCTTCTGTTGCTGGTGCTGGTGCGGCTGCTGCTTCGGATGGAGGGAGGACATGTAGCGCACGGGTACCCTTCGCGAGCAGACTGTCCCAGGAAGAAGAAGATGCCGCGATGGCCTCGTGGGCTGCGCTTGGAGGCGGAGTTGACGCGGGGGGAGGACCGGGGGAGAGAGAGGGTAGCGTGGGGGGGTCGACAGTCCCGCGCGTTGTTGGTCCTGGAGACGAGGAAACCGTAGAAGAAATCGGCTCTGGGGATCAAGGGGAGGAGGGGAGCGAGGAAGGAGCCGGCGGGGGGATCATGCCCGTCGCAGGTTCTTCAATCAGGGCGCAGGCGTTGGCGGCTGCAGCGTGGATGGGGAGGGGGGAGGGCGGCCGCGACAGTCAGGTCCATGACCTGACTGATCGTTAACGTTTTGTTTCTACTGTATACACGCGCAACCGATATGGTGCTGTAGTGCCGAGTATGTCCTTCTCAGCCTTGGGGGGTCGGGCGTTGGGATTCCTTGGTCCTGTAGAGCCGCCGTAGACCTTGGCGGACGCCCGGCGGAGCCGTGGACGACAGGTGTCGACCGTCAGGATGTTTTGTCCCTTGCACGTGGGTGCAAAGTTGCAAACGGGGTAGGCATGGTTCAAAACTATTGGTTTGTACCGACCGATCGAAGTATCTAGGTGCCACGAGTGCACCCGAAGCTCGGGGGTGGAGTTGCCATACCAGGTATGTGATATGTCGCTCGCTGTGCTCCAGCTGGTATGGTAGATGCTCACGGCCGGGCAGGACTTGACCGGTAGTTCTACTGCGTGTACCTACTTTGTAAAAGTAACATGATTTTGTTTTGTGAAAGTTCAAAACTCCTCCAGCTGCGCCTGTACATGCGATATGGCCGTGGGGGCCTGGCTGATTTCGAATGTTTTGATTGGAGAAATGCTGTGTACGCTGGGTCCCAGCTCCGGCAGATACCGCCCACAACAGCCGGCCAGGCTGTTGTTGTATCCACGATCGACGCGTGCTATCACGCGGGAACGTACGGTAGTGCTAGAACCAAATTTGCCTAAAGCAGTAGTAAAAATACCGGAATATACGTTTTGTTGTCTGTATACGAAGTATGATGATTCCTGATTACCGTGGCTCCCGTAATATATATTCTTCCAAGTACGATGCGGGTTTGCAATCACTCTAGATGCATGCTACGATAGATGTGCTCCTGATTTTTTCTGAAGCTCCCCACCTTAGGAGGAGCTCTAAACCCCGCCCAAAACCCTGATCTCGAGCAAAACCGAAAAGTTCAACCCGGGGAACCGATGCCTCAAGGGGATTTATCGAAACATGATGGAAACAAAAAGTGTTTTTCAGCGATATTGGGTTGCTCCTGTTGGTCGGGGAGCCTCGGCTGTCAGAAACCCCTGATGCGGGTATAGGTAGCACCTAATGTTTTCTGGGGCTCATCACTTTGACGAGTTCCGTCGCACATTTTCGCTGACATGTTTCTGAATGACGGGGCTCCTTAACACACAATCGTTGCGATGCCAATCTTGTTTCGAAAACTGACGTTTTTGTTTACGTACGTGGGCCATGGGAGCATCCGTCTGGATGTAATTTGATTTTTGCTCGGGTCAGTTTTCGTGTGAGGTGTGGAGCACCTCAAGTGAGGAACCTCAGAAAGTTTAGAGTGAACCTCTATCGTAGAAAGCGTAGGAGCCCTATGCCTCACCAAAACCTATACCAGGTATTTGAGAAGATCTTCCGTAAAAGTGTAACCCGAGGAGTATTCCTAAATAGCCCAGGTATGACACGAGCAATACTGGGAACCACTATACGCCAGGTACCAGGTATTTAGCATTCCGACGATTTTGGTGAACCGCCTGCTGGGGTGTCGTCTGTGCGGGTGCCGACTGGTATCTCTTCACCCTCGCACCAACTGCGACTGACTTCACACAAAAAAAGACAAGCAAACTGAGAACAGCGCTCGATTGCATTTCATCGAGAGCAATAACAATTATTGTATTGCGACGATTTTGGGTAAAAAAATTCGGTCAGTCAGCAATATTTTGGCAAAAAAGTGCGTTATGTCAAGTGTAAGGGTCGATCTTAACGAGGACTGTTTTCTAGGTTTATTTCAGTATTTTCACGAAATTTCGGTATTTCTCGGTTTTTTCCTATAGGAAAATACCGAAATTTCGGGAAAATTCTGAAAAAAAACTGAAAAACACTCCTCGTTAAGATTGACCCTAAGGTAGTATATGTGGGCCTAGGGACCGACTACTGCTGGCAGGTTGATGCCTTTGGCTCTGCTCTGGCCACTTACACGAAGTGCTGGACGATGTTTACATGTTATAAGCTCTTTTATTAGTTGCTGCTTGCCTCGCCAGATGTCTTCTGAACGAAGGGGCGAGGCGCTCGTCAGAAAAGCAGGCGATAACGCTTGCCAGGTATGACGAGGGGACCATTGCTACAAACTATAACGCCGAAACAGGGGATAGAGGGAATACCATAACATATACCCCTAATATTAAATGTAGCACGCGCCTCTTGCCGTAGCACGCGTCATTAGCTGTGTACGAAGTATACTCTTAAATATAGCCCTATTTCGGCAACACATTTCTGCCTTATCTGAGGAATGGTCACTATTAATCGCTGGAATATCATTTTGTGTTTTTTTCCAGGGGTCCACGAGAAACAAAATCACGACATCTCACGTACCCCTCTCGATTTTCGAGACCCAGGCAGGAGGGAGTGTACTCGATATCATGCATGTGGACGTAGTCGTATGACCGTAAGACCCTCGCATTCCTACAATGTCGGGACGGAGCACGTCGGGTTTTCACCCACCAGGCAGACATTGCTTGTACCAAACGCGAAGCGAAACGTGCCGTTTTCGTCGAGTTGCATGAAGGGTGAGCTGCATCCTACTATGAACCGCTTACGAGGCGGACTTGCATAAGGACGACAGCTTCAATGAGTCAATTTATTTTCCGTTGTGGCCACTTCCAGAGACAGCAATGGGGTTACTAAGCAACTGCCCCTTGGGTGCTTTACCACAGACACTATACGTGATGCGATCATTCCCCGTGTGCGGAGTAAACATTCTCCACCCCGCACAAATGATCTGTAACTCGATCGTCAGCTGTGTAACCGACGAAACCAAAACGGTGCCGTGGTTGTCTAGCTCGCGTAATGAGCGGCATGTTTTGCAGTGTAGTTGCCAACCGACGCCAACCCAACCTCTCTATTATATACCTGGTAATACAAAAAGGGGGTAACACAAAAAACGAGCGTTGGTAATAAATACAAATCAGAAAGAAATGGCTTTTGGTAATCGCGTCCACAGATCCCAACGCATTGGTTTGTTTTCGATTTTGACGCTCGGAAGGAGTGCAGGCCTTCTTTCTCTCTATCGAGCACCCGCCACATTTCGGTAAATAAATGCTCAAGGTATGACATTTTTCGTTGAGTCTTTCTTGCTGTTGCGCTTTCAGTTTTCTCGAGGCCAGAGTTTGGGTGCGGTTTGGGGCATTGAGCTCCGACGATCACACCGGCGAGGACTATGGCGGTGGGAGAAGTGCTGAATTCACTCCTCCTCTCGTCGTCTACATTTTATTTATTTAGTGGTGGGTTGGATCACGTCATGAAATAAGGGGGGGGGAGGGATTCATTGAAGATACTAAACAACACTTTGCGTGTATAGACCGTACGCGCCGCGCAACACACATCGTCGACTGTCAAGAGTGCTTCTACGAAATCGACGACAGTCCACGGGGACCCCCCATGTTGTAACCATTTAGTACCGCAATCCCAGACGTACGTGGGGACAAATCAGTCAAATTATAAGTAGTTTGTCCCCGAAACGGGACTGGGGTCCTATTACGGGGGACCATAGTTAACAGGACCTATGGTACACATAAAAATCTATATGTTTAACCATTTTTACTAACAATATTTGGTCCTGTTAACTATGCCCCCCCGTAATAAACGATCCCGAGACACTACGAAGAATTAAGGTGTGGTCTGGGTTGTTAGGGTTTAGGGACATTACGGGGTTTTTTTTTCCAAGGTCTTTCCTAAGAGTTTTTTTACGCAAGTTTTCCGTCTGCAATACATCCTACAGTAGAACCGCCGCCATTGAGAATATTTTTGACCCCAGCCCTTGAACCGATTGTTGACCTCGATTATTAGATTATTATTTTCCCTTGCCCATGCGACAATGTGCAGCATGGTCTTCAACCTTGATCACTCATCACTTACCTGAAAGAAGAAAACGTTGCCTGGTATTGTATTGTTTTTGCGACATTTTTTCTCTTTCCAGCGACGAGCAAGTGTTAGAAGGATTACCTTAGGCTGGGTAATCGATCGATCTTTTACCCCTATAGCTCAGTAGGTAACACCTTCACATTTGACGTCGTCCAGGTCATGGGTTCGAACCTCACTTCGAACGTTTCTTTGACAGAAACGCTTGCGCGTGCACACCTAAAAATACACACACATCTCCCTGGATCCCCAGGTAATGAAACGAAGCGGGTAGGTCAGCGTACGGACGTACACGGTTCCGACGCCCTAAAGACCCCGCCGGTCAGAGGGGGGGAGAGTGTTATAGGGATTACCTGGGGCTGGATAATCGATCGATCTTTTACCCCTATAGGTCAGTAGGTAACTCCTTCACACAAGCATGATAAGTCCCAACATATATATATATATTATACCTGGTATAGATATACCGTGTTTCAACCATCTCGCCAAAGATGATGCAAGCAGGTCCCGTACAGCCCTGCTGCGCTACTGGCAGCGATCGCACAACACATACAAGCGCTCGTAGCATCCCCATCTGAGAATATTTTCGTCATACATACCTGGTAGGCACTCATTACCCGTACGGCGTACATCGGATGTGGATCAATACCAACTGTTACGGGGGGCCATCATCATAATGTGAACATAAAACCTACAATACACACGAAAACCTACCTGGTATACGTTTCCCATTTTTTACTAACAATATTTGGTCCTAATTAATACTTACTGATGGTTGGTATGGTCCCCCGTAATATTAATTATTACTTCTACTACAGTTAGTACAGGGCCGCCAATAAGAAAGTGCCCACGATAAGAACATAATGCTCACTTTTTGGAGAACGCTAAGAAAATAGGGTTAACAAGAAAAACGGCTCGCACAGCGGTGAACTCTGTACTAAATCCGATCAGGGTACCTGGTATATTCTATAATAGCCTATATGCTCAAGGTTGTCTGAAGATGTGGCGCTGTGAAGGTGTTACCTACTGAGCTATATAGGGGTTCAAGACCGATCGATTACCCAGCCCAGGGTATTCCTTATAAATCCTTATAACAGCGCCCCAATAAGAATCTCATCAGGCTTGCCAAGATCAGGTGTTTCTTGTTCTGGCGGGCCCATGCTGTATACCTGGTATATGTGCGTAGACAGGATACCTGGTACCAGGTATATAATATGATGAGTCTCGGTATATTATGCCTACTACTGTATAATATACTGCCTGTTTTGTTTTAGTACTGACCACGATTCGTTGCATTGCCCAAATCTGGTCTGTCTGTCGCTCAGAATAATATCCGACGGTTATAATACCCGCAACTCACTCTAATATCTATAATTGAGTACTCGTATCAACCTTATAATCAGTCGAACTCACAGCTGATGAAGTATTTCATAAATTTATAAAATAACCAGAAAAAAACGATCGGAAACGAATTCGTTATCGGTATGGGGTATGGGGAAAGGACGACACCTACTACGTGTGACCACGGTTTGGCCAGAAGAAGACCGTTGAAGGTAAAACCTCCTACTATTATTTGTAGTTTATTTTATGCCTGGAAAGTGAAAGTAAAAAGTGATGATAACAAGAGGAAAACAAATCATCATGTTGTTCGAGCCTCATCATAGTGTCTGCGCATTTTTTTTTCTTGTGTATCGGGGATTTCCGTCGGAAAGATAATCATAATCGAAAGGCTTTCAGCATGCGCATAATCGGGGACGAATAAATAGCTAAATATAATATTCTTATGTTTTTATAAAATTATGAAATACGTCAGCTGTGAGTTCGACTGATTCTGATAGTATATGGGGATATATGGGTATATAACTGACTACCGGATAACAAAAGGGGCAGTATGGGGCAGGCCCGACTACTGTGATGCAAGTCCGTAGCGGGAAGGGGGAGAAGAGCCTGTTATGTGACCCCGGATCTGAGTTACGAGTTGGAAGGAGAGAGAAGAAGATGTGCGAAGATAATGAATGGGATGAGAAAAAAAAAAAAAAAAGTCGGCCTAGACGTGTGTACGTACTCACAGAGATTGAATCAGATGTCTTATCTTGATGATTCCCACTTTCCTGGCTCTCAGAGAGTTCTGAGAATAGGGGGGGTAATATATAAATTATTTGCGTGGCACGTTTCATCAGAAACACGCCTCCTCGACAATAGAGGGAAACGGGATCATGAATACCATGACACAATCCCACCTTGAACGGCCGTATATATATGCACATGCAAAGAAATCAGGAGGGGACAAAAAAATCCATCCAGAAAATTCTGAGAAATGGATCGAAGATACGGCGCTTCACAACCCACTCCCACACCTCTATAACTTGCAGGGCAAAAGCCGATTAAACAACAATAAGAACGTAATGAGAAGGAAGGAGCAAATACAGCAAATGGAGTAGACAAGCTGAAAGTTGGCACGGAAGGGAGGTAGACTTGGTGCATGGGTTTCCTTTTGTTTCCGAGGTTTCCTTCTTTCGGGAAAGTTATGAGTGATCCATGTTGAAGGTCATGCTGCACATTGTCGGATGGCAAGAGAAATAATAATAAAAACTGCATCCTACGGTAGGAAGCAGGTTTTGTCCCTAGAGAGACGCGAGAAATCTAAAGATACGCGGTGTGCGACGTGGCAAAAAAAAAAGTTCGAGGAAAAAAGAAACCGTGAAAACAGAACGGCTCGAATTCGAGTGACGTAATAAGTGCTATTAATAGCACGTACCTGGTATGAGCTACGACCTACCATAGGGGGGGAAACACACACACAAAAAAAGACAAGGAAACAACCGATATACGCAAGTCGGGTGCCAAGGGGAACAGAGGCAAAAGACAAGAATGAGCACGGCAGTCCAGGCCTAAAGATGATACGCAACGGGCGGCGGAAAAAACACGGCCCAAGTGGGAAAGAGAAGGGCGCTCGATAGTCGAGGTGGCCAAACATAGTCTCGGGAACTACTTGCAGCACACCCAACCGAGGGTGACGCTGAGGAACTCAGAACGAAAATCCGAAAAAAAAACGAAAACAAATAAATCAGAATAAGGGGGGGGTGCGTGCCGAGGTGGAGGGAACGAAGAAAACCCACCCAATACGTACGCGAAGACCAACCTTACGGCCCTACAAAAGAGAAGAAGCCGGGAGCGCGCAATGTCACGTATAATGCTGAAATAAGAGCGAAAACGAAGCAGAAAAAAAAAATACAAGGAAAACGAGAAGACGGTACTCCCGAAACGGGGAAATGTGGCATGCTTTGTCTGCTATTCCTTACCAATATAGCGAGGGAGGGGGGGCAGGGGGTAGTGAAAGCGAGAAAACACCAATTCCATGAAAAACGTCGTCAATCAGGAATATCAAAATTCGCAACGTCGGGACTAACTAGTCCGAAAAGAAAGAGCGCAGAGGGTAAACTAGACCGAGAGAAAAAAAACTGGCAGTTAACACGGCACCCGAGCGAAGTGGGGGGCGAGAAAGGTGTGGTATACTAGCCCGGACACAACGAACGTTTCAGGTCTCCAGCAATAAAAAAAAAATGCGAGAGATGGCATAAAGAAATCGTCGAGGTGGAATACCGAAAAATAGGTCAAGTTGAAAACAAGAGCGAACAAAGAAAAAAAAAGAATACCGAAAAATAAACCAAGTCCAAGAAAAGAGCAAGGAATAACCCGACACCCAAGCCAAATCCAGGGGCGAGCGTTGTGGCGGTATACTAGTCCGGTCTCGAAAAACGTTTCAGGTCTCGGGCAAAAAAATGAGAGAGAAAACGTGAGGAGTTCATCGAGGCGGAACGCCATATAAAGGGGGCCAAGTTCTAAAACTAAAACAACACGGACTGAAAAAAAACACAGAGGCATGCTAGCCTATGTGTCGACGGAGTGACGACCATGTCAATAGCTACTTAGTTGGGGAGAAAGAGGAGAAAGACCGAAAAAAAATGAAAAAATAAAAAAATGAAACACCATAAAGACCCATTATTGACTACCGTACTAGCTACGAACAAGCAAAATCAGTTGGTCACTGCGGGGTCGGCAAGTTCGGCTCCGCGAGACTCATCGGCGTTGCGTAAAACCCCATGCTGAACAGCTCTACCTTGGCGAGTTTGGAGGCACCAGGAGTTGCGCCCCGCCCCGATAGCTGTAGTGTAGCGGGAGGGAGAGAGCTTGATCTTGACTGGTCCGGGATCGTCCAAGGAACGAACGATGTAGGTGGTGGCGGTCGTGGTGTGGGCGGAGATCTTGCCAAGCCACCAGTGATGGTCGCGGGCCTTGTACCAAAAGTGGGCGCCGACGGAGAGGATGGTGCTGCTGAAACGATTCGTCCAATCTTGGTGCGTGACGAGGCTGTAGCCTGGAGACAAAAATCGGGCGCCCTGATCTCGTGAGAGTTCTCGCTGGGCAGCACCGACGCGCATGCGGTGGTACGACCGATTTGCCTGTTGGAGTTGAAGTGGTGTGCCGGCCCAGTAACGGAGAACGTGCTGCCTGAAGTGTTGGAGGTCCATCTCTCGCTCCCAAGACGGTTGCAGTAGGCCTTTCCAGTGGGTTTCGTAGAGGACGGCGACGACGCCGCCCTGACCACGTACCGACCGATGGCTGGTGATTTTGTCGACTTCCAGGCGATCGATCGACGCGGTAACGTCGTCCTCGGTGACGTGGTAAGGAGGGGATTTCGAGGTGTAGTTGTTAAGGACATACGGTGTTAGTCCCGCGGGGAGAAACCGCGGAAGGTCGGAGCTGTCGTGGGGGTTTGCACAAGGCTTGCAGCGAACCACTGACACTCGGCAGGGCGCGTCCGCGCCCGGCATGTCGTTGGGAAGGTCCAGGTATAGGAGCTTGGCGGTCAGAGGACGACCGCCAGGCGTCGACTCCGCAGGGGCGGGACCGACCGCCAAAATCTTGAAAGGTCCCGTCCAGTTGAGCGAAAGCTTCGCTTTAAGGACCTTGCCGTCAGTGCCGGCTTGGGCCCCTTGTCGAATGGTAGAGGCGGTGTTGTAAATCCATACCCAACCACCGACGGCGTAGGTGGGGAGTTGTTTTAGCCCGTCTGACAGTGCAGAATTGCGGCGTTCCACGCGGGCAATATTAGGGGCGTGTTGTTCGCGAACAAGGGCGAACGAGCGTCGCTGTCGGTCGGCGGCCAGGTCGACATACTCGAGCTAGTCCCGGGCGAGGCTTTGATGACCGCGAGCATACGGGTGCTCGAAGACGGTGAGGGGTAGGCGGGGAAGGCGGTTCATGTGCACCTCGTTGGGGGCCAGGCCGGTGGCGGCACTGACGGAATTGTTGTAAGCAAATTCCACGTGCGGCAAATGAGCATCCCAGTCATTTTGTTGTTCATTGACGACCATAGCGAGCATCTGAGCCATGGTATGGTTCACGCGCTCGACGTCGCCGTTGCCGTTAGGATAATAGGAGCTTGTAGATGTTTTCCGCATGCCTAGGAGCTTGTAAATAGCGTGGGACAGTTTGGAGCAGAATTGGAGGCCGTTGTCGGAGTGGAGACTAACGGGGCATCCCCAAAGAGGGATGCACTTGTTCACCAAGATGTCGGCAGTGCCTTCAGCTGTAAATTGGGCTGCGGAAACGGCGTACATGTCTGCGCGCCGGCTGAAACGGTCAGTGACAAGGAGGATGTAGGAGTTCCCTTTTGGCGTAACCGGGAGGGGGCCGAAATAATCGACGCTGATCGCGATGCCAGGACCGGAGGGCAACGGGAGTGACAGGACGGGCCAGCGCACTGTCTGTCTGGATGTCTTGCGAGCTTGGCATTGGAGGCAATGTCGAAGCCACCATCGTGTGCTCTCGTTCATGCCGATCAACCAGTAAAAGCGCTCGAGCATAGAAAGCGTGCGAGCGACTCCAAGGTGGCAGGAGGCGTTGACGTGGCAGGCTTGCATAATCCACGGCCGCATGAATAGCGGTACGTAAATTCGAGTGGGCTCGTCGTTAAGCAGACGAGCGGCGCGCCCGCTGGGCGTACCAGGACCGGCTGTCGGGGCAGGGGTTGGTTTTCGCACCAACAGAAGGGTCCCATCATCATCCCTGTGGAGACGTCCTTTTTCAGCCAAACAACGGATTGCCGACAGGGGGGGGCGTTTTTGTGATGGAAGGTGTAAAAGAAAATCATCGGGGAGGGCCAGAGGGCTCCCGAGGAGGAGGTACCGAATGGCCGAGTCGCAGGCGGGCTCGGCGCGTTATTCGCGCGCCCAATCCGCGTGTGAATACCGCTCGACGGACTCGAAAAATTCGAGCTCTGCTGGGGATGGTGCTTCGGGAAGGGGGGTCGGAGGGCCGGCGTCCGGGCTTGTAGTACCAAGAAGAGGTGGAGTAGGTTCGACCGCGACGGTGGCCGACTGGGCGGTCACGGAGGGGGCCAAACAAGGGGCACTGTCGGGCCTCTCGATGGAGGGCGAGGGCACCGACGACCTTGAAGGACGTCGAATGACGGCTGGCGATTTTGCAGCCGGAGGTGGGGCGGGGGCCGGGGAGTCAAAGCCGTAATTGACTGCGGGCTTCGGGGATCCAGCGGCGGCGGCGCAACGCCGACGCGTTCTTGTCGAGATGAGATCCGACGGAACGAGGGAAGGCGGACGAGCCTGAGAAGCTGAAGATAGCTGAGGTGGAGCCGGGGGCACAACCGATCGAGACTCACGGTTGGCCTTGGCTCTTCTTCGCGAAGTTGTCTGAAGCTGAGCAGGGGATGCCTGAGAATCGAGGTCCCCGTCGTCGCTGCGAGAAATTACCTCTGGGCTATAGTAGTTGATACTCAACTTTGCAAGCTGCGTAATATGTCTCGTCTATATCCCATTTTTACTGAATTTCCAAATTTTACGATAATAAGCCGCTCGCGCGTATTCTATACTGGTACTGGTATGTATTTCCTTATCAAGGATAAAGGCCAGTGACTCCCCTGGATGCTGCCCGGGTCAACAGGACAATTTACACAATCATTCTGTGCACTGATAGTATTAAATATATAACCCAGATAAGGGAGGGTATTATGATTTTGCAACATGTTAAAATCTTTTCATATACCAACAAATACGAGGGTATTGATTAACCTATTGACTTTTTGTATGGGATGGTTCTAGCTGTGAATATGGCTCATTCTTATCGGAGAGCTTTTTTTCCAAAATTTCCAAAGTTTGGAAATAATTGGAGATATGTATCGATATACGGAGGCGTTCTGTCACTATTCGAGAAATTCTCCAGAAGCAAAAATATCAAGTTCGTTAACCCTTTTAGAACCGCAGTCCCGTTTTTGGGACAAGCTACTCGGAATTTGACTGATTTGTCCCCAAAACGGGACTGCGGTTCTAAAAGGGTCAACATTCCAATATTTGGAAAAAACCCCCAGGAAACTATGGAAGATTGAAAAATTGCGCGAAAAAATGTCAATGTAATTATTAATAGGAGTCATGTTTGAAAAAAACACACTTACTTGCAGCAGCGGCAGCACTTTTGCAGGACCCAACGAGCAGAACATACGAAATAAGTCGTGAAGGAGCAGCACAGCAAGCACCAACAGGCACAGCAGTGCGATCAAACTTGTGCTCGTCGACACTCGCTGTGCAAGCAACGCCGCCACAACGAGAAGATCGCCCTCCTTCTTCTTCGTTGCCCTCTGCTCTCTGCCCGAAAAGGGGCGGCATTGCGGCGAAGATCAAGGCGGCAAGGATGCGCGCTTGCAGCAGCAGCAACAGAAGCAGCAGCAGCAGCGCCTGCAGCAGCAGCCGCAAGCAGCAGCAAGCAGCGCCTGCAACAGCGCTTGCAGCAGCGCTTGCTTGGGGCGGCTCTCTTGTTTGCAGCAGCGCTTGTTTGCAGCAGCGCTTGCTTGCAGCAGGGCTTGCTTGCAGCAGCGCTTGCTTGCTTGCAGCAGCGCTTGCTTGCAGCAGCGCTTGCTCGCAGCTTGCTTGCGCAGCAGCGCTCGCTTGCAGCAACCCAATGTGTGCAGCAACGCTTGCTTTCCGCAGTGCTTGCTTGGCGCAGCGCTTACAGCAACAGCACTGCACAGCCAGCTGCACACTACTACCGCCGGTATCAGACATGTTGCATACCTGGTATATATACTTGTTCTCGTACGAGTACGTCCAAACAAATTTAAATTATTTTGTTTTGTGAAATTTTGAAAATGACAAGGGGACAAAATATCATATGCCCCTTTCAATTATCCTCCGAGATATCGTTGGAACTCCAGGCAGAGGTTGGAAAGCTCAGCGTCTCGACTTTGAACACACTCGGCGTTCAACTCACGGACGGCCACATCAAGTGACCAATATGAGTCCACCCGCAACAGCTGCACCTGGCGCCAGCAGTTCCCGGGTATCGGGGAAAAGGAAACACCACTCGGCGTATCACCTCTTCATGCAGGCGGTTCGAGTGGATATGAACCGGAAGTTTGGAGGGCCGGACGAGTTGATGGCGCACTTCACCAAGCACAACCAGGAAAAGGTTCGTATAAACCTACCCTACCCGTGCCTTTGGTTCGGCGCTTCTGGTCTGTCGCTGCGATAAGGTTAACGATATTTGCCGATCTTCGTTGCCTATGTGTCAGCCAAGACCATGGCATACGAACCCGGCCGGGGTTTGTACGGCTGTTGGAGGACGGGGAGACGCATCAGGTGCCAAATTGTCAACGTCCATCTGTCTATGCCCTGTATATCGTACCCCCGGTCGCATCCCGCCCCTTACGCGCTTGCAGTGCCAATGTGGCAACCTTTCGGTTCCTCTGCCGCAGGGGGTGTAGGCTGTTTGGTGCAGCACCTGATGCTGCGATCTTCATGGTGATTAGGATGCGCCTCGCTTGGGCACGAGGCACATCCTACAGCCTGCAGCACATGTCCTGCTTGTTGGAAGATGCATGATATTATACCACGCAATGATGTGTTGCCAGATGTACGAGAAGACTACAGGTACTGGTGTACCAGGTACCTCTATGTATTAGACTATTAATAACTGCTGTACGCACTTGCTGCATGTCTAGTCTACTGAAGTCTACGATTATTGCTGCTGTTATCGAGGGGTGGAGTGCAGCTGCTGTTCGAGCATGATAACTATGCTATCATAGGGACTATGCAAGCGGGGCTTCGCCGCGATGACACCCCCGCCTCCGGCTCCAGGTACGGTATGCCTGTAAGGGTCGACAGATGTAGGTACAACAGCCAGTGTGAGCCGTGGCCGTAAGCGACAGCGCTGCTGGACTGCCAAATTGTGTACGTTAGTAGGCAGCAGCTGGGAGTACAAACAAACCGTCGGTTAGCCCCGGGTGCTACTATAGTTCAGCAGCAGCAGGAGCGCTCGTTGTACGACAGCATCAACAGTAGTAGTGGTATAGCAGCACCAAACTACAGCAGCCGTTTCTATTTGTACATTCTTCCCTAGCAGGAGCACGTGTATATATTATACGTACATGCAGCCGCGTAGCAGTATCAATCCCAACAACTCACTCAAATACACGTTTTGCATAGACCCCCTTGAAAAACGCAATATTCATGTGTCGAAACCCTCAAACAATCTACAGCACTGATGGATCGATCCTGAAACAAATGATCGGTGCCACCCTTCGACCGACACAGCGGAAGTATCCCCCCCCCCCCCTGTTTGGGAGGTACAAGGCACAAGAAGAAGGGATAGAAAGAAGGGAAAGGCTAGAACTAAGAAACAAGGTGGAATCGGAGAAACTCTTAGAGATATACGGGGGATTGAGCGAAGGCATAGTCATGAAAACGTATTTGCACGACACAATGGACTTCGCGATAATGCTGAAACTGCGATTTCGTGTAGGTGACCTGGATCTGCCAGAAAGAAGAAAGAGGTATACCAGTAGCCGGGAAGAGGAGGAAATAGATGCACAGATGTGCCCGTGTGGCAAAGCAGCAGAGAGTAGAGCTCACATAGTAGAAGGATGTGAAATGTACCAGGAGGAACGGGATGTGTTAAACGACGAAATTAGGAAAACAGACGAATGTGACATGGAGGAGTTTGATACACTAGATAGCAGCGAGAAAACGATCGCTATCCTAGGAGATAGATGGTGGCCACAGGTGGCCAAACAGGAAGGGGATAAGATTCGCAAATCGTGTTTATGTACGTAATATGCGGAAACAGCGTAATGAGCGCCCATATGTTGGAGTTGTCTCTATTAGGAGAAGGATCGGTGCTCCATCTCGAAAGGGATGCGTGGTCAATGGTCAAATGGCTAAGGCAAGCAACTAATGAGTACGCCCTCTGCCCAGTCGAAGCCGGTGCTAGCGATGGTGGAAAGAGCGGACGAAAAAGTCTACGTACCTCATAATGAGAAAACACCTCACAACGGTGGAAGGCGTTCACCAATGAAGGCAACCATTCCCGAGGCCGATCTATATCGTGCGTACGCTGTGCTTACTATACTGATGCTGTCGTGCGGGGTTGTGATGACGGTTTACTGCTCTTACGAGCAACGAGCACTGCCGTATACACCTACAGTTGTGCTACGGCTGTTTAAATCCTTGCCGTCCGGGCACCAGTATGTACATAAGGGTTTTGATTTATTGAGTGTAGAACAACAGGGGTACACCTAGACGTACGTGTAGCGACGACCAATGCACAAGTTTCGTCCGAAGTCGCCTTGCGTACGTTTTTAGATTTCTACGTGATCAACGCGCACAAAAAGATTAAACCTCTCCGTTGCCTCGCGGTACTGCCTGTTGTATCACCCATGCACCCGAACCACCCCCTGTGGACAATATACCAGTTGTGTTCCCCTGGCGTTGGGCAGCAATCAAGCGGTAGCGATCAAGCGGTTACAAACCCCCGAAGTCGATGGTAAGGGTGCTGGACCGCTGGACACAAGGGGTGATAAATAGTACTGTTGTACGACATCTATTCGTAGTAGTATTGATAGTAGTAAACCGGAGGGCTGCCTTCTAGGCTGGGATCCTTATTCGGTACGCATCGCGTGCTGTACCTTTGTCATGTAAGACCGCACCCACGATTAGGCCAAGGAGGAGGGAGAAGCAGGAGTCTACCGAGTTACTCCCGATTAGAAAATAGCGCGGAATAAAAAACTAGAACAGCAAGAAATACCAGGTATGTCTCGATCCCGGTCTCCCCGCCCAAGCTCAAAGCGAATGCGGCAAGATCACAACGACACACCAATATGTAGATTAAATTTATTCTTACGCATAGCCCAGGTTTTTGTACGTACCTGGCAATACTTACGGTAGTGCCCAGCCAAGCAATCGAGTGACACAGTTGCGGCATGATTTAAACAACCGAGCGATTCAGTTGCGGCAGGATTTGTCTTTTTCTACGTAGCGAAGCGAGTTTCTGGTTCACACGCCTGGCTAAAATATAGGGCACGCCTTCCTTTTGAGCTGTGGGTGAAGCCGGAGGTCCGGCGCCGGCCACCCGAAGGTCTTCCATAATAGGGTGTTTTCGATAATCCAAGTTGGTTGGGTTATAAAATGATTTACAACCGACAAACGTGCGGAGCTGATGGGTTAAGCGGGTGAATAGTAAATTGCCCCGTTTGGTAACCAACCAACCCACAGAGCTACCCTACCCAAGAATACGCGTTTTTTTGCCACTTTTTCCCTACAGCATTTTTTTTTCGTGGGTCGGGATTGCTATTCTTTAAGGATCAGACTGCAAGAACACCCCCCCCCCCCCCCCCCCAATTAAATTCTTCGCACGCACGCATTTGTCGTGGGCATTTTCTCTGCCTTCCATCACTCCGCACCGTTGTTGACAGCATTCCCAAGTGTCCACCGATCCTCCGCGTTCGATTCGTAGCGAGAACCACTCTAGCTTATGTCCGTGCACCAAACGGCCTCGCTTGGATCGCGATGTGTACAGTACCTGAATTTCCGTCTCGCTTTAACCTGTCTTCGGCACAGGAGGGCGAGGAAATGCTCAGTCTCCCCGTCATGAAGATGGCGGTCTTGGGGAACCTGTGGACTCACGCGTTGCCGAGCGTAAGGGAGTTTTTCGAACACGCGGCACAAAGGAAAAGCGCGTGGGAGGATGCCAGGGCGCTCGAAGCCGAGAGCAAGGTATTTTATGCGGCGACAACTGTGCCGATTCGGCTTCACATGCGACAACACCTGCGCTGATCCGGCGTAAACTGCGGCGAGACCTGTGCTGATCGGCGTAATATGCGGCTAGATTTTGTGCTGAGTCGGCGTAACATCTTGCTAGACTTGCGCCGATCCGACGTACTCCGTGGCGAGACCTGTGCCGATGCGGCGTAATAAGCGGCAATCCCTGTTATGATACGGCTTAATACTTCGTGCGGCAAAATCTTTGCTAGTCCAGTGTAATGTGCGGCAATTGCCGGTGCTGATTCGGCGAAATATGCGGCACGACCTGCCTGATCCGACACAATGTCCGGCAAGACTTGTGCTGATCAGGGTTATTTGCGGCTAAACTTGCGCCAATCCGGCGTAATATGGGGCAAAGTCCGCGCGGATTTGGCGTGACGAATCGGATGTGATTGATTGATCAAGGCCGGGTGGCGTTACTGAAACGGTCACGACTGCTCTGCCCTTCGAGTGACCGTCTCGATCTGTCGAATTGGACATCAAATTGCACGGGTCACATCTAGCGGTAATACTTGGTACACCCCATGCGGAAGGAATCAAGTTGCCGTCCAACGGCCATCCGTCTTTCGGACTGAACGTGTCCGCGTTTATTCGATCCTGTATTTTTGTAAACCGTTCAACGGTCGTCTTCTGTTCGTCGAAATCTCCTCGTTTTTCTCTCTCTATATATATATCCCTTCTTGTTCTAACCGTTCAACGGTCATCTGCTGGTGGGTCGAAATCTCCACGTTTGCCCACACGATCCGGTCTTGTCGAAGGGAGCCGGTGGATTCTCCAACACTGAAAACGAAAGCGAGGTGGAGAGTGAAGGAGGCGAAGTAGGCCGCAAACGATCGAGGCCAGCCGGGGGCGGCAAGTCTCTCAAAACGAGGCATTCCGCGAAGGGCGCATCTCCCTCTGCCTCGGCTGCCAACGCGGATGCTGGTTCCGGTTCGAAGCCTCCGAAGCGCCCCCCATCCGCAGCTGCTAAGGAGGTGGGGACGGACTCGGAGACGCAGAACAAACAGGACCATAATAAAAAGGGAGAGAAGACAAAGGAAGCCTCTCGGAAGTCTTCTTCCAAGGAGAGCATGTCCGAGGGGGGAGGCGGTGTATCTCAGGACGTAGACTCGTCGAGCCCGTTGTTGTTGTCCGGGGATGGTAATGCTCCAACTTCGGAGTCGTCCGCTTCCGCGACAGAGCCATCGGAGAGTAAGCCGACGCACGTTCGCAACGCTGTCGAAACGATTTCCGACGGTGCCACAGAGGCGAAGAGCGCGAAAAGAAAGTCGAAGGCAGAAAGACGCAAAGCCAGAGCAGAGCGGGAAGCCAAGGAGCTGGCTCGCGCGGCGGGCGCTGATGCGGACGGTGCTTCGGACGACAGCGGGGTTTCCAACGGAGAAAAGGCGGGAATGGAAGAGGCCGATGCGGGCAGAAATAAGCAGAAACAGAGCGGAAATGATAAGAAACGCGGAGTCGGGTCTGAGAAAGCGGGCGCAGAGGATGGTGGAGGAGCGAATCGCGCACGGAAAGGCGACGAGCCGGCTAAACGTGCGGGCAAACGTGGCGATGGTGCTGGAGAGAGCGGCGAGAAGAAGCGCAAGGACAAATGTGGCACCGGTGGCACGAGGTCGGAGACGGGCAGGGACACTGGTAAGGACTCGGACAGAGGTAAGGGCAAGGGCACCAGGGAGAAAGGGGGCGAGGATACGAGCGAGAGCTCGGGGGCTGCCAAGGGAGAGGGGAGCAGGTCGAAGTCGGGCAAGCGGCGCGACAGAGATGCTGACAAGACGGCAGCCAAAAAAGAGCAGGAAGCGGCGAAACTTGACGTGAAGGACGGGGGCAAGAAAGGGAAGAGCCAGAGCGGCGCTCAGGAGGCGGACAAGGCGGTCACTGGAAAAGGAAAGAAAAAAAGCGACAGCATTGCCAGCGGCAGCAGCAGTCGTGACGGAGGTGGAGGCGGAGGCGGGGGCGGACGGGAGGCCAGGAGAAAAAGCACAGGAGAGAAAAGAGGGGGGGGGTCGTCGTCAGAGGAGGAAGGGGAAGGAGAGAGGGGGGCGGCGACATCGAAGGGCAGCGGCAGCGGGAAAGGGGGCAAAGGTAAGGCAGTGCCGCCATCGAGCGCACCGAGCAAGACTAGTGAAGGTGGGGAAAGCAGCCGAAAGAACGCCAGGAAGGCCAGGGAGGCGGGCCGTTCGCGGGAGGCCGCCGAAAAAGGGAAAGACGCCGCCCAATCCAACAAGAGCAGCAGCAAGGAACCGGCGAAGAAGAGCAGCAGCAGCAGCAGCAAGGATGGGGCGAAAGGCAAGGGAGCGACCGCGCGCACAGATTCGGCGGGTAAAGGTCCCCAGCGGGTCGGGCAGAAGAGCAAGGGCAAAGCTGAGCGGCAGAAAGAGAAAGACGCATCCTCGACATCTCCTCCCTCCCCCCGCGCTAGAAATAAGAACAAGGAGAAAGAGACACCCTCCGTGTCTTCCTCCGATGGCGGCGGGGCTGGAAAAGGCCGCGAAGCGAAGAAGAGACTTACGCTCGAATCCGAGGACGATGACGATGACCCGTCACTTTTTTTCGGTCTTCCGGTTGGAGAGAAGTCTTGGGTGGAGGTGGAGTGGGAGGTTGAAGTACAGAAGAGCGGAAGGAAGCCTGAGGAGGTGAGCGGGGGGGGGGGGGGGGTTGCTCGCGAAGGCATAAGGTTGCTCTTACAGGAATGATCCCTCCATAGTGCCGGTGTGCGCCAGCCAATCATACGGGTACTATGGCGGCAACCGGCACTATAATCAACATACTGCCACCCGGCTTAACCCCGTCTGTGCCCGTGCATTTTCACAGGCACTATATAGCGGGCAATCGGCCCTGTAGAGGAGGCATTGCTGTATTCCGGCAACGTTCCGATAAACACCCTCCTCTCGCTTCGTGCCCTGATCGCACGCCGACCTGATTCCACCCTCCCACCCTCGCCGTTTATGTTGTTATTCGTTTGTGGTAAGCAGACGCAGCTGCTTGTTTTTTTTCAAAGGGTGGGTGGTTAAGTGGGTGGGGTGTTCTTTAGGCTTGGAAGGCGTTCACTGTGGTGCGTCGGAGTTGTTTTAGCACAAACAGCTGTGTCGGCAAGGAATTGAATCGGGGCAGTAGCGGAGGGAAAAATTCCCTGCGATGCCAATTTTGTGCTGTGCCAACCTGATCATTGCCCCCGAGGGGTCTGCGGATGTGGACCTCGAAGTTGGCGTGGTGTCTTGCAGGTTCAAATGGAGGGTGCGTATTTACAGTAGTCACACGCATACATATAAAGCACCCTACCAGACGTACGGGGTATGCAGGATATATGGGCAAAGCTTGCGAAGATGCGCTCCGAGAAATGATCCATCTCGCAGCTCATTTTTTGTTGTTTTACATGTTTTTTTACAAATTTACCGCTCTGTCCCGAACAACAAGCGACATTTTTTTTATTCTATATTGGTAAATGAAAACGCATGCTATGGCAGTGGTGGTGCCCGTGGAGTTTTATGAGGCTGCTCACTTGGAGAGCTACGCCGAACTGTTTTCGAGAAGAAACGATCAAAAATCCCATGGGCTTAATAAGGTCTGTAACGAAATCGTTGTAAAGACAAACGATTCTGGGTAGTTCCTCAGTGCCCTGTAGGAGCCCCATCAGTCATAACTATTCCTCATTAGGCAAAAAACGTGCTACGTCTAACGTAGAACGTGTCTATTAATAGTCGGCCCTTGGGTTTCTAGACAGAGCGGCATAATAGTGTGCACCCTCAAGAGCTGTACTTGTTTTTTTTTTCAGTTTAGTACAATGGGTACGTCCCTAGCGACGTACATCGATGTAGCAGGTGTACACCTTCCACCAATTCGCCTGCGCTCGTTCATCGACTTTTTTCTTCGCGTGGTGGCAGACCGTGGAGTGGTTCACAGCCTCTGTCGATCTGTGCAAGCGCCTCAGCACGAACAAGGAAGGCCACCCCAAGTGGCGCATCAACTACTCCAGGCGCGGCAGCCTGCCGGCGTCAAAGGTACTTCGCCACTATTGTACTAGTCTGATGTCATTGACCTCCTAAAGGTACTACTACAATTATTAGTCCATTGCGACCAGTAGCCCGCTGCTGGCTTTATCCAATACCCGGTATTGAGTATCTTTGCTGCTTCCTATTGATATGTTACCTTCAGTTTGTGTGC
Source organism: Nereocystis luetkeana (assembly GCA_031213475.1). Lineage (NCBI taxonomy): Eukaryota > Phaeophyceae > Laminariales > Laminariaceae > Nereocystis > Nereocystis luetkeana. The sequence goes on along the minus strand of JARUPZ010000026.1, from coordinate 7,711,518 downwards.
TGCCAGTATCCTACTGAAGGTACTGCTAGTCTATTGCTCCCAGTGGGCCTACTGCTGGCTATGACCAATAGCAGGTGCGGTATCGAGTAGTATACCCTGCTGAGTAACAATAGTGTACCGATATTATGTCGCTGCCAGCAGCGTACTGCAGACTATATGTATCACATCGAGGCACTATTACGGGGGGCCATATTAAATAGGACCTACGGTACACACAAAAACCTATATATTTCGCTATTTTTACTAATAACATTTGGTGCTATTTGCTGTGGTCCTCCATAATAGTGCCTTTATTTATCGCAGTGATAATGTCCTTCGGCTTGCCAGGTAGTGAGGGCACCTTGCAGCAGTAGCAGCAGCAGTATAGCAGTCGTCCCTCCCCCTGGGGCTTGCCCTGTATTGGCGGTCATGATACATGTACGGGTCTCGGCCTTTTTGCGCGATTTGTTCTTGCCGAATAAGTGACACGGCCATTCCCACAGCTCGTCGAATCTTTACATTTCGTTCTGATTACGAGGTTTCCCCGCAATAGATGGCGTGTGTATTGACAGTAGGCTAAACTCGTCCCACGCCATATCCAGCATATTTCTCGCCGACACCTGTGTGCATTTTTTTTTTCAGAGTCCAAGACGGACCGGACCGTCTATGGATGAACTTCAGCGCGTTGGACCTCGTCAAAGTCATCTATCAACTACGAGCGTGTTGAAACCCCGTCAAACGTTCCCGTTCCCCAGCTAACGACGTGTGTGTACAGCAGTACCAATATAAATATGGTGACTACGGTTGGTGGTTGCGTTTCCCTTGCGTCGACGGTTTCATCAGAGCAAGGTGGTGTTCTTGAGCAAGACCGAGCTCGTGGATGATTACCAAGACGACCCTCTCCTGTGGAGGAAAAAGGGGAGCGAGCTCCAAGCCTCGGTAAGAGTCTCTTATGAACTGTCCCAGCATACATCCAGTACGCGACCACAGTGGTGAAAAAATCGGGAGGTAGTGGTATCAGGCTGGACTATTACGAGGGACCATAGTTAATAGGACCAAATATTGTTAGTAAAAATGGATAAATATATAGGTTTTTATGTATACCATTGGTCCTATTAACTATGGTCCCCCGTAATAGTTCGGACGGGAATAATAATGAGGACGTTTATGTACTGAAATTAGAGTCGGACACACCTATTTGTGCTCCGGAGTATGTACGAACTCGAGCCTTGCCCAAAAGCTTGGTGTTGCATGCCGTCTGTAGCGCTCCGTGTGAAGCATTATTTTTTTCCATCTCGATTATTTGTGCCTCCGCCTTTACTGGCAACCACGAAGGCAGCGAACCGACCCGCTGGCGTGGAGAAGGTGAGATATATCGTCTACAGATGATCGATTCCCACAGCTCACGATCTAGATCGTTCAGGCTGCAGATAGATTCCTGATCTGTATGATCTAGCTCATGTTGCCGAGTGGAAGCCATATAATCGGCATGACCTATAGCTGACACGGTTTCTGGGTTGGATCTGTACGATACAGATTATTCACAACATCGCCTAACGGGAGGTTAGGATCAGCATAGTCTTCAGATATATCGTGATCTGTCCTACGTACGGAAGCTTGACCGAGAGCCATGCCTCTGCAGTGCGGCGGAGGGGGTAGTTTTAGGCGGAAACTTGTGTAACCCTGAGGAGGCTTGACGGAAAGCCATGCCTTTACAGTGCGGTCGGCGCGCGGGGGGGGGGGGGGGGTGCTTTTGGGCCAGTTTTATGTTTTCTGGCGGACGGGGCTCCTCAAATGATGAGCTACACTGCTGTACCTGGTACCAATCCACTATCGTAGGCATCCCGCGCTGTTCCACCAAATCAACATCCGAATCTCCAATCGCGAATCGAGGGGTGGAGAGTTTTGTGCATGACTTTATTCGCTCGTGTATAAAACAATAAATCACAGGCTCCTATAATATACTCGGGGGGTTTGCGCGGGTGTAAAATGGCGGGTTTTCCTGTTGGGATTAGTTTGGAGTGGTTCAACGCCCACGTCATGCTCGCAGAGAGAGCCGTCGAACCGCTGCTATACTGTCACCGATTGATGTTGATCGCTTAGTGCTCACGCCACAGGAGACCCTCGTGGCGTTCGTCACTCTTGCCCGGGTATGGCAACAGATAAACCCTACCTCCCCTTCGGATTGATGTTTGATGTTTCTGATCCTCCTCACTACAGCCTTTTCGCGCTGTAGTCCGTTTTTGGGGACCGACTATTAATAGTACGGGGGACCATAGTTAATAGGACCTACGGTATACACAAAAACCTATGTATTTGCCTATTTTTACCGACAATATTTGGTCCTATTTACTATGGCCCCCCGTAATGCTTGGAACTTGAGTGGTTTGTCCACAAAACGGGGCTGCAGTCCTAGTCGGGTTGAGCGGGACTGCAGCCCCAATTGAGTTGAGTAGCTCCGTACACAATAATGAAACCATCCCAACCAAAAATAACTTTGAGGCATTGTGTAGGCTCAATCCGATGATCGTTCTCATGGCCTGGGTGTACAACGAATAACCACTGCGCAACACAGCTGGGATATATGCCGGGTAGCTTTGCTCATTCGAGGAGCTCCGCCGGTCATAAGTATCGCCTCCCAAGGCCAAAAAGGTGCCTCGATCACCCCTGCCGTGGGAAGCGTCTCGGATCAAGTCGAAAGGGTGACGGAGAGCTAATGAGATCGCTTTTGCTTTTTTTCAAGCATGTCAGCACCACCTTATTTTGAAAAATATCTCAACCCTCCTTTCAGGCCTGCAGCCCCCTTTTGAGGACAGACTGCTCAAGATGGTTTGTCCCTAAACGGGGCAGCAGTCCTTCAAGGGTCAGAACTCACAAAGCCCCCCTCTTATACGAGTACCAGTCAGCAACACCATATTCTGAAAGTTATTTATTACGTAAAAAGAGCGATTTATATAGGTTATTGTGTGTACCGTAGGTCCTATATTAATATGGTCCCCAGTAACAGTATTCGTAACACGCTCAGAGCTGCGGCATCGCATCATCCAAACATGTTGCAAATGGCTCCCGGCCGATTGTGTTCCCTCCTGTCCAACGCAACTCTGTGCGTCCGATTGTGTTCCCTCCTGTCCAACGCAACTCTGTGCGTGTCGCTCGACCGCAGGCCTTGGCCATCTCACCGAAACGCCCGGGCAGCGCCGGCGGAAGTGTTGCTTCGTCCGTGGATCAAGAGGTCGAATGGCGAGAGGATTTCGATCTCAAACCCCGTAGGCGATGAATTGGCTGCCGTTCACCGAACCAACGCCCCCCCAAAGCGGCGGACGTCTGGTAGAACCCGAATACATATTTTTCGCCAGGCGCACTTTTTTATGGACGTGTTTGTACTTATGAGTCTTCCAAGTGACTCACACACCCCAGCCCTGCCCTGCGTGCGTTATTTGTATGAGCCTTCGGGCGTCACAGGAACCAGGCTTGGCTTGCGTTTCTCTTTGTGGGGTCTTTCGAGTGGATAACACAGCCCAGCCTTGGCTTGCGTGCTTATTTGTGCTGGTCTCGGAGGGATTCGCACAGCGCAGCCTTGGCTTGTGTACGTATTTTTGGATGGGCCTTCAATCGATTTACGTAGCGTAGCGTGGACTGTGTATATACCTGCTGGTATGGGTCTTGAGGCAATTCACGAAGCCGAGCGTTGGCTTGTGTACTTGTTGGTATGAGTCGTCGAGTGATACACATAGCCATAACCTAGTGTTGGCCTGTGTACTTATTTGTATGGGTCTCCAAGTGATCTACCCAGTCAGCCCTAGCTTGTGTACGAATTTGCGTAGGTCTTCAAGCGATCAACACAGCCCAGCTCGGGCTTCTGTATTAGCCGTAAAGTGATTCACGCAGCCCAGCCCTGGCCTGTGTACTTGTCTGTACGCATGGATCAATCGAGTGATACGCTTTGGCATCCTTGGCTCGCGTACTTCTTTGTATGGGTCTTCAAGTGACACCCACAGCCTGTCCTTGGTCTGTGTACTCCTTTGCACGCGTGGGTCTTGAGGTGATGCAAGCCTACCCTTGGCAATGTACTGAGTAACAATGTGGACGTTGCGGCGTGGGAGAAGTTGTTGGGACCATTATTTTTCGAACAATCCCGTTTTTTAGATATGCAACCACTTGTCTAGGGGGGTCTGCTTGGCAATTGACTTACAGCAGTGTGCCCCAGCAGGAAAAACCGCTAGCCCTCGACGGAATCGCCGAGCAAGCACTATCTAATGGGACAACCGTGCGCACGGCAGTCTCTCGGTCAACAGAAACGTGAGCCAGGAAGGTGACAAAATTCATCCGGGGGGAGGGCGAGGGGCGTACTCGATGTAGTGCTTGGCCTCAGTCGTATGACCCTCGCATCCCTACAATGTCGGGACGGAGCTCGTCGGGTCTTCACCGACCAGGCAGACATTGCTTGCACCAAGCGCGAAGCACCGTGAAGTGTTCGGCGAGTCGCATGAAGGGTGGGGCAAAGCTTTCGTTGATGCTACTCGTGGGGGAGTTTATGGGGCGACCGTCGCACGGCAGTCTCGGCCAACAACACCACGAGCCAGGAGGCCTACTACGATGGAGGGTAGCATATTTCCGCTAAAATTGTTCTCAATGACGGGGCTCCTTGATGGAAAAAAAAGTCGTCGACACGCTTTTTTATTTTCGCGATATTTGTAGTTGTGCAGCCATATAGGCCGTGGGATTGTTCATCGGGTTGCACCTACTTTTGTAATTAAAAAATCGCAAACCACGTATCTCCTCGATGTCACGTAAGGAACCTCGAGGGAAAACATGGCGCAGGTCTACCTTTTTACCATGTGTCCCAGACCAGGTGTTGTAGATATCTTCGAGGGGGATCCGTTGCTCGCCAGTGCTGCTCATAGAGCAGCCTGTTTTCTGGTTGCGCGTAGAGCAGTCTATGGCTCGCGCGGACGATAGACTCTAGCCGATAACACCGCGATCCAGGTCAGACGTAGATTCGTCCGCGATAGCTCCGCTGTTCGTCGATGCTTCTCGTAGAGCAGCCTGTTTTTAGTTGCGAGCCCATCAACGTGAGCGTTCGAGCGGCGACGAAATGCTTGCATGCATACCTTAGCACCTGCTAAAAGCAACGGGTCCTGATCCAAGCATTGAATTTGTTCAAGTCGTCTCTGCACGGTTGTTCGCACAGGTAGCCGGGACACCCCTCCCCCTGCACAATGTGGGCGTAAACATGTCTTTGTAGAGACATTGCACAATTCACCTAAATTCCCGCAAGGTGTTGTTAACCGTTTGATTCGGTACGCCCAATGATGTGTTATATTAGGCAATGCCCTCACATGGACCTTTTGTGACTACTTTGTGCAGGGCGCGGGGGGGGGGGGGGGGGTCTCGTGTGCGTTGTTACTGCAGTCGTAGAGGGGCCAGCGTGTATTTGGTGTGTTTTCTCGTGGTTTATCGGTCGGAGCCAACCTGCAGGCGAGAACCTGATCCGAGCTTCCGACGTCTTCTTCTTCGGTCTTCCCAGCACCGGTTCTCGTTGATGCCACTCGTACAGCGGGTGTGTTGTTTCGTTGCGTGCCTCGAGAGAGAGAGAGTCAGCCTGCAATCGGCGACAACGCACCGACGTTGTTCCTGATCCAAACATTCAGCACTGAGGCTGTACTGGTCCATGTTGTTTAGTCGTCTCCGCTTGGCGATAAGATGGTCGGTGTGTTTCACGCTGCTCGCCCACCATGTTCGTAGTAGAGAGAGAAGGATTTTGCTGATGCTCTGCTATGAATACAGGAGCAGGAGGATCAGGGCGAGACAGACTTGTTGGTGTACGCTATATGCTACGCGTAGAGCAGATGCGTGCTACGCTAGGGGTGGACCTATCAGTTTTCGAGGCTCGTCACAGAAACAGCAGAATAGCAATAGCGCTCAGACAATCGCCGTCGGAATATGGACAAAAGACGGTCCACGCAACAAAAGGTGGCCGGGACAGACACCCCCCCTTTGCACAGTGTGGACGTAAAGCAATGTCCATGCGGGGGCATTGAACACTGCTGTAGCAAACCCCACAGGGTGCCGACGACCTTTCAATTCGGCACGCCAACTGGTGTGGTACGTTGTCAGCTGTCTCCACAAAATATGTTTGACGCCCATATTGTACAGGGGGGGGGGGGGGGGGGGGGGTGTACTCGATAGGAGAAATGTACTCGATCTCATGCATGGCCGTAGTCGTATGACCATAGACCCTCGCATCCCTACAATGCCGGGACGGAGCATGTCGGGTTTTCACCGACCGGGCAGACATTGCTTGCACCAAGCGCGAAGCGCCGTGAGGTGTCCGGCGAGTCGCATGAAGGGTGAGCTGCACTTTGCTAAGAGCCGCTTGTAAGGCGAACTTGCATACGGATGGCAGCTTCAATGAGTTACTTAAATTTCCGGTGTAGCCACTTCCAGAGCGTGGGTTGGGGGGTAATTTGGTACGCCTACTGATGTACTACTGGTACGTTGTTTAATGCCTCCATGATGATGGTTTTACGTCCACCATTATGCCGGGGGGAGGGAGATTTCGTGATAACATGCATGGCCATTCATAGTCAAATGACCGGAGAGAAGCAGGAGTTGACCAGGGGGGGGGGAGGGGGCGAACTCTTTCTTGCTCGCCTTAGTCATTTAACCATTTTGACCATTGGCGACGCATCCCTTTCGAGATGGAGCGCCGTTCCGACTCCGAGTAGAGACACCTCTAACTGTTGGGCGCCCATTACGTACTGTTAGTTCCGATAGATTGTCCAGGCCTTAAGCATGAAGTATCACTATCCATAAATAAAAAATTGTGCCGATCGACCTACACTGAATCTTCAATAGCGCATGTACACCAGTATCAGCAATATTGTAGCGGGTGAGTACGATCAGTATGTCGTTCTATCGTACTGGGGTTTCCTCATTTTCGAGCAACCCGTCCCCGGGAGGGCGCCTTTCCACGTGGGGCGACATATGCCCCTTATTCTGCTTGCGGCTCGTGCTACCACCTCGTCCTACTCGTGCCTCATCCTACCTAGCGGTTTCTCGCAGGCGTCACCCACCCACCATGCTAAAAAAAATACACGTAGTATTTCTCACCCACTTACACCCACCATCCCATCCACCTATCCACCAACTAGCCCACTACTAACCAATGCACCTATCTATCTACCAACCATTGAGGGGGCGCTGAGATGACATCCTCAGAAATAAATGCTTCGTCAAGCACCCGCGCATAGGCATTCCGGCAATATACACATACGTAAGACTTGGAATTAGATATAGGGATTTTTTAACCACGATCCGTACTTTGTATTTGTACTATAGTTTATGCCAATACTCTGTACAAGTGGCATAGTAGGTGGTCCGCGTGCTCACTCAGATCAATTTTGTGGGTTAAAAGTCTCACCGAATGCACACCGAGTGCATACTATTCGTAAGGGGTTTTCTTGCATAAAATTTGGTTAATAATAGAGGAATGCTCGAAATGGTGAGTAAAGCTAAATTCGATGAAAATCGACGAGCAGTGGGAATGTCGAACTCTATGCGCGACAAACAATGACAAGGCGTGCACCGGGGGGGGGAAGGGACGACACCTGTGGCGGCCACGCCTTGCCCAGAGAAAGACCGCTGAGGGGAAGATCTCCTACGAGTTGAGCTGGAAAGTGAAAGTGACGATTAACCCCCCCCCCCCGGCTTTTAGCCATTGTTTTTGCCTCTTTTTGGGCCCACTAACTTGTATACATATGATGGGAACCTAGTTTTGCCCTCGCGCAGCATATTCAACGACGAAAAATATCAACATACAGATATATCATCCGCCTGGAGAACAAAAATACTTTTGTGAAGGTCATTTTTTCGTCGGTGATGTAGCCATTGTGATAAGGTACCTTGAACATTTTAGCGTTTTTCCGAGTTTTTTGGGCTACTCGCTCACAACTTCGAGTATACAAAATCACCTCGTGAGTCGTTTCGGGCTGCCTAAGACTGCCGTCTGGCGCACCCGACGCCCTCACACAACCCATCAGAAGCATCCCTCAATTTCGCGAGCTGTAGTTTCTGGTTTGGAGCCGGAGCGCTGTCCGCAAGTGAGGTTGGTTGTTTTTTGTCTCACTTCTGATTTTGTGCACCCCAAATTCCGACCACATTGTTTTGCCCATTATAGCACCTCGAAGTCGAGGTGTAGGCCTCTGACCAAAATCTGCGGGAGATCAACCTCGAGAGGAAGATAAACTGCTGCAATAAACCTCTGTCAAGTCACGGTCGCTCTCTTGTCAGCTCGAACCAGACAAATATCTAACCGCAGCGTGTCAAGACAGCCATAGTTGTTTCTGTTCCGACTAAACATCTAGATTAGAGTGACCGACCGGAAACCCGGGGACCAGGGGACGCTTGGGTGCCAGCGTGGCCTTAAAAAACATGGATACCAAAATGCGGCATCGTCTCTCTCGCTATACAACCGGAAACTTTTCCAGGTCGCTAGTCGGTGTCACTCGCGGAGAGAAGCCCGTGCGACGCTAGCGACACCTCTCGTTCCTTGCACGCAATGCTCTATCGTAATGTTCTATTGGGTCAGGATACTTCAAGACAAAGTCCACGGGGATTATCACCAGGACGACTCGAGGTATGTTGTCAGCGTACTCCCAAACTCGGTTGGGCGCCTTCGCACTGTTTTGACTCTTTCGTGGCATGGCTATGGTACCACCGATCGCACATGCCATGGCCTCTCCACAGCATCCCATGGCGTGGCAAAGGATTCTATGGCGCCGTGATGGATGCCGTGGCATGCCATGGGTGGTACCATGGCAACCCCCGCGGCAACCGCCACGGCACTCCATGGCAACCTCACGGCATGTTATGGCAACCCCCACGGCACCTCAATGTCCACTGCACCTCAGGGTAGGGTCAGGATTAGGGTTAGGGTCTCATGGTATGCCATGGAGGTCCGGGGCAGGTTCCGTGGTATGCTATGGAAGTTTTTGCCGTGCAAGTTTTTGTCGCAGATGGTGCCACGGCATGCCACGGCGTGTCGCGAGAAAGGACAATTATGTGCAAGCCTGTCCTAAACTATGTATTTTGACTTTTTCGTGGCCTTGCCATGGCACCACCCTTGGCATAATATATATACCATGGCATCCCCACGGCATCCCATGGCGTGGCATAAGATTCCATGGCGTAGTCGTGGGTGCCGTGGTATGCCATGGGTGGTACGATAGGGTTAGGTTAGGGTTAGGGTTAGGGTTCCATGGTATACCGTGGAGGTCCGTGGAAGGTTCGGTGGTATGCCATGCAAGATGCCGTGGAAGGTTTTGCCGCAGGTGGTGGCACGGTATTCCACTGCGTGTCACGAAAAAGGACAAGAATGTGCATGCCTCAAGCATGGATGGGAAGGAAACCTGAAGTTCGTAGAACGGTTGGAAACAGTAGAGATGACAGCAGCTAAAAAATCCTAAGATGGTCAAGTACGGCGAGCAATCCAACATTAAGAGCAGAACCGGGAATGAATGCACCCATCCAAGGAAAATCGAGACATGATACAGTAAAGTTGAGATGGAAATATATAGTAAGGGGCATGCCAAAAAGAGAGGTTGTCAGCTATATATAGTTGATCGAGCTGTATGATGGGAGAAAGTAAGAAAAGAGCGAGCTGGAATGAGGTGGGATAGCGTAGTTGAGAGATTATGGAAGGATATAGGAGGAAAGCAATGAAATATTCTGTCCGCAGAGACGTTTTGGGAGGTACAAGACAGATGTCAAAGAAATGATAGAAATGAGGGAAAAAATGCTATTATTATTCATAGCGCCAAGAAATAAGGTGAATTCGAAGAAACATTTAGATACATACGGGAGGATCAAGGGGACCCCTGGCACGGACGGGTAGGAATGCTTCGCCAAGTAGCCGCGCGTAGGCGTTTCGGCAACATATGCATACTACTTGGAATCAGAGGGAGAAATGAGAGATCAAAATCCGCATGTATGTCGTGGTTGTAGAATGGTTGACGCAAATATATATGCGAGAATCCTGAGTTTTTTAGCCCATTTACGCACTTACTACTTGCTTGTTTGGGCCCAATAACTTATTACCATCATGTGAACGTAATTTTGCGTCAGGCAGCATCTTCGACAAAGACTGCCTACAAGACACATCATCCGCCTGGAGAACAGCTATCTTCTAGCGAAGGCAATTTCTTCATCGGTGATGTAGCCATTGTCCTGCTACATATATGCTCCCTTCCTTGCGTGAAATAAATGAGACATTTATTTGGACGGTTTTGCTAGCTTTTTTTTAGTGCTACTCGCTCGCAACTTCGAATAATGCACGGAAACAAACCTCGTGGGCCGTTTCTCCCTGCCTACGGCTGCCCTCTGGCTCACCCGACGCTCTCACAGACCCCATCATGAGCATCCCTCAATTTCGTGGGATGTGGGTTCCTGAAATAATTAGAGTTGTAGTCGTCCGCAAGTAAGTGAAGTGCAGTTGTTAGGGTTTTTTTTTTTTAATCATTTTGTGCACCCCAATTTTCGACCAATGGAGCACTTACTTCTTAGTCGAGGTGCAGGCCTCTGTTCAGAAGAAGCTACCTACCTGTGGAGGACCAATCCCGAGAGAAATCCAAGCTGCTGTGATGAACGTCTGACAAGCCACCGTCGCTCTCCGGCGAGCACGAGCCAACTGAGTCTGACGTTCTAAATGCAGCGTGTTGAGGTAGCGATTTTTTTTTTCTGTTCGGATAAAACATCTAGAGATTTGAGTTACCGGAAACCCGGGAACCAGGGGACGCTCGGGTACCAGCGAAGTGATAAGAGATGAAAGCGTATTTATTTACACGGCCCAGTGAAATTCGTGAAAACGCTGAAACTGCGGTTTCATGTAGGGGGCCTGGACCTGCCAGAAAGAAGAAAGAGGTACGAGGTATACGAGTAGCCGGGAGGAAGAGGAAGTAGATGCACAGATGTACCCGTGTGGCAAAGCAACAGAGGGCATAACTCACATACTACTGGGATAATGTGAAATGTGCAAGGAGGAACGGGGTGTGTTAAAAGAGGAGGTATAAGGGAAATGGGCGAATGTGACAAACATGGAGGAGTTGGTTTTGGTACACACCAGATAGCAGCGAGAAAAACGATCGCTATCCTAGAAGATAGATAGATGGTGATCACACGCGGCGAAACAGGAAGGGGATACAATTAATTAGAAACAACTACCGGTACGTAATATATGGAAACAACGTATAATGAGAGCCCAAATAAATGTTGGAGGTGTCTGTATTGGGAGCAGGAACGGTGCTCCGTCTCGATAGAGATGCGAGGTCAATGGTCAAATCACTAAGACAAGCCGCAAATGAGTACGCCCCTCCCCCCCCCCCGCCGAGGGGGGGCCGCTGGAGGCACCCGCGGGGGGTCCGCCAGAGGCGCCTCTGGAGGCGAAGATAACGTTTTTTTCAACTTCACTTTACATATATATATATAAAGAACGCAACAAATTTGGCTTATCATAGAGTCATGTAATTTTAAATAAAGAAACAAACGGCTTCGAGTTACATAAAAAAGTACAATAACGACAAGTACAAAAACGAGAAGCAAACAAACGAGAAGCAAACAAACGAGAAGCAAACAAACGAGAAATACCAAAAAGTAGTTCCCTAACCCGGACTATCAGTCGCAATATTACCTGATAGGGATACGAACGAACCCGCAAAGTCAACACCAAGCTACGTAAAGTCTTAAACAGTTACGAGGCAGACGCGTGCATCAAATAATCCCAGAAGGAAGGTTTTGAATCCCGCCGTGATGTTATTTGTTGGTCAATGTACAGCATGGGCCCGCCGACAAGAAATACCTAATAATCCGGGCAAGCCTGATATTTTCGTCTTGGGGCGCCAACTTCGAACAACCTTGGGCATGAGCTAGTTTAGAGGATTTAGTGCAGACTTCACCAAGGAAGAAGATGGGCGATGACCCCGCAGCTGGAGTACAACGCAGACTCTGACGATCCATCGGATGACCGCCTGCTCTACCTACTACTGCCCACACGCTCCTTGCCCATCCATTTATCGAAAACAACGCCAGCATTCAATGTGTTGGTAGTAACACAGCACCGAGCGAGTTCAAGCAAAACATCAACGTCCAGCAAGAAAGAGCCGCCAATCGTCAAGCAAAGTAATCCTACTTAACGCTGCCATCCCTCTACAATCTCGCAGTTGCACCGGAGAAAAAACAGCAATTCAACGCTCTCCGGGTCAAGGGAGCTCCCCGCCTTTGTTCACGGTCAGCCCGGTCGTCGAAAACAGTAGCAGACTGGGCCTGCGTAGCGGCAATAGCAAGAGCGCGGCGGCCAACCCGTGCGAGGTACGAGAACTCCATGGCTCTGTTACCCCATATCTAGCGTTGGCATCGGGGGCGCCAGGGCTGACGCCGTCGAGCGAGATGGGTTGCTCCGCTATGTGTGCCTGTGTGCGCGTGTCGATCTCCCTCCGCGCTCTGCAGTTTCAAAAGGCATGAAGGTCAGTGTCCGCGGTCCGCAACTAAGAGCGAGCGTTGATCAGCTGCATAATAACGTGTTGATAACGCCTTCCCGCCAGTAACTATACCCAGTAAATCCGAAAGTCGGCACCTCCATTTCGCGACTGACTCTTTGTCGGACTATTGACTTGTCGACGACTCAGGTCGTCACGACTCACTGCCCTACGCATGATATTCGTTCGATTGCGATAGTAACACAATCATATGCACACCCGAAAAGAAGAAAGAAGGAAGAAAAACACGGAGCGGAGTGATAAAAACAAAACAGAAAATGAAGGAAAGAAAGAAAATAAACTTGTAACACCCCCCCACTATAGACCGGCGGAATATCATGAAGAGTCGTATCGACTGCCGAATCCAGAGTCATATATAGGTCAGGCGTGGGCCAAAGGCATGCGGATTTAATTTCTGGGCACCCCGGGAGATACGTAGGCAGTTTCTTGACATACTGTAGGAGACATCCTCATTGTGTTTAGTGTTTGTTATGGGGGGGCTGAGAGAATCGAGCGCTCGATCCCGAACACCTATGCCTTGCCGACGACGCCGTTCGTCAGGGTACTTTCCCGATGGGCTGCAGGAAACTTTTCCTTTTAACTGCTCCACCTACTCGAACGCAGCCATTAAGCGCCAACCCTTAACACATAGATCGCCCGTCAGATGGACGGGGAGTTCAGGTGGTCAAATTAGCAGGGAACAACCGCGGGCAATCCCCGCCGCAGGATCTATCTGCGGATTCCACACTAACTAACTAAGACGACACAGAGCTAAATCTTTCGACATACATGCAGGGCCTTCGTGTACACCCGCATGCCCACGTCAGGCTTTTCCCCCCCTCCTCAACACTGCGGTCACCAACACTGGGGTCAACACGCAGAGAGACACCGACAACAGTGGAGGCGAAGCGGGCATTGCCAAACGAACAGCTTTGGAGAGAAGGGGGCGACCTGTGATGTATCTCCCACGTCGTGATGAAGTTGAGCCTCTCGAATCCTAAGATATATATGGACAACGCGGACCAAGCAAGCCCCTCTCACGACTACATACAGGCGTCTACATACAGTAGGGCTACAAGAAGATGAAGCGACGGGAAGCGTCACAAAACATTAAATATTCCACCGACTATATCGGGTGTCGCATATTCTCTTTGTACGGAGCAGGTATCGGCTCCATTCCGTGGGGAACCAACTAACTGGCCACTCACTGCAATGTTGTTGTCGCGCTGTGTCGTAGGGTATGCCGTCTGTCTTGCCTGTATCAATGGCCTCGGGTTCTCACGTTATTATGGAGATTGTGACACGCCACAGTCTATACCACGGAAGGTTGCAGCCTCACCAAGTCACACGAGCCAATTCACCTGCGGGCGGGACCCTCCCCTTCCATGGAGCATTCCTGTTCGTATGTGCTGTTGTCGTGACGCTTCCTACCTGGCCACACGGCCCACCGATATATATGCCGTAAAGAAGATACCACACAAGCGAGCCGTACCTTGTCGTCAAAAGCTCCACACACACGAAACTTAGGTGCGAATTGTACCTTGTTGTCACAGGCTCCACCCAGTCATACACAAGGGCTGTACATTTGTACCACATGCAACACCCCGGGTTGAATAGTAGGATATCAGCCTTTCCGTAGAGCAAGTCACGCGCAGAAGAAAGAAGAAGAAGCATCCACAGGAGCACCTCAAAACAAAATTACCTCGCCGCACAATGTAAACCCCAAATGCCCGTAGCCCAGTATTAACAGGAGTCGTCGCTGAACCACGGACAAACGTGTTGTGTGGAGACATTGATTGAACACTGTCGAATACCCTTAAGCGCACCGAAACGAAAGGTCCATTAACCCCTTTAGAACCGCAGTCCCGTTTTGGGGACAAACTACTTGAAATTAGACTGGTTTGTCCCCAAAACGAGACTGCGGTTCTAAAAGGGTTAAGACCTTGCGGATTGCTCATTATCTCAATGATTTGTTTACGCCTATATCGTGCAAGGGAGGGGTCGCGGCCACCTGTTTTCAATCGAATACTGTGGTTGAATGGAAATCTTGGCCACGCCACCTCCAGTACTTCAGGTTGTATGTCGGGAGGACCCGCCGCATGGACGAATGAAAACTGGGAGTGCAGCGCATGCGAGCGGTTAGTCCTCTAAAACGATACTAGTAGTATATGGTAGACTCTGGCATGCTTTCACGCGCCTACAGCACCCCCTTGTTCCTTTGTTCGCTTTACTTGCGGGCGGTAGGGATGTCGGTAAATCGTGCACTACGAAGGTTGTTGTTGTGGTAATGGACGGAATTACTCGTGTAGGCTACTACTTCCTTAGAGTTTCCTTGTTCGTTTTGAGTAACTGATCGGAATGTGGTTCGCGTCTGATGCTATCATGTGCTGTGGACTGATACTCGGTGTAAACCTTACCTGGTACCTGGTATATAGCATGCATACCTATAGTTCTTGGTCACGCCCCCTTCCTTGTCTTGTTTTCATCTTGTTCTGCCCCATGACAGAATGACGAGACGTATGTATGTATACGTACATAAATGAAAAGTATTAGTGTTGTTGCGCGTAGTTTCGAAGCGTGGCATACGAAGTAGAAGTAGTACATTCTAACTGAGTTGGTGCATGAAGTTCCAGTTATTTCGATACGCACTGCTGTAGTTGATTCACAAAACTGGCTCTGTCACTTTCTTCGGAGGCTCATATCGGGGGCGTACTTACTACAGCCGCAGTAGCCAGTAGAGTCGAATCGCTGCTAGACTACACATGCCCTGGTGGGCGTAACTATCATAGCACACAGCAGCAGCCCAGCTCGGTGTTCTAGACAGCAGCCGGTGCGCCTAGTTCCGTGTGTAGTTGTTGCAGCCCCCCTCTATCTCCTTGGGTTCGCCATCTTGCAGAAGCCAGCTCCTCTTGGGGTTCCCGGGAGCGACCTCACCTTGTTGTCGACTTGTGATATTTAAAGAGACACGAGGTCCTGCCGTGAGAACTCCTCCAAGCCCATAAATGATGAAGGGTTCTCAGGTTTCGCGTCCCCAGAGCAGGCGACGCGAGGCTTAACGAACGGTCGTGAATGATACACATGTACGGGGGTAAGGCACTCGACATTGGGCAGGTGGTGCAGTCACTCTTACCTGTCTTGCTTCGGCAGGAATCACAAACTCCGGGTGGGAGCGCGGATCGCTCGGAACGATCATAATAGATTCCATAGTGGTTTCCACGTCACGGACAAAGGATTCCCCTGCCGGGAACACTCCTTTGCATCCCTCAAATACGTTGATACGGCATTGAGCCATCCGACAGCTTCATCGCTGCCTTACACAGTGCATCCTCCACGAGGCACCGATCTGATCAGTTGTTTCGAATCTCTGAGCACTCTCGCGGTCATGGCGCCTTTCTGGCGCCCGTAGCCGTAGCGCTGCAACAGTCTATATTTTTTTAAGCCTGGGTCAGCAGTGCTTGAAACGCCAAATACTCCCCATGTATTCGTCTGGACTGCTAACTTCAAGGTTGAAGGGAAAACCCCGTGATTTCAGTTGGAGTTTCGGGGTCCCAGATACGTTTTATTTCAGGGTCGTCTACGCTCGTTCAGGTTCGCCTGCTTCAACATTGTCGTGGATGGTCTCGCGCACCCCTTCTCGGCGACTCATCGTCCTTTCTTTGCTTTTAAGGAACAATCCCCGAAACCGCTGGCCTCGCTTGGTCCACCAGTATACCAGGCAGCATATTCTTTGCACATCTGAGTCTTACGCCGGAGCTCGCTACTACGGTATCATCAGTGATTCGATCGTTATATCTCGCTTCTCGTCAGCATTATCTTCGCCTATCTATGCCTACACCACAGCGACACGCTGTTACGCATCTTTCGAAGCTACAACACCTAAACCGTACGTAGGCGACACATCTCGCACCTTGTGCATGCACCTGTAGCTGCTGCTACCGCGGTAGCTCAACGACTGCCAAGGTGGTGCCGAGATGGGATTATCTTACGGCAAATGTCGGTCGATTCCTAGAAAGTGGTGCACACTGCTGCTGCTGCTGCTGCCGACGCGGTAAGTGCTGCACCATTACGGTGATCGGCCGGTGTTACGGATAACGGGTCTGTGAACAACGCTGGAGCGGCTTACCTCGTCATGTTCACGCGACGGTGGTGATACTGAGAGTCTGAATGAGGAGAATATGGCGGCAGCATTAAAAGGCGCGGGGAGCTTAAACCACATCGATCTCAAGGTAGAAGACGTGTCTACGTTGCGAGGTATCACATACCAGGTGTCATTATCTGTTCATGTATTCATTGGCCGGTCGATAACGCACAGCTCACGACGTGTACGGTAACATTTGGTCCGTCAATCCACCAGTACCGATTTTGACCAAAACCCATGGACAACCGCACGAGCCACAAGCAATAACACGGTGCCACAGCAGTGGGTGACCGTTCTCGCCCCGGTATTTTGTTCTCCACACCGCTACAAACTGTAACGGAGCCTCGAAGAATGTTCCAACTTTCTCTCGTATGCCTACGACCCCTATTTTTTACCTGCAACACATTAGCTCCACCCTTCTTATACTCTCGGGACTTCCTGCACACAAATAAACCAGCAGTTTCTTTTCAAAAATTGGTACAGAGAAACAACAGCCCTACGCACTCAATGAATCGTTCAAGCAACCATGGGTCCTCGCAGTTCAGGGGGTGCACGCGTCTCGATAGGAATGACCCAGCATTCAATTCGTGGAATCATGCGGGTGTTAATGGGGATCTCAACCTCAGAGCCGCCCGCATAGCGACGAGCGGCTCCGGCGTGTATCCCTGCAGTTACTTACCATTTCAACGTGAGATCGCGATGGATTGCGTCCGCGAGGTTAGGGGTGGGTCTAAGGCGGTTTTGACATATAAACGTGAGGAATCGAAATATGGGTGTAACATGATAAACACGAGAAATCGAAGTGTGCATATGTGCGCAAATATGAAAGTGCGCCACCTCGTGACTCCATCTCCTGTACTCCCACCGTTCGACGACATAATGTACAGAGCAACGTACGCGGCCATCAGAGAGACACGTTCGAAAACGTTCAAACGGAAAAGACCATAGACAACCAAGGTCACCAGCAAACTTACGATATCACAATGCTCAACGCGCAACCCCCCCCCCCCCCCCCCCCCCCCGCCCCCCGCCAATCCCGTACATCCTATGTGCAATCCCTGTCATATTTGGCTAGACTTGACTTGAACTCAATGCCTACCCTCCTTCGTCACCTTCAAAAACCCTCAATTAAATGGTTCGACGGGTGAAGCTACTACACGAAGACAGCTCAGACTGCCCATGTCGCCTTCGAACGATCATGAACCGTGCGGGACAGGAAACACGCCCCCCTCGATGGACATGGGAGTATGCCATCCACCGTTTCCGCGATGCCCAGAGTAACCCTACCCGCGGACATGGGGCGTCCCCGGCACGTTTCGACGCAGTCGCCACACCAACACAAGAAACCGAACAATGGATTCTGACGGAATACCGTGCCAGCTTCCCCTGCTGTCACAAAATATAAGAAAAAGACGCGGTGGTTGCACGAGGACACGCTAGGAACTGGTCAACGAAATCAACTGCAATCCACAAAATGCCACCAGAAAATACACGAGCACACGACATTCACCGCAACCCAATTCTGCCTCGTACCACGCACACCCTGTATAGGTGCCTCCAACGGATACTGGCCGGGATGCGCCCCTTGTACGTCACGAACCTCGCGCACGGGAACACACTTGCAGAAATAAACGCTGGCGTGTTATACCGGGAAACAAATACGTGTACCTCGGTAGCACCGCTAGCCATTTGCTGTGAACCTAGCCTACGGTACTTCAACCGCGTACCAGGCATGTTGTGTATGTGCCAGGAATTAAACTGCTGCTTTTGCTGGGAAACTACTTATCAGCAGTGTCAAAAAGTACTACGGGTGCCACACTAGCGTCGATCTTGGGGGATGAAAACTCCGCGCTGCTTACTGCGGATTCTATCATAAGTGCCACGACGCATCGCATGCGGCGGCTGCACATGAATGATACGCAAGCGGCATACACCATCAAGTGCGGCGACTGCACATCGTATGAAGTACGAAAGCGGCCCACGGGGACACCTCTTCACAAGCGGCCAACACGTGGTGGACGACTAAAACGCCTTCCAAGACTCCCCCATCTTAGAGCCCCCCGCCCCCCCCCCCCCCCCCCCACGCCATGCATAATATCGAGTACACCTCCCCCCGACACACACCCCGCGCGTACAAGGCGCGTTGAATACGATGACCAACCCATACTTTCGGAGGACGTTGTGACGATAGCTCATATTCCTCGAGCTTTCCCAGAAGAAAAACTTCTCGCAATCATAATCAACGCAATCACAATCAACGCCAAATTGCAACGCGTTGCGGGTAGCTGCAGCAACAGTACGTATATCGTATCTATTCGGCCGAGCGGTTCCGCAGGTTATACAAAAAAAGCCTCCAAATACGGGCCGTATACACTATTACTCCTTCCCGAACGCACGCGACAACGGAGCCTCACGGGGCAAGGAGGACGCGGAAAACGAGCGCTCGCGGCCGCCGTGCATGGTGCGCCTCCCCTCGCCGAAGCTACGGCCGGAGGGATCGCGTACGCAGTTGCAACGCACGCCGCCGCTCCTAAAGTTTTCCACGTCAGCCCCATCCTCACTTTTGCCGGACATCGCCCTGGGAATACCACCGCCGTCGAGCCTGCTACTGCTTCTACGCCGTGGAAGGCCCGCGGTGCCAGGGGTTCCGGCGGAGCTGGCGGGGAGAACCGAACCGGAGGCGGAATCGTATTGGACTCTGGTGCCGAGGCAAACGGAGCAAAAATTATCTGCGCCGCTCTCGCGGAATGCCGATCCCGCCGCGGAGTCCCAGCGGAAGTCTATGCCGCCTCCGCGAGAGCTTGGGAAATCAGTCTTAGACCTTCGGTGGCGAAAGGTCGCGCGCAGGTCGGGCGAGGGCCCAGCAACTTCTGGGACGACAGCGTCGCCCCCGACGACGCGCGCGCGGTGACTCCCGCCCTCGGGACGTCTGCTGAACAAGCCGTCGATGGGCGAGAGGGCGAGGTGCCTGGTCTTCCTAGAAGAGTTGAAGCTGGGCGCCGCGAGGACGGAGCGGGCGTTCGCCCTAGCAAGGCCCGCTACACCAGCGCTGCTGCTGCTGTCGAACACGTAGCGTCCGTGGGGCAAGCTCGCAAAGGACTCGAACACCGTCGCGTCCTTTAAAGTCTTCCATTCGCCCGCACCACCGGAGTCGTCGATTGAGCGTTGGGAAGGGTTGAAGGAGCTTTGGGAAGGGTTGAAGGAGCTTTGGGAAGGCGCGGACGCGTCCCGCATGCTGTCGTCCCCACCAACAGTGTTCTTCCTACTAGTGCGCGGCCATCCTTTGGCAACAGAACCGCTTGCCGAATCCGAGCGCAGGTTGGCGTTGGGGTCTACGGTTACAGAATCGCATGCGGAGTCCGAGCGCATGTTGCGGTGGGTGCGCTGGATGGAGGAAGACGAGTCCTCTGCAGGGCCAGCCAGCGCGGCTCGGGTGCCGCTTCCAGATCCGTTGGCGATAGAGCCGGATGCGGAATCCAACGTACCTTCGGGGATGTCGAGATCGAAGCCGATTATCGCCCCCCTTGCACGCTCTGAGTGTGTTTTCGAGCACGCCGACGCGACGACGGCGATGAGGAGCAACGGGCTTGATTGAGTTGTGCCATAATGTACTAAAAATGTAACGCGAATGCCATATATATCACCTTGGCACGGCGCTAAGAAACAGCGGGCAAGGACCGCTTTTCGAAGTGGCTCGAGCGACCGTCGGACCGAGAACCAACCATCACACGACAGTTGCGAGTATCCCGCTGCACGAGTTTCTAGCGGCAGTCACATATATGCAGTGTGATGCTTTTCGAGTGTTGCCATTGTGCGCCATGCTATGCCACGCGAAAATGTGGCAATATTGAGCGCAAAGTTGATATGTCGGCGTGATCGATCACTCGTAAAACAGCCACGATGGTTAGTAGAGGTTCGCGCGCAACATACAAAAACCGCATCATACTGAAAAATACTGGAGGGCACGCTCAGCTCCACATAATGCTCTTAGCCAGCCGCAAAATGAGAGTGCCTTAGGTGAATTTCAAACCATAGAGGGTAGAACCTGTAAAGAGGAGTGCAAAGCAATCGTCGGCGAGACCACAAATTCCATGCAGGGCAAAAACCTTCTACGAGTTGAGCTACAAAATACAACAACTCGTGACGAAAAAAAACAAACTCAATCAATACGAACATCAAAGCAAACACATCACAACAACGATGTTTTGCATGGATTTCTGAGTAAACCGTTGTCTAGCGCACGGCGGGCGCTCCGCCCCCCCCCCCCCCCCCCCCCCCCCCCCCCGGCATGTATTCGGCGGAAACTTCCCGTCACTCGGGCTGCGAGATAGCACATTGTTTTTTTACTCCACGGCTAGGTTTTGTTAGCAGTTGGGTGATGGAAGTACGGCAACTAACTGACTCGAGGTCTTCCACGATAATTAGAAAACACAAACGCAGTGCGAGCCACAAAACAAAACGCGCCAGTCACAGGGAAACACGCATGAGTTCCTCCAATTACCGAACGCAACACAACGGTAATATTTAGCCAACCTTGTAACTAGTTGGCGACGTGCAGTCAGCCAACTCGCAGCTAATATAAAGAGGCATGCGTACGATAGGGGGATATAGCACTCTATGGGTGAAATTTGTTCATGACTGGCGGGGAGCTCCTTAACCCAATATCGTTGAAACGCCAATACATGTTCACAATATCATTCGTCTATACCTAGGCTTTGGGAATAGTCAACGGGCAGCACTTTTGGTGTCTCTCGAAATCTGTGTCGGGGGAGGTATATATAGAGCTCTTCTACTATAATCAAGCGAGAAGAGCCTCAGACTATTTAGGCGCCACCTCTAGATGGCCAACACGCGCCCATAACTGGTGCTACGGTAGGGGGGGGGGGGGGCGTTTTCATGTCCAATATTTTCAGTGGCCGAGTGTCCCATCTTATTTCTGACGCATTCTACGATAGAAGTGGCGCAATTTCCGCTAGAATGTTTTCTGAATGACGGGGCTACCTACCTCGAAATCGTCGGAAGGTCAATCTTGTTTCGAAAAATGACGTTTATGTATACTCGGGTCATGGGATTATTCAATAGGCGTGCAACTTGAGCTTGGCTGAAGTCAGTTTTCGGGTGAGGTATGGAGCTCCTTTGTGTGAGGAGCCTCAAAAATATTAGGGCTTACTTCTATCGTAGAACATCTATTGGCATTATTCTTGCGTCTTACAAGCTTTTTTGCTTTCGCGATATTTCACTCGCAGGAGGCGGGTTCGTCCCTCTGCAACAACAAACCATGTCTGCGTTCAATTTTGAGTGAGATACAGAGCCACTCGTCCGAGTGACGGAACTGCGGTAGCGAAGATCATGGTATCATACCCCCCCCCGCGCCCCCGCCCACCCCCCGTATCGTTGCACCTGCCCTGATACACCCCTCACACGCGGCATACACAGCAAGCGAGACCTTGGGACTCACCGAAACTCGCGCTCCTCTGCTGCAATCTCGTTACGCTAAGAGGGCCACCGTCTTCCGCAAAGCTTCCCGGCATCTTGCCCGCCAATGAAGAGGCCTTTCTTCTGTGCTCAGGAGCTTGCGCCGAGTCCGCGGATTCGTGTTCCCACCCGGTAGGCGGATCCCCTCTGACGGTCGACGGCGCCCCCGTGCTCATCGCTGTCATAGGCGACGCGGCGCCGTCTTCCACTCGGTTCTGCTTCGTCTTGATTGTTTTTATCGGGATGGCGGGCAGTGCTGCCGCCCTAGTCGCTTCCACTCGGTTTCGTTTCGCTTTGTCCGGGATGGGCGGTGTCGGCGCCATTCCCTTCGGAGATTTCTGGTTCGTCGGTGTGGGTAGCAGCGCGCTAACCGCTGACCGCTCTCCCCTAGGCCTCTTCTCGCTGGATGAGCTCGAGTGAGGGCTGGGAGGGATGGCGCTGACGACAGAGCGGGTTCCGAGCTTATCCATGGGAGGGTGGGGAGGAGGGTTTCCTCCAGAGCTTGGCCGGCTTGGGCCTGTGGTAGTGGTGGCCTCATTCATCGTCTGGGCTTCGACATCGAGCACGTCTGTGGCATCCGGAAGAAACATAAGATAGAGATAAAAGGTTGCAGTTCCGGCGGCGAAACAGAGTTGGCATGCAAAGAACAAACAGGGGGGAGGGGGTGCAGGGTGCACTAGATGGGGGCAAGCGGAGGGGGGCGTTCGCACCTGGAGCAACGAAACACACAGCCCGCATGCAAGACGAGGGAAGGCTGTGTACGGGGGGGTCAAAAAGAGTCGGGTTCGTGCGGTACAATGGGCGGTACTGTTCCATGATGTCGAAATATGGCCCCGATTCTGGCGTTGAAGCGGGGTCACTTTCGTCCGGGGGTTTAGCCGGGCCATGTTGAGGTATCAGAAACAAGCCATGTTCGTGTGCAAAAAAGGTTCGTGTTCGAGATATTCGAAAGGGGAGGGGGGGGGGGGGGGGCATGCTCGAGAGATTGGAACGGGCCGCACACAGCTGTTGGAACGGTTCATGCCCGGGTGTTGAAAAGGGCATATCGTAACCATTTATTCATTAATGTTTTCTCTTCCTATTTATTCTCTTCGCCCTCCTTTTCTTTCTGTCTACTACTAATTCTCGAAACTCAAAATCCGGGGTCAGATAGCTGGCTCCCCCCCCCCCCCCTTGTTCTCGGTCGTTAGATTTGGTCGTTTATGTTTGGTGTTGGAAGGTGCCGTTTCTTAGGTGTTGAAGAAAGTCATCTTGTTGGGTGGGTTGTCTTCCAGCTGTCGACGACAGGGGACACACTGATGTGGTGTTCAAAGAGGTCCTGTTCAGCAAATGTGTCAGGAGACAGCACCTTCACCCCTTGACGAGACAGCAACTCTGCCCTTGACATGCCATGACGGACCCCAAATTACTGGGTTATAGAGCGGAACAACCGGCCCTATACCCTTGACAGCGCAGGTTTTGCCTTGCTTGACACGTCTCCTGGCATCTTTGCGGTTCAGGTGTTGAAAAGGGTCGCGTGCGGGTGTTATCTGGGGTACTGTTCAGGACGCCTTCTACGATAGAGGTAGCACATTTCCGCTGTTTGTTTTCCTGAATGATAAGAGCTCCTTGAATCAAAATCGTTGGAATATCAATCTTGTTTCGAAAAATGATGTTTTTCTAGACTTGGGCCTTGGAAATATTCATCGGGATGCGGTTTGATTTTTGTTGAAGTAATTTTTTGCGTGAGGTATGGAGCTCCTTAAGCAAGGAGCCTCAGAAAATTTACAGTGAACCATTACCGTAGAACGCCTCTCAGACGTTCGAATGTAGGGGGCATGGTGAAGTGTGTCAAAGGGAACCACCGGTTCAATAATTACGTCAGAGGGAATGAAGATAACAAGATCAATTCAAATTGTAGAGCAGGGCAACCCCTAGGTGACACCATTCAATACACGGTTGGACGGAGGTATGGGTATCCTCTCGCGACATATATATTTGCTAAGTGCCAGGCTCGGGTATAAGAATTGATAGGAGTCATGTTCAGATGTCAGAAAGGTCACCTTCAGGTGTTAACAAGGGTCATGTTCAGGCGGTTCAGGCGATTGGGACGGCCGACAGCCAACACTCCGGGCGCAGAGAAACGCATGCATGCACAGAGTATGTACGGGATGTCAGTCTACGCTGGAACGTGCTGCTAATAAAACAAGCACGACGCGCAGACATTCGGCAACTACAGTCGTAGACTGCGCTGCTGTCAGACCCCTCCGGGGTATCTGCCAAAAAAATATTAGGCGATTTCGACGGGAAAATATTATCAATCAGTCTCCGATGCTGGTGGCGGCAGTGGTGGTGGTGGTGGAAGGGGTGGACGGTGTGGTGGGGGGCTCGCGCTTTTCCACTTTTCGACCCGAAAAATAGTCGGCGGGTCATTTTATCCGTACATTTTTTAGAACGGGCTTGTGGTGATGGTGGGAGTGATGTTGGCGTAATGCTTTAGTTGTTGGAGGTGGCGTTGTATACCGGGTTTAGTGTCGTCTTGGAGTGCGCTGTTTCGGCCCAACTTTTTTGGCGTGTGGTGGATCTAATTGTTCACCGTATTTTTTTGTGTTGAGGAGTGTTATTCGGGCTGCCTTCCAGCTCGCCGACATCAAACATCAATGCCAGGTCAGGAAGTATTATACACACACGTGCATACCACTTTGAAAATGCAAACAAATACAATCGAAAAATCACGTAATTTTCACAACTAACTATACTTCGTATAGATTCGTCCTCGTGTGAATGGCCTCCCAGCTCACAGGCACATCAGTTCGTAGCAACTGTCGCTGTCTGTATATTTTGTTGAAAAATGATGTGACTCGTGAGACCGTCGAAGTAGGACGGGGGATGAAAGATCCTGTACGAGTACTCTTACAGCGCCGACCGTAGTTTACATAGTTCACCGGAATTTTGGGGATTCACAGTAGTAATTCGCGCATTTCTCGGGTGGTATATACTATTAAATTTTAATCGTCGCTAGACAAAACCTTTGCGGAAAGGTTGGGGGAGTCGGCAACATATGATATGCCAGTATGCCCAGGAAACATAAATTGTACTGACCCATGTCCTGCCGTCGACCCCATGTATTAACCCTTTTAGGACCGCAGTCTCATTTTGGGGACAATTGGGGACACATGACTTGGAATTTGACTGGTGTGTCCTCAAAACGGGACTGGAGTTCTAAAAGGGTTAAGATCTTAGTCCGTTGGGCTAAAGGTAAAAAGCTATAACCAATCGCCTACCCAATCTAAGCCTCAGAACAGTACGAGTATCACACCCAGCTTGCAAAGTTGTGCTCACAGCTGTGGTTTGTTTAATTTGATACCTTGTAAGTAATTCATCTTATAAATACGAGTTGTATACCTGGTCGATTTTGGTATTTCATATCATTATTACCTCGCAGTGTCTTAAAAAAAGGGCTTCATCCAAAAAAGAAAACAAAAAAAAAGTGTTCCTTGTTTCATTTAGGAAAAAACGGTAAACACAAAACACAAGCAAAACACGCACGCCAGGAGCCCTGCGATTGCCCGGCATCACCTCGTTCCTACTTCAGGCTAAAATGTGGCCACGTACACCCTGGTGTGTCTACATTGTCTTGATCATTTTAGAACCGCAGTCCCTTTTTGGGGACGAACAATACACACGCCAGGAGCCTTGCGATTGCCCGGCCTTCCGTCGTTCGTATTTTTGGCTCAAAAGTGGCCACGTATAGCTTGCTGTGTCTATATATATATGCCAGGTACCTGGTATCTATATTTTTACCATTCAATCAAACAGCTTGTCCCCAAAACCGGACTGCGGTTACCTGGCACGTAGCTTTCACCTGCTTTCGCCTAGTTTTGCGCCAACCGGAGGCGATATACGAGTATACGAGTATACGTACACCTCGTTTGTTTATCAGTAGGCGGTCCACGGTCCCCCTCGGTTGCAATTATGATTCTTCCCCATGACCTTTTTTTTATTTTTTTCTCATCCCATTCATTATCTTCGCACATCTTCTTCTCCCCTCTCCTTCCAACTCGTAACTCAGATCCGGGGGTCACATAGCAGGCTCTTCTCCCCCCTTCCCGCTACGGTACGTGCCTTCATTTTTATCGCGAGAAGATTTCAGCCTTTTCTTCCCTCGTCGACTCGAATCGAATTATGATACCTCACACTGCTGTTCCGTACAATAATACCTTGTCCGTATCTGGTGCTAGCATACGTCCGCTGATTTCACTTTTTGTTGTTTGATTTGCCACACACGGTAATGTGTAACGCTGCTGTTTTTTTCTTTTTTTCTTCTACTTTTTCTCTTTCGACTTATCTCCTTTGTTTTTGTTTTCTCTTTGATTGTTTCCTTTCGTTTCTCTATTTCATAGAATGTGTATGTCGTGCCTGTCGTATCTAGTATGATGGCATGGCATTGCATTGCCCACTGCTGTGCTTACTGCATTGTTGTTGTTGTTGTTGTTCTTACATTAACTCTCTGACGAAGGAGTCCGTGGTCACACAAAGGTGCTGGAGCCCTAGGAAGATCCGAAAAACAAAAACCCCCCCGAAAATTCGGCTGCCTTAAAATACACGAGACGAAAAAAGCGCACACAAGATAAAACCAATGTGCAAAACTGAACTAACATGGCCGCGGGTATATCCTCTCAACTATAAGATAGAAGAGTACCCCCGTTCCCACCACTAACCAACTCGTGGCTGCTGACTACAGCGGATGCTGTCTGAAGTGCTGCCTGCATCGTACGAAACGCACGGTAGTCGTGAAAACGAAAGAGGAACACACCTGCCTGCTATCTGGAGTGCTGTCAGAGTGAAGACTCGCGGATATGCAGCGAAAAAAGGAGCAATCGAACCTTACTACCACACGAATATCAACGATCGCCATCTCTTCCTGGACTGTCTGACACAAAAAGGTGCAGCACAGTTATGATACCACGTCCCTGATAATTGGGTAGGTTATTCCCCATGAAGGGTATACAACTCGTTAAACAACAAAGACCAGTGACGACGTTTATAACAAGTACCGGTAGATACTATTCTGCCTCGTGAAAAACAATACCAGGAAAAAACAAACTATGACTGCTTCTCTCGTGATGATAGTGTGCGCGCAGATCATGGGTCTCCATGCACCGTCTTCCTGCCGCTCTTCATGGCCGCATCATCGCCTTGGCCCAATCCACCCGCTCCTTTGCGCGTGCACTCGTTACCATTCCCTTCCAGTCGTTTCCCTTTCTCCGTCATCCTGAAAAACAAAATGCTCCTCGCCCTTGCGGTTCTGATCTGGAAAATGAAAAATTCTCGCGCAGGGGGAGGTCAATCCGTCTCTTCCCCGCACGTCGACGCTCAGTCTCCCTCCTCCCTCGTCGTCGAATACAGCCTCCTACCGGCGCAATAGACTGTGCCGTAGTGTGGCCTGTGGTGGCGCCTGCCTCCGCGCACGGACACCCCGATTGAGCATTGCTGCTCTGCCGCAGTCGCCTAAAAAAGACGCGCGAATCGTAGGTCTCCGTGCCTGACGCACCACGTACGACCCAACTCTACTGCCGCCTGAGCCTCGCGGCCACAGGCAGCAGCAAGAAGGTATCACTCCTTGAGGGTGATTCCGGCCTTACACCCGCCAGAAAGACCTACCCCACTCGCTATTAGCCTGATAGGGCATGCCTCGCAGCATTCCTTGCCGAGGCAGCGAGGGGAACGGAACTACTGCATACCAGGTACCAGGTACGTGGCAACGTAGTATCTCTGTGGCGTAGCTTTGTGACCACAGAACTTGTATCTCTTCTATTAAGAATCGGCACGGACACTGGTTGTGCTGGATGTCGGCTGGTAGAAAAAACGGTTTAACGTGAAGAACACACACACACATACATGGTCAACAGCCGTAGCAGGTATTAACATCAGTAGTCATACTTGCTACATCCCGTGCACTCAAGACAGCACTTCGTCTGCCCCACCCGACGTCGAGTTGTACTCAGTTTTAGTATAGCAGAATATAACATTTGCCGCGCGAGAAAAGGTTCCTCGAGGATGGCCGAGATGTTTCAAAGCCGTCAACCGAGGTAGGGCGCGAGAGGGAACCCTCTTGGCGGGCCTGGCCTGGTGCAAACAGCGAAGCTTGGTCACCCGCACCGGTTAGGAGTTGAGTCCATGGTACCTAGCAGGGATACCCTCACGAAACAAAACTATTCAGACTCTACAGGCCGCACGCTGGCTCACTGCAGTTTGTTCAGGCGCTCGAAAAGAAAAGTTCAGTTTACCTACGTACTCATGACCAAGAGACACCGCTCCCGGCGTTTGCTTATATATACTTGGTTACAGGCCGGTCGCCCCGGTGGTTCAAGTGGTTAACCTCGAATTCTACTTGTGTTTGAGTCCTGGGTTCGAGCCCCAGGTGGGTCGGACATTTGACTTTATTTGCAAAAATAAAAATAAAAAGGATTCAATTGTTGAGAGCGCCTTGCAGCGTGGGTAGGCACAATTCGATGCGAGTCGACGAGGGAAGAAAATGCTGAAATATTCTCGCGATGAAAATGTAGGCACGTACCGTAGCGGGAAGGGGGGAGAAGAGCCTGCTATGTGACCCCGGATCTGAGTCACGAGTTGGAAGGAGAGAGAGAAGAACGCGAAGATAATAAATGGGATGAGCAAAACAAAACAAAAAAAAAAGTATCTACCTGTTTTTGAATGCAACAGCTCTATCTGTTTTTTTTTATTTTCGCTCTCTGAAACAGAACGCCCTGAAACAAAACCAGCAGAAAAAAACGAATACGGCTCGTACCACGTGAAGGTGGAAAAAAAGAAACCTCGACGTGGTAATCTCGAAAATATAAAATAAGACCAGTCCCCCACACAACCTTCCCCAAGTAAAACAAATCCAGGCTGAACCAGGATCACTCCCTGTAGTTCTCGTCAGAGGCGTTCTACGGTAGAGGTTCGCCTCACCTGAGGAGCTCCTTGCCTCATCCGAAAAATGATCCCTCAGCAAAAATCAAATTGCTTCCCGATGAAAAATCCAATGGCCCGAGTATACAAAACGTCATTTTTCGAAACATGATTGATGTTCCGACGGTTTTGGGTTAAGGAGGCCCGTCATTCAGAAAAAAAGCGGAAATGTGCTACCTCTATCATCGTAGAAAGCGCCGTAGGCATACTTCTTCTGCTGCATGAACGCGTGTGTGTGCGTGCTGCTATTAATAGCTGTGTGGTTGTTTGCACTGAGATTTATTTCTGAAGCGTGCTGTGGTCCGAAGCTGAGAAAAAAAAACAGCCAGCTTGCGCTCATTCGCGAGGAGGGACTCGACATTGAATCACCGACGTAGGCATTGGCGACGAGGAGCGTAGCAGAAAGATGAACGAACGCACAGCCGCCATACTCTGTATAGCACTGCTGTACCCGTACGGTTTCGCGAGGCTGCTGTGTGTGTTCTTCACAATAAACCGTTCTTTCTGCCCGTCGACATCCAGCGCAACCAGTGCCTGTGCCGACTCTTTAAACCTATACATAGAGATGAAAAAATTATGGCCGAATAAACTTACGATATAAATAGTGGGGGCCTATATACGAGTAGTGTAATTTTTTTTCACAAATATCCGAGTGAGTATATATAATGAGGGGACGAAGAGAACAAGAACTTGTCCCCATCGATATTTCTAGCACACAAGACGCTCAATCAGGGATGATTTTT